>CM046879.1:76397155-77597155 GCA_025667525.1 Glebionis coronaria | reverse complement strand
AGCTAAACCAAGGAATTGTCAAACTTCAGTCGGCGTTGTCGGTGCCGACCATTCCCTGATCGCTTCGACCTTGGCAGGATCCACACGAACTCCCTTACTATCAATCACGTGACCTAGGAACTGCACGGATTCTAACCAAAACTCACACTTCGAGAATTTCGCATACAGCTTCTCCTTCTTTAACAACTCCAAAATCTTCCTCAGGTGCTTCTCGTGCTCCTCCTTACTCTTAGAGTAAATAAGTATATCATCGATGAAAACAATAACAAACTTATCTAGATACGGCTTGCACACGCGATTCATGAGGTCCATGAATACAGCAGGCGCGTTCGTCAACCCAAACGGCATCACTCGAAATTCAAAGTGTCCATACCGCGTACGAAAGGCAGTTACAGGGATATCCTTCTCTCTTACACGCAGTTGATGATACCCTGATCTTAAGTCGATCTTTGAGTATACACTGGAACCTTGCAATTGATCGAACAAATCGTCAATCCTCGGCAATGGGTACCGATTCTTAACCGTCAGCTTATTGAGTTCCCTATAGTCAATACACATCCGAAATGAACCATCTTTCTTCTTCACAAACAACACTGGCGCTCCCCAAGGTGATGAGCTCGGCCTAATAAATCCCTTGTCCATCAATTCCTTCAGTTGATCCGATAATTCCTTTAACTCAGATGGTGCTAAGCGATAAGGTGCACGCGCAACCGGCGCAGCTCCTGGCACCAAATCAATTCGAAACTCGACCTCACGGGTAGGTGGTAAACCCGGCAACTCGTCTGGAAAAACTTCCGGATACTCGCAAATAATAGGTACCTCTTCAATCCTCGCCTCTAAATCACCATCACTCGAAACTTGTGCCAAAAACACATCGCATCCGCTCTCTACATACTTCATCATTTTCAAACAGGAAATCACTTTCAAACGAGAAGTGCATTCGTCTCCCTTCACCGTCAAAACTTTATTCCTCAACGGAATCTGAACTAATCTCTCGCCACAGACGATCATAGCACTGTGCGCCATTAGCCAATCCATTCCCACAATCACGTCAAACGATCCTAGTTCTATAGGCATCAAGTCGATTTTAAAAGCGTAATTTCCTAACTTCAAGGTACACCCTTTCAGTATAGAATTCGTACTAACAATTTTTCCATCGGCTAACTCAACGTTATAACTAGTCGCTAACAACACCGGTTTTCTATCGATATGACGACTAAATTTAACATCTACAAAACTCTTGTCGGAGCCAGAATCAAACAAAATACTAGCATAACAAGCGTCTAGCAAAAACGTACCGGTAACCACGTTAGGACCCTGTGGTTTATCAGCCGTCCCCACTTGATACACGGCAGCCGCGTTGTTACCTCCCCGCTTGTTTCCTGCCTTCGGGCAATTCACTTGCACATGGCCTCTCTCTCCACATCCAAAACATCCCCTCATTCTGATAGCATTCGCCCCAGTGGCTACTCCTCCCGTTCGGCAACCAGATGTCCTATGACCTGCTTTTCCACACTTGCCGCATGCAGGCGGGCAATTCCCGACATGGTACAAATTGCACCTACCACAATGGGGATTCACTTTTACTCCTCTGGGGTTCGTCACCGCCCTCATCCCTTCATTCCTTCGCTGGTTAAACTGCTGATTGCGGTTCTGACCATGGCTGTTTCGATTTCCACCTCGGTTCTGGCCCTGGGATTGATTGCTTTGTGCCGCTTCCCATTTCCTCTTGTTGCCTTCGGCAATGGAGTTCTGCTTGTCCTGGAGCTTGACGTCCATCAATGCGTGAGCCATCTGGACCGCTTCATCAAACGACCCAGGTTTTGACGAAGTTGTCTCACCCTTGATATTGCTAGATAAACCCTTAATGTACTGCTTCATCTTCTTGGCATCATTGGCAAAAACATCTGGACACAAAAGGCTTAATTCATTAAACCTCCTGGTGTAAGCAGCGATATCGTTGTTCTTCAAGGTCAAGTGCCTCAACTCATCCTCCAATTGTCCCAATTCCTCTTCTGGGCAAAACTTCTTAGTCAACAGAGCTTTTGTCGCATTCCACGTCCTTGCATTCGCTACAGCCAATCCAACCGTGGCTACTTGAGTATTCCACCAACTTAATGCATCATCAAGAAACGTAGCAGCCGCAAACTTCACTTTGTCCGCTTCTGCACAACCGCTGATTTCGAAAGTACTTTCAACCTTTTCCAACCATCGTCTAAGTTCTAAAGCTCCACCAGTTCCACGAAACTGCGTGGGACCGCATTTCATAAAACTAGAATAGGTACACACTCTCGGGGCTTGCTGTCTCCCCGCGTTCCTTCCCTGGTCCTGATTTCTCCCGGCTCGGTCCGCTTCCAGCGCATTTGCTATAGCTTCCTGAATCATTGTGTTTACACGATCGGCGGTTAACTTTGGAGGCATGATGTTATCGAATATCTCTTTCTGCAAGACAGGGAAAATAGAAAAACAATGTAAGTATACATATCAAGTTTCCGAGACATAATATACATACAACGACACATCACTACAGAGTTACTAATATTCATCAATTCACATCACAAAAGATCAAATTTAAGACATATCACAGATCATGAAAGGTAACATGGATTGTATTGATAATTAACCAAAATTGTGACAAGTATTGCCACTACAATCGTTCACCACAAAACTTAAGTCCTCAAGTTTCTCGTCATAATGCCATCATACAAAAGTCTAAAACAGTTCTATTACAATGATCAAAGAAAAATACAAAACAAGCAACTAGGCATGTGGTGATCCACACGGCCTCTTGGATGGCGGTTCGTCATCGTCTTCCTCGGGTTCCTCATCACTATCGTCCTCGTCCACATCATCCATTTTTCTCTTTCCTTTATCATCCGACCCACATTCCGTCTCCTTTTTGTCCCTGATGTAGACCCACACTCAATTGCTACCTGACTTCCCACCGTAATACAAGCACCTCTAGTAGGCGGCTGAATCATGAAGTCATTAGCCTCCATCTCCAAATCGTCCACGAACCTCCAATCCGGGGGCAATGATGCTCTCACTCGATGCTCCCAACTCTGCATCCTTGACAACCTCACTTGATCTTCCCTAACACGGTCAAGACTAGCGCTCAAATTTGCAACCATCGATCTTAGACTGTTGATGTCACTTTTGTTTACATTTCCATCATACTAAATTCTTGCAGTCCTTTCCAACAGTCTTTGGTGTTCCCTTTCATTCTTATCAAACCTCTTAATTACCCTGGTCTCAACTACAAACCGCTCATACATCAACCTCTCCATCCTCCTCAAACGACCTGCGGGATCCCAGTAGTGTCTTGGTCTCGGAAAGTAGACCCTTGCAATATTCTCATGAATCGATGGTGACTTGGATGATTTGCTGGACTCTCCACCGCTCCCATTACTTACTCGAACAAATCCTGGCACTGTTCTCAAATAGTCCTTACAATTGTCCATCGGGCGATTAAAGGGTTGCTGCTCATATCGACCGGTTGGTGGTACTTCATAACCCTTCGGCGAATTCGGAGATTGAAACAAATCAGGTTCGGTCTGGCCTACAGCATTCTCGGGAATGCCATCATCCATTAGCTCCTCGGGCTCTTCCTCAGAATCCTCACTCTCGTCACTACTGATGCTAAAATTGTCCACCTCACTTTCATCATTGTCGTTCTCCGGCCCTATTTCCTCTTCTGGAGCGATCCATCCATTATTATTGTCCGGCGGGTTCGGAGGAAACGGTCCCCCTTCGTGACCTACGACGTAATCGTTTCCATTATCATTCGGCGGTACCTCGGCCATTCCTGCAATAACAGCGAATTTCGGAGGGTACATAAGTAATTATACAATATTTATAAATACATGCATGCAAATGCAATGCAAAGGTGGTACATATGCCCGAAATGTAATAATATGATGCTCATGCATGATTAATACAAAAATTACGATGTCGAATATTCCACGCATAATTCAACGTCTACATATAGTAATTTCCATAATTACGTAATAATTACCCACATATATACTTCACTCAAAAGTATACGTCAAATGCCATAAATACAAAAATAAATCTTACCGGAGCCATGCAGGATAGTTGTGTGTGCTTGGACCATTTCTTACGACACCAAAAGTTATAGTTTAGGATTTTCAAAAACGACCTAGTTCTCTATAACTCATGGCTCTGATACCAATCTGTAACACCCCCACAAATGCTATGCGCAGCGGAACTACAACATTGGGTGCTACACAGTATTCATTGCACACAAGATATATCAAACGACGCTAAAAAGACGTCAACTTAAAACTTGAAATTAAAAATTGTTAGATGATACATGTCCACGGTTTTTCCAACCCCACTTGGTACAACAGAGTTTAGCGTTTTCGGTCCCCATGAATCTCAACCCAAGAATTTCAGTTTCACAACAACATTACATTTAAACTTAAAATTGTTTAAGTAGAAAAGGGAGGAAAAACAAGCAGACTCCAAGCCATACACACAACATCCATCCCATGCACGCTCCATTCTACACTTCAGCGGTTACCTGAAACACATGCCAAAATTTGGTCAACGAAAACGTTGAGTGGAATTCATAGGTTTTACAATTCATTTGAACGTATATAAAATAAAAACCATTAGTGATCATTTATAGACTTGTCGATCAAACAATCTATATTCAGGATACTGACAATTGTGTTTAAGCTCATGACACTAATCCGTTAACTCAATCACCCGCGTAATAATTACCGGCGTGATTCAGATGAAACCAGTGCCCTTCTAAAGGCATCAGTTGCAATTATACCTTATCTCTCATACAAGATAATCTACCGCAGAACTTACTCAACGTACAGCTTCTCGGCTAGCATTGGGTCGTTAGCCCCGTAGTACTACAAATTGTATAAGCGGCTATTTCCCCCTACTCGAGGGCAGGACAATAGTTAATAGTTCATGAAATTAGGGTCTTTTGCAACTTGGTACTCAACACAATTTCTAAGGCAACATTCGGGTCTAACAATCATTCATGATATACGTTCCTTTTAAAAACTAGCATGCATTTCCCTCGCGGGTAAAACAATTTGAAATAAATATAAGCGAGGCTATAAATTCACACCTTATATATTAAGTAGTCGGTAGTTCGAGAGATGATCACTGACGACGATACGGATGCCCGGGTACATCAACACCTATCACAAATAACGCGTAATGAGTAATCTCATTTTAAATACCTTACGGTACTGTATAAAATACATAGATACTAGTCACTTAGGACAATTATAACTCACGCCAAAACAAAACAACAAGCGTCACTCATTTTACATCATTCGTTCTTATTATTTACGCTATCTATTTTTATCCATTTTTGCCGGTACTTACCGAAAGTACGGGCTGTTTTACCATATTTAACCATACTTATAAAATTTGACAAATCCTTTAAGACCTGTAGATAACACATTTTTAATCCCAATAAAAGTTTTTACTTCTACGACCCGTTACGCAACGCTCTTCCAAAACTACATTTTACGGGCTGAAATTGTACTTCGACCAACTTTGACCTCTTTGACCTATATGAAATGCACCTTTGACTTCTTTGACTCCTAAGTCAACTTATAGACTCAATTACACAGGTTTGTGACCAAAATTTGACCCTTGACCATTTACCAATTCATACTTGTGGTCCTCGGGATTTGACTAAAACTATACATAAATTCGGATTATGAAAGTTCTCGTCTCCCGGTACTCGATCTTTAAAACCTCATAACTTTTAGCTCGTTTTGAGTCACGGGCTCTACCTTATACCAAATTAAAGATAAGAAGACCCTCTATAACTACATTTAGTTATCTAGACCTGTAGGAAAAATAATTTTTATAAAAAGGCCTCAAACTTTCTGCCTAAATTTGACTACACCAAAATCATGCTTAAGCTCGATTCCAAACCTATCCATCACTACTAGGCTTCATCCTAAGCATTCCCAAACATATCCAAACACAAATTTCAGTCCTAACCCCTATTGATCAATCAACCTCATAATCCTAACATCTAAAAACAAGCATGCAAACACTTATACCCATTTAATACATCAATAAACACAATACCAAACATAACAACAATGCTCAAAATCATCAACCACCATGGCTCCCCAAACACCCCCTTGTGCCGTGGGGTTTGGGTGACCAAATCACCACAACCAAATTAATTTTGGTGGGTTTTATTGGTGATTATACTTCCATTATACATGAATTTAACATGCATCAATACATTTAACCTCAAAAACGAATTTGAATGTTCTTGAAAATTTTTGGAAAATTTTTGTTAATGCATGTTTAATTAAACCATGGATTAACACTCACCAATGAATTTTAAGAGGTGGTCTAAGGTTAGATTTTGTGAAAACTCAAGAAAAAATGGTGGGATGGTGGTTCTTGGTGTTTGGCCATCGGCCTAAGGACAAGAGAAGAGAGTTTGATTTTTTTTTTTTTGTCAAGTGTTTGTGTGTGTTTATGTTTGTGTCCTTTTTGTGGTATTGGGAGGGACCAAAATGCAATTTAAGGTTTCTTTTGGCCTCAAGTAAAAACGTCCTCAAAACTTTGCGGGATTGACTCACTAGTCAATTTAGAAAATTTTACGCGAGTCGGAAATCATCCCGAACACTCTAAAATATTTTTGGGATACTTTAAATGTACTCGGAAGGCTATAAAACTCACCCGACTCAACTTAACACGAACCGTAAGTAAAATTCTCGAAAAATTACATTATCGATAAATCGTCAATAATTATAGAAATTTTGGGCATCCCTCGGGATCGTAATCGTCATCGTCCTTCTTGAATCGTCAAACGTAAAAGTTATAACCTCGAACATCGGCTTTAACCAATATACTTATATATATAGAAATTAAAATTTATTAAAAATTTCAAAAATTAGCGTAATTTAGGGTAACGTTAATGACCTCGGTTCTAGGGTGTCACACTTACCTTTTTGACAAGCAGTACATGTGAGATCATTTTGAAAAGATTTGTTAGGTAACCCTAACCAAATTTCCATTAACCAAATTATTTAGGTTCTTAAAATTCACATGACCTAACCTCCTATGCCATAAATTAGACTCATCATTAGAAGTTTTAGCTAACAAACATGTAATGCCACATGTTGGAGTAATAGTATGAAGATTAGAGGTGTACATATTTTCTTACCTGGGTACCTTAAGCAGTACTTGAGATTCCTTTGGCATCTCAAAGTCTTTGGAAAGTATCAAGCAGTTTGTATCTGTAAAGAGCACATTGTTCTTTTTATCACACATATGTGATACAGAGAAGAGATTGAACTCATTTAATTCTTTTACAAAGAACACATCTTCAAATTCCAACTTTCCTGTGTTGATTTTTCCTTTTCCAGTAATCCTGCCTTTACTTCCACCAAAAGCTACTGGTCCACCTCTGAATTTTTCAAATTTAGCAAGGAAATATTTGTTCCATGTCATGTGCCTTGAGCATCCACTATCTACAATACCTTTGTCTTTCAATTCATCAATTAGATGCCCCTGCACATACACAAAACTCATTAGTTTTTAACAGAGACCCAAGCCACATTTGGCTCGGATCTTATGAGACCTACATACTTAAGAGTTTGATAAGTAGGCTTTCCAATAAGACTACACACACTCTTATATTTCATGGTTCCAGGTATATAGTCAAAACCATAAGGTGACTTTATATGCTTAGGCTTCTTTGACTTAAGTATTGTTTTAGCAGTACTAGGTTGAACATATGATGTTTGTACTTTAGGAACCCACATTTACAATGTTTTGTTTTGAGGCTTACTTCTAGGTGTTTTAACAATCTCAAATATACTCCTAGAATATTTGTGGGACAATTATTTGTTTGACTTTTGACCAACAGTATTTGCTTTTGGTCTAGCAGTACTTGCAGTTCTAGGCTTGCCGATACTTGTCTTGCTAGACTTCAAAGGTATTAGACATTGTTTCATAAGTACTGCTCTTGGAACAAAGTCCTTGGTTGTGAGAGGGTGATTGTCCTTATTGATCTTATTAGGCTTAATTACCCTTTCAGTATGATCAAACTTATTTGTCATCTTTAGTCCCCATTTGCCTTTTTACTTGTGCATTTTATCATTACCTATCTGTGTGACCTTTTGTGTAACCTTTAGCTTTGCAATTTTATCTTTATGTAAAGTGCAATCTTTGATAAAATGATTTAGACTACCACATACATAACATCCTTTTCTTCTCAAAGAAGATCCAAAAGGTTGTTTTGACTTTGTGTTCTTAAAACCTAGCCCACCCCTCTTGGTATTACCATGATGTTTTGTACTGTTATCCAATGCCTTACTAGGAGATTTCACCTGCTTGGGAGCAGAACTAGATGTAGGCACATGTCCTTCAGGCACAAAGGTGCTCATCAAAGGTGGATAATAATGTTTTTGGTCGCAACAGGCTTATCTTGGGTCAAGGTACTAGAGTTTGACTCTGAATCATTAGACTTATTATCAACATCAGCTTTTGACTTATCTAACTCTATGTCTATATCATTATTGGGGGCATGAAAATTCCTGATAAAGGTGGAGGAACTGCCTTCATTCCTTTAGCATACCTATCATTTTCAAGAGTATCAACTGACTCATTAGAACTATCAAAAATCCCCTTTGATAAGTCCTTGTCGGTTAGGGTTAACCCAGCTTGTTCCTCCGTATATCCTAGGCCTATTTTATCATAATACCCCATTTGTGAGTTAATCATCTTATCCATTCCTTTTGAGGATTTTTGCCATTGATTAATCACTTCTCTTTCATTAAAAAGACTAGCTTTTAAAACTTCATTTTCTGCTGTTATTTTTATAAGCTGTTTTTCAAAAGCTTTAATAGCCACATCTTTTTCTCTTATTTGAAGAGTTGAAATTCTAATTTTCTCTTCGAAGTTTTGTTGACCCTTTTTATACAAAACTATATTTGCTCTAACTTAGCAACACCTTGTATAAAAGCATTTGCTTCCATAGTACATGTGTTTACTTTTTGATATTCATCAAGTTCTAATTTTAGACTATTAAACTTAAGAACACAATCTTTAGAACAAGGATGTACCTCAATATCTTCATGAAAGAGAGCCATTAAACCAAGCTCTTCTTCTTCAGTCCAGTTAACCACTCCATCTACTATAACCAATGCTTTAGTTCCTTTGGGGCTTCTGTTATCTCCTTTTGGAAAGCTTTCAGAGACTTTTGGGCCGGTTCTATAGCTGTTCTTGGGCTTCTGACTATTTCCTTCAGCCTTATCCCTATTGCATTCCCTTGCAAAGTATCCATTCCTTCCACAGTTTTAGCATTCAACTTTAGATTTTTCATATCCTAATGGTTCATTAGGATCAGCATTCATTTTCCTTCCAGTCCTTTTGTAGAGTCTATTGGATCTAACAGAGACCATAGCAGTTTACCATTTGAGATCCACTCTTTAATGTCAGCATCATCCATTTTGAATAAGTCATTGAGGGTCAACTTTGGTCTGTTGTCTTTTCCAACAAAGAATGAGAATGTGGGTTTTCCATTTAAGGATCCGGTGGTTTAGTTGGGTGGTATATGGTGGCAGCCATGGATGAATATAGAGAGAGAGGTTGTATGTGAAAGAAAGAAAAAGTGTATTAAAATGAAATGAAAACACAAGCAACAACCCCCTCCTTGGAAGCCTTGGAGGGGTATATATAGTCACACGCCACCTAAACTATACATCGGTACCTAGTCTAGTATATGCGTGTGTGACTATGATAACTAATGGGAATTCTTAAATGTCGTCACATAAAGTGAATTTCCAACAATCTTCCCCCATGTGACGACGTGTAGAATTCCTTACAATATTTTTCCTAACAAGTACATATAAAGCGTCCAATGCTGATGAAGTCTTCTGAGGCCTTTGACTTCAAGTCTTCACTTTAAAACGACTAATCTTTGTAGTAACTTGTAGAAGAAATACTGTAACAGCACGAGCTAAGTAACTCATATACTTCTGGTTTAGGAGAAGCTTCTGAATTAACTTCCCCCTAATTCATGCCACATAATCTTGATGTAGAAGCTTTTAATAGCTTCCCCCTAAATCGACAATCCTCATGAGCAATTTCATAGCTTTCAATAAAGCTTAGAATGATTAAGCTCACAACGGAATTTAACAAGCAAACCCCATCATATGAAATGATAATGTTGCTATGAGTGATTGAAAGTTTGGGTCACACCAAGTAGATCAACAACTTCTCTTCTCACGCTTGAATAATTCTTCTGAAATTTTCTTCCCCTGAGAGTTCAGGTTATGCATACTAGAAAGAATCAAGACATTTCTTCTCCCACATAGTTGAAGAAAGTAAACAAATCCCATGTATGAAGCTCAAATACTGAAGTAGACACTTTATCCTATTCATGAAGTTGACATCATAACACCAGAGTCAACTAAGTCCAGGAAATGCACATATCTTCTTCCAGAGATGCACCAGAGTCAATTAAGTCCTGGAAGTGCATATCTCTCCATATAGGATAATGATGATGAATAATTGCAACATCAAAACAATTAAACATCGAACAATAGTGTATCGTTTAGAGACTGATAACGTCACGAGTTAAAACACTGATTTTCTCTGCGGTTATGACAATTGTCTTCCCAGAATGTCTTCAAATCAAAAGAAGGTATGAAGTTCATCACGTGTACTCATTGTGCGTTTATTTATGTCTTCTTCTTCCCCCTTGATGGTTTCGAAACTCGGAACCAATAATAAATCGTACGCACATGTACCTGAAATCTCGTGAGAATAATAAATAAGCTGAATTATATATTTTGTGAGAATCAGCTGCTGGTCGAAGTTCTCTACTCATAAACTCTCCATGGCCATCTTTACCAACCCCCTTGTAAGCAATTTGAAGTGACCACTGATAGAATGAACCAGATACATCAAACATGAAACTGAATAAAAATCCTTCGATCTTGTGACTTAAGCTTGCACTATTGTTGAATGAGGAATGGTGGAGAAATCTCTAAGTACCCAATACATTACTGAAGAAGTATATAAGCACAACACATCTTAAAATTATCCACGTCGACTATGCGCGTGACACGGAGTACAATAATGTAGCTCATTAAAGTGATAGTTATCCGGGTCATCAACCAACCACCCCGAACCCGGAAACTAGATAAACAAGTCTTCATTCTAAGATTAAGCACGAGCAAGTTATCTTTTAAAGATAAAATAAGTGCACGCCTTCGAAAAATCCGTCTTCAACTTCAAATAAGAATACCCGATCAAACAAATCCGTAGCCACTAAAAATAAAACCACTTTTCTTCAGTCTCGTCAAATATATCTCGTCACTTTGTCTCGCCTTTTGTCTCATCACTTTGTCACTTTGTCAAGTCCCAATTATGACCAAAGTATAACTTTAATACACAAATTTTATACAAAATAGAAATTTTGATATAAAAATGCGGATCAAATCATGACATACAAATTTATGTGTAGTCCATGACATTCGGCCTATTAGAAAAGTTGGATCCCAACATATCAATCTGCTTGGCAATATATCGAGAATCTAGACCCAAAAAATAAGCCAATGTCTTTTGTTTTTAAAAAAAACTTATGAAACAGCCCACCGAGGTCCAAGAAATTCGGATGAAAAATGACTAAATCGTGATATCCTTACGACTTGTTGGCCCATTGTTTTATACCGGTTTAACACATTTGGGATATAAATTAGGGATACCTAAAAATTAGGTCACAACTTAACCTAATCCATATCTCTCATCTATCACAAACTCTCCGCCTCTTTTTCTTATCTGACATCTCAGTCACCAAAAATATCATCAAACCAAAATCTGATTATCATTCTTCTATCTCAAACGCAGCTAACATCTTGTCTCCATCTCAAACTTATCATCTGATCAAACCATGATCATCAACAAAGCGAACAAATCCTCATCCACCATCATTAATTGACCCAGTGTAATCCATCTTAATCAACCTTTCGGTGTCCTATTTTTGCTATGCTGACAACAAAAAATAGCCATTAAATTGTCGATCCAAGAGCACGAGAACGTAAATCTTCAAGATCTTATTATGGTCGCAGGTAGGTAAACTGGGATCATGCATGTGTTTAATTTAAACGAATCAAAAGGAGATCATGACATAATTGTTATGGGTCTCTCTTTAAATTCGAAAATTAATGAGGGGTTTATACCTCTAAATAGATCTGTGATGATATAAATTTTCGTGTATATAGATCTTAATTGATCTCGGCTTGCATGTCAACACACAAAAAATTAATGTGAGATTATATTTAATTGATTCGAGTCAGTTGATGTTTAGATGGGTTAGGAGACGATGGGAAATAGATAGATTTGGTGGATTTGTTGTGGAGAGACAAGGATGGAAGTATGTTGGTCTGGTCAAGTCTTTTTATGTCACGGTAAATGTTTAAACTTGTCATGTTGTTTTCTTCATCGCAATGAGTTCTGTTAACCCATAGCAATGACTAAAAAATGAGGCCATCACAGTGATCTTTTTAAACCCATCGCAACATAAAAATAAAGCCATCATAGTCAGTTACACAATGTACACCATCGCATCATGATGGAAGCCATCGCAACATGATGTGCCCCATCGCGATGGTACCCATCGCAATAGTTCCATCGCAATGGGCCATCGGAATGATCCATCACAACAGACCATCGCAGTGAGCCATCGGAATGGCTCCATCGCAAGTCATCCATCACAATTAATGCTATCGTAATCTTAAGCTAAAACTTGAGACCCATCACAATCAAGATGAAATCTTATCCGAATGTACTTTTTGATGAATATCAGGATCTTGCTTTTCTGGCAAATCTGGGTTTCTGGACATTTCTGGGCTCATCTTGATCTTCATGTTCATAAAAACAAAGAAACCCAAAAATGATACTTATAACCATACACTAACCATCATATATTGATTTTGAGGCCAGTATTAAGCAAGTGATATAGATATACACAGATTTGAAAAATAAAAGTCACAACTTTTGACCAGAATAAAAAAGGATATAATACCCATGAGACTCAATAATAATAACCATATGACCAGATGTGAAATGTTTTTATGGACAAGTAACATAACGTGACAAAGAACAATGATCCAAGACAGTGACAAAAAATATGATAAATTCGAGACACAAAAAAAAAATTTGACCACCAAAATCAATAACAAAAAAACACGACGATCTAAGAATTAAACCGTGTCTCTGATACCAATTGTGAGTTTGCCATTTAAGGATCCGGTGGTCTAGTTGGGTGGTATATGGTGACAGCCATGGATGAATATAGAGAGAGAGGTTGTGTGTGAAAGAAAGAAAAAGTGTATTAAAATGAAATGAAAACACAAGCAACAACCCCCTCCTTGGAAGCCTTGGAGGGGTATATATAGTCACACGCCACCTAAACTATACATCATTACCTAGTCTAGTCTATGCGTGTTTGACTAATGGGAATTCTTAAATGTCGTTACATAAAGTGAATTTCCAACAGAGAAGGCATCATTGTCACTAAACAGTGATGAGGATCTTCCTTGTGAATTCTGAGACATAGATGGACTGCCTTCAATACCTTGAGAATAAGTACAACTAGTTAGTCCTCCAGCGGTATTTTGGAAGTAATTACCGCTACTTGATCCACCAGCGGTATTTTGGAAGTAAGTACCACTACTTGATCCACCAGCGGTATTTTGAGAGTATGTACCGCTGCTTCCTTCTGACACAAAAGCCAAGCTAGACTTTGGTGCTGCTGCTGCTTTGGTTACTTCAACGCCTTTAACATCCATCTCATAAACTCTAAGATTGTTATAGAGATGATCAAAAGGAGTCACATCCAGATCATCCTTGTGATGAAGTGCATGGCCATCACTTTCTACTCTTGTGGAACACTTCTCAAGATTTTTAGATTTGCTTCTTAATGAGGAATTACTAGTCCATGAACTGCTAATTGAATGAGCAATTTACTGAACCTTCCATAACCACTATGGATTCCTTATGTACTAGAAATTAAGAAATTATCAAATTCTTGTTTCAAAACAATCTTTTTCATCTTCTTAGACTTGTCATTGCCTCTAAATCTAGGCTTGATAGTTGCCCACATAGCCTTTGCATCCTTAAAGTAATGAAAGCTAGGTAGAATGTCTTCTGAAAGTGCCATAACTAAAGCATCTGGCCTTTCTTTCTCTGATCTCTGCTTGTATCTCTTCAGCAATGACAGTAGGCAAAGCATAACATGTACCATCAGGTAACAAATACAACTTCTTAGGAGTAATCCCATTCTTGATAACCTCCAACAGAGTGTGATCTGTGTGATTCAGGTAATATTCCATCTGCATTGCCCATGTCTCATAATTATCACTTTTGAGAATAAGGAGTTTCACAGCAGAAAGAGTATGGGAAGAAGGTATAGTTGTATGTGTAACTACAACATATGTAGCTTGTGCACCTTATGCAGGTGGATTTGCAGGTGCAGGATGCACAATTTGAGGTTGTCCCTGTGGTATGGGATCAGGTATTGGAATTTCTTCCAAGTGAGGGTTTTCACCGGATTAAGACATTAGATTTTTGTGAGTGGAGATTTAGGGTTGTATTCTTCTTATTCAGAGTTTATCAATAAGCTCTGATACCACTTGTTGATCCCTTTGAATGGATCTATATTCTGTTAAGAATTTGTTCAATAGCTTGTAATCAAACTAGAGCACTTGAGAAATCTTAATCAACCAAATAAGTTATGCGGAATCTAACTTATAAAGCAAAGAAGAACATAATTACTTTTAACTATTCGATCTTCTATTAATCGACCTTTCAATGAACCCTAGAATATTCTATTATGATAAGTATATCACATACGATATATTATCAATATTCTAAACTATTAAGTATATCACATAAGATATACTCTAACTATAACAATGACATATCTTTTCTAAAGATATATTCGTCCAAATCAATATAGCAGTACTTACATTATAACTAACAGTACTTGCTATGTACCGCGTTAACACTAACGGTACTTGCCAACACTAACACAACTTGTACTTGTACTAACGGTACTTGGTACTTTACAAATAATTCTCAACAAAAATCCCCTGTATGTTTTTGTCATTAGTTAACCTGGTTAACGGGTCGGGCCATGGGCCCCTTTTTCCTTGTTTCTTTTCTCTATATGTGTGACAATCCGTCAATTTATGATTGATATTTTATTCTCAAATATTATTTTAATGTTATATTATGAACTCACTCATTTATGGGAAGAAATTTGGATTTACTTCTTGAAGTAGCATCGACTACGTCTAAACCGGAGGATTCTACGTTACGTGCTTACGTTTACATACACCGTTTTGGTGACAGTCCGACATTTCAGGAAATAAATTTATCCGTAAATATTATTTTAGGATTTTAAATTTGAGTTGGTTCATAAACTCACAAATTTACGAGAAGAGATTAGGACTTACGATTATAATTTAACGTCCTTCACGACTAAACCGGAAACCTTAGGATTACGTATTTACGTTTTCGAACTCCATTTTTAATGAGACAATTTTTATTAGATTCCTTTTGTGCCGTTGATTCATAATTTATAAAAACGTTTTTCGTAAAACGACTCGAGGGCACGCAAATCAAGGAAACTAGAATCGAGGAGTGCCCGTAAATTAATAGGGATGGGACAAGTTTACACTTGCCCACCCCTATACAAGTGGCTTCCAACATAAGCTTTACCACCCTTTGGTGGCAAGCAAACATGCACTAAATGGACACATGTCCATCTAGTTTCACCAAAACCACAAAACAAGCTCCCAAAACCATTTCTCTCATTCTCATACATGCAAACCACTTTATTTTCTCTCTACTCTCTCCTTGAATGTCCCATATACATCAAAAACACCACCATTGATCAAAAATCTTAACCACAAATCATATGTATAAGTTGCATATGATGATAACCCATTGAACACATGATGATTTGAGGTGATCTTAACAACCAAAAAGGAGTTTTCATGAGGTTCAAGGGCTGATTTCTTGGAGGTGTTCATCCATTCAAAGGACCCAAGAATTTTCCTTGCTAAAGTTAAAGATTTGGTAACAAGAACCAAGTCTTGTTCATCAAAAACTCATCTTTTTATCACTATTGGTGGTATAAAGATTGTTCTCCCCATCCTCTTGTTATTTTTGATTATGTAATCTTGTATTTCTTTTACTTATGTATATGTATATGATGATGAATGATGATTAAAAATATTGTGTGGGGATTTGGTGTTGATAAAAAGATGAAAAACTATAAGAAACAAGGTTAAAATCTTGCTTAATTTAGATGGTTGTATAAAACAGTAAAGAATCATATGGTAAACTGGTAAAATGACTTGAATAGATTGATATACAGTAAGCTATGGGTCTTGTACACATGTGAGAGTTGGCCATGCAATGGAATCATTATAATTAGTGAGATATGATCAAAACAAGATGGGTGTGCTAATGTGAATAAGCTGTTTTGTAGGGACTGTTAAGCATAGATAAACTTAAAATGAGCAGTAGCTATAACTAAGTTAAATGTAGCACATAATATGAATAACATGCCATCCAAAAATGAGCTTCTAATTCATTGTAGAACTCTAGATATGATAAAAATGGTGAAGATGAAAATAAAAATCAGATTTTGAGAATTAATTTTATTACTATTATATAAGCACTCAAAATTATATTGTATAAAATGTAAATTAAAACCCACTAACTCATGAATTTTATTTATATAAATATGTTAAAGGTTAACTAAATGGATAAATTATAAAAATGGTAGTGTAATAATATTTATAAGTTATAAAAACTATAAACTTGATTTTTACGACTTTTTCGGCTATTACCGTAAAATTAACGTTTTTCGCCAATTAAAACTTAGACGATCAAACCCGTCTAATGTAAAGTTTTTAAAAGTCATATAATGATATATAAGTATCTAATACAAGTAAAAACCGATAAAACCCGAACTATATAACATACGGACATTAACGGGCTAAGTTAACGTTATTGGACTAATAATACAACAAAATGGGCTAAAACACTTATAAACTTATTTATTGGGCTTAACCCATTTGGGCCCAATATGTAAAGTATAAATACTGATAATAAAAGTATAATTGGACTAATGAATAGTATTGGGCTTATAATAGGCTTATTGGGCCTAAAACATGTAAATAAGTAAAACTAGTAAACTAGTACAAAAGTTACCAATACATAACACTATAATGAATGAGTAAAAATGTATAAACCCACTTGATCATCATCATATATATAAAATCATCATATGTATACATAATTGTTATTTTTATAAAGTCATTGGACAAGAGTCTAAGACGAGTATTATTTGTCTAGGTTTCCGTGATTGAAGCACGTACCGTACATCCGAATTGCCGATAACCCGCTTTCCCACATCCACGTGAGTTCATAGCCTCGCACTCTTTTAAATGTTTTTATGAAATGTTTTATAAACCCGCGAGGGAGATAACATGTTAGTTTTTATAAAATAGGACACCATTTGCCCCGATTGTTTGTTTATTGATTTTGACCCGAATGATTGTATGACCCGATTGTATGACCTGATAAATGATTAAATGACCCGATAGATGAAATAAAATGGATTATTAAAGTTAGGTTATGTCACTAAAAGTCCCATTAGCATGAATTGTGAACTACCGGGATTTGGTAGACGCTTATGCATATAATAGTACTATTTGGGGACGATCACCCCAGTTCGCGCCTTGACGGTTGATCCCCGTCGTGCCACATTGATTGGTAAGCGAATTTATGTATGAGAAGATTTCCATAGCGTGACCTTTGTGACGACACGCTAATTTAGATGGGCAAATTGAGTTTCGGGCTAGCTACCCGTTGTTTGGTTTAGTAAGGTAACAATGTCATGCGGCTTATAATAATCCAATTAACGAAATACTACTATACGCACCAAATTACGATGTATTGCCTGACTAGCAATACGGGGTCATACTATTGATATTATGTTTGTGTTTTGGTTTCTCATAACCATATTCATATAACGGTTTTTATTTGATTTATACAACGATATAAAACGTATTGTATGATGTTTTTACGACATTGGCTCGTATAATGATTTTGAAGGCGAAAGCCTATATTATGATTTTGATAAGGAATTGTATAAAATGACTTTGGCTATTTTATGGCCTATTAAAATGATTTTCGGTAATAATTTTATACCGATGTTATATTTATGGTTTATTAAAACTCTATGAATTCACTCGGCGTTATCGCTGACCTTTTCTTTTAACATGTTTTATCTCAGGTACTTGAAGGTAATTCCCGGGAAGATGACAAGAATTCATGGCACGCACTTAAATAATAGTTTTCCATTCAAATGCTTTGTAAAACCTGTATGAATTACAATGACTTGGGACCTATGTATATTTGATATTTATGAATGGAAATGCTTTATTTTTAAACGACGCGATTTTTAAGCGTTGTCTATGATGTGAGTAATGTGCTATCCCGTAACACCAACGAGTCTTCCGCTGTACTGAGTTGTATAAATTTGGGGGTGTTACAGTTTGGTACCAGAGCTCTCGTTATAGAGAACGAAAGATTTTTAAAACTAAGGTTTTGAATAAAACATTTCAAAATCTTTTAACTATAAACATTTTTCACAAATGTCTAAAAATCTTTTGACTATAACGGTGCCGAAGAATTCCCGAGTTACCGACAAGGCCAGACTGAGAAGTGTTATTTTAATATATATATATAACTTGGATTATATATATATATATATATATATATGATGTAATTTTATCACATGATTGTTTGATGATTATTTTGATATTTGTACGAGGTATTTATACGGCGTAGATTGTCACAAGGAACCCTAAATCCCCTAGTAAATTAATCGAAGCTATTCTCGTAGGAATTCTAGCTATCCTAGATCTAAACCAAGTTGTGGATATTTATAATCCCAACAAAATGGTTGATATTCGTAGAAATGTTGATATTAGTTGATTGTGTATTAAAGAAGAATTGGCGAGATTAAATATGATATCGATGTCATGACGATCTTTCCTTATAGAGTGGAGTTTGACAAAACGTTACCACCTAGAAAGATGTCATCTGATTCGTTGTCATCCAGTTCTTAAAATGAAATCGAAAGGGTGAATGTTGCACTTGAGGCTGTCATTGGAACCATTACCCAAAAGCCTCATGCCACTAGTACCTTTCCGAGAAGTCTAATTGAATGTATGAGTCATCTCATACTAGTGACTCATTTGATAATTGTTGTTGTAAGAGCTATAGGATTGGAAATTAAGTGTGGTTCATATCGAGCTTTTATTGCCCTATTAAGGTTTATGAATAAGATTGAAAGTATTGGAAAATGAGGTAGGATATCAAATTGAGTATAAAAGTGGTTGAAATTTGAATAAGTAAAATTTAACCCATATGGTATAAGAAATTGTTAAGAGGAAATCGTTAAGTTTTGTGATTGAATTATAAGGTTTTAATTGATTGTTGATTCGTGTTAAGTGTTGTTCCTAGGCCATTATCCAATGATGAGGATGCCCAGTGTCCAATAAATAAATTGAAGAAATCTTCTTCTGAAATTGGGACCGATGGATCTTCCGGGACAGGTAGGACACCTAATGACTCTTGTAGATTAGTATTCATTGTGGTATCTTTTAAAAATCCCTAACTTAACTGAGATATCAGTTGGTAGGATGAGTTCTGAGAATTGCATGACATAGTGACACGTAATGTGTTACGGTACAATTTTGACTTGTTTGTGATTAATGAAAAAGACTACCTTTGATTGATAAATCCTACATGTATCAATGTTATCTATCTCTTATTGCTTCATCCTAATGTTTGCATTAGTGATGCAACCATTGAACAAGTACTCATCTTGATTTGAGTTACATTGTGAATAATTCTTCGTGAGTGCCATCGAGGTCATGAACCTCATGATTATTTGGCTAAAGCTCATTTCCTATCATATTATAGTTAGTTCTTGGTGAACAACTTTTCATCACTCTTTTGCAGATCACTAAATGTTTTTATAAGTTAAAACAGTATCCCTTGATAAAAATTGGGTTTTCATCACCATATGGATTATTTAAAGTGAGAGTTATAAATAATCATTATCGAAATAAAGTTGTTTATAAAGTACCTTGGAAAACATAACTGTTTTCATAACAAAGAAAATCTTTGTAAATTTATTTTTGATTCTTATTTAAGAATTAAGCGTGAAAATGTTTTTATTATAAACATGATGATAAAATTTTGACGAACTAAGTATTGCATCGTTAATCTTGAAATTGTATATAGTTGCACGCCTACATACAATTTGGAATGGACCATGCAAGGCTGATTAGTAGTCGCCATAAAACTGATTAATAAATACTAAATTTTCTTTGAAGATTGTGAAAGATTAAAATTTATGAGATCTGCAAGAAGTGAAAAATAAGGACATAGTGTTAGGGACACCTACATATGTGCCTGTAGCATCTATTCTTCTGAGTCGAATTTACTCATCTGTGGAAATTGTCTTATTTGACAATTGATATTTCCTCCTTGTCCAATTCTCCCGTGGTGAGATTTTTAGGAAAAGTATCTGATTACCGAGTGTTGATACCCGACCGGATGTATCGACGTTCCTATCATTTCTTATGATTTGATTTCATTTAAACGACCTGGGTAACGATCCGAGGAGCTTTCGAATGCGTACTCAATTCATGAAAACATGGGATATATTCATATTCGTAAATGTTTTCGTCTATATCTGATTTGAAATTCTCTCGCATAGATTATGCGTTGACCTTACTCTTTTAAGATTAGTTATGTCTCCAGATATCCTTGAATTGTGAAGGATTATGAGTTATTATTAGTCTTTTGAGAAGTTCACATCTTATCGACGGCAATAAAACTGAAAAGTTGATAGTGCCAGTAGAATGGATTGATTGATTGTGACATGACGACATTGTCTTAATTGATGGGAACTCGAGTAGAATTCCCCTAAAAGATAAGATGTTGATTATCAAAAGTGATCTAAATAATTCTTGGTGGATGACGATATCCTGTATATTTAGGCTTGAAATTATACCGCGAATGGTTGTGAACTAGTTATAGATTTTGTAATCTAGAAAGAACCTAATATGAATTTATTAAAAGATGTTTATGTTATCTAAAATTTTAGAAGGTATTTGTTGGTAAATTACCTAGACTTTCGCCATTAAGGCAAGTTGAAATTGGTATTGATTATATTCTTGGTGTTGCACCCGTGGCGTGTGCACTGTACGTCAGCACCATCTGAAATAAAAGGAATTACCGTACAACTGAGAGAGTTGACGGAGAAAGATTTTATTCTACCGAATTCGTCATCATGAAGAGCTATGGTGTTATTATTCCTTATATTTGTTGAATTACCGTGAACTGGGTAAATTGACAATCGAAAACGATATCCATAACTCGAAATGGAAGATTTGTTCGATCATTTACAAGGTTTTAGCGTATGTTTTAAAAATTTGATCCACAGCATGGTTATCGTCAACTTCGCGTCCGCGAAGAATATTATCTATTCCAATCACTACATCCAGAAATTGTAATGAACATTATGAGTTTCACGTGATGTTGATTGGATTGACCAATGCACATGTAGCATTCATAAATTTGCTGAATCACGTGTGTAGGCTGTGATTTGATAAATTCATGCTCGTGATCATTAAGGACTATTTGTTTATTTATAAGAATAAGAATGAGTTAATAATTATTTATAGATTGCCCTGAATTGGCCGAGCAATAAAAACCTGTACCTTGAGTAATTAACATGAGATTAAAGACTTAATCCTTTACATTAAATGACCGTTTGATTAATGATGGTAAGAGATATATATATTGACTTTTCAAAAATTAGAAGTCATTTAGAACTATGGGTTTTACCAAAAAGAAAAGTGCAAATTTGTTTTGACAAATGTTTTAACAAATGTTTTAACAAAGGATTTTTAAGGGATTATTCCCTTATACCTAGAACATTTAACTAAACTCCTGTTTAGGGGTAAATGTTCGTGTATACCTCAAAACAACCTAAGAAGGATTGAGGAAACCATTTAAATCATGACTTGAAATTTGAAACGATAATTTTTGCTTTTCAACCAAGAAAACTTTGACCAAAGTATAAACAAAGGTTTTTCGAACATTTACGGATCTTATTAAATATTTTCGATAAATCAACAAAAATCTTGTTAATTAAATTCAAATTTATTTTTGAACATTTTATATAATTGGTCGAACTAAGAAATTTAAAATTTTTACATTTATGCTTCATAAAAATTAAATATATATTATTTAATTAGTTGTAATATTATCGACGCTTTAAACGTCGGATTAAACAAAACTGATAAAAATGATAGTTGAAACGAAACTAAAACTTAGAAAATGTGAAGAAAGAAATTTTTAACGAATGTAGATACTGACACATAATATAAAAATGATAAAGAACCAATTAGGACATGTTCCTTAATAATGAAGGTGCAAAATAAATTGTCGAACAATATAAAAATAAACAATGCTTGTAAGAAGGATAATATAGATAATAAAAAGGGGTTCACGGCTTATGTGAACCATTAGAATTGAGAAGCCAATGGCGTTAAATGTTTTAAAAGGCCGTTTATGGTTGTCTAAATATGGAGGATTGTGAGATATAGTTATATTGGAATCTTGTAAGTATAAGTATTCTATTCCTGTTATTTCTGATTTAATGTATCATTATCAGAAGAAGTTGTACTGATGGCAAATTATGAAGGCATACATCGCCTCATACATTAGTAAACGTCTAACTATTGCAAAGGTCATCATCTGAATTTGATTCGATTTGGGTCATCATCGACAGACTGACCAAATCTGCTAATATCATTCTCGTTAATGATAAATTCTTGATGAAGAAATTGACTCTTTTGTATTTAAAGGAGATATGAAAACATAGTGTGCCGTATCAATCATCTCTATCAAAATCCTCGCTTCGCATCGAATTTCTAGAGATTTGCTTAGAAGTCATTAAGAACGAATCTTGATGAGAGTACTGTGTACCACCCCAATCGAAGGGACGAGGTAAAGTAACGATACAAATTACTATAAGTGCTGTTTTATATTTGAATGATTGACCTTTGGTAATAGACAGTATAATCGCTTCCTTTGGAGAGATTATCGTTGATAATTATCTTATTAGGAACGAGATCGAATCTTGTGAGGATCTAAATATAAGAGCATCTTTAAGCAGGAGTTGGGATGAAGACACCCGACATATACCCATTGTGAGTTGGACATGTCTTTTAGGTTTTAAGGTTTTCTATGACGACAAACCTAACCTTACAAATTACCCGACCCGCGAGACCTGAAATGGTTGTTGAAATTAGGACCTGATTATTGACTTCCGGTAGTAGGCAGGAGGTTATGTGAATATGAAATGTAGATCTTGAAGTGCAGGATGGGTAGCGAAGTTATGCCAAAAATTTTAACCTTGGAAAAATGAATTAATGATCTGACAAATCATGGGATGTAAGTCCCTGTTGTATGGGACCATTGAGAGGATGTAAAAGATTGGTTTGAAAGGCATATAAGCTGAATCTACCCTAGGACTTCAAGAGATGCGTGAATTATGTTTCGTATCTCTAACTTGATAAAATGTCTATCAAGTGAAAATCTGAATTCTTCTTGATAAAGTTTAGATCGGCGAAAAGTTGCATTCATCAAAAACCCGTGAACATCATGGATAGAGAAAGTAAGTCAACATTAAGCCTGATCTTATTCCCGTAGTTATGTTTGATGAAACTCGCGTATTGTAATGAATTACACTTGTGAGAAAAGACCGGATGTGGAGGAAATACCCACATGGCTTTAACTCTATAAGAAGCGAGTAGTAAGATAATATGATCTTTGAGGACAAAGATCCTGTTTAGGGGTAAATGCTGTGACAATCCGTCAATTTATGATTGATATTTTATTCTCAAATATTATTTGAAAATATTATTTTAATGTTATATTATGAACTCACTCATTTATGGGAAGAAATTTGGATTTACTTCTTGAAGTAGCATCGACTACGTCTAAACCGGAAGATTCTACGTTACGTGCTTACGTTTACATACACCGTTTTGGTGACAGTCCGACATTTCAGGAAATAAATTTATCCGTAAATATTATTTTGGGATTTTAAATTTGAGTTGGTTCATAAACTCACAAATTTACGAGAAGAGATTAGGACTTACGATTATAATTTAACGTCCTTCACGACTAAACCGGAAACCTTAGGATTACGTATATACGTTTTCGAACTCCGTTTTTAATGAGACAATTTTATTAGATTCGTTTTGTGCCGTTGATTCATAACTTATAAAAACGTTTTTCGTAAAACGACTCGAGGGCACGCAAATCGAGAAAACTAGAATCGAGGAGTACCCGTAAATTAATAGGGATGGGACAAGTTTACACTTGCCCACCCCTATACAAGTGGCTTCCAACATAAGCTTTACCACCCTTTGGTGGCAAGCAAACATGCACTAAATGGACACATGTCCATCTAGTTTCACCAAAACCACAAAACAAGCTCCCAAAACCATTTCTCTCATTCTCATACATGCAAACCACTTTATTTTCTCTCTACTCTCTCCTTGAACGTCCCATATACATCAAAAACACCACCATTGATCAAAAATCTTAACCACAAATCATATGTATAAGTTGCATATGATGATAACCCATTGAACACATGATGATTTGAGGTGATCTTAACAACCAAAAAGGAGTTTTCATGAGGTTCAAGGGCTGATTTCTTGGAGGTGTTCATCCATTCAAAGGACCCAAGAATTTTCCTTGCTAAAGTTGAAGATTTGGTAACAAGAACCAAGTCTTGTTCATCAAAAACTCATCTTTTCATCACTATTGGTGGTATAAAGATTGTTCTCCCCATCCTCTTGTTATTTTTGATTATGTAATCTTGTATTTCTTTTACTTATGTATATGTATATGATGATGAATGATGATTAAAAATATTGTGTGGGGATTTGGTGTTGATAAACATGCTTAAAAAGATGAAAAACTATAAGAAACAAGGTTAAAATCTTGCTTAATTTAGATGGATGTATAAAACAGTAAAGAATCATATGGTAAACTGGTAAAATAACTTTAATAGATTGATATACAGTAAGCTATGGGTCTTGTACACATGTGAGAGTTGGCCATGCAATGGAATCATTATAATACGTGAGATATGATCAAAACAAGATGGGTGTGCTAATCTGAATAAGCTGTTTTGTAGGGACTGTTAAGCATAGATAAACTTAAAATTAGCAGTAGCTATAACTAAGTTAAATGTAGCACATAATATGAAGAACATGCCATCCAAAAATGAGCTTCTAATTCATTGTAGAACTCTAGATATGATAAAAATGTTGAAGATGAAAATAAAAATCAGATTTTGAGAATTAATGTTTATTACTATTATATAAGCACTCAAAATTATATTGTATAAAATGTAAAATTAAAACCCACTAACTCATGAATTTTATTTATATAAATATGTTAAAGGTTAACTAAATGGATAAATTATAAAAATGGTAGTGGAATAATATTTATAAGTTATAAAAACTATAAACTTGATTTTTACGACTTTTTCGGCTATTACCGTAAAATTAACGTTTTTCGCCAATTAAAACTTAGACGATCAAACCCGTCTAATGTAAAGTTTTTAAAAGTCATATACTGATATATAAGTATCTAATACAAGTAAAAACCGATAAAACCCGAACTATATAACATACGGACATTAACGGGCTAAGTTAACGTTATTGGACTAATAATACAACAAAATGGGCTAAAACACTTATAAACTTATTTATTAGGCTTAACCCATTTGGGCCCAACATGTAAAGTATAAATACTGATAATAAAAGTATAATTGGACTAATGAATAGTATTGGGCTTATAATAGGCTTATTGGGCCTAAAACATGTAAATAAGTAAAACTAGTAAACTAGTACAAAAGTTACCAATACATAACACTATAATGAATGAGTAAAAATGTATAAACCCACTTGATCATCATCATATATATAAAATCATCATATGTATACATAATTGTTATTTTTATAAAGTCATTGGACAAGAGTCTAAGACGAGTATTATTTGTCTAGGTTTCCGTGATTGAAGCACGTACCGTACATCCGAATTGCCGATAACCCGCTTCCCACATTCACGTGAGTTCATAGCCTCGCACTCTTTTAAATGTTTTTATGAAATTTTTTATAAACCCGCGAGGGAGATAACATGTTAGTTTTTATAAAATAGGACACCATTTGTCCCGATTGTTTGTTTATTGATTTTGACCCGAATGATTGTATGACCCGATTGTATGACCCGATAAATGATTAAATGACCCGATAGATGAAATAAAATGGATTATTAAAGTTAGGTTATGTCACTAAAAAGCCCATTAGCATGAATTGTGAACTACCGGTATTTGGTAGACGCTTATGCATATAATAGTACTATTTGGGGACGATCACCCCAGTTCGCGCCTTGACGGTTGATCCCCGTCGTGCCACATTGATTGGTAAGCGAATTTATGTATGAGAAGATTTCCATAGCGTGACCTTTGTGACGACACGCTAATTTAGATGGGCAAATTAAGTTTCGGGCTAGCTACCCGTTATTTGGTTTAGTAAGGTAACAATATCATGCGGCTTATAATAATCCAATTAACGAAATACTACTATACGCACCGAATTACGATGTATTGCCTGACTAGCAATACGGGGTCATACTATTGATATTATGTTTGTGTTTTGGTTTTTCATAACCATATTCATATAACGGTTTTTATTTGATTTATACAACGATATAAAACGTATTGTATGATGTTTTTACGACATTGGCTCGTATAATGATTTTGAAGGCGAAAGCCTATATTATGATTTTGATAAGGAATTGTATAAAATGACTTTGGCTATTTTATGGCCTATTAAAATGATTTGTATAAAATGATTTTCGGTAATAATTTTATACCGATGTTATATTGATGGTTTATTAAAACTCTATGAATTCACTCGGCGTTATCGCTGACCTTTTCTTTTAACATGTTTTATCTCAGGTACTTGAAGGTAATTCTCGGGAAGATGACAAGAATTCATGGCCCACACTTAAATAATAGTTTTCCATTCAAATGCTTTGTAAAACCTGTATGAATTACAATGACTTGGGACCTATGTAAATTTGATATTTATGAATGGAAATGCTTTATTTTTAAACGACATGATTTTTAAGCGTTGTCTATGATGTGAGTAATGTGCTATCCCGTAACACCAACGAGTCTTCCGCTGTACTGAGTTGTATAAATTTGGGGGTGTTACAATATGGCCGACCAAACACCCTTGTATATATATTTTCATTTTTCGTGTTTTATTTAAATCTCGTGTATTATTATTCGTGACATGTGTTCGTGTTTTAAACTCGTATTAATTCTTGTTGTGTTTTATTTATTATACCTAAATACTTGTAAATAATAAATAATAATATTCGTAATACTTGTATTCATTCATTAAATGTTCATGATTCGTGTCATGTATTATTTAATTAAAAAAATTTAATTAATCTGTGTTTTCGTGTAATTAATGCTTCATGTATTTTATGCGGGTTTTACAACTCTTCCCCTCTAAAAATAATAAATCATCCTCGAATTAGACATATGAGAAGCTGAAAAGAACATGGACGTGACGTGGCTGAAGAGAACATGGAACATGACGTGGCTGAAAAGAACATATTCGGATAATGAAAAGAAATGAGGATAGTAAATCCATATGGAATCCTCTGTTCCCCAATTGGCATCCCGCTTGGGATCGTTCCTCCAAAGGATCTTGACGAACAGAATAATCTCAGTCTTCATGACCCTGTTTAGACGATACAGAAAGTTTCTGGTCCCTCAACGTAAGATATATCCTCACGAGTCTGATCGAGTGGATAAGAAATAACATGAAGAAGATACATGAAATGATACGTGATAGGTGTGAAAACACCCATCCTTTTACCACTTAATTACAATAATAACCAAGCCAAAACGTGTATTTTATGTCGTAAATGTCGGAATTATGCGTGGTTTGTGTTTTTGTTGTGATTTAGGATCAAAATGTGAAAAGGGAGGAAAATACGGGCTTTCACGGGCTTTTATCGAAGAAAAAGACAAAAGACGAAGTCAAGAGATCAAGAGTGCAAAAAGAACGGAAGTCCAAGGCCTATTCTGAAGATTTATCGAGGAAAAAGTCTAAAGACGGAAGTTTAATAAAGCCGAAGAACTCAAGTCTAATTTATGAAGAAATTACAAGACGAGTTTAAGTTATCCCGAGACAAAGTCAGAAAAAGCCGAAGAACTTAAAAGACGAAAAGACGAGAAAGAAAGAAAGAGAGGAGGAAGCTTCCATCATACTCCTCCTCCTCCTCTGATAAATAGGACCATTAGTCATAATTTCATTTTTGATAGCTAATTTTGACAAAATTAGTCTCTCCATTTTTAATTACTTGCACTTTTATTTCATTGCCATTTAATTACCTTGTCTTGCATTTTAATTCAAAGTAAGTTTTATTTTTATGTTATTTAATCTTTACTTTTTATTGTTAATCTCTCATCTACCTTGCTTGTTTTGATTTGATCTTAATCTTTATGTTTATGTTTTTGAGTTTTTATTGATTTGATTAAGTGGGTTTTGATTATGGTGGTTATTATTGTTAGTTTTATTGATTTGGATTGATAGGTTATCATTGGTAGATGTTATTTGGTTAGTTTGGTTTAATCTTTTGGTTGATTTTGGTTAGATTGGATTGAATTCATTCTTTAGATTTTCCTTGTTCTTCGCGATTTTAGTTGCCCAGGTTTTTCCGAACCAAGCTTACATTATGAACCAACGTTTTCTCCTTGTTATTCCGCATAAAGCTTTTATTCCGGAGCAGGGGATTATTCCGGATCAAGGTCTATTCCGAACCAGCATTTTTATTCCGAATCAGTGAATATTCCGGATGAACCCTATATTCCGAATGAGCACCTTTTCCCGGATCAGCCTGTTATTCCGGATGAATGAATATTCTGAATGTACCGGTTTTATTCCGAATAAACTTATTCCGAATCAACAGATATTCTGGATAAGTGAATTATTCCGAATAAAGCATTATTCCGAACGAGTATTTGTTATTCCGGATGAATGAATATTCCGAATGAACCGTTTTATTCCGGGTGAACATTTATTCTGAATGAACGTGTTTTTCCGGATGAAGGTATATTCCGAATGAGTATTTTTAGGTTATTTTAAGTTTATGTTTTTAAGTTTTAAACTTTACTTTTCCCGCCTTTTTCCTTAGTAGCACTTTTAGTTTATTTGCCTTAGATTTATTTTAAGCTTGCCTTTAGTTTAAGTTTAAGTTTGCGTTATTTACTTTTAAGTTTGCCTCTTAATTTCTCTTCACGTTTTTATTTCCCGTCATTTATTCTTAATCATTTCTAGCTTTATTTACTTTGCCTTTACTTTAAAGTTTTGCACTTTCCTTTTACTACAACGACGAATGTTTTTCTTAACCAAAAACAATTGAGTCACACTTTAAACGAGTAATCAATTCGATTAGACATACGACAAAGAACAATTTTTATAACTAAAATCAAGTTATTAAATGGCGCTGCTGCCGGCTCTTTTCGTAAAGATTAACGGTTTTCTGTGAGAGACGCGTTGAATTTTGGGATCCGTTCACTCGTGAACGTTATTTTTCTTGCTCAAAAATTTTCAAAAATCCATAAAAATTAAAAATTTTCAAAAATCCAAAATGATTTTATTTTCTTTATAGTGTATATATATTGTCTATTGCTTCGGTATCTTTTTCTTTTGCTTTCGCAGGTGTATGCGTACTAGATCTTCAACTTATCCAGAGCCCGAGACTCGTGAAGATTTAGCTATGGCAGGTGTGAACAACAACAATAATCCACCGCACCACAACAATAACAACAACAATGTTCTTCCACAGCCCGATCTTCGGACAATGGAGGAGCTTTGTCAACCCACAATGTTTGGACGAGGAGGACCGATTGCGCCGATGCAAATCACGGCTCCGGAGTTTTCGTTGAAGCATCACATGATCCAACAAGTGCAAACTAATCCATTTCGCGGAATACCGGATGATGATGCCAACAAGCACCTCGACAAATTCATTACTATTACTCAAAGCATGAAGTTTCCCGGTGTTACTATGGATGTCCTTCGCCTTCAACTCTTTCCACATACTTTATCACACCACGCCGAAATATGGTTTGATCGTCTCCCGAAGAATTCCATTCATACTTGGGACGACATGACTCAACGATTTTTGTCGCGCTACTTTCCATCATCCATGGTCACGAGCCTTCGAAATCAAATCAGCGGTTTCATGCAAGAACCTGATGAATCTCTTTTTGATGCTTAGGAAAGATATAATGTTTTGATCGATCGATGTCCAAACCACAACATGCTCCCCGTTACCTTAATTGACACCTTCTACAATGGTTTAACTTTTCGTGATTGTGATACGATTAATGTAGCCGCCGGTGGCACATTCATGAAAAGAAGACCCGAGGAGTGTAGAGAGCTTATTGAGAACATGACTACTCATCACAAAAATTGGGATTCCTCCGCTTCTTCAAGGAAAACCCCGAGAGTCAATGTTTCTTCTACTTCAGCAAACCCCGATATGACCGAATTCACCCGCATGATGGCCGAAATGAACAAAAATATTTTGCTCATCGCTACAAACCAACAACAACAAGTTAAACCGGTAGCCATTTCTTGTAAGACATGTGGAGGTCCTCACTCATACACTGATTGTCCTTCTACTCAAGGCAATCCGGAAAATGTGTATGCGGCTTATGGTAACTATTCACCGGAAAATTACCAAGCCCGACCTCAAGGGGATCGAAATTTGCTAAGTTACCGGTCGAACAACTATCTTTCACCCGGTTTTTCTCCTCAAAACCACAACCCCAACAACAATTACAATAGAAGCAACCAAATCCCACCTCGAGCTTATAATCCTTATCACCCACCCGCTCAACAAGCCCCACCCATAAATCAAGATGTTGAAGCTTTAATGAGAACCCAAGGAGAGCAAATCAAGAATCTACAAAGCCAAATTATCAATTTGAAAGGGGATATCACTAAGCAAGGGAATGACATTAGATCCGAGCTTCGAAATGATATACAAAACTCCTTCAGCACTCAAACGAATGATTTGAAGAATATGCTGGCTAGTTTCTTACCAACCACTCAACCCTCTACTTCGGGCTCTCTACCTTCAAACATCGTCACCAACCCGAGAGCGAATGTGAGTGCTATTACTACCCGTAGTGGAGCAACTTTAGTAGGACCATCTATCCCACCCCCAGTTACACCATCTACACCTCCTCCACCACCATTTATCCCTACTACTCCCACACCTAGTATTAGTTCACCATTACCGTCTCCGCCTTGTAATGAAGAAGTACCCAAGAAGAACCCTTCACCAACCCCACCTTCCACCTATAAACCCAGCATTCCTTACCCTTCTCGACTCGACAAGGATAGAATTTTGACTAAGAATGACGTTCAAGTCTCTAACTTTTTGGACAAGATTGTCGGCATGACCGTCACCTTTACCCTTGTTGAAGCTCTTGCCCAAATGCCACAATTTGTCAAGATGTTTAAGGAATTGCTTAATAAGAAGGAGAAGATGGTCGAGTTTCTTAATACTCGCTTGAATGAAAATTGCTCTGCAATCCTTCTTAAAGAACTTCCGGAAAAACTTGGAGATCCCGGTCGTTTTGTGCTACCGTGTACTTTTAACCAAACCGACGAATTTACTGCCTTAGCCGATCTCGGGGCAAGTATAAATTTGATGCCTTTAAGTGTTTGGAAAAAGTTATCATTACCCGATCTTACACCAACGAAGATGAATCTTGAGTTTGCAAATCGCACTCTCGCTTAGGTATTGCCGAAGATGTGTTCAATAAAGTTGGCACCTTGACTTTTCCGGTCGACTTTGTTGTTGTAGATTATGAAATGGACCCTCGTATTCCTTTAATACTTGGTCGGCCATTCTTGAGAACCGGAAAATCTTTAGTTGATGTTTCCGAAGGTAAGTTAATCTTAAGGGTCGGGAATGATGCACAAGTGTTCGAAATGGGGAAGATCACAAACAAATCCTATGGAAGAGAATCGACGAATATGATTAATGTGCTTGATGATTTTGTCGTCTACAACAATCTTCTATTCGACTTTTGCTATGATAATCCACTTTTCCAAGATGATGTAGATGATTCTCTCTCCAATTCTGATCCTCCACCAATTTATGATTCTCCACCGATCTATGATGCTTATAATGACGATTCTAGTTCCAATGGAGATGATTATGATGATTTTACTTATGAGTATCCAGACATCCCCACTTATGATGATTTTGATGAGGCCGATACTCTTTCGAGTGATTCTTCTCATGATGAAGATCCTCCGCCTACAACACTTGATCCTATTTTGGATGACTACTCATTTGAGGAAGACTTTGCTACTTTTCTCAACACTTACTTCCCAAATGAGAGTGATGCTCCTCCTTTGGAATTTGATGATTATGGTCTTTATCCTACTTTGGATATGAAGAAACCTATTTCAAAGGAGAAGAAACCGGAAGACACCAACATCCACAGCACGTATGTTTTGACACCTCTTTGTCCACCTTCTGAGGACGAGGTTGTGCATTTTCTTAGCGGATGTTCTTCAAATTCTGCTGAGCCTGAGTGTCATTTTCCCCTAAAGGAAAAGGTGTTCGATCCCGGTATTGAAATTTTCAAGCCATCTCAGTATACGTCTGATGAAATAAAAGGAAAAATCTTTGGAACTTATGGAGATATGCTTGCACCTCTTCACCCTTACTACCACCGTGCTCCATCTTTGCTTAAGGGAACCTTGCCTACTCTTCTTTGGCTTGCCTTGTTCGCCTTAAGCTTGTGTTACTTGATGGATGAAAACCATGTATGTTGGGAATCTAAACTTGTTAGATTCCCTGATCATAGATTTAAACATAATTAAGCTGTTAGATAGTCCCTTGCATGTGCCTAGGAGGCAGGCAAGTATCGCAAGACTTACAGAGATCCAAGTCTCTGTGAGCAACCTCAGAGGAGTCCATGTCAGAGACATTGTCAAGGAAGTCAAAGATTACTTGAAGACATACTCATTGGCTGTGATGGATAACAGCCAAGATGTATCAGGGACTCTGAGGGGTTGAGGGTTAACAGGGCTGGCAATACCCTGTTAACACTCAGCACACTTTGGACATGCCATTTGTGTATTCGAGACTATGAAGAAAAAGGAAACTGTTTTGACAACTGTTTCCTTAAAGCATAATGGAAGACTACCAAGAATAGAAGAAAATCATGTGACTGATGTGGGAACTTTTGAAAGCTTGTGTAGTCACCATCAAGTACTATTTAGGTCAATCTCGTAACACTATAAATAGGATGTGTATCCATGCATTAATGTTCAACACTTTGAGATATTCATAACATTATTGCATAGAACTTATAGAATCAAACAGCTGCGACTGTATTCATAAGTTAGGGTTTATAGTTGTTCAAAGTGTGCACAACACATTGTCATCAAACGGTGTTATCCATAACACTTGTAATTCTTTATTATACAATAATAAGATTACGTCTGAAAAGTAATACCTTGTGTTGATTAGTTAAGATTAGGGTTTCTAGCATTGATTAGGGACTTTCAATTGGTATCAGAGCAGTGTTTGATATTAAAACCTTCAAGAAACATCGTTCTCAGTTTTATAATCAAGATCCACCATGCCAGAAACTTCTAACCCACCACAATCACCTTCTACAACACCATCTTCACCAAGACTCAACCCTCCTGCCAATGACGATGATCTACCCCAACTTCTTGACTCAAGAGGTGGATCACATGTCACAAGTGTACCAGTCTTTGATGAAGAAGATTTTGCCAGTTGGAAGAGTCAATTTCTTGTGTATCTCGATGGGCTTGAACCTTTTCTTCTAGAAATTTTGGAAAATGGTCCTTATATTCCCATGGCACTTACCTCCACTGAAGAAAACCCTCTTCCCAAACCTCTAAAACAATGGACTCCAGCTGATAGAAAATTGGCAAACCAAGATAAACGTCTCAAAAGCATCATCATATCCTGTCTTCCCAAACACATCATGAAGTCTGTCATTCAGTGTCCCACAGCCAAACAAATGTGGACAGACCTCATCCTTGGCCATAAAGGACCCTCTGAAATAAGAGAGACAAAGATTCAGGCACTCAGACTTCAGTTCAATGCCTTCAAGTCACTTGAAGGTGAAAAGGTTCAGCAAACCTATACAAGGCTGAAGATTCTTCTCAATGACCTAGCAATGAATGATGTCACTATAGGTCAAGCTGAGATCAATGCCACATTTGTCAACAGCCTTCCAAGAAAGTGGTTGAGTATGAATCAGACTCAGAGAGCTAACAACTCAATCAAGAATGACACCCTTGCTCAGCTTTATGGAAAGTATAATTATGAAGAAGGGCTGATCGATACTATTTACAAGTCAGAGACTGAAAGATTTGTAGTCCAAGGAGCATCTTCTAAAGCCTTAATCTCTGCAACACATCCTCATGACAGCGATTCTGATGTTGAAGAAGACACCCGTAGCAGCCAAGAGTTCTTAACAGACCTTAATGCAGAGTTTCATGAAAGAGCCTTGCTAGCCAACCAAAGAAGATTCTTCGAAATATCAGGGAGAATAGGATCAGCTAGTAAACCAACTGACAGGTCAAAAGAAACTTGCTTTGCCTGTGGAAAGCTTGGACATTTCCAAAAAGACTGTCCCTCCACCAAGACATCCTCACCCTCCTATCCATCATCTTCATCCAAACCTTACAAGTTTAAACAACATAACAACTCATCTCACCAATCCAACTCATCAGACACTGAGAAGAAGGATTACAAAAACAAGTACAAGGCACTTAAAGCTGAGTTACAACAGATGAATTTGAAGCTTGAAGCTCTGTCTAAGAAGAAGGGTGGTGATAAAAAGACAGAGAAAGGGTTGGTAGCTGAAGCTTATGATTGGAATGATGAACCGCTGACTTCAGATGAGGAAGATACTACAAGAGTCAGGGCTTTCATGGCTATAGCTGAGGATGAACCAGCTGTTGGAAAAGGTGATGCAAGATCAGGACAATGGGTTGACATCACAATGAAAAAGGTACACAGGCTTTTATCTATGTCTGATAGTGATGAACGTAAGCATGTCCTTGATTACACCATTGTTGATTTACACTTTGTTGAGGAACAAAGAAAGAACCTACTTGATAAGTTTCACTCTGTTAAAATTGAATGGCTAAATGCTAAATCTGAATGTGAAACTCTCAGGCGGGTTAATTTAGAGAAAATATCCCTGAAAAATGAAGTCGCTAGGTTAACCTTGAAAAACATTGCTTTAAATGACCAAGTCTCTGAATTAAACAAGGTTATTGAAAAATGGTTGTGTGCTAGGTTCACTATAGATCAATTGCTTAATGATGAAGTGCCTGCTGACATTAAAAGGGATATGTCTGCTAAGAAAAATAAGCTGAGAATTCTCGCCAAACCCAAAGACATTGTCTTCAAATCTATAGAGACAATTCATATGTCTGATACCACTTTAACTAATGACCCTGTCTCTGAAGATGTGGCTGAGTTACCACCTTTGACCAAACTCTCTAGAGTTGAACCTAGCAGTTCTTCTCGATCTGCTAAGGGTGAACTTAGAACTGATATTGAGAAACCTCCAGCTAAAGTTTTTCATGTGCCTGCTAAACAAACTGGTAAACAAGTAGCTTTTAAGCCTGTTGCTACTAAAGTTGTGGATAAGGTTGACCCTACAACTGAAGATCGCTTGTTGTCTCTAATGAAAGAAGTAGAACTCTTGAAACAACACATTAAGTCTTCCGCTGAATGCTCTACTTCTCATGAACCTAAGTCAGTCCTAGGTGAACCCAAAGGGGAAAGGTTAATCAAACCTTATTGCAATGTATGTAAAAACTCTCACCACATGACTTTAGATCATGACAGACACATGGCAGCTAAAAGAGCTCAGACACTCTCTAGGGATAGACCACAGGGTTCCAAAAGACAACAGGGAAACTATAGACCTTATCCTCCCTGTAAATTCTGTGGTTTCACAGACCATCACTCAGACGAGTGTGGTGACTTCCCTGGGTGTGATATCTGTGGAAGTTATACCCATGAAACAGTGAACTGTCCCTCCTAACGCCAAAAGTTCTTCAGAAACACAAGAGTTGCTAACAAGCAATTCAGGGAACCCACTGGAAAGTGGGTTCATCATAGGAACTAACATGTTTCTATGTATCTGTGCAGAAATATCTCAAGGAATCGGTATGGTATCTAGACAGTGGTTGTTCTAGACACATGACAGGGATTCAACAATACCTACACAGATACTCAAAGGAGCCAGGTCCTAAAGTAGTGTTTGGAGATAACTCTTCAGGTGACACAGAAGGATATGGCTCAGTGAATTGCAATGGGATTACATTTACCAGGGTTGCATATGTGAATGGTCTTAAACACAATCTTATTAGCATCAGCCAATTATGTGATGCTGACTATAAGGTTTTGTTTACTAAGACTCAGGGAACCATATTCAACAAAAACAATGATGTTGTGCTTATTGCACCTAGAAGAAGAGATGTTTATGTCATCAACATGGTTGTTTGCTCTGAAGACAGCTCAAATTGCTTTCTTGCTAAAGCCTCTGAAAGTGTCAATTGGCTGTGGCACAAAAGACTGTCTCATCTCAACTTCAAGAACATCAATAAGATAGCCACTCAAAACCTGGTTGCTGGTCTACCTTCAGTAATGTTTTCTAAAGACAAGACTTGTTCTGCCTGTGTTAAAGGAAAGCATCACAGGTCTTCATTCAAGACTAGGCAATCATTCTCTATTGACAAGTGCTTACATCTCCTTCACATGGATTTGTTTGGGCCTGTCAAATCTCAGACCGTTAATCACAACAAATACACCTTGGTCATAGTTGATGAATTTTCAAGATACACATGGGTGTTCTTCCTCAGAAGGAAAAGTGATGCAGCTGAAACCATCATGTCCTTCATCAGACAGGTTGAAAATATGAATGATGTTAGAGTCAAAGCTCTAAGAAGTGATAATGGTACTGAATTCAAGAATCATCAACTTGAATCTTTTTGTGATGAAAAAGGGATTTCTCAGAACTTCTCTTCAGCTGGCACCCCTGAACAAAATGGTGTGGCTGAAAGAAGAAATATGACTTTGATTGAAGCAGCAAGAACTATGTTAAATGGTGCAGCCTTACCAAAGCAATTTTGGGGAGAAGCTGTTCACATTGCCTGCTACACTCAAAACATATCAATCATTGTCAAAAGACATGGTAAAACCTCCTATGAAGTTTTCAGAAAAAGATCTCCAGACGTCAGCTATTTTCATGTGTTTGGGTGCCCTGTGTTTATTTATAACTACAGGGACAAACTTGGAAAGTTTGATGAAAAAGCTGATGATGGTTTCTTTTTGGGATACTCTCCAACAGCCAAAGCCTTCAGAGTATTCAACATCAGAAGACAAGAAGTAGAAGAAACATTCCATGTTAGATTCAATGAAGATGATGAAGTCATACATAGAACAGGAACAGAGGGTGATGAAATAGATTTTAATGAAAATATTTCTTTCCCAAGTGATGAGTTCACAGAACCCAGACCTACCAGTCATCATCACTCCAACACTCTCACTCCTTATGTCCCTGCCTTTGACCCTCTGTCAACTCACAACATAGAAGTTCCTACCTCTCAGGAACTTGATGAAGAAGAACCACAAACCTCTGGTAGTCCTTCTCTTTCTAATGCTATTGATGACTCACCAATTCTTCAAATCCCTGAAGACTCTCCTGCTGATAATGAAGTTGTACCTCTTGATATGGCTGAAGAAAACTCTGACACTGAAGTAGTCTTTGAAGAAAGCCCTCCTAGTAAGCAGGATGAAACTCAAATTGTACCAGCTGTAACAAGCAATTCAGGGAACCCACTGGAAAGTGGGTTCATCATAGGAACTAACCTGTTTCTATGTATCTGTGCAGAAATATCTCAAGGAATCGGTATGGTATCTAGACAGTGGTTGTTCTAGACACATGACAGGGATTCAACAATACCTACACAGATACTCAAAGGAGCCAGGTCCTAAAGTAGTGTTTGGAGATAACTCTTCAGGTGACACAGAAGGATATGGCTCAGTGAATTGCAATGGGATTACATTTACCAGGGTTGCATATGTGAATGGTCTTAAACACAATCTTATTAGCATCAGCCAATTATGTGATGCTGACTATAAGGTTTTGTTTACTAAGACTCAGGGAACCATATTCAACAAAAACAATGATGTTGTGCTTATTGCACCTAGAAGAAGAGATGTTTATGTCATCAACATGGTTGTTTGCTCTGAAGACAGCTCAAATTGCTTTCTTGCTAAAGCCTCTGAAAGTGTCAATTGGCTGTGGCACAAAAGACTGTCTCATCTCAACTTCAAGAACATCAATAAGATAGCCACTCAAAACCTGGTTGCTGGTCTACCTTCAGTAATGTTTTCTAAAGACAAGACTTGTTCTGCCTGTGTTAAAGGAAAGCATCACAGGTCTTCATTCAAGACTAGGCAATCATTCTCTATTGACAAGTGCTTACATCTCCTTCACATGGATTTGTTTGGGCCTGTCAAATCTCAGACCGTTAATCACAACAAATACACCTTGGTCATAGTTGATGAATTTTCAAGATACACATGGGTGTTCTTCCTCAGAAGGAAAAGTGATGCAGCTGAAACCATCATGTCCTTCATCAGACAGGTTGAAAATATGAATGATGTTAGAGTCAAAGCTCTAAGAAGTGATAATGGTACTGAATTCAAGAATCATCAACTTGAATCTTTTTGTGATGAAAAAGGGATTTCTCAGAACTTCTCTTCAGCTGGCACCCCTGAACAAAATGGTGTGGCTGAAAGAAGAAATATGACTTTGATTGAAGCAGCAAGAACTATGTTAAATGGTGCAGCCTTACCAAAGCAATTTTGGGGAGAAGCTGTTCACATTGCCTGCTACACTCAAAACATATCAATCATTGTCAAAAGACATGGTAAAACCTCCTATGAAGTTTTCAGAAAAAGATCTCCAGACGTCAGCTATTTTCATGTGTTTGGGTGCCCTGTGTTTATTTATAACTACAGGGACAAACTTGGAAAGTTTGATGAAAAAGCTGATGATGGTTTCTTTTTGGGATACTCTCCAACAGCCAAAGCCTTCAGAGTATTCAACATCAGAAGACAAGAAGTAGAAGAAACATTCCATGTTAGATTCAATGAAGATGATGAAGTCATACATAGAACAGGAACAGAGGGTGATGAAATAGATTTTAATGAAAATATTTCTTTCCCAAGTGATGAGTTCACAGAACCCAGACCTACCAGTCATCATCACTCCAACACTCTCACTCCTTATGTCCCTGCCTTTGACCCTCTGTCAACTCACAACATAGAAGTTCCTACCTCTCAGGAACTTGATGAAGAAGAACCACAAACCTCTGGTAGTCCTTCTCTTTCTAATGCTATTGATGACTCACCAATTCTTCAAATCCCTGAAGACTCTCCTGCTGATAATGAAGTTGTACCTCTTGATATGGCTGAAGAAAACTCTGACACTGAAGTAGTCTTTGAAGAAAGCCCTCCTAGTAAGCAGGATGAAACTCAAATTGTACCAGCTGTAACAAGCAATTCAGGGAACCCACTGGAAAGTGGGTTCATCATAGGAACTAACCTGTTTCTATGTATCTGTGCAGAAATATCTCAAGGAATCGGTATGGTATCTAGACAGTGGTTGTTCTAGACACATGACAGGGATTCAACAATACCTACACAGATACTCAAAGGAGCCAGGTCCTAAAGTAGTGTTTGGAGATAACTCTTCAGGTGACACAGAAGGATATGGCTCAGTGAATTGCAATGGGATTACATTTACCAGGGTTGCATATGTGAATGGTCTTAAACACAATCTTATTAGCATCAGCCAATTATGTGATGCTGACTATAAGGTTTTGTTTACTAAGACTCAGGGAACCATATTCAACAAAAACAATGATGTTGTGCTTATTGCACCTAGAAGAAGAGATGTTTATGTCATCAACATGGTTGTTTGCTCTGAAGACAGCTCAAATTGCTTTCTTGCTAAAGCCTCTGAAAGTGTCAATTGGCTGTGGCACAAAAGACTGTCTCATCTCAACTTCAAGAACATCAATAAGATAGCCACTCAAAACCTGGTTGCTGGTCTACCTTCAGTAATGTTTTCTAAAGACAAGACTTGTTCTGCCTGTGTTAAAGGAAAGCATCACAGGTCTTCATTCAAGACTAGGCAATCATTCTCTATTGACAAGTGCTTACATCTCCTTCACATGGATTTGTTTGGGCCTGTCAAATCTCAGACCGTTAATCACAACAAATACACCTTGGTCATAGTTGATGAATTTTCAAGATACACATGGGTGTTCTTCCTCAGAAGGAAAAGTGATGCAGCTGAAACCATCATGTCCTTCATCAGACAGGTTGAAAATATGAATGATGTTAGAGTCAAAGCTCTAAGAAGTGATAATGGTACTGAATTCAAGAATCATCAACTTGAATCTTTTTGTGATGAAAAAGGGATTTCTCATAACTTCTCTTCAGCTGGCACCCCTGAACAAAATGGTGTGGCTGAAAGAAGAAATATGACTTTGATTGAAGCAGCAAGAACTATGTTAAATGGTGCAGCCTTACCAAAGCAATTTTGGGGAGAAGCTGTTCACATTGCCTGCTACACTCAAAACATATCAATCATTGTCAAAAGACATGGTAAAACCTCCTATGAAGTTTTCAGAAAAAGATCTCCAGACGTCAGCTATTTTCATGTGTTTGGGTGCCCTGTGTTTATTTATAACTACAGGGACAAACTTGGAAAGTTTGATGAAAAAGCTGATGATGGTTTCTTTTTGGGATACTCTCCAACAGCCAAAGCCTTCAGAGTATTCAACATCAGAAGACAAGAAGTAGAAGAAACATTCCATGTTAGATTCAATGAAGATGATGAAGTCATACATAGAACAGGAACAGAGGGTGATGAAATAGATTTTAATGAAAATATTTCTTTCCCAAGTGATGAGTTCACAGAACCCAGACCTACCAGTCATCATCACTCCAACACTCTCACTCCTTATGTCCCTGCCTTTGACCCTCTGTCAACTCACAACATAGAAGTTCCTACCTCTCAGGAACTTGATGAAGAAGAACCACAAACCTCTGGTAGTCCTTCTCTTTCTAATGCTATTGATGACTCACCAATTCTTCAAATCCCTGAAGACTCTCCTGCTGATAATGAAGTTGTACCTCTTGATATGGCTGAAGAAAACTCTGACACTGAAGTAGTCTTTGAAGAAAGCCCTCCTAGTAAGCAGGATGAAACTCAAATTGTACCAGCTGTAACAAGCAATTCAGGGAACCCACTGGAAAGTGGGTTCATCATAGGAACTAACCTGTTTCTATGTATCTGTGCAGAAATATCTCAAGGAATCGGTATGGTATCTAGACAGTGGTTGTTCTAGACACATGACAGGGATTCAACAATACCTACACAGATACTCAAAGGAGCCAGGTCCTAAAGTAGTGTTTGGAGATAACTCTTCAGGTGACACAGAAGGATATGGCTCAGTGAATTGCAATGGGATTACATTTACCAGGGTTGCATATGTGAATGGTCTTAAACACAATCTTATTAGCATCAGCCAATTATGTGATGCTGACTATAAGGTTTTGTTTACTAAGACTCAGGGAACCATATTCAACAAAAACAATGATGTTGTGCTTATTGCACCTAGAAGAAGAGATGTTTATGTCATCAACATGGTTGTTTGCTCTGAAGACAGCTCAAATTGCTTTCTTGCTAAAGCCTCTGAAAGTGTCAATTGGCTGTGGCACAAAAGACTGTCTCATCTCAACTTCAAGAACATCAATAAGATAGCCACTCAAAACCTGGTTGCTGGTCTACCTTCAGTAATGTTTTCTAAAGACAAGACTTGTTCTGCCTGTGTTAAAGGAAAGCATCACAGGTCTTCATTCAAGACTAGGCAATCATTCTCTATTGACAAGTGCTTACATCTCCTTCACATGGATTTGTTTGGGCCTGTCAAATCTCAGACCGTTAATCACAACAAATACACCTTGGTCATAGTTGATGAATTTTCAAGATACACATGGGTGTTCTTCCTCAGAAGGAAAAGTGATGCAGCTGAAACCATCATGTCCTTCATCAGACAGGTTGAAAATATGAATGATGTTAGAGTCAAAGCTCTAAGAAGTGATAATGGTACTGAATTCAAGAATCATCAACTTGAATCTTTTTGTGATGAAAAAGGGATTTCTCAGAACTTCTCTTCAGCTGGCACCCCTGAACAAAATGGTGTGGCTGAAAGAAGAAATATGACTTTGATTGAAGCAGCAAGAACTATGTTAAATGGTGCAGCCTTACCAAAGCAATTTTGGGGAGAAGCTGTTCACATTGCCTGCTACACTCAAAACATATCAATCATTGTCAAAAGACATGGTAAAACCTCCTATGAAGTTTTCAGAAAAAGATCTCCAGACGTCAGCTATTTTCATGTGTTTGGGTGCCCTGTGTTTATTTATAACTACAGGGACAAACTTGGAAAGTTTGATGAAAAAGCTGATGATGGTTTCTTTTTGGGATACTCTCCAACAGCCAAAGCCTTCAGAGTATTCAACATCAGAAGACAAGAAGTAGAAGAAACATTCCATGTTAGATTCAATGAAGATGATGAAGTCATACATAGAACAGGAACAGAGGGTGATGAAATAGATTTTAATGAAAATATTTCTTTCCCAAGTGATGAGTTCACAGAACCCAGACCTACCAGTCATCATCACTCCAACACTCTCACTCCTTATGTCCCTGCCTTTGACCCTCTGTCAACTCACAACATAGAAGTTCCTACCTCTCAGGAACTTGATGAAGAAGAACCACAAACCTCTGGTAGTCCTTCTCTTTCTAATGCTATTGATGACTCACCAATTCTTCAAATCCCTGAAGACTCTCCTGCTGATAATGAAGTTGTACCTCTTGATATGGCTGAAGAAAACTCTGACACTGAAGTAGTCTTTGAAGAAAGCCCTCCTAGTAAGCAGGATGAAACTCAAATTGTACCAGCTGTAACAAGCAATTCAGGGAACCCACTGGAAAGTGGGTTCATCATAGGAACTAACCTGTTTCTATGTATCTGTGCAGAAATATCTCAAGGAATCGGTATGGTATCTAGACAGTGGTTGTTCTAGACACATGACAGGGATTCAACAATACCTACACAGATACTCAAAGGAGCCAGGTCCTAAAGTAGTGTTTGGAGATAACTCTTCAGGTGACACAGAAGGATATGGCTCAGTGAATTGCAATGGGATTACATTTACCAGGGTTGCATATGTGAATGGTCTTAAACACAATCTTATTAGCATCAGCCAATTATGTGATGCTGACTATAAGGTTTTGTTTACTAAGACTCAGGGAACCATATTCAACAAAAAAAATGATGTTGTGCTTATTGCACCTAGAAGAAGAGATGTTTATGTCATCAACATGGTTGTTTGCTCTGAAGACAGCTCAAATTGCTTTCTTGCTAAAGCCTCTGAAAGTGTCAATTGGCTGTGGCACAAAAGACTGTCTCATCTCAACTTCAAGAACATCAATAAGATAGCCACTCAAAACCTGGTTGCTGGTCTACCTTCAGTAATGTTTTCTAAAGACAAGACTTGTTCTGCCTGTGTTAAAGGAAAGCATCACAGGTCTTCATTCAAGACTAGGCAATCATTCTCTATTGACAAGTGCTTACATCTCCTTCACATGGATTTGTTTGGGCCTGTCAAATCTCAGACCGTTAATCACAACAAATACACCTTGGTCATAGTTGATGAATTTTCAAGATACACATGGGTGTTCTTCCTCAGAAGGAAAAGTGATGCAGCTGAAACCATCATGTCCTTCATCAGACAGGTTGAAAATATGAATGATGTTAGAGTCAAAGCTCTAAGAAGTGATAATGGTACTGAATTCAAGAATCATCAACTTGAATCTTTTTGTGATGAAAAAGGGATTTCTCAGAACTTCTCTTCAGCTGGCACCCCTGAACAAAATGGTGTGGCTGAAAGAAGAAATATGACTTTGATTGAAGCAGCAAGAACTATGTTAAATGGTGCAGCCTTACCAAAGCAATTTTGGGGAGAAGCTGTTCACATTGCCTGCTACACTCAAAACATATCAATCATTGTCAAAAGACATGGTAAAACCTCCTATGAAGTTTTCAGAAAAAGATCTCCAGACGTCAGCTATTTTCATGTGTTTGGGTGCCCTATGTTTATTTATAACTACAGGGACAAACTTGGAAAGTTTGATGAAAAAGCTGATGATGGTTTCTTTTTGGGATACTCTCCAACAGCCAAAGCCTTCAGAGTATTCAACATCAGAAGACAAGAAGTAGAAGAAACATTCAATGTTAGATTCAATGAAGATGATGAAGTCATACATAGAACAGGAACAGAGGGTGATGAAATAGATTTTAATGAAAATATTTCTTTCCCAAGTGATGAGTTCACAGAACCCAGACCTACCAGTCATCATCACTCCAACACTCTTACTCCTTATGTCCCTGCCTTTGACCCTCTGTCAACTCACAACATAGAAGTTCCTACCTCTCAGGAACTTGATGAAGAAGAACCACAAACCTCTGGTAGTCCTTCTCTTTCTAATGCTATTGATGACTCACCAATTCTTCAAATCCCTGAAGACTCTCCTGCTGATAATGAAGTTGTACCTCTTGATATGGCTGAAGAAAACTCTGACACTGAAGTAGTCTTTGAAGAAAGCCCTCCTAGTAAGCAGGATGAAACTCAAATTGTACCAGCTGTAACAAGCAATTCAGGGAACCCACTGGAAAGTGGGTTCATCATAGGAACTAACCTGTTTCTATATATCTGTGCAGAAATATCTCAAGGAATCGGTATGGTATCTAGACAGTGGTTGTTCTAGACACATGACAGGGATTCAACAATACCTACACAGATACTCAAAGGAGCCAGGTCCTAAAGTAGTGTTTGGAGATAACTCTTCAGGTGACACAGAAGGATATGGCTCAGTGAATTGCAATGGGATTACATTTACCAGGGTTGCATATGTGAATGGTCTTAAACACAATCTTATTAGCATCAGCCAATTATGTGATGCTGACTATAAGGTTTTGTTTACTAAGACTCAGGGAACCATATTCAACAAAAACAATGATGTTGTGCTTATTGCACCTAGAAGAAGAGATGTTTATGTCATCAACATGGTTGTTTGCTCTGAAGACAGCTCAAATTGCTTTCTTGCTAAAGCCTCTGAAAATGTCAATTGGCTGTGGCACAAAAGACTGTCTCATCTCAACTTCAAGAACATCAATAAGATAGCCACTCAAAACCTGGTTGCTGGTCTACCTTCAGTAATGTTTTCTAAAGACAAGACTTGTTCTGCCTGTGTTAAAGGAAAGCATCACAGGTCTTCATTCAAGACTAGGCAATCATTCTCTATTGACAAGTGCTTACATCTCCTTCACATGGATTTGTTTGGGCCTGTCAAATCTCAGACCGTTAATCACAACAAATACACCTTGGTCATAGTTGATGAATTTTCAAGATACACATGGGTGTTCTTCCTCAGAAGGAAAAGTGATGCAGCTGAAACCATCATGTCCTTCATCAGACAGGTTGAAAATATGAATGATGTTAGAGTCAAAGCTCTAAGAAGTGATAATGGTACTGAATTCAAGAATCATCAACTTGAATCTTTTTGTGATGAAAAAGGGATTTCTCAGAACTTCTCTTCAGCTGGCACCCCTGAACAAAATGGTGTGGCTGAAAGAAGAAATATGACTTTGATTGAAGCAGCAAGAACTATGTTAAATGGTGCAGCCTTACCAAAGCAATTTTGGGGAGAAGCTGTTCACATTGCCTGCTACACTCAAAACATATCAATCATTGTCAAAAGACATGGTAAAACCTCCTATGAAGTTTTCAGAAAAAGATCTCCAGACGTCAGCTATTTTCATGTGTTTGGGTGCCCTGTGTTTATTTATAACTACAGGGACAAACTTGGAAAGTTTGATGAAAAAGCTGATGATGGTTTCTTTTTGGGATACTCTCCAACAGCCAAAGCCTTCAGAGTATTCAACATCAGAAGACAAGAAGTAGAAGAAACATTCCATGTTAGATTCAATGAAGATGATGAAGTCATACATAGAACAGGAACAGAGGGTGATGAAATAGATTTTAATGAAAATATTTCTTTCCCAAGTGATGAGTTCACAGAACCCAGACCTACCAGTCATCATCACTCCAACACTCTCACTCCTTATGTCCCTGCCTTTGACCCTCTGTCAACTCACAACATAGAAGTTCCTACCTCTCAGGAACTTGATGAAGAAGAACCACAAACCTCTGGTAGTCCTTCTCTTTCTAATGCTATTGATGACTCACCAATTCTTCAAATCCCTGAAGACTCTCCTGCTGATAATGAAGTTGTACCTCTTGATATGGCTGAAGAAAACTCTGACACTGAAGTAGTCTTTGAAGAAAGCCCTCCTAGTAAGCAGGATGAAACTCAAATTGTACCAGCTGTAACAAGCAATTCAGGGAACCCACTGGAAAGTGGGTTCATCATAGGAACTAACCTGTTTCTATGTATCTGTGCAGAAATATCTCAAGGAATCGGTATGGTATCTAGACAGTGGTTGTTCTAGACACATGACAGGGATTCAACAATACCTACACAGATACTCAAAGGAGCCAGGTCCTAAAGTAGTGTTTGGAGATAACTCTTCAGGTGACACAGAAGGATATGGCTCAGTGAATTGCAATGGGATTACATTTACCAGGGTTGCATATGTGAATGGTCTTAAACACAATCTTATTAGCATCAGCCAATTATGTGATGCTGACTATAAGGTTTTGTTTACTAAGACTCAGGGAACCATATTCAACAAAAACAATGATGTTGTGCTTATTGCACCTAGAAGAAGAGATGTTTATGTCATCAACATGGTTGTTTGCTCTGAAGACAGCTCAAATTGCTTTCTTGCTAAAGCCTCTGAAAGTGTCAATTGGCTGTGGCACAAAAGACTGTCTCATCTCAACTTCAAGAACATCAATAAGATAGCCACTCAAAACCTGGTTGCTGGTCTACCTTCAGTAATGTTTTCTAAAGACAAGACTTGTTCTGCCTGTGTTAAAGGAAAGCATCACAGGTCTTCATTCAAGACTAGGCAATCATTCTCTATTGACAAGTGCTTACATCTCCTTCACATGGATTTGTTTGGGCCTGTCAAATCTCAGACCGTTAATCACAACAAATACACCTTGGTCATAGTTGATGAATTTTCAAGATACACATGGGTGTTCTTCCTCAGAAGGAAAAGTGATGCAGCTGAAACCATCATGTCCTTCATCAGACAGGTTGAAAATATGAATGATGTTAGAGTCAAAGCTCTAAGAAGTGATAATGGTACTGAATTCAAGAATCATCAACTTGAATCTTTTTGTGATGAAAAAGGGATTTCTCAGAACTTCTCTTCAGCTGGCACCCCTGAACAAAATGGTGTGGCTGAAAGAAGAAATATGACTTTGATTGAAGCAGCAAGAACTATGTTAAATGGTGCAGCCTTACCAAAGCAATTTTGGGGAGAAGCTGTTCACATTGCCTGCTACACTCAAAACATATCAATCATTGTCAAAAGACATGGTAAAACCTCCTATGAAGTTTTCAGAAAAAGATCTCCAGACGTCAGCTATTTTCATGTGTTTGGGTGCCCTGTGTTTATTTATAACTACAGGGACAAACTTGGAAAGTTTGATGAAAAAGCTGATGATGGTTTCTTTTTGGGATACTCTCCAACAGCCAAAGCCTTCAGAGTATTCAACTCAGCTTTATGGAAAGTATAATTATGAAGAAGGGCTGATCGATACTATTTACAAGTCAGAGACTGAAAGATTTGTAGTCCAAGGAGCATCTTCTAAAGCCTTAATCTCTGCAACACATCCTCATGACAGCGATTCTGATGTTGAAGAAGACACCCGTAGCAGCCAAGAGTTCTTAACAGACCTTAATGCAGAGTTTCATGAAAGAGCCTTGCTAGCCAACCAAAGAAGATTCTTCGAAATATCAGGGAGAATAGGATCAGCTAGTAAACCAACTGACAGGTCAAAAGAAACTTGCTTTGCCTGTGGAAAGCTTGGACATTTCCAAAAAGACTGTCCCTCCACCAAGACATCCTCACCCTCCTATCCATCATCTTCATCCAAACCTTACAAGTTTAAACAACATAACAACTCATCTCACCAATCCAACTCATCAGACACTGAGAAGAAGGATTACAAAAACAAGTACAAGGCACTTAAAGCTGAGTTAGAACAGATGAATTTGAAGCTTGAAGCTCTGTCTAAGAAGAAGGGTGGTGATAAAAAGACAGAGAAAGGGTTGGTAGCTGAAGCTTATGATTGGAATGATGAACCGCTGACTTCAGATGAGGAAGATACTACAAGAGTCAGGGCTTTCATGGCTATAGCTGAGGATGAACCAGCTGTTGGAAAAGGTGATGCAAGATCAGGACAATGGGTTGACATCACAATGAAAAAGGTACACAGGCTTTTATCTATGTCTGATAGTGATGAACGTAAGCATGTCCTTGATTACACCATTGTTGATTTACACTTTGTTGAGGAACAAAGAAAGAACCTACTTGATAAGTTTCACTCTGTTAAAATTGAATGGCTAAATTCTAAATCTGAATGTGAAACTCTCAGGCGGGTTAATTTAGAGAAAATATCCCTGAAAAATGAAGTCGCTAGGTTAACCTTGAAAAACATTGCTTTAAATGACCAAGTCTCTGAATTAAACAAGGTTATTGAAAAATGGTTGTGTGCTAGGTTCACTATAGATCAATTGCTTAATGATGAAGTGCCTGCTGACATTAAAAGGGATATGTCTGCTAAGAAAAATAAGCTGAGAATTCTCGCCAAACCCAAAGACATTGTCTTCAAATCTATAGAGACAATTCATATGTCTGATACCACTTTAACTAATGACCCTGTCTCTGAAGATGTGGCTGAGTTACCACCTTTGACCAAACTCTCTAGAGTTGAACCTAGCAGTTCTTCTCGATCTGCTAAGGGTGAACTTAGAACTGATATTGAGAAACCTCCAGCTAAATTTTTTCATGTGCTTGCTAAACAAACTGGTAAACAAGTAGCTTTTAAGCCTGTTGCTACTAAAGTTGTGGATAAGGTTGACCCTACAACTGAAGATCGCTTGTTGTCTCTAATGAAAGAAGTAGAACTCTTGAAACAACACATTAAGTCTTCCGCTGAATGCTCTACTTCTCATGAACCTAAGTCAGTCCTAGGTGAACCCAAAGGGGAAAGGTTAATCAAACCTTATTGCAATGTATGTAAAAACTCTCACCACATGACTTTAGATCATGACAGACACATGGCAGCTAAAAGAGCTCAGACACCCTCTAGGGATAGACCACAGGGTTCCAAAAGACAACAGGGAAACTATAGACCTTATCCTCCCTGTAAATTCTGTGGTTTCACAGACCATCACTCAGACGAGTGTGGTGACTTCCCTGGGTGTGATATCTGTGGAAGTTATACCCATGAAACAGTGAACTGTCCCTCCTAACGCCAAAAGTTCTTCAGAAACACAAGAGTTGCTAACAAGCAATTCAGGGAACCCACTGGAAAGTGGGTTCATCATAGGAACTAACCTGTTTCTATGTATCTGTGCAGAAATATCTCAAGGAATCGGTATGGTATCTAGACAGTGGTTGTTCTAGACACATGACAGGGATTCAACAATACCTACACAGATACTCAAAGGAGCCAGGTCCTAAAGTAGTGTTTGGAGATAACTCTTCAGGTGACACAGAAGGATATGGCTCAGTGAATTGCAATGGGATTACATTTACCAGGGTTGCATATGTGAATGGTCTTAAACACAATCTTATTAGCATCAGCCAATTATGTGATGCTGACTATAAGGTTTTGTTTACTAAGACTCAGGGAACCATATTCAACAAAAACAATGATGTTGTGCTTATTGCACCTAGAAGAAGAGATGTTTATGTCATCAACATGGTTGTTTGCTCTGAAGACAGCTCAAATTGCTTTCTTGCTAAAGCCTCTGAAAGTGTCAATTGGCTGTGGCACAAAAGACTGTCTCATCTCAACTTCAAGAACATCAATAAGATAGCCACTCAAAACCTGGTTGCTGGTATACCTTCAGTAATGTTTTCTAAAGACAAGACTTGTTCTGCCTGTGTTAAAGGAAAGCATCACAGGTCTTCATTCAAGACTAGGCAATCATTCTCTATTGACAAGTGCTTACATCTCCTTTACATGGATTTGTTTGGGCCTGTCAAATCTCAGACCGTTAATCACAACAAATACACCTTGGTCATAGTTGATGAATTTTCAAGATACACATGGGTGTTTTTCCTCAGAAGGAAAAGTGATGCAGCTGATACCATCATGTCCTTCATCAGACAGGTTGAAAATATGAATGATGTTAGAGTCAAAGCTCTAAGAAGTGATAATGGCACTGAATTCAAGAATCATCAACTTTAATCTTTTTGTGATGAAAAAGGAATTTCACAGAACTTCTCTTCAGCTGGCACCCCAGAACAAAATGGTGTGGCTGAAAGAAGAAACAGGAATTTGATTGAAGCAGCCAGAACTATGTTGAATGGTGCAGCCTTACCAAAGCAATTTTGGGGAGAAGCTATTCACACTGCCTGCTACACACAAAATAGATCAATCATTGTCAAAAGACATGGTAAAACTTCCTATAAAGTTTTCAGAAAAAGATCTCCAGATGTCAGCTATTTTCATGTGTTTGGATGTCCTGTGTTCATTTACAACTATAGGGATAAACTTGGAAAGTTTGATGAAATAGCTGATGATGGTTTCTTCTTGGGATACTCTCCAACAGCCAAAGCCTTCAGAGTATTCAACATCAGAAGACAAGAAGTAGAAGAAACCTTCCATGTTAGATTCAATGAAGATGATGAAGTCATACAGAGAACAGGAACAGAGGGTGATGAAATTGATTTTAATGAAAATGTATCTTTCCCAAGTGATGAGTTCACAGAACCAAGACCTACCAGTCATCATCACTCCAACACTATCACTCCTTATGTTCCTGCCTTTGACCCTCTGTCCACTCACAACATAGAAGTACCTACCTCTCAAGAACTTGATGAAGAAGAACCACAAACCTCTGGTAGTCCTTCTCTTTCTAATGCTATTGATGACTCACCAATTCTTCAAATCCCTGAAGACTCTCCTGCTGATAATGAAGTTGTACCTCTTGATATGGCTGAAGAAAACTCTGACACTGAAGTAGTCTTTGAAGAAAGCCCTCCTAGTAAGCAGGATGAAACTCAAATTGTACCAGCTGTGCCCACAAGTGTTCCTGTCCTTGAGTCCACAGCTCCTCAAAATAAGTGGTCATGAGATCAACACATTATTCTTGTCAACATTATTAGGGAACCTAATGCAGGGGTCACAACTAGACAGCGAATCCATGACTCAGAGTCTGCCTCAGCCAATGAATGTCTCTTTGCTGAATTTCTCTCACAAAAGAGTAGCTGAGGCTCTGGTAGAAGAAGGATGGGTAGCTTCTATGCAAGAAGAAATCAATCAGTTCAAAAGGAACAAAGTATGGACACTAGTGCCAGCTCCACCTGGAAAGAATATCACAGGCACTAGATGGATCTATAGAATTAAGATGGATGAAATTGGAAACATCATCAGAAACAAGGCCAGACTGGTGGCACAGGGGTTTTCTCAGACTAAAGGAATTGATTATGATGAAACATTTGCTCTAGTTGCAAGACTTGAAGCCATCAGAATCTTCCTTGCTTATGCTGCCTATATGAACATCACTGTGTATCAGATGGATGTAAAGAGTGCATTCCTCAATGGTGATTTGGCTGAGGAAGTATATGTTGCACAACCTGAAGGATTTGAGAACAGCGAGTTTCCCAACCATGTGTACAGACTACACAAAGCCATGTATGGGCTGAAACAAGCTCCAAGAGCATGGTATGAAACTCTTTCTAATTTCTTAACTAAAAATAAATTTATCAGGGGTTTTATTGATAAAACACTCTTTACCTTCAAGGATGAGAGTGATTTCATCATTGTGTAGATTTATGTGGATGATATCATCTTTGGGTCAACAAATGTCAATCTTAGTAAACGTTTTGCTAAATTAATGACCAAGAAATATGAGATGAGTATGATGGGTGAATTAACTTACTTTTTGGGCTTTCAAATTAAACAATGTCCTAAGGGAATTTCAATTTGTCAAGAAAAGTATGTTAAGGATTTACTTAAAAAATATGACTTAGCTGATTGTGCATCAGTGAAATGTCCCATGCTTCCACCCAACAACTTGGGCCCTGATGAGTCAGGGGTCTCTGTTAATGAGACTTTATATAGAGGCATGATTGGGTCACTCATGTATCTAACAGCTAGTCGTCCTGCTATCCAATTCTCCACATGTCTCTGTGCAAGGTACCAAGATAACCCAAAAGAATCCCATCTAGTGGCTGTTAAGAAAATTTTCAGGTATCTCAAAGGAACACCATCCCTAGGTCTCTGGTATCCAAAGGAATCAGGCTTTGATCTCAAGGCCTATTCAGATTCAGATTATGTTGGATGCTGTATTGACAGGAAAAGCACTTCAGGCAGCTGTCAAATCCTAGGAGGAAAATTGGTTGGATGGAGTGCTAAGAAGCAAAACTCTGTGGCTATGTTCTCAGCTGAAGCAGAATATGTTGCTGCAGCCAGCTCTTGTGCTCAGGTGCTCTGGATGAAAAGTCAATTGGCTGACTATGAAATTTTATATGACAAAGTGCCAATCTTTTGTGACAACACCAGCGCCATTGCCATATCCAACAACCTTGTTCTTCACTCTCGTACCAAACACATTGATATCAGGTATTACTTTATCAGGGATCATATAATGAAGGGAGATATTGAGTTGCATTTTGTTCCCACAGAGCTACAACTAGCTGATATCTTCACAAAGCCTTTGGCTGAACCTTCGTTCAACAGGCTAGTTGCTGAGCTAGGGATGCTCAATATCTCAAAGCCTGTGGCTTGATATTAAATGTGTTCATTAAATGATTGCTTCTATATTAAATGTTTTTCACATGAAACTAGGTAGTTACTTTCCAAGTAAATGCAAAAAACATTCTCAAATATTTAATCATTTATTTTTCGAATAACGAGGAGACAAATAAGTTTTGAAAGGTCAAGGGACCCACTTGAGCAGTCATTTTCTCACTTTGCATTTAATGCGGTTGAATAACTGTTTACTTAGTTTGAATATATATATTGTCTCTTTTCTCTTCTCACCCACCACTATTCTTATTTCTCAAAAAAAAATTCTCTCTCTAAGTGCTTCTCGCTCTTAACCCATCCTCCATTTTCTTTCACCTTCGACCTTGAATCCATGGCGTTTTCCGTTCCCAAAGCAGCAAATGTTAACTTCGAGATCAATGAAAGCATCCTCGCCTCCAACAACGCCATTGGATAGATTAAGGCTCCTAACAACACATACTCATATCTGGTCAACTTCATGCAAAATTGTGACCTAAGTGAAGCCTTCACAAATTCCCCAACTATCTTCTACCAAGAATACCTTAGGGAATTCTGGTACTCTGCTGAAGTGGTAGATGACACAATAACCTTTAGCCTTTCATGCAATGAACACCCATTTGCTTTCTCCCTTAAAGATTTCTCGAGTGTGGCTGGATTGAAACATGGAGATGAATGCCTTAAGGTTGTTGATAAAAAGGCTGTTAAGGATGCCCTGGCCACACTCAAACCCAGCCATGATGTAAACCCTACCCTTACACCCGCTGAGGTCCTCTCAAAATCTCCTTTGAAGATTAAATACTTTACACCCATGTGGCGTGTCCTCTTCACCCACATTGTTAAATCCCTGGGAGGAATGCAGGGATCCCAAGATCAGATGTCCTTTAACCATCAAGCTATAGCATATGGGCTGATCTGGGGAGCTGATGTTGATGTTGGAAGCATTCTCTTCTCCAACCTTGTAGAACAGCTGAAGGGAAGAAATCATGTCAGGGAAAAGAATATCTGCTATGTTCGCTTCTTGTCGCTGATCTTTGAAAGTCTGTTGGGAGACAACTACCACAACTCTGAGTTGACTGCTCTGAAGCCCTACCGCATCACAGGTGCCATCTACAAAGAAATAGGAGCTGAAGATGTCCCTGTCACCTCTCATATGATGAACGTGGCCAACAAACAACCAACAGCTGAGAAGTCCTTGCTCCCTTCTTCTGAGAAGGTGAATACTTCTAGTGTGTCTGGCAAGTCTAAATCTTTGACCTCTGGGCAGCACACTACGAAGTCCAAGGCTTCTTCTGGCCAACAGCCTAAGAAGAAGAAAATCCCCTCTTCTTCCCAACCCAAAACTGTTACTAAGGCCAAGGGAAAGAAGATTGACACCTCCTCTGTTCCAGATACTCATGTGGAATCAGATACTTCTGCTGACCAACAACAGGGGTCTAGTGTCTCAAAGTCAGCTGAGACAACAGGAAACCAGCCTAATCCAGCTGATATCTCACAAGTAATCAGTGTACATTTTTAGAGGTTCACAAGCAGCCACTCTCAATTGTCTGTAGGAGAGAGTGGTGAAGTTAGGGTAATCCTTGACCCTTAGAAGTCTGTCTATGCACTTAGAACTCTTTAGGACTTCTGTACACTCTGTCTTTGCACCAGGGAAAGATTCATTTGTGTTTATAAAGCACCCAGATGACCCTGCACCGTCTAGACAGTATTCAGGCTAACAACAACCTGGATACACTTATGTCTCAACCTTGATCAGCTGTACTTCACACAGCCTCTTGGTTCCCTCCTTAAAAGAATCCCAAAGGATTTATCCTTTTCAGGGGGAGCTGAATCATCACCCTCAGCTTTCCTAGGGGCAGCATAACAGGCGACCTTAAACCACATATTTTTCACTCTTAAAAGAGTCCCAAAGGTTTCTTAACCTTTTAGGGGGCTGAATGATCACCCTCAGCTTTCCTAGGGGCAGCGAATGGCGATCCATAAACAACATATGTTTCACAATCAAAAGATTCCCAAAGGTTTTAACCTTTTGGGAGGGCTGAATAATCACACTCAGCTTTCCTAGGGGCAGCGAATGGCGATCATTAACCATATATCTTTCACACTTAAAAGAATCCTACGGATTTATCCTTTGGAGTGGCTGAGTAATCACCCTCAGCCTCTCTGGGACAGCGAAATGGCGACCATTCCCCTTATCTTTTTCCCTGTTACTAATTATAACAGTTTGCAGGCTGAAATTATACAGCCAGTCATTGAATCCCAGGTACAACAAGAGAAGGAGGCTGATACAATTACTCAAGATCAACCTAATGACGATGAGCCTCTGCTAAATACTGATGAAGAAATGCTATCATTAGAGGATGATGTCTCTGATCTTGAGTCAATGCCTGAAGATGAAATCCCTGAAGGGATGTTTGAGGAGGAGGATGAAGAAGATGAGGAAGATCAGCAATTTGTCTCTCCTCCCAAGGAAATAGCTGTGCCCACACCAGCTGGAAATAATACTCCTCCTCCCAAGGACGCTGTTGTTACTCCAAACTCTGCTACCTCAACAACAACAGTCTTTCATCGCCCAGCCTATGATCCAACAGCGGAGTTTCTAATGTTTGATCATCCTGCCCAAACTAACTTTGATCTTTTACCAAGGGGGATGATTATGCTCAACAAAGCCTCAACATCCATAATCTTCAGCCTGTTCATCATCAATCTGATATTGAACGCTTATCAAGGAAGCTGGATGTGATCAAGTCTGAAATGCACAACTTCACAGTTACATTTCCAGGAATCATACAAAAGGTTGTGGCTGAGGCGGTTACTGAAACCATCAAGGATGGTGCAAGAAAAGGTGTAGCACAGGGACTTAGTCACCTTTCCACAAGAATGAAGGATGTCATTGACTCAGAGGTCCCTGCCTTACTTCATGAGCATGAGCTAACTATGCACAGACAATTTGAAGCTGTTCGCAACAGGCAATACCGTCATGCAAACTTCATTGTCAGTCGAGTTCAGGCCAATACTAATGCAAATGGCAACCTTCTGCTAAAGATTGCCAGGGCTTCAAGGAAAAGGCAACGTGCTATGGCTGCCTCTGTTGAACAGATTGCAAGGCATTTTCAAACACGTTCATCCAAACGTCTGCGTAGCCAGGATAAACGTGAGAGGGAGAAAGAAACAACACTTAACCTTGCATCTGCTAAACAAGGCTCATCATCAGCTGACAACACCATTACACCTGTTCCTCTCCAAGTCATCACACCTATCAACATACCTGATGATGAGGATAACACTCAGGGGGAGCAACGAAATTAAGATGGAGCTGACTCATCAAAGTCCCTGGCTTTGGTTAACACCAGCGAGCCTGGGGATGATGATGAACCAGCTGCCAAGAAGCTAAAGTTCACTGTTAGCTCCCTTCCTAAAGCAATACAAACTTAGGCTCAGACAGCATTTATCAGAAGAGCTGATGTTTTGAAAAACATAAGTGTGGAGTCCTCTGTCTCGAAGAAAGGAAAGGAGATAGTTTTGGTTGACACAGACACCAAACTCAAGAAGATAGTTGCGATGCTAGAGACAGGAGGATCCACCACAGACCTTTCCCAATTTTCAACCTTTACACCTTCCAATGAGATTCCTTTAACTCCTGAAGAAATAGAGAAACAGGCTGAGGAATTCAAAAGATTAAATGAACTCAAGACAGCCAAAGAATTGAATGAAGCTACTCTAAGGAAGATGACTCCACCTGAAAGAGAAGAGCAAAAACAAAGGTTGAGGGAAATGGAAGCAAAACGCGCTGAGGCACTAAGGAAAGTCAAAGCTGACTATGATGCCTGCGTTAACAACAGATATGCACCTGGAAAGATAACCAAGTTCAAATACACCATTCATAAATCCACAAACACCCCACAGATGATCTTATGGAGGGATAACCAACAGGGAAATATGAATGTGTTTGACAACTTCAGGCTAAAGACACTTGGGTTATCTGAATGGTTCGAACTTGAAGCCTTAGCTGCCAAAAGAACTGGACAGGCTAATTTTCTTCTGCTTAAGACTATTAAGGCCAAGTTTACCTGGATCAAAGAAACAGCTACCAAACTCAAGATTGATCCCCCACCACATCTTTTTGAACAAGAACCCCCAAAGACTGGCAACAAAAGAAGAAGAGTTTCTCAACTTGTTAAAGAAACTTTTGTTACAGATGATGTTCAAGTGGATGGCATGCACAGGGATTTGATCCTACCCAATGGTATAGTTGGCCCTGTTGATGGTCAGACATACACGGAGCCTGAAAAAGGAATGGCATTCATGAACAGGGCTTGCCAGTATGCATTTCAAAGAGAATATGAGTTTTGCTTAGCTTCAACAATTCAGCTACTTTGTCACAAGGAGTCACTCAAGATCAACACAGAGTATTCCAAGAAGTTTGCAAAGACTTTGCAGGAAGAATTGGATAACAGATTAGACTTGGCTGAAGCTGAAGAAAGGATTAAAAATGATGACTATTGAAGATGTTCACAGCCCAATTTTACCTTCACCTTTTATTTTACTTATGTAATGTACTTGTAATTTTCTTTAAGTATTAATAAAATCATGAGGTATGTTTGTTTAGATTTGTTATGAGTAAGAAGAAGTTGTTAACTCACTTACCTTAACTTAGTTAGATCTAGCAATATTTATGTTTAAATAGGGGGAGATTGTTGGGAATCTAAACTTGTTAGATTCCCTGATCATAGATTTAAACATAATTAAGCTGTTAGATAGTCCCTTGCCTGTGCCTAGGAGGTAGGCAAGTATCGCAAGACTTACAGAGATCCAAGTCTCTGTGAGCAACCTCAGAGGAGTCCATGTCAGAGACATTGTCAAGGAAGTCAAAGATTACTTGAAGACATACTCATTGGCTGTGATGGATAACATCCAAGATGTATCAGGGACTCTAAGGGGTTGAGGGTTAACAGGGGTGGCAATACCCTGTTAACACTCAGCACACTTTGGACATGCCATTTGTGTGTTCGAGACTATGAAGAAAAAGGAAACTGTTTTGACAACTGTTTCCTTAAAGCATAATGGAAGACTACCAAGAATAGAAGAACATCATGTGACTGATGTGGGAACTTGTGAAAGCTTGTGTAGTCACCATCAAGTACTATTTAGGTCAGTCTCGTAACACTATAAATAGGATGTGTATCCATGCATTAATGTTCAACACTTTGAGATATTCATAACATTATTGCATAGAACTTATAGAATCAAACAGCTTCGACTGTATTCATAAGTTAGGGTTTATAGTTGTTCAAAGTGTGCACAGCACATTGTCATCAAACGGTGTTATCCATAACACTTGTAATTCTTTATTAGACAATAATAAGATTACGTTTGAAAAGTAATACCTTGTGTTGATTAGTTAAGATTAGGGTTTCTAGCATTGATTAGGGACTTTCAATGTATTTGATCCCGGTGGATGTTTTTCAAGCTTCTTCCTATGCTAATCAAGGTCGAGTCAGGCTCACGACTCGATGATCAAAAATCAAGCGCTTCTTGGGAGGCAACCCAAGTATCTATCTTTTAGCTATCTTTATCCTAAGTGTAGGGGAGACCCGTTGGTGTTTGATATTTTCTCTCTTCTCATGTTCAGGGATTCGAGCGTTCAATGATCCACTCTTGATGATTTTTGACGATCCGTGATTCCGTGTTTCCGTCTTCCCGATTCTATCCTAAACTCTTTTCGATTCACTATTTTATATTTCTCAATATTAAAATAGGAATCTCGTTAGTCGCCTCTTCCTTAGCAAGATTTAAATAACGTGCACAATGTCCTAAGTGTAGGGGAGTTTACTCCCACATGCTTAAACATTGAGGACAATGTTTATATCAAGTGTAGGGGGACTTCTATCGAAGTTAAGTGGCCTTTTCCTTGTATTTGTCCTCATTTTAACCGGAAAATTGGTTTTTTCGACATTTTTCAAAATTTTTGATCTATTTTGGCCTAGTAGTTTTACCTTTGTATAGTTATTTTCTTTCTTTACTAGAATAAATTTTAATAAAGTGGTTTTAATTTTCAACGTTGTGAATCTTTTGACTCAACCCGAGTTTACTTATCTAAGTTTACTCTAGCTAGTATCCTTAACGTGTTTAAGTCAAGTTTTGCTAGGCTTTTATATAAGGAGCTTTAAAACGTGAAAGTCTTAACTCTCACGGGTTAATAACAAGAACTTTTCGCAAGTTCCTATAATTGATCCTAGAGAGTCGTTTATCAAGGGAACTCTAAAATGCGATTTCTAAACTTGAAAAAGTCTAAGAGTTTGCATGATCCTATGGATGACTCGAAAACCCAAAACTTTTATTTAATTGGCTAAGCACCCACGAGTCTCATTCCTTGAGATTTTAAATTGTGGAGAACGAGAGATGATAGAGTCAATTATAAGTTTGGTATTCTTTCGTGAATTTATGTGAGTTGATTATAAGCCTATTCTCCCATCGCTTGTTAATAAATTTATCTGCAATAAGTAAGGTCGTACGATTTGAAAAGTTACTTAGCTTCTAGCCCAAGATCGTTTAAAAGTTGCTCGGTATTAATTAGAGTTCATAGCCAAGGCATAACTTATTGAAGCAGGACGCGAAGATTGGCGAGTCCGAAAAGGCCCTAACAAGGCATGAGGGCTACATTTTGTTGCTAAAGATCCAAAGTGATGTGAAGAATCATTTATCAAAAATCAATATGAAGGATCGAGACACACGACGAAAAGCAAATACTCCCGTAAAGATCATGGAGAAGTCTATCCAAAAAGGCCCTAACAAGGTATGAGGATAAATAGATCCAAGTCCTAAAAGGAGGCGGATCGTTGTATATCAAAATCCCAAATAAAGATTGGAGAAAAATGAAGAAGTCGTGGTCCAAGTATGAAGAATCTCTCAAAACTTCAAGTGAAGAAATTCTTATTATGAAGAGAAGACCATTATTTCATGAACGTCTCTCAAGATTTGAAGTATGAAGTCACTGCCAAATATCGGTCCGAGAAAGGTCTCAAATCGTGAAGCGAGTTATGCCAAGATATGAACTTTATGAGGTCCCGAGAAGCAGTTTTAAAAGATTTTGTCCTTTAGCTAACTATTGATTAAATCGTCCCACTTTATTTTCAGCCTTAATAACTATCGAAATAAGTCAAAAATGCATCCTCATGATCATTCAAGACAATAATAAAATATAAGAGATACACCTAGGAATAAGGGAGTCTAAGTAAATAATTGGCCCACATGAGTTCATGTTAGTTTGCTAACTTATAATAACAATGATCTCGTTTTTAAGCTTGGTATGGGGAACCTGAAACTTGAGGATGATAATCATTCATGACATTCCAAAACCCTAAGGTAAGTCTTTGATTTCTTTACTTGTTTTGTTATTTTCTATCTCTTTAATAAAGGCCAATTTGGATTGATTGTGATGAAAAGTGTAATCTTGCTTTTTAACTAATGCATTGCATGAGGACATTGCAATGGTCAAGTGTAGGGGATTTCATAGGTGTGAAAACACTCATCCTTTTACCACTTAATTACAATAATAACCAAGCCAAAACGTGTATTTTATGTCGTAAATGTCGAAATTATGCGTGGTTTGTGTTTTTGTTGTGATTTAGGATCAAAATGTGAAAAGGGAGGAAAACACGGGCTTTTATCAAAGAAAAAGACAAAAGACGAAGTCAAGAGATCAAGAGTGCAAAAAGAACGAAAGTCCAAGGCCTATTCTGAAGATTTATCGAAGAAAAATTCTAAAGACGGAAGTTTAATAAAGCCGAAGAACTCAAGTCTAATTTATGAAGAAATTACAAGACGAGTTTAAGTAATCCCGAGACAAAGTCGGAAAAAGTCGAAGAACTTAAAAGACGAAAAGACGAGAAAGAAAGAAAGAGAGGAGGAAGCTTCCATCATACTCCTCCTCCTCCTATAAATAGGACCATTAGTCATAATTTCATTTTTGTTAGCTAATTTTGACAAAATTAGTCTCTCCATTTTTTATTACTTGCACTTTTATTTCATTGCAATTTAATTACCTTGTCTTGCACTTTAATTCCAAGTAAGTTTTATTTTTATGTTATTGAATCTTTACATTTTATTGTTAATCTCTCATCTACCTTTCTTGTTTTGATTTGATCTTAATCTTTATGTTTAGGTTTATGTTTTTGAGTTTTTATTGATTTGATTAAGTGGGTTTTGATTATGGTGGTTATTATTCTTAGTTTTATTGATTTGGATTGATAGGTTATCATTAGTAGATGTTATTTGGTTAGTTTGGTTTAATCTTTTGGTTGATTTTGGTTAGATTGGATTGAATTCGTTCTTTAGTTTTTCCTTGTTCTTCGTGATTTTAGTTGCCCAGGTTTTTCCGAACCAAGCTTACATTCCGAACCAACGTTTTCTCCTTGTTATTCCGCATAAAGCTTTTATTCCGGATCAGGGGATTATTTCGGATCAAGGTCTATTCCGAACCAGCATTTTTATTCCGAATCAGTGAATATTCCAGATGAACCCTATATTCCGAACGAGCTACTATTCCGGATGAACCCTATATTCCGAATGAGCACCTTTTTCCAGATCAGCCTGTTATTCCGGATGAATGAATATTCCGAATGAACCGGTTTTATTCCGAATAAACTTATTCCGAATCAACAGATATTCCGGATAAGTGAATTATTCCGAATAAAGCATTATTCCGAACGAGCATTTGTTATTCCGGATGAATGAATATTCCGAATGAACCGTTTTATTCCGGGTGAACATTTATTCCGAATGAACGTGTTTTTCTGGATGAAGGTATATTCTGAATGAGTATTTTTAGGTTATTTTAAGTTTATGTTTTTAAGTTTTAAACTTTACTTTTCCCGCTTTTTTCCTTAGTAGCACTTTTAGTTTATTTGTCTTAGATTTATTTTAAGCTTGCCTTTAGTTTAAGTTTAAGTTTGCGTTATTTACTTTTAAGTTTGCCTCTTAATTTCTCGTCACGTTTTTATTTCCCGTTATTTATTCTTAATCATTTCTAGCTTTATTTACTTTGCCTTTACTTTAAAGTTTTGCACTTTCCTTTTACTACAACGACAAATGTTTTTCTTAACCAAAAACAATTGAGTCACACTTTAAACCAGTAATCAATTCGATTAGACATACGACAAAGAACAATTTTTATAACTAAAATCAAGTTATTAATACGATACAAAATAACATGAAAAGAATGATATTAGTAACCACTGAGCAATGATACGAGAGACATATTGTGTACGTAGTACGTGAACAATTGTGAACGTGATACGTGGGCATATGGTGAAAGTGATACATGAAACATATGGTGAATGTGATACGTGAAACATATCACGAACGTGATACGTGAAACATATAGTGAGCGTGATATGTGAACATATTGTGAACATGTGATAACTGAGGAGGTACGCCAAACGATACGAGATGAGACATAAAATTTGATGTGAAGCGTGTGTCTGAGAATGGAACGTTGTGCTAAACTTGAGTCTGGTCTCAAAAGCTTTCTGCAACCCTTTCATGAGCAAAAATGTGAAACGTAAATCGAGAGATAGAATACGATCATGAACGTGAACAATGTCACGAACGTGAACGCGAAAAGCAAATCGTGAAGTGGAACAAGGACGTGAATGCGTACAAGGTCTTGACCGCGAACGTAAGACGTAATTATGAGCGTCAACGTAAATGATAGTTGTAAAATACGTCTTTTAGGAAAAAGAGCGTATTTAGGGCAAGTATTAAGTGTCGGTTTAGGAAAAACAAGCACTAATGACCCAAAGTGGGGATCGTTCTCAAGGAGGCTTGTGTGTTGTGTAAAGATATGATTAACTGTTTGTGATTATATTGATGAGAAAAGAAAAATAGAAAAGAGATTAGAAAAGAATGACGGCTACGATTATGAATTAAACTAAGACGAAGTCGTACACGTAAAACCGTAAAAAGTGACTAAATTTAAAAATTACCCTAAAAATTCCTAGAAAATTGCAATAAATCGTAAAAAATTTAATTAGAGTTTACAAAAAATCAAAAATCACTCAAACCTTTTATTTAATTAAATATTAATTTTTTAAAGCTAATTAAAGCCCAAAAAGTCATTTAATTAACAAAAATCACAAAATGAGATTTTTTAACTTGTAAACCTCTAAATTGACTTAACTAGATTTTAAAATATTTTTGAAAATTTTAAAAATAATAAAAACTATTTAAAAATAATTAAAAACTAATAAAACTTAAAATAATTCTAAAAATTAATCTAATGACAATAAAATTAATCTAAAATTTTTAAAATTCCTAACTTAATGTATTTAAACTAGGAAAAATGAAAAACTTGCAAAAATATAAATTTTAATTTTTAATAATAAAATAATAATAAAATATTAATAAAAATCCAAAATTTATAAAAATTTATAAAAATTTCTAAAAAGTTGCAAACTAGTTTATTTTAACCTAAATAACACAGAAATGAACGTTAAATTACAAAATTACCCCTATTGGGCCTTCAAATGGGCCAAATACCCAAACAGTCCCTTAATGGGCTTAGAATTGGGCCCAATAAGAAAAAGTCCACATAATTGGCCCAAAAGCTCCAGTTAAGCTTAAAATCTGATTTTAAACACAATTTTCCAAAGGCCCAAAAGCTAAAAATGAGCTTAAGTTAGCTTATTTCAAAACAGCTTATTCTTAATGGGCTTTTTGGCCCATTAACCTATAAGCGGATGCCATAAGCTAAAATTTTACCCACGTCCTTCTCTTGACCTAAATAAGCTATTTGCAAAAAGAAACTTGAATTAAGCTCAAGGAATAAGCCTGAAATAAGCCAAAGCTCTCTTCACAAAACGATAAAATAGTCATTTTTGAGTTCTAGACTATTTCAAGAGCCGATTCAAGTTGCAATAAGTCACAAATAGCTTAACTAAGTTTAATAATCAAAAATCTTTCAAAAAGCACCACTCAATAAGCTGGAATAATCAATAAGCAAATTTGTAAAAGTCAAACAGTTTGGTTTTCTAGTCAAACCTAAAAGTCAAAGTCCATAAAGCTCCAGATCTCTTAAATGGGTCAAATAAGTAAGATTGATTACAAAAACAAAGTTGTTGCAAGACCCAATAAGCTAGAATGCCTTATGAATAAGTTGATTTGATTTTAACACTAGTAGGGGCTAGTTTTTGGGGTTTAGCAGTGGGAAAAGTTTCCACTGCTTGACCTTTTTGACTTTTTGTCTTTTGTGACTTTTTGTTGGATTCAGGTTAAGCAAAGGCACCCAAGTGATCAGTTAATCACAAGGAGTCAATAACAACAACAAAAACACAAATTCAACTAGCCAGTTAATATAGTTTAATCAAAACATCCACAAACATGCACCAGATATGAACAATAAGCAGTTTTCACCAAATAAGCACTTTTAGCAAGAATAAGCCAGCCAAACTTCACCAAATGCATACACAAGCTATAAATATTTCAAATGAACATAAATAAACAGGTTTCATGCACTGATTCAAAGTTTAGATCAAGATTCAAGCACTTAAATGTTACTGATGAACAAAGAACAAGCAGTTTTGATACTTTGCTGATATACTTGACCACAAGTCCAATTTCAAAGACCCAAATCTTCTTAACAGGTTATATTAAGTATGTTTAATCACTTGTTATCCCTAAGCATGCATACAAACTAAGTGTTTCCAAAATCTTAGGTCAAAACAAGCAGATTTCCAACTTTTATAGCACAATCAAGATTTTGATGATTTAAAGCCAATAACTTGCAGCAATTAGCACTCAACCAAGCATATATCAGATACCAACTCAAATAACCAACAAACAACAACTCAAAAACACTTTGTGATCTTAAACAGGTTAACTCAAACACCCCTTAACTTTTTTAATCCAAGATTTAACAAAGTATAAGTGTGATTCAATGTTACCCAAGCCCAATCTAACACAATATCAACTATATTATGTAGTATCAAGCAATTATAAGCCACAAAATCAACAAGAACAACAACAGAACACAAAAATTAAGTATTTTGCCAGATTTTGGGTTCAAGGACACAAACCTCATGAATGTACATCCACACTCACGAATTTTTGAGCTGATGTGCCTAGCAAAACAAGGCACAAGCTTCCACAACAAAGCTGCTAAGATTCAACAAGGTTAGAGCACAAAATATGAAAATCGGAAAAGTGAAAAAAGCTTGATTAATGCAACCTTTGTACCCACTCTTTGATTATCCCCAAACCACAAGCTCCCAACACCTTGATAAGCTCCTTATCAGGGTGTTTAGATCACTTGTAATCCAAAAATTCCAAAGATGTAACAAAGACTTAGCAAAATATCAAGATTTTGGACTTTGAGCAATTTCTTGCACAAAGTTTGAAAACAGGTTTTAAGACTTAAACAACACAAACAAATATTAATAATAAGCAATGAAATAAGTTGGAACTTGGATTTTCTTCAAACATTCAAACACTTTTCATTAAAAATGAAGGAGGATTTACAGAACTTTGAACAAAGGAAAAAACAAGAGCAGGGCTCAATGTTGTAACCCTATTGCCTTTTATAGGCTAGATGAGTTCTATGAAAGCTGAAAAATACATAAACCCTAATGTGTAAAAGTCCCAATGTGCCCTTGTCGAATTTGAACTTGCTTGAACATGTGAACTCTTTTGGCAGTTTGTTGAGGTGTATAACTGTTGGAATTGCATCCAATGGCTCTTGTTGATGCTTAGGATGTAAGTTGCTTGTGGATGGTTGGATTCTCTGGCAAGAATTTGGCTTGTAGTAAAAAGGGTGGTAGGGGAATCTTGTGTGGCTTAAAGGGGTGACATGGCAAGTGTTTAGAGGGTTGGGTTATGATTAAGATGACCTTAATCATAATTCTGGATAATATGGTGGCTTAATTTCAAGCAAATTAGGAAAACCTAATTTTGTCAAGAACATGAAGAACATGGTGTTTTGATTTGTTTTATGTTTTAAAAACATGTTTAGGCACGAATTAAACTAATCAGTTGGATTAGTTTAATATAAGCTGAGTGGGATGGTGAGGTGGCCAAAACATGAGCTCCCATTGGTGGAAAGGGTGAGTGGGGCACGTGTCACCCCCTCACTGGCCTAGGTAAGTATTATGTCTTGGCAATTTTTCCCCTCAGCCTTTCTTTCTCTTTTCATTTCAGCTTTAAACAAACAAAATCCGAATTCCCTTTATAACCAAGTTTTGGTTTTCACACTTTTGCCCCAAATACTTTTCCAAAGTATTTTCAGGGGTATTTCTTGCCATTTCTTGATACTTGAAGGGTTTTTTGGCATTTTCTTCAAACATTATGGTCTTGACTTGTATTACTGACTTTGTGGAGGACTAAAATTGACAAGTCTTCATTTATGAGGGACCATTCTTACCAATTCTTCAAAGTGGATGGCCATTTTTTTAAATTTGACAAACTTTAAGGACCAAACTTGTAATTATGAATAAACAAGGGTTTAAAGTGTCAATTCTTCAATATTTGAGGACCCTTCTGGTACAATCTTCAATTCTTCAAGGGTTATTCTTGGAAAATCACCATTAGGGCTTGGTTCATTGTGCGGCTTCGTTTCCCGTGTTCGTTTTTGCTTGTTTCTTGTGATCTTTTGTCATTTTCTCAATATCCGTACCTAAAATACACATGTAACAAACACAAGCATATATTTGGCATTTTTCATGATATTTTATGCATATTAAGCCCGTTTTGGACGATGAGGCTATGTATAAAAGCAGTCTCATCAGTAAACGTGAACGTATTTTTCTATCTGATATGATTGTTAATGGAATACCGTGAAATCGTACGATCTCATGTTGAAATATCTCCTGTCAACTGGTTGACTGCATAATTCTTACGGATAAGGAAGAAATGTGCAGGCTTGTCAATGATTGGCAGAAACTCCGATAGCATCATGCCTCCTCTGAGTCCGTGGTGGTATGGTAATAAAATCCATGAAGATCTTGTCCATTTCCATTCGGAAAATTCTAATGATTGAAATAAACCACTAGCATGTTGACGTTCTATCTTAACCTGCTGGTATGTCAGGCATTTAGGTAAGAACGTAACTGCATCTTGTTTCACCGCTCCACCGAAATGTGGTTTTGAGATCATGATACATCCTTGTAGAACCTGGGTGCATAAACGTTGGAAAAACTATGAGTCTCGGTAAATTAGACCTCTCTTAGCGTAGGATCCTCTGGAACACATAATTTAGTGTAAAATTCTCTCCTTTACGCGTAAGCTTAGTCATGGTAAACTAACCGTGAGAAACAACATGATTCAAATTGTCACTGTAATCAACAAAAATTTGTACTTGAAAAATTCAGGGTGAAATTTCTTCTGTCGTAGAATTTGTAACATAAAGTAAGATGGTCTTCGTGCTCTTCTCTAGACTTAGAGAAGATCAGAATGTTAGCAATGAGCATAATGATGAACTTATCCAAGAATTCATGAAAATTCGATTTATCGAGTCCATAATTACAGCTGGGGCATTCGTGAGACCAAAAGGCATGATCACGAATTCATAATGACCATAACATGTGCGAAAAGCAATCTTGAAAATGTCATGCTCTTTCACTCGCAACTGATGGTAGCTTGATTGTAACTCGATCTTGGAAAAGTGCTTAGCACCTTGTAGTTGATCGTATAAATCATTAATGCGTGGAAGGGAATAACTATTAAGATGGTGATCCCGTTCAATCTACGGTAGTCGATACATAATTTCATGTTGTCGTCCTTCTTCTTTGATAAACAGAACCGGTGCACCCCATGGTGATACACTCGGCGAATAAATCTCGTCTCAGCATTTCTTGCAACAAATCCTTCAACTCTCTTAGCTCAAGGAAGCCATGCAATAAGGAGCCTTGGAGACTTATTCTACTCCTGAAACATGCTTGATGCGAAACTCCACCTCGCGGGTAGGAAGTATTCCTAGAAGCTCTTCTTGGAAATACATCCGGAACTCAAAACAAAAGGCTGATCATGGATTTCAGAAACTTCAGAAATTACTTCATAAATGGTAGCTAGAAAATTTTCGTAGCCATGGGATAATAAAGCACGTGCTTGTAAAGCAGAAATAATTTGTACAGATCTTCTTGGTAGAGGACCATGATGAATGTATTCAAGGCTTGTGTATCACCGAATATGACCCGATATGAGTGGTAATCAATCGTAGCATGGAGTGTTGCTAACCAGTTCATGCCTGAAATCATATCGAACTCGCACATGCCCAATGGAAAGTGCGTTAACAGAATGAATCTTGTCGTCAAACTAAAATAAATCCTATATACCAGGTGATACGAACGGAGTCTTTTCTGGGCATGGATAAAGGTAATACATGATCAAGAAATGAAGGTGATATGTCAATACATGAAGTAAACGTGGTGAATCTCACTAAATGTGTTTCGTCGGTATTAAACAGAGCGAACACTACGTGTCCAATCATGCACAATACGTCAGTGATGGTACCTGAAATTCTAGTTGTCTGATTCACACATGACACAACAGAATGGATGTACCCCTTGGAGGGTATCCTAAATTACTAGACGCCTGGTATAGAAGATATACGTGAGTTATGTGTATTGACTCGTGTCTTGAGAAAACATACATATGACATGTGTCTTGACATGTGTCTTCAGAAAATATAATTGAGACATGCGTCTTGACTGATGTCCTGACATGTGTCTTCAGAAAATATACGTGAGACATGTGTCTTGACGGGTGTCTTGACATGAGTCTCAAGATGTGAAGATGAATAAAATTGAAACTTTTATGTTCAAATGCCAAAATTGGCGGATTGGTTGGACTGCTGACTCTTTGTATTTTGGTCACGTCCGTTATCAGAGTTTCTGTCGTTATTGCCAGAATAGTTGCTTCCATGGTAGCGGTCACTGTCGCCTTGTCAGTCAGTTCCATGACGGTCATTATCATGACCGTGATTCATGTAACTATTCTGCTGAGTGGCTAGATGGTACCGGTTCCCACTCTTATGCCTGAAAAGACAATTGAATGACATGTGACATATAACTGAGAAGATAAAGACATGGAATGAAATGGTAACGTCTGGTAGATGAAGTATATTTCTTGTCTGGTCGTTCCGATCTATCGCCGCCGTCCTTGTTCTGTAGCATCTCCAAGTTGCGAGCAGCATCATCACTTGAGCAACATCGGTAAGTGGAAAACGCCTGAGATGATTGAGAATCGATTAGCAATACACATGGAGTACGGTGTGTGGAATACACATGGAATATGGTACATGAAGTACACATGGAATATGGTACATGGAGTACACATGGAATACAGTATATGGAGTATACATGGAATACAGTACATGGAGTACACATGGAATGCACATGAGACGATCGGTATGGGTATCTGCCATCTGACGTGATCAAAAGAAGGTAAATGATTAAACGGTTAGAAACCAAACTGAAGAGGACAGCGAAATAGCCTAGCTAAACTAGCGTAGACATAGCATGAAGAAGCACGAAAACATGATTAAACAAATTTAAACAATGATCAACATGAAAGCATGATTAATGAAGACCAAACATGACTTATCATGAAAGTAGGATTAAATGTAATCCATCAGTGTCTAGCATGAAAACATAATCAACATGAAGAAACATGAAAACATAATCAACATAAGGAAGCATGAAAACATAATCAGCATGAAAACGAAGTCAACATGAAAGTATGAAACTATAATTGACATAATGAAACATAAAAACATAATAAACAGAGATTTAACATTGACTGGTGTGGACGACTATGGTTCAGCCCACAAAATCCGAAAGAAAAGACATGTGACTAAGTATGGACGACTATGGTTCAACCCAAACATTCTAAATTTAAACCAGGGTTAAGTCTATATATTACTAACGTACTTTTGTCATTTTATACCTCTAGGTAACCAACGCAATATATTATCAATACAGGTATTAAAACCGGTTAATTTGTTACAATCTGTGAAAGGTAACCTGCTGATTCTCCATATAAATAAAATATTTTTTAAAAAACTCCAAATGGACAATCATTGTATATTTATTTCCACCTAGACACACTATAATTCACGTGGATATGAAATGATACTATATATTCAAATCATTACTAATTGTAAAATACTGGATAAAAAGAGTTATGACGGTACACATGAAGAATCCGACTGGTGTAGCTGTAGAATCCGGCGAGTGTAGCTGCAAAATTCGGCGACTGTAGCTGCAGATTCCGACGACTAAGGGAGCAGATTCTGGTGGAATATTTTCATATAATTCAATATCTTAGATTATAATCAGATCTTAACATATATCCTATATATATTGATTCTAATCAGATCTTAACATCTCAATACGACGAGACATAATATAATGACCCTTTATTCTCTAACATATTCACTAACAAATCCTCCAATCTACATTCTACACCAGTCCCTTTAAATCGGTCCTCATCACATTTATTTAATTATCGCCGCCACCGCCGCCACATTTATATAATTATGTCGCCGCCACCTCAGGTGTAAGTGATGAATTTGATAAATAACAATGATAATTTGAAAGAAGTGAATGGATATAAGGATTCATTTCAGACCGGGATTTGATGATTTGTTAGTAAATATGTGCAAGATTGGATGGTGGTTTTTTTGAAAGATCTTATAAGAATGTTGTTAATTTGTTACGTATAACAGTAAGATATGTCAAATTAAATAAAAGGTTGAAGATGAAATAGGGTAAATGACAGTATTGCCCTTGTGTTAACACTTAATAAAACAAAATTCAAATATCCACGTATATAATAAATTTAAATACATATTAGGTGCTAATTTTTTTACCTGCTCAACAGGTAGCAAGTCATCATATTTCTTATATTGTAATAAATTTTGAAAGTTTTTACTTAGATTACTAATATATTACGTTAGTTACCTAGATGTATAAAATGACGAAAGTACGTTAGTAATATATAGACTTAACCTTTTAAACAAATGACATGTGACTAAGTATGAACGACCATGGTGCAATTCATACTAGTCAAAACACAAAAGAAAATATTGAGTAAGAATCTATAATACTCAAAAAATATCAGTACATGGATAGTGACAAACGTCGTTTTAAGAAGAGCCTGGTGACTACCCACTAGTCACAGGTAAAGTTTTAGAGCCTACAAGTCAAAACTTGGGATCTGATACCATAGTTGTAACACCCCACTTTGATAAGTAGACCGTTACATGATAATTATGGTGTGTCATCAAAGCATGCAAGATAATATGTCCTAAAAAATACATGATGACCAAAAAGGAAAAACCGGAATCAAACATCGACTCCCAAACATAAGCTCAAAACATGCATAAAGTAAATGAAGTAGAAGGACTAAATGAGTGTTCAAGCAAGCATAAATATGTTAAGTGCAAAAGGAAGAGAAGTCTAACGTAGCTCCCATCCGATGCACGTACTCTCAATAGCTTATGTCTGTCCTTGGGTACCTGCCGTATGAGACATTGAAAGGAAAATACGGCTGAGTACGCTCAGTGAACGGATATAATGACATGATATGAATAACTGAAACATAAGTAAAAGACATGAAATACAGCGGAATAAGTGTAAGTCCTGGAAATCTTGGAACATGTTTTATAAACTGGTTTATATCTGAAAAGTCTTATGTTTATTCATAAAAATGTAATTTAAATGCCAAAGAGCCCATATAGGTCATGAAAGATATCAACGTGCATGAATACATAGAGGGGTGACCTCTTCATGCAATTAGAGGGGTTGCCTCTTATTATATAAGTCTAGGTGGAGGGATCAGCTCCAATATGACGGATTTAGAGCACACACCACAGCCACCATGTAAATTTGCAAAACATGTACTAGGATGTACCCATACGCCCCACATGATAATAATAAAAATGGCCAAATAACTGAAAGGGACACCGCGAGTAATCACTCTCGTCGCGGAAGAGTCATAACACCGGTGCCTCAAGTGTCATGGTTATGGTACCTCCATAACTAGGTGAACATGGCATGCGTGTATATAGCTCAGGCAATTTAAAATCATAGCATGGTAATTATTGAAAAGTTTTATAACATGTAACTACTAGGGAAAACATATGGCAACAAACGGGGAATCCTAATCATGCATGGAAAGAGAATGTCCTTACTGAAGGACGGAATATTCCTACCTTATGTCCAGTAATGATGAAAGATGAAAGGCGGAAAGTAATCTACTCCAACTTCACGGGTGCTACATAATAAAGGACGTGAATGAGTTGTATGTTCATGTATAACTTACTGATTTTTAGTTTACTTTACTTGTTTTTGACTTGTTCTACTTGTTCTTGACTTGTTTTACATGTTCTTGACTTGTTTTACTGTTTCATGTTTTATCATGTATTTCTTAGTATTTCATGTGTTCATGATTAACGTATTTTATGTTTCATGTGTTATTATACTTGATGTTTCATAATGAGTAACTTTATAAAAATAGCAGGTTTCTATATATAGTAACTTTCTAAAAATAGCAGGTTTCCATATAGAGCAACTTTCTATAAATAGTAAGTTTCCATAAATAGTAAGTTTCCAAAAATAGCATGTTTCCATAATTAGTATGTTTCCGTAAATAGCATGTTTCTATAATTAGTATGTTTCCATAAATAATAATAAGTTTGTTTAATAAGCATGTGATATAAGCTAAAGCTTAATGAATATATTTATAAGTCATGATTAATTAAATGTCATAATATAGTAAAGTTTATTAATAAATAAGTACTTTAGTCTAACATGATAATTAATAATTAATAATATAATACATGATTTATAAATGATTATTAATTAATAATATAACTTGATTTTGTATTAATAATACTTTACCATAACTTGATTATTGTATAATTAAACTAAGTGTTATTAATTTAATTATACCATGGATAAAATGTATTTAATTAAATAAGCTAAATCTAAATTTAATTAAGCTAAAATGTGTCATGTTATCTATCATGAACAATTATATTAAATAATTATTATAAGTCTATGGTTAATTTAATTTAAATGAGACCATGTAAATTTCATGAATCATACAATATAATTATATCCTAAGTCTTGATTAAGTTAATTAAGTATAGCATGATTTATTTTTAATATAACTAATTAAATTGATCTTGATTAGCCCAAATTAAATTAACAAAGTTAAAACCAAACACACCCTTGTGTGTTTTCGTGTACCCGAGCCCGAACCAAAGCTCCACCAAGACCCCCATCTTGGCTCGCGCTCAAACATCAACCATCACCACAGCCGATGCGGCTGTGGCTTTGCCGCCGCCTGCCCAAAACAGTCACCGGCCTCAGTCGGTTACGGCTGGCGTCCCAATCTTTCCACCAAGAGCCATAGGCCCTCGGTTTCCACTAGTAATCCAAACACCCCACTGCTGGGGTTGTTTGGTGTTGCGACCGAATGAACAAAACAGCCACCAACCCCACTATGGGTTCGGCTGGCCGAATCAAAGTCCCACCGAGAGTCTTTGACTCTTGGTTTCCGTGCCACATCAAACCAAAAACCACTTTAATCATATCTAGTACTTGTTTTATTCTTTCATTATCATGTGTTCATATTTAACTTAACTAATTCATGATCAATGAAAAATAATAAAGAAAAGATTAAAGATTAGGGATACCGTATGTGATTTAATGAATGGTGAACACACTTGATCTAAACCTGAATTAATCCAAAAACAAACTTTTTTCCCTTCCTTTTTCTTTGTGTAACCGGCGGCCAAGGAGAAACCAAAGGCTAGGGTTTTTTTATTTTTTAAAAAAAAACTTGTAAATGAAAACCCCCTGTATGTTTCTGTTAGTTAAATTGGTTAACGGGTCGGGCCATGGGCCCCTTTTCCTTGTTTCTTTCTCTATATGGCCGGCCAAACACCCTTGTATATATATAATTTCATTTTTCGTGTTTTATTTAAATCTCGTGTATTATTATTTGTGACATGTGTTTGTGTTTTAAACTCGTGTTAATTCTTGTCGTGTTTTATTTATTATACGTAAATACTTGTAAATAATAAATAATAATATACGTAATACTTGTATTCATTCATTAAATGTTCATGATTAGCGTCGTGTATTAATTAATTAAAAAGTTTTAATTAATCCGTGTTTTCGTGTAATTAATTCTTCATGTATTTTATGAGGGTTTTACAAAACTAATGGAACCGTACACAAACCCAAAGTCCTTATGAATCTTACTAGATCATCTGCCCCCTTAATTTCTCAACAAAGTTTTGTTTCTCACGAGCACGTTGACCAAAAGCACTAGCAATATTTTGCAAATCTCCCACTTTACCAACATCTATGTTTTATGTACTGTTCAATAATTCTATAGCTTTTTGAACATACAATATTCCGTCATTAGCTTCCAATTCTAAGATAAGCAACTGCCTTTTTTGGATTTTTCCTAATAGGCCATCTGCTATGTTATTCAGCCGATAACTCTTCTTAATATCAAGGCTAGCACCATTAGAAAAGTACACACCCAATACATCATCCCAATCATTTGGATTCGCCGCTGTTCTCAATTCTGTAATTCTGCTAAAATATTCTGCCATTCTATTATTTTGTGTTGATGGTCACCATAAGCTACAACCCTATAAATAGGCCTTAAAGTTAAATCCCATTAACAAATTTATGTAATGACCTAACCAATCCAACTAGAAACATTTTTTGTACAACCTATACAACTACCACTTCTAACAGGTGTGCAACCATTGTAATTTAATTCATGTCCACATAAACCATAATGGTTATAACTGCTACTATTCTTAATGTTTACTTTCTTAGTGGTGGCTTATATCCACAACCTGATCAGTCACTACCTCTTAGAATAAGTCAGCTATATATTTATTTTATAATACATATACACCATTATTTCCTAATGGCCACATTATTTTTTGATGGCCACATCATTCCCATTTCTAAATACCACTACTTTATGGCATAAATGAAATCATTACAATTACAAGTTGGAATAAAAAAAGTATGATTATCAAAAAAGCCCCAATTTAAAAACACATAGAAACAAAAAAATAAAATAACAATAAAATGATCTAACTTAAAAACCATACCTTTTGAATCATCATCTAAGAATTAAATTGATTGCAAATCTTGATGTGTATTGTTAAGTAATTAGAACCCAGTTTTTTTATTGATAGAAATGAGGAAATGATAAAACGACTCAAAGGAGATGAAATGATGTAGCAGGTTAATCTGTTTGCCTGTTTGCTCAGTTGACACCCCAAAAAAAAGTTGTCAATTTTGGCACAATACTTTTATATCAAGGAAAAATAATTAAACTGTAATCCAAACGCCCCTATTGACAAATCAACATTTTTTACATCTTAATTTAAGTTTCTGCATATACAAAAAATCCATAAGCAAAAAAAAATAACCCATTATATTTGTATTTCATATCTTTTTTATTACAATGATATGGTTCTAAAACAAAGAACCTATCCATTACATAACGAAAATGATGTTGAAATACACAAACATGTAAAAACAAACAGACTCGGACATCTCTGCCGTGAGAATGTAGACTACGGAAAGAATTCTTATTTCACATGTTATAAAAAACGAACCAACCACCAACTTCCAAATGGCTTTAATCAATTTTCGACGTTCCCATAGTTTTAATCCTTATTGTGCAGCCCAAAGTTTTTCAACCTCAAACTAAACTTAGACTTATCATCCATCTTCTTTTGAGTTTGTCTACACATATAACGTAAGACAACAATCTTATCTATGTCATCTGACTGTATACCATCAAGCATTTTAAGGCCCTTGCGCATGTCAGAATCACCCATGAACTTCTTGAATTCAGTAAAATATGCAAAACGCTTAGAGGCTGCCGTCTTGAACCGGTTAGCCAATACTTATAGCAAGGTTGCCATCCTACCATCTTCAATTATTTTATTATTATAATTTATGCAAACTGCTCAAGTGGGTCGCGCGATTTTATAGGCTTATTAACCTCCTCCATTAACAATGATGACTCACTTTGTTGTGCCATGGTTACACAACCAAGTATAATGCCCTAACTACCAAAATAATTAGAAGCAAAAAAGTAGCCAGAGGCTTTGATAAGCACACAAACAACTATGTTCTCACCCACATATAAATGCATGTTGTGACCTTCAGTTACTATAATAAAATTAATTGATAACCATTGAAACGACTAACCATCAAAACAAATCTAATTACTTCCTCCATAATAACACAAATCTTTAAACTTGGCTTTTAATATTTGACTTTTAAACTCCCTAACTTCTATTACCCTCATATATTTTCCTAGAAATTGATGTTGCCCATACCCATTAATGTGATCAGACCTTACTTCCAGTTTGAAAACATTCAAGAGACAGTCATAAACATAAGTATGACACGAAGATGGGAATTATGTAGAGCTTAAGATTTAACAACAAGGCTACATACAAAATAGCCAAAAATACAAATGAAAAAAAACAGAAGGAAAAATTTGCTACATAAAACGTGTACTAGAATGACTTTATCCTAGATCCTCATAGCAACTTTTGCTTATCAGTCAGTCCTGGATATGCATATTAATCCTTAAGTGGTAGAAAATAGTTGAAAAGCATCATAAAAACAAGGAATGTACTAAGTTTTACAATCTAAAATCTCAAAACAAAAGTATTATGTTATCTAATGCATAAACCTGTCAGTCATCAACCAACAATTCCATCACATATCAAACACCTTTCTCACTAATTAAAATAGTTAAAAATTGAAAACAAGTCATTTTGAGCTTTTGCACTACAAATATTAAATGAACAGTTGATTTTATGTTTTTTGAACTGAAGTAAGCTGTGCAGACAATTACCAACTTAAACGATGCTATCAATAAGGCTAAATAGATACAACCAAACACCCCTTAATAATTGGGGATCTAAAACTTTAAAAATTGGAACCTTATTTAAACCATAAATGTGAAAAAAATAACAAACACCCCTTATGTTTATGAATGTTTCTATCAGCTTGATAAGCCAAAGTTGGACTGTAAGCTCTACTGTTAAAACCTTAACTTATTTTGTCACTTATTTGGTTTCTTGGTCAGTTGATTACACAAACACAAACATTTAATCTAAGTCTATTATGGCTGATATATTTTCTGAGGGAGACGCCAAACTAAATTTAATACCTGAAACACTACAATGAAGAACAAAATTAACTTAATACTAACCAACTACATGTGACTGCAAAGGATAAAAGAAAATGGAGTGAATGACTTTAACTTTACACCTAATACCAAACACTCCTTAATAGGCAAAATGAAAGGATTTTCCAAACCAAATGGTTTTTTGTTCATTTTCTTACAAGTACTTAGCTACAGATTATTGCTCAAAGAATCAATGGGAGGTGTTGGAGTTGTTTACAAACCACTTTGGAAATTATATTTGACCTTACTTTGAGCTTGCCATGTGCTTTTTACCTAATATGAAACCTCCTTAATTTATTCCTACACCTCCTATAAGCTCTAAAAACACACCTACAGGTTTGCCATGACCCCACAACGCTGATGCCGATTTGATAAATGAGCACATGTTAAACAAGTTATCCGGTGAATCTAAACCCTATCTAAGTGTGGACGAAGTATGTCAGGCTTCAATAGAAACTCTGGACCAATATAACCTATGCGGACGAAGTATGTAAGGCTTTAACAGAAACATCAGCCTATTTTGCTAAAAGCCATGGGTTTGAGACTAGGGAGGTTGCTTAGTCTCAATGTGGGTGATAAGCAGCTTGGTTTACCAACATCTAATTTGCACTATGGATTTGCTATAGGTATGACATGTTAACTCTTAAGCTTTGGAGGATATATGGGTGTTTAAAGCCCATATAGGTTTTTTTACTCGCCATGACTACCATTGATGAATCTGGATTCAGTAGGTGATCATGACGGTGAACCATTTTATATGGAAGCACAAATATTCAAGGTATTTTAAAAAGCAATTGCAGAATTTGTTTTTTAAGCTCAGAAGGTTTTAAACTTATACGTTTATGCTTTTTAAAAGCCAATATTACTTTATTATCTATTATTCATTCTGTAATAAGAGGCATTGTAAGATAGCAAAAAAAATAGTGAAAGTCTATCTATGACATCAACACCTTCATTTGTGACATGCGATCCCCTACATAATTCAAAGAAAAAACAACGAAAGTCTACCTATGATCTCCTACTAACTGTACACCGGCATTACAACTAATGATACAATTTTGCTGATTTAAACTCACACACTCACTTTCAAAAAGAATATTTTAGACAAGCAAAACATAAAAATGAATCGCATTCACTTATCCGTAGATATCAATATCATCGATCACGACATCCATTTTGGTCTTAACTGAACGTCTCTTTTCCATTTTGTTAATTGGTCAAAGTTTTAATTCCTATTTGTAAATTTTCCTGCTTCTTTAGGTAGCAAAAAGTTGAAGTCATCGCTCTGGATACGCTTAGTTTCATTTTTTGTTTCATTATCTGAGTATAAGCCACACCAGCATAAATCCAGATACTCAATGCATGATATAATCCACACATGGATGAATCCAAATACTCAAACTGAAGAAGAGTATTCATATACTAAAACTGAAACTGAAAGTGAGAGTATTCAGAGTGATGACTCGGACCATGTGCTACCCCAAGAAGCACCAAAAAGAATGTACTAGAAAGGGAAAATATTGACCAATCAACAAAAAAAGGGTTACACAGTGAAAGCCAAAATAGATAATTTAATTGCTACCATTCATACCCATGAAAAAGCGAATGCTTTGTTAAACATTATCTTTACAAGTCTACGTCCTACAAAATTTCATCGCTTAAAGTTGAATACCTAGATATTACAACAAGATAACCAGAATGTTCACCCCCATCTAACAAGTATCCACCTTATTTCGCTATTACAAAAAGTGCCAGATTGCATCAAGTATAATAAGAAATTTATAACCATGTAACTACTTATAGATATATAACAGATAAGTGTAACACAAAAGTATAACATCAATACTACTATTACGATTACGAAACTTCAGAAGAAAACATCATGAAACAAGTCTTTAACATAATTAAACCATAATATACATAAAAAGAAAATAACTAAACATCCTAATATAATCAATGTACCTATAGTGCATAGATCATTAGTAAAAAAATACCCCATGGCAAACATATCTAATCTTCATCAAAATCATCATGCGAACCATCTACTGCGTCATCCTCTGAACCCTCATTTGAATCCATCTCCCAGTCATCCTCATCCTCACCATTTTCAGCCAAATCCATCTGCACAACATGATCTTCTTTCTCCTTGATGGCTTCACTGTTTTCATCCACAACCTTATCAAAGACGAGTCAACCTAACCTCCAATCTACCCCGTGTTTGCTCCAAATAATCAATAAACTCATTAAAAGTGGTTGGATCATCCTTGCTATCCATTTCATCAACCAAAGTACCAATCCTATTAAGCCTGCTCCTAATAACATCAATCATATCACGGATGATATTTGAAAACGCCTTATCTTCAGCAATCTCTTGCTAAAAAAACCTTCATCGCCTTTGGAATATCAGTCTCACCACTCAAAGCTATAAGCTCATCAAGAACTGGAGTAGGATGATTACCACCGTTGGAAGCATTGGAAGCGTTGGAAGCCATTGACGATTTAATTGTTTCAGATTAGATTTAACAATAAACAATGAATTATTGGGAATAGGTGGGTGATTATATATACACTGATACCCTGAATTGAAATTGAATGCACCATACCAAAAGTCGTAAATAATCATGAGACTTATTAAACCGTGGTAGTTTTATGTCAGTTCACACATAGTGTGAATTAAAACCCAGGTTTAAATATACTCTGTATAAAGATGTTTAATTTAGACCCTCAGTTTTGTTCTGTTTCTCAACAAACCCCTCTTTAAATTATAAATTTACCAATGAAGTTTCTAAATTATTGTTTACAATATGTTCACGCCAGCTAGAAGCCAATGCAAGTATAAATTAGAAAAAACGACCTACTAAAAATTTAGCTCATATTTTTTAGGATTTATAGTTCTGTTTTAAGAAAATATTAAAGTTACCCAGACAACATTAAAAAACATAACTTAAGTATTGGTAAAAAATTATGAATCATTTTATCATGTATATTTTAAAAATGATAATTATTATTTTAAATATAAAAAACAACAAAAAAAGACACTTAGCTATATACATTTTACACTTCATGTATTGTAATACTTTAAAATCTTAGTCCAAAAAATTCGTCAAATTATAACTTTAACTAATTTTGACCCGTACGCAAACGCACGGGCTTAACCCCTCGTAAGTGCAAATATTAACTTATAATCATTTTATTCTCAACAATAAAACAAGTGGTTGAAATTTACCCTCTAATAGCGGGTATATAAAATACTCACAGTTATATGAAATTTATTTTAAAATTTATAGCAATTAAACGGTAAGATTGATTTATCGTGTGAAAAATAAAAAATACATAAAAAGAAATTGAAAACCATTTAACCGTCCAAATACATCAACACAACGATCCTTAACAAACACGAGATAAGAAAACCTCCCGCAATAGTATGCGCATGATAAAATCGTTACTATAAACTAAGAGCATCAGATGTCGGAACATCATAAAATTTAAAGTATTGTCACCTCAGCGCCACATTAACATAAGACCAAAATAACACCAACTCCAAAAATCATAACACCAAATAACACCTCTCACCTTTTTATTTTCATAAAACTCCCCTCAACAATTATTTCATTATCAAACAAACTACCTATTTCATTCATAACTAAAAATATAAATTACATTATGAAATAAAAAATTACGAAATTAAAAAAAGCGGCTCGGGCCCGACATATTCAACCATATCCTTGCTATTTTAGCGTTGGTTAGTTGTTTTTGCTTCCTGATCCAATAGGCGTCGTCGTCATTCAGATCCCGAGTAAGGGTAGCTAGAAACTGCAACTCCTCCAAACGCACGAGCGTGCGGTCTTTTTCGTCTTGAGCCTCGAAAGCCTTTTCGGCGGCTTCCCATTTGAGACGAAGCTCCTTCTTAGTTAACTCCTCGAATTGCGGTGACGTCTTATTTCCACCGGTGTTTACCGTAGCATCAGACTTGGTTTTTTTTTCGGACGTGTCTTGCTCCGGACCGAATAGATCCTCTTGGCTAGCCCTGAGGACGTATCATAAGTTCAGTCAACCAGATCAGGTGCGTCCCATTTATTGTGGAATCTCACAACGGCCCAATCATCTTCTTGCGTAAAGTGATCCCTCTATGCTCGTCACGACAATACTATAAGCCTGTTTCATTAAATTCACATCGCTTTCGCCGCTTTTCGTCAAGTTTGAAAGCGTCGTTAAACTTTTGGCTTGACATTTAACGCATGCAATTATAAAAATAGGCCAAAAATGAAAAGTGTGGGTAATCGTCGTGTGTGTAGGTGGGGGGAGGGGAATGATTTTTTAAACACCCCGATAATGTGCGTTGGCAGAGCAACACACTCTGACGGCATTGCGGTAAAAGTGGTGGCGGTATGGTAACACCGGGTAATGCCTGACCAACACCGTTGCCGACATTAATATACTGATGGCTCTAAAAGAGTTTTGATATATTCTTTTACATTATATTTCTACATACTTTCTTACATAATTCTACATACTTTTTTACACATTGAGGCTCACTGACATTTTAGATTTTTAAATAGGTTGGAGGTAAACATGCGTGCGTCATTTGAAAAGGGTTTCTCTTCTCGTGTGATTAAGCAGTTGAGATTTTACAGTTGACCAGGCTGCTATAAAAGTCGCTTCGTGCAAAGTGACTAAACACGAGAAAGCATGTGTTAAAAATCAACATGTGTTTATTATTTTCGCGTTTGATACATATGATTTCCTTGCACATAAGGGGGTGAAACTACTTAACAAAATAAAATGTGTTATGAACAGTAATGTTTTAACATCTAAATCCACAAACGTTCATTTAATAGAATTAGTTTTACTATAAAGAGAGTTAACGGCGCAACTTGTTGTCCGTTTGTCTTCTTCTGCTATGTAAATTATATTAAAATTTAAAGTAATTAATAGTCCAGTTTACTAATCAGGACTAGTCTTTCACTTCACAGATCAGATAGAGATCGACTTTTTATCCCATGGCCAGGAAGGACAATAAACTGCCATATCCCATATCTTTTTATTGGATGAAGGCTTATCCATGAATCAAGTTTTTGAAATAAGTCCACACATATAAGAGGAGCAAGCGAAGACGTCTCAAATTAATAGTTCACTTTCAAAAATAAATAAGAAATGTAAATTAAGTTTACCATATTGCTATCATTTGAAAGTATTATTAAAAATAATAAAGAATTTATAAATTAATTAGTTAATATTAAAATTATCATCATGTAAAAAGTAAGAGAAAAAAAATTAAAAAAATATTATTTTTATTAAATTATGTGTTTTTTTGTCAATGGACAGAGATAACTATTTTTTTTTTATAGCCGTTCGTTTTAATACTCGTTAGCATCAGCATCATGTTAGTACAATGATTAAAGGAAGTTTTCGTAGAAGAATTTTTTATTTTTTTAAACATAAAATAATAACGACCTTTAGAAACGACCAAACAGCCGTCGGAATGACTAAACTAACACTGTGTGCTGATACATATCCTAGTCGACCTTTCCACGTCACTATCACATTGAATTGAACCCATCCTAGCACCCCGGCGCATGTTAGCACACATCAGTCCTACTAAACAAACTTCGGATATGTGTCCTTTCCGTAAATAAACAATAATAAATGTCGGATCATGGTCCAAATGGATAAGCACTCGTCAAACAAGTACAAACTTCAAACTCCATCCTCACCCTCCACGTGTCCACTCCACTTAATCCAACGCCTCACGTCAGTACCTGTAACTAATAAAATATCACCCCATTATTTGCGCCAATAATAGAATACAAATACAAAGCTAACTAGAGTTCTTTTTAGTTTTTTCTGATCAAGAGCAAAACAAAAAAAGTGAAATAAAGTAGAGAAAATGGTGAGTGATGAAGGAAGTCCAAGGAGTCCAGAAGCGAAGATAGGGAGGGAAGTGGAGGAGCTTTGGGATGTGCAAGAAGCTCAGTTGAGTCCTACCGAGAAGCTTAACGCTTGTTTTGAGAGTATTCCTGTTTCTGAGTTTCCTCACGCTCCTCCTTCGCAAGGTATTCGTCTTATAATAAGTGTTCATTTTTATCAGAAATGATTATATTTTAGTCAAAACCAACTGCTTTAGAGCAATTGACCACTGGGCTTTTTCTGGAGCTTGGGGCTTTTAGTTTTGGGTTCGAGTCGCAAGAGAAAAAATTTCAAGATTTTCCTTGCGAAACCGGGAGTTCTAGGAGTTTGTTTTCGTGGGTCTCTCCTAGTGGTATGGTCCGATTTCAGTTGAGATTGAGGTGTCATTCTAAAAATAGTAATAATATTTTAGTCAAGTTGATTTGTGTGGTTGCTTCTGATAGTTCTGATTATATCATAGTTGACCTTAAATTGACTACAGATCATATCCGGAACCAGAAAATAAGGAAAATTTTTGTTTTTCTACAATAGCAACAATATGTGAACAAAAGCGGTATCGAAAATATAAATCGGGTATTTTTACTTACAAAATTACGGATTTATAAGGTTTTAAAGCGTTAAATGTTAGGATTTACTATATGGGTGGGGCAATTTCAATTTTTAGTGGGGCGCTTTCGAAAAAAAAGTCGAAATTGATAAAAAAATACGCTAAAATCTCATCGTATCGGGCTAGACATGGAGGGCAGCGGACCCTATAATCTCTACATATCAGAGATTGCGTTCAAATCAAGGTTCTCCTTATAAATTCTCTACAAAACATGCATTTCTAACTTAGCAAGGGAAAATACAAAACACTTTTTTTTTCCTTTTCCTTTTCCTTTTCCTTCTAAGCCTCCTTGTTTCGAATAGAAAACTAATAAAGAATTTCTCCGACTAAACCTACATGTTGTAGTTCCTTTCGATAATCCTCTTTTACATGAATTAGTTGTGTAGCTGTGTGTGTTAAAACTGAAACTGGTAATACATATTGAATACAGAAAATAAGTAGATGGATACTTGATATATAGTTATAAGTAGACTTTAAGTTGGCAGTGTTAAGATACAAATGTGCTTAAAAGTTAAAACAGAGTTGCATATTCATACATGACTAATTGACTATACAACTACGCCAAACCGATGATTATGCAGAAAAATGAGTAACACAAGAAAAACAACTGGCTGAGCTGATCAGTGTGATTGATCTAGAGCATAGTAATATCCCTGCTAGAGAGTTTTTATTTTTATTCTGATGCACATCAGTACATGGCCCACCTCTTTAGGCAAGGTCATATATATAGTAGTTAACCTTGACTGATCTTTTTATTACGCATCTGGGATGATGTTGACACTTGACACCTAAGGCGTGTATTTGGAATCATAGGAAGCACCAAAGTTGACATCAGCCTACTTTGAGTTTGATCGTGTATATAAGTAATTCAAATACTCAACAAATGATGTTCAGAAAAGCTTAATAAGCCGATAAGCTAAGCGTGATTTGATGTTTATTTTTTTGCCTTTTTATTGACCAGCATCTGCGTATATTTTGTCCAGTAATTGAGATTAAATCGGATGCGAGTCTTGGTGAAGCTGTCCGGTTACTGTCCCAAAATAAAGTTCTTAGTGCACCTGTTGTGGATGTTGACGCACCAGAGGATGCTAGTTGGATCGACAGATATCTTGGAATGGTGGAGTTTGCAGGCATTGTTGTGTGGATTCTGCATCAGGTTCACATTTATTTTTTCTGAATCATAGATATCGAAGCGATACTCCTAAATTATCAAATTAGAATATTGGGTGGGGTTCACAAGGCAAACACTGACCAAGTATAATATCACGTAACGTGTACAGTCAGAAAAGAAGGGCGGCCTGGATGCATTAGAGGGCTCTATGAGACCAGCTGTTGCTGCAGCAGCCGGTGGGATGTCTTCTCCAAGATATAGAAGCTCGCTACCAGAATCGCCTAAAACTGCTGGAAACTTTTTTGAGTTATTAACTTCCTCTGATTTTTATAAAAATACAAAGGTTTTGTTTCTAACTTATTGATATTCGTGTCTCCCTTTCCAGTATTTGTCCAACTTCATTTTCCCTTATGTGTTTCAGTCACATACGTTTTAAACTCAGGTTAAAGACATCTTGGGATCATTTCGTTGGGCTCCATTTCTAGCGTTGCAGACATCAAACTCCTTTCTGACCATGCTTTTACTACTCTCAAAGTACAGAATGAAGAGTGTCCCTGTAGTGGATCCAGGTGAGCAGAAGATAGACAATATCATTACACAGTGTGCTGTAATACACATGTTGGAAGAATGCGCCGATCTCCAGTGGTTCAAAAGCTTAGGTTCTAAGAAATTGTGTGATCTTGGTCTTCCTCTTATGAGTGCCAATAACGTTATTAAGGTACATTAATCTGCCTTTCATGTCTGCATCTGTATGTATGCTCGCAAGAGTAGTTTCTCGTTGTCCATTTCTCCTTGCATGTCTGACTTTTTATTTTTTTGTTTTGCAGGTAGATGAGGATGTACCAGTGCTGCAGGCATTTAGACTAATGAGGGAGAAGGGGGTCGGTGGAGTACCAGTGGTTAGTGGTGGAAACAAACCGGTAGCTAATATAAGCATCCGAGACAGTCAATTTCTATTAATTGCTCCTGAAATCTACAAAGATCACAGGTACGTTGCATCTAAGTAGTGATGCCAAAATAGGCGCGGAGGGTTGGGTTTCAACAAAGCGGTTCGGGTTTATACCATTTTTCTAATTCGTATCGACATAACAATATCGATTAGTATATAAGAACGATAAAGAAGACCTTGGGTTCAGTTTGTTCACCTTTTAGTGAGATTTTTTTATTTTGCTCTAGATCAAAATTACCGTGCTAGAAATCAAAGAATATGGGAGAAGTTACTGTGTATGACTCGGGATTTCATCATCTTTTTTTATGACATGTGATTTTAAATGCAGGTCTATCACAGCTATGAACTTTGTGACATCGGTTAAGAGGTATCTAGAGGAGAATCAAAAGGCGTCACCTTTGGTAAGTGGCATGGTTACTTGTAAAAAGGACGACACACTTATAGACGTGATCTCAAAGCTGGATTCCAAAGATATTCATCGGATATATGTTGTTGACGAAGATGGGTATCTTGAAGGCGTGATCACGCTTAGAGATATAATCTCGAGGATCGTACACGAGCCTCGTGGATACTTTGGTGACTTCTTTGATGGGGTGTTGCCATTACCTGCCAACAGTCGGGTTTAACTCGAGTACTTTCTGCCTTGCTTAACTTGTTGTATGTTAGATAAATGTTTCATTCTGAGGTTTTGCTTTTTCCTAACATGAGACTGAGTTTGTCTTTGTAGTTTGTATATAAGAATAAATCAGTTTCTTCGATGAACTGATTTTATTGGACCGACTCTGATGAACTGATTTTATTGGACCGACTCTGTACTGCATCACTCTTCAGCATGTGTGTGAAGTTCAGTTAAAGAAGAACATATTATATGTATCAGTATGGAACTGTGATCATTCTTGTTACATCAACTAACTTGGTGGCTCGTCACTCTCATGCAGTCATACAAAAGTAGGCCGGATGTAAAATCAAGTGTATAAAAAAATGGGCGAGGAATCAGTTTGTATTGATTCACCAAACCAATTTAGTCCACGAAATATACTCCGTAAAGAAGTAAAAACAAATGTCAAATGCACCATTTATAGAACCGGAATTATGAATCAGAGTAACAGAAATAACTATCGATAGAAGCGCAGACGCACATCCTTTTGAATACGACACATAAGTGCGTGAGCGCACACACACTGAACAGATACGTACAACACACAATAGAGCACAGAGAAAATGCTTGGTTCACTCAAGTGCACCACTACGTCACAAGCAGGTCAAGCTTGTAGACCAAGAAGAGGTCTAGACTTTATCTAGAGCAGAAACACATTGCTAGGTCCACTGAGGGCAAAGATAACCATACAGAAACTATTTGACCATAAGTTCATAACGGAGATGATTAAAAGGTTACCGCCCACCAGGTGCAAATTTGTGGATCTGAATCTTACAAGAAAAGTTTCCACATGAACATTCATGTTATAATTCTAATTGGTAGAGATATGCATGATGTTGGGATTTTGATATAGCAGACAGCCAAGTTTCATATTTTGGTCACTACAACTCACAAGTAGAGGTGGAAAATACAGGCGGAGTTAGTTCGATGTACCCACGCAACTCCGCTATAGGCATATAAGTTCACAAAAAATAAATCTGGATGGCAACCTCTACTGATCTACACAGTACCAAATGTGCATTTTTTTATTCGATTTTGGTCGGTTTCCTGTGTAAATTAAAAAGTTGTATCATGCAAACTATGCATTGAAAATACACTATAAAGTTTCGACCTCTTTGATCCATTTTTTTTTATTTTACATGTTAGACTCGTTAGAAAAAAAAACATGTTTATTTTACCAAGGTGTCATTCCGCTTGACCCAAAAAAAAGACAAAAAAAAACATGCCCCAAATTGACCCATTATTATGCAAAGTTCCAGATTGCCATCTCTACCGCTATACACAACATCCATTAGTAAAAGTTTATTTCCTGGTAATACTGTTGCAGGAAGTGCCTATATACAATTCCATGTTAAATGGCGATTCAAAGTAGAAGAGTAAACCTGGGTAGCAGATGTATCTTAAATAAAGCCGAAGTGTTCAGCGCTAGTTTGCATCTGAGCATTTGGATATAAAAAAATAATTATATTTACCATATAGTCATACAGGACTACAATTCATAAAGAGCAAGCAAATTAAAAGTAGCCAAACCTTCAGTGACAAACACATTTTATGACCAATTCACGTCGGAGCAGTGTAGTTCAAAAAGCCTGTCCAATTATATATCCTATCTAGTTGAACTAGTAATACTATGGTTATTCTAGTTTCAATGGCACGAGAGAACAAAAAAGCCCATAACACACTGGTGTCATTCAGGTGGACCCAAAATATTGATGTTCCTTTCGGTTCATCGAATTAAGCGTCACCATAGTCACAAACAAGTTGACGCAATCTATGGATATATTTCCATTTACTTTAGTCTTACTTACCTAAGGGTCATAGAGAGCATTAACAAGAGCGCGGGATATACAATTTCAGAAAAATATAATCATACTGTGTTTCACAGACAAAGGCTCAGAGCAGAAAGGCAACGAGTCGCAAGCCAACCTGTACATACACAAAGCAAGGTATGTTGAACAATTCCACATCAGAGAAAGCTCAACTAAATCAACCAAAAAAGATAGTATAAACAATGTCGCAAACATAACATTACCAAACCCGCAAACTAGTTTACAAGCTGCAACAATTATGGTTAATGGACAGAGACCGCTCTATAACCAACGTATATAGGAGGTCCGGCAATACATGAACCAATTATTACAGAATTTTGTGGGCAGGTCACAACCTTCAACCAAAACCCTGTGACGAAACATAACTCATCATGCGGGATTTTAGGATGTGCGCATAGCTATAAGCAGTGACGACTAAAGCAGGAGACATGACATACCTATGTATTTTTTCTTTTCATGTGGTTCATAACAATAGGTTTCCCTTCAAATAAGTCCGATAGATAATTTTCCAAATCATCAGGGTAGTACTTGATGTACTTCCCGCCATGCCTTCCACCTTCTAGTTGACTCCCAAACCTCCCTAAAAACGCACGGTATGCAGGAAGAACTTTTTCCGATATAGATATTCTAAGTTCTTCGCGAAGTTGCTCGTCGGGCACCTTCCAAACAGTTTGTATCCTGTAAATGTCTTCAAAACAAGCGTTAAAGCTCTTAAATCTTTCTTTAAGAATCACCTTCGATGCACTGCTAGAGCGGTCACCAATCCCTTCGTCTTTCAAACACATCAACACCTTACCCCATGCTGCTCTCAGATAACTTGTGTGCAACTGTCGAATCTTACCACGATGCTTACGGATCCACTGGTCACCCAAAAGGCTACGAAGATCCGATTCTTTCACTTTCTGAACTATGTAAAGAATGTTATTCATTAAGAATACATACCCCATTGCGCTATCTTCATACAATTTTGACTTCTCGTCAATGTTTGATTCCAAAGACTTGATCAGTAACTGAACACGGCACGCTATAGGGGATAAAGTGTCAACACTGTCACCATTTTCTAGATGTGAAGAACCCGAATCATAATGGTCATTATTAGGCAACAAAGTGTTCAATGTATCACTATAATCCACTAGCAATTTTAAATAATTCATAACATAACGCGTTATCGGGTGAATATCACCACCTTGTATAGCTCTCGAGCTTTCACCCTTGACAGCATTCTCAAACTCAACAAACGTCCCGACGCCAGCCATACCCATCCCACTCAAAACCCCCTTCGCCTCACTACAAATCAACCCACCGGATTCATCAGTATACAAAGCTTCTAAATCTTTAGAAACATCCACAAGCACCTCATACATATCAAGTATCCTAAACAACTTCTCCGGAGACCTCTGACTAATCGCAACCGCCTCACCAAAGTTCAACAACTGCATCACACAGCCTTTCGTCGTCTCAACAAAACACACTTCCTGAATAAGCTCCGACTCACTAAACACCTGCTCACATAAACGCTTCTCCCCAAACAACAAAACCCTAACCACAACCTTAACCGCCAAAATCCATAACTTGAGCTTCTCATCCAAAACCTTCCAATCAATGCGCTGCACTTCCTCAATACTCAACCTCTCAACTCCCAACACCGCTAAACACTCATCCAAAACGTCTCTACGCACATTACAGTAAACCTGACAACACTCCTTCTCGTAGCCACTCTTAACCATCCTATCCGCTATCTCCTTCATCTCCTCAACCGCGTCTAAACTCACCAAATCAAAACACAAATCGCCGCCTAAACTCGCTCCTCGCTCATGCCTATAGCAACTACTCCCCTCCCCCTCTCCTTCCCCTTCCCCTTCCCCCTCCCCCTCATTCTCATCAAATTCTCGCGAAACAGACCGAACCGAACCATACAGCTTCTGGGTATCAAGCAAAACAGTACTCCTAACCAAAACAGTCCGAAAATCGTCCTCTAAACGCGCCATAGCCACCTGCAAAACATTCTCAGCACGATCCTGCAAACTGACATTCTGGGTCATGTTTATAATCAAATCAACAGCGTTTAGATACTCGGAATTCTCAACGTTGTCAAAGGTTTGAAGAATGATCTCCTCAGCTTTATCAAACTGCTTATCGGTGTCGTCAATTAAGTCGGTAATGTTGGATAAGCGGTTATCGAAACGTGAGAGGATTAAGATCATGTCTTCGGTTGCTTGGGTGTTCATGTTGAGTGATTTCACGATTTGCTGAGCAGTGGCAAGGACTCTGTCTTCGGCTGCCATTGATGACGACAGTGTGACCTAATTATTATGGGAAATTGTGTGTGTGTGTATGAAAATGAAGGTGACGATGAATCGGTTCCTTTTTTGTTACCCGTTGTTCCGGGATTCCTTGCCTTTTTGGCCGGCAATTGCTCTTTTTTGGTTTTGGAAATTGTGCTTTTCTTTAATTTTTTTAGTTTTTTATATACTCGCGCGTTTTAACGACGGGTACTTTAAAATTAAAATTTCATGAGCTAAATATATATATTTTTTTACAAATAATGATAAAAGTTTTAAGTTGAATAACTTTAAGCGTATGAAACTGTGATGATCGACCGTGAAATGTATTTGCTAATTTCTGTAACATTCATCATAATATTATATAACGTGTAAACATATAAAATATTAGTAGTTTATATGTTTACACGTTTTCATCTATATCTATATCTATATTACATATAAAAGAGATTGAAATCTCTCTCTTATTTAATTTTAAATAATACAAATATAAAAACTTAATGTACAATTTAATTAAACATTATTTTTTCTAAACTTTAAGTATAACATAACTTATGGTACAATTATTAAATCAACTCATAAATTTATTGTTATAAATTATATGTTATAATTACATATTAATTAAAGTATTAAACACCATAATTAATGTATTTTTAAAATACTTTTAAAATAAAGAATACATATTGTTATACTTATTTTACAAACAAATAAAACACACAGAATTTCATAAAAATTTTATGCTAACAAGTTGATTATACATATGGTTTAAAAATGGGACCAGATCAATGGCTCACCACCGGTCAAGCTAGCCAATAAAAGCTGACAGAAAATTAAACGAAGATAACCGGGCGGAAGCGGTATAAACGGCTGAACCGGATCGAGCTAGGATCATTTTTTTATACAGTTAATCAATTTATCGATTTTAGTTTGGTGACGCTTAAACTTTAATCACGGGATACCCGCAGCCGCAACGCGCGGGTACCCTGCTAGTATATTATAGTAATAACTTTAAAATTTCCTATTTTGAGATGTTCAAAATCAAACACAAACTTAATATTAGACTTATATTTGTGAACAATTTAAATAATTATATGCAAGAAAATTATTGTTTTATAGCAATAATCATTTGTACATGTTGCATATTGATTTGTATTCACTTTGTCATTCAATGTGTACTACTCCACAATTAATACATAAATAAATTTATGAAGTTTTTGTGTTGTACAAGTTTATAACAAAAATTTGTAAGAGTGTACTAGTTTAAATTTTAGAGAGATAGTGCAATCTCTTTTATAATTAGTACATATTTATGTATCATTAAAAATAGTACATATTTACATAATGGGGCTATTTTTACCAGTTTCGATGAAGCTTTTCGATTCGTACTATGAGGCTTTTTGGCTAGCCGAACCGATTGTGACTCAGTTTTAATTGAACTCGATAGTCCGGTTCGGTTTTCAAAGCTTTGTACACCATCATTTTAGTTAGACAGCATATTTAATTGGTGTACAATGTGTATATATAATTGTATATTTAAGTAATTGGATGCATTAATTACATATAGTATTAATTAAATTTATTTTTAAGTGTGTATTAATTAGTTTTAATATGAGAATTAAATTATGTTTTAATTGATTTCTAATTATGTTTCTATGTGTTGTTTTAGTGTGGATGTTTTAATTTTATAATTTAATGTAATGTGTTGTTTTAATAGTATAATTACATGTTGTAAAAAATTTACTTTTATTATGTATGCTTGTTTTGCTTGTACAAATAGCATTATGCATTGTAACTTGAATTTTTCAAGTAATCTATAAATAAAAGAGCTAAATGCTTTATAAGATAACTAGTAGGGTACTCGCGCATTGCGATTGTGGCTACCCTGAAACTAAAATTCTGCCAGCGCGATGTTTTATAATTATATTTATTAATAATGACGATTACAAAAAGTTGGAATAACTTTGAGCAATAATATATAATTTCATATATAAATAGTATTACGGGGTTGTGATGATTGATAGTGAAATGTATTCGTAAATTTGTATAACATTCTTCGCAATATTACATATAAATATATAAAATCTTCTTAATTTATATGTTTACACGATTTCATACATTATAATGACCTTAAAATCTTCCTACTTTGATGTGTACGATTTAATCGAATTCATTAGCAAAATAATCAGTATTTTACTAAATTTGTACTAAAATGCATACATAGACGATATATGTTTTCAAAACTGCAAATTTATGAAGAAAAAAAATTGCATGGTTCAAATCAAACATAGAAATTTGATATTAAACTTACATTAGTGAACAATTTAAATAATTGTATCTAAAAAATTGTAATTTATAACAATAATCATTTGTACATGTTGCATAATGTATTAACTTGTATTAATTTTGTCATTTAATGTTTATTGCCCACCAATTAATACAAAAATAAACTTATGAAACTTTTGTGTTGTAAGTGTTTGTACCAAAACTTTGTAACGTTGTACTACTTTAAGTTTTGGAGAGAGAGAGAGAGAGAGTACAATCTTTTTTATAAGTAGTACAAATTAATTTAACGGTGTCGTTTTTATCAGTTTCGGTGGGTCCTCTCTGCTTGATTTTTTTTGTAAGTTGAACCGACTGTGACTCCGGTTCTCGGTTGAACCTCATCATTTTAGGTAGACAATATGTACGATTTTATGGATATATATGGTTTTAACTGTTGTATAATGTGAATATATAATAGTATTAATGGCATTGCATAACCACGCGTTAACATGTTGCCTGCAGCATGCGGTTAATGTGGTATCTCAGCCACATTCTTTTGTACTTCAACGTTTTTTTGGTTAATATATTTACCGGGGAAATCCTTTACCCAAAAAAAAGGATATATAATAGTATTTTCAAGTAATGTGTGTATTAATTATTTGTATTTTTAAGTGTGTATTAATTAATACTAGCAGGGTACCCGCGCAATGCGGCGGCGGGTACCCGGAGACTAATTTCGTGACGAGCAGATGTTTTTTCATGACCATTGTTTACATGACTTTATTATATGAGAGGAGGTAATGAAGTGGACGTTTTGTGTGTGTTTTTCTATGGAGAAGGAGAGAGTCGGAGCAAATGATAAGTGATTATATGTCTTTTATAGGGTATGTATTGTATTTGTGTGTATGGTTGAGGTTTAAATGTGGGTTCATTTAATAGGGTTGTTACAAATATGTATTTTTATAGTGCAAAAAACGTATACATTTAATAACACAATATGTTATTGACTTTTTCTTAATTGGGTTGTTTCATTATGAACCTTTTTGAAATGAGAGGCAAGAAGGGTAAATGAACCATAAAGTGAGCTGGAACAATTTTTAATAGTTACACTAAGGAATTAAATTGCACGTTTAATTTTGAAATAAGTGAACTTTAAATATTGAATTGAATTACAGGGGCTGTCACAAGTGTATTGGAGGGGTAATTTAATTGTTGTTACAAGTGTATTGATTGTAATTTTATAACAGCACATAATTTAAAAACACTTAAATTTTCAGAATTTTAATCTTATGTGTAATAACCCAAATGTAGACATTAAATCACTGGATTTAAAATGCATATGGTGATAGTGACTAATGATTTGTATGTAGATTACTTATTATAGAAATGTTAGGGGCTTAAATTTTTAAGACTTCTAAATATAGAATAAGTCTTAAATCTTTTATAAAGTAGTAAGAAGTAAGATGTAATAATTAGTTTTAATATGAATCATAAATTATGTATTAATTAGTTTTAATATTATTTATTGATTAGTTTTAATAAAGAGTATTAAATGATATTTACTATTTCTATTTTCAATTTTGAAGTTACGTTGATTTGTACATGAAGCATTACAAAGAGTAAGTTGATTTTGTAACATTTCTTTAAATAAAAATTGTTTTCTTTTAATATATCTAAGAGCTTTAGGTTCGATGTCCTACAACTCAAGTCATGGCCATAACACTAGTTTTACAGCGCGAGACATTATACTATGGATGACATCATGGCTCTCATGTCGTAGTTGCCAGGCGAGAATGATGGCCATAACGCGAGACTATGACGCGGGACACTGCATCATGAGTCATGACTCACGTTATGGTCTCACGCCTTGATATTTTATTATTATGTTTTTGTATAAAAATATTAAAGTGGGGCCACTATAGCACCGAAATTCTGATGTTAACCACTATGTCACTTTTTGGTGTTATGTTGATTATGGTGTTATGGGTGAGCTGGCTGACATGACATGCACTTTTCATACGAGCCCACGGTTCAACACTGTACCTCCTTTTTTTAAGATTGGGATCTTATCGAAAATCATTTTCGTCTTTAGAAAATCGAAAGCGTAAAGTCTACTATAATATTATTTTCTCAATAATCTTTGTAATATTATACAAATTTACATAAGTACTACATAGAAATGTTGTTATTAATTATGAAATATTTAAAAAGATTAGCATATTATCTCTAAATTATACGGAACACAACCCATAGATTTGTAGTTTTTTATTTGCGGTTCGAGAAAAAGTAAGTTTAAACCTTAGTATATTTTAAGATCCTCTAGTTAAGATCGAGATCCTATAAGATCTTAAGAATGTAAAGATCTTATGTAGGATCTGAATCGTTTTTACCTTGAAGTATCATAAAATTTTAATATCCTAACATCAGGATCGACATCTTGACAAGCATGTTATAAATTACTTTAAATAGTAAGATCTTAATACCAGGATAGGGGCCCGAAAGTTTCGTAACCCAACTATGTTTGGTTACCAGCACAAAATCCTCCATTCTGCCTTCGATTCGCCTGGTATAAAGCTTGAAAGGAACTCTTGTAACTATTTATGCCATTTTGAAGAAAGCATTTTTATTCATGCAATCATAAGCTTATAAATACAATTCGGTCGTGTCTTCTATACCTGGGCCTACATCATTCCCCCTAGGTAGAAAAAAAAATTCCTCGAATCCCAACAATATCATCATCGAAGAATCACCATGATAAGGTAACAAGTGCTTCACATTGAATACATCAAAACAACGATGCCTCGGTAACTTCAAACGGTAAGCATTAAAGTTCATTCTCTCCACAATTCTAGGGGCAATCTTCTTAGAAAATAGTTATTATACTCACCAACTAAAAATGATCATTAGTTTAAAAAAAGCCCTTACAAAATCACCTAATTCAAAGTCAACATGTCCTAGTTTTTTATCCTCGTCTTGTTTGTACTTGGTGTTAGCGCGAACCAAGTTGTCATGAACAATTTTATAAACATCACGTAACCCTTCAATAAAATCATGGACTCTCGTGGGAACAAAACTAGAAACTCGAAGAGTCATAAAATCAAGAGGACCTCGTGCTTGAGCAGAATAAACCACCTCAAATAGACTAAATCATGTGCTTCGATTAGCTATGAGCAAACTCCGCTTGACACAACTTTTGATCCCATGCCTTCACATGATCAACCACAAAACACCTTAATTGCTTTTACCCGATATAACTGCTTTTTCAAAAATATTTACTTGTTAAAATGTTAGATCTGAGATTATATTAATTCTACTTGAAAACAATATGAAATGCAATAACTAAATCTAACTAGGAATGTAAATGACAAGTATGAAATAAATAACAATAGAGGGAAAGAACATGCAAACTACAACTCCAGATTTATAGTGGTTCAGATACGAATCTCCTCTTTTTCGTAATCCACCCCCGAGTACTCTACTCGAGATTTCACTCTATCAATAAGTGTCACACCCCACCATGGCGGAATATGGGGCGCGACGTATGGATATCATCACAACATGGCGTGTCTATAGAGATAACTATATGAAATAAGAAATGTCATAAAATGGTAACACAAAAGTCATGACAATATCTCATCAAATGCAGGAGTCTAGGTAAGTAGGTAACAGTCCTACCACTTACCCAAGACAAACAATAAACATAAACCAAACAAACATATAGGTGCCAACATGTATCACTTATCAAAAAAAACATAAAGGTAAACTAAGAAGGAACGGGGATCTCCTTCTATATGCAACCCTAAGGCATCCAAGTCTAGCAACTTCTATCCTCAAGCTTAAACACATTAACACCTGAAAGAGACACTAAAACACGTCAACATAAAGTTGGTGAGAGTCATAGGTTTAGACTCCAACGCTAAATCAGTTACAAGCTGTGAATAACAACCATCAACACAATAACATATGGACAATGCGTTACAATTATGTATTAACAACTAGCATTCAGGTTCAATCAATCATCACAATTCCAAGGCATCACGCCTTACCAACAACCACAATTACCAAGGCATCACGCCTTTCCAACAACCATAATTTCCAAGGCATCACGCCTTACCAACAACCATAATTACCAAGGCATCACGCCTTACCAACAACCATAATTACCAAGTGAACTCATGAACATGAAATCATCACACATCGTTTTACTCACAAGGTACCCCGTAGCAGAAATGATAACCAAACCACAATCTATACACACCAATAAGCAGATAAACACGTAAAGACACGTAACTAGCACAAAATAGATCTAAGTGACGAACCTCAAAACCAGGGTTGTCACATCACTCCCTCCTAATAGAAATCTCGTCCCGATATTTACTCCTTAGGATCAAACACACAAACAACAAATCACATGAGGATACTTGTTCTAAACGAACTCCTCTCATTTCCACGTGAGCTTTAGTTCAAGTTTCAAAATACCACATATACAAACCAAAAATAATTAAACTCATTGCCAAACTCTTGACCTCACTGTCAATAAATCTCACATATGACTCTTTGATAAAACAAAGACTCTTATTAATACAAGTCCCGAATAACCGTACATGCAAATATGCATTATCAAACAACATTTACCAATCTTAATACATGCAATATATCATATATACCACTCATTTCCCCCAGGTAATTCTATGCTCATAGGCTACTGGTCCGATCTTTCCAAATATCATAAATGGACCTACAAAACTCTACATCAACTCTTCCATTTTACCAAAACATACCACCCGTTACTATGGGTGAAACTTCATACATAACTCTGTCACTAACTCTAGTGGTTTCCTCCTTTTCTACATAGCCATTAGTTCTTCTAATCCAAATCAACTTATGATCTATACACATCATCAAAAATACGGTTATCTCGGTTAGACCAAGCCCTTCGTCCCTATGGCACATCACACCTATAACTCCTCATCCATTCGATTATCGATACTAAGCCTCCTAAACAATCAGTATAGGTTAGTGTCATTTCCTTTTCCACACTATGACAGCATTAGCCTACGTTTTGCTTTATTCTACTCATTAGGCTCTACCAAAGTTTTACCTTCGGTTCCTATCTCGACCTATTTCATTCATGCTTCGCTTCTATACACACTTCCTTCTTTCTTCCTCAACTCCTACCATACATCACGATGTGATGCTTCCCATCGTTTCTTCCCTTGCCATAATCCTTCGTAAGGCATTCCATACATATTAGGCTAACTTTTACGCAGAACCCTCTATTCCATCACATCCGTACGCAATCCTTCCAACTTCTCAACTATGTGACTTCTCCTTCCTCTTGAAATATGTGATGAATTAGTCAGTCTATCGACTATCACCCAACTCCCATCGTACTTAATCCTCCACCGCATTATGTATCCCTTCCACCAACTTCGTCCTTACATCGCCCTTTCTAAGCTGCTCCTATCTATGTAGGAAGTATAGTCTACGTCCCTTTTCTCCATATGATTGTCCAAGCCACGCAACATACATGTTGACGCGTTCTATGCTTTAGACAACTCAACTCGTGCAACCTACATACTTCATCTAAACCACCCAAATACGTCATCCATATAGTTCAAGTTCGTCTCAGCTTCACTTCATTCTTCTTATTCCATGTCTCATCAACCATGCTTGCCTTTCCCAGATGGTACTTGGCCTTGTAATTTTCTTTCATCAATTAACTCCACCCATCACCTTTGCCAAATGTTCAATCAAGATGATTGAATATGTGTTGGAGACGTTCACGATCCGTATAGATCATTCTCCACGTCTCGTACACCAAATGCCTCTAGCATTCTAGGCAGATATAACAGTCCAGCTCCACTAATTAAGTCTATCCGGTTCTTCCAAATCTTCAGTTCCTGCAACGTATAAGAAATCGCCTTTCTTGTCGTTCTCGTACACATCCAAATCCTTGCTCCACGTATTGTCATGCTTCGCGAATTCATCCAGTCTTTCCGATAATGCCAAGATCGGCTCATTATCCAATCTACCTCTTCAGCATCCAAAATGCTTCCTCGTCCTTCTTCACTTCGTCCCTTGCTGGTTCCATGATACGTCATCATCTCTAACTACTCATCATGGTAGACTTAATACTAAAACTCACACTTGAAAATCTCACGTATAATTCCACTCCAAAACCAACACATACTTCGCCTCACTCTCCTTCTTAGACTTTGAGTAGATCAAGATGCCGTCGATACTCCCGATGACAACTCATTTACATACGTTCATGCACACTCGCTTTATTGACTCCATGAAATCCGCTAGTGCTTTGGCGAAGCCAAATGCATAACCGTAAACCCAAAGCGTTCATACAACATCCTTAGCAGTTTCAACTACGTCCTCCTTGCACCCTCTCCTAGAAGCAATACGAATAAATTTCCTACCTCGTTCTACTTGCGAAATTCTACACGCATTTTAACAGACCAATACTTCCTCTCATCAGACCACTCAACCTCTTTCCACATCCAATCTACTACTAAGCAACTCAACTTTTACCTTGCATCCGTTGCAATTTCCATCAACTCTTGTTCTTGAAATCATCCCATCATCAATTTCCTTGGGAAGGCACTAACTGCAACTCCTCTCACCTCCCCTACTTGCTCTATTTATGGTTCTACCTCACAGTAATAGGCAAACCTACTAAATTTCAGGAAATTTTCGGAAAACATACATGCCCTACGAATAATCATAAATACCTTTGAGGTATTGTATCCCCTTCCAACACTCTCTATGGCGCGTTACTTGTGCTAGTATCCCACAAATCTCTATTCATCTCCTTGGTACTCCTAAGAGACCTCATAACCATATTAGTTCGTCTACGAACTTCTTTCCTCCCCGCTAAGGGCATTCCGACAGTTCTCTCATGGCCACCTACTTAAGCGTGTAGGCGCGACCAAGTCTTTCATATGACTAACTCAACGCTCCCGAACAATACGAAACCAAAACTACATCTGAATCCATCAGATACGATCAGCGAATCAAACCCACGGATAACTAACGACATTTCACGTGTACCAGTTAAAACAAGTCAAAAACCACGAGTCTCAAAAGAAAACTCAAACCCAAAACGTGTATCAATTCAAAATGACCCATGACAACGAAAAATAATCCAAGAAACACCCAATGGCAACCAAACATATTACGCCCCGCGACATATTTTTTTTAAACCGTGCAAAAGATCGACTTTTCCAAAAGAATATATATCTTTTTTTATTATTTATTATTACCTCCCACATCTATGTGACTCAAACAATCTACAAACAACCCTCTTGACGAACTCAAAACTAGGTATCCCGTGCATCCCAAATCATAAAAATAAACTACTATTCAAACTCAGCCTCTAACCCGACACTTGTATAATAATTTCGGCCAAGATACTGACCTCCCATGACTATACATTCTGAATATTTGAAAAGTATGTTCCGAGTACATAATTTTTGGCTTTTGAATCACTCAAAAAGCTCTAAAAACGAACAAGTTATGACCAACTCATTTTTATACTAGTTGTTTTAAAAAAAACTAAAGAATAAACTTAGTGATCAATGTAATCCTTTTAAATGACAGATATAATTGTATGTGAAATCTTCATAAACTCAATTTAACCTTGTATAAATAATTAAAGATGACATAAATCGGTCAAACTCAATTATATAAACTATGTAGGTAGAAAGAAATTTTTACTTCGCTTTATTTCAAAGAAAGTCTTTTAGAATTTGAAATATATAAGTGTTGATTAAAAAGAAATCTTATGTTACATCTTGTTTCAAACACGACTCCAACACCTTACCCTTATTTTACCGAATACAACCAACCATCTAACTCAATATATACCGACCAAAAGAAATGCAAGACCCAACACAAAAGATTTCATTATCTCAAAAGAAATCCAAGTTATTTCAATAGTCTTGAAACCAAAAACACCATTTTAAAACGTACACGTGAAATACGAAACTCAAAGAATACGCTACAAGACACACTTCAAAAGATTCAAAACGTCGTTGGAACTCCAACAAACTCTAGCACCATAAAACACGAACAAACACAAGGTACGTTCAAGTTATAATAACTAGTGAACGACCATATACCATAACCTAACACGTAGTAGTATGTATACATCCGCATATATATACCTATTAAATCTCCCAAAACATACTCGTTATCATACATATCAAGTCGATCGCGTCATACACTCGTTTTTCCATACGAGTAATCACCTTTCCACCATCTCACCATGCCACAACAAGGCACAAAAACCATATATTATAAATATACCCAAAATCCACATCTCATCATATACAAGCATGTACTAACCCTCTTTCATGTAATCATACTTAGGAACCCATTGAAGTTGTGGTACTTGTATAACTATGTTGGCCACCATACTTATACAATTACCCTTTCCCCAATGCACTCCCTCTTATGATGACACTTATAAGAATCAATACAATACATAACACATAAATCCATCTACTCACATAAGCTCATAACCACATAACAAAGGTTCAAACTCCAACTATTAAAATAACATAGTCAAACTCTCGGAATACAGAAATCCAAAGTCTAGCTAAAACAGCCTAGACTAAATCCAAAACGAAAACATAATCAGTTATAAGTCATGTCGCCCGTAAGAGTGGAAACAACTTAAAACCCTTCCTATCCACCTACTCCTAGTAACTCGAACCACCACACGATTCTTAGGGAACATGACTTAAACATCAAAATAAAAATAACATACCTCAGGTATGTAAAATAACTCAATAAAAGATAGAAACTACCTTGTACTAAATTATGTACTATAATGTACAATTTAAGCAAAATACAACAGTGACTAGCGTGGACGATTATGGTTCAACCCGCACAGGTCACAAACCCGAAAAGAAAATAACATGTGGCTAAGTATGAACTTACTACTATTCAATTCATACTAGTCAAAACATCACAATAAATAACATCAAAACACATCAAATAATATAAAATGCACACATACTCCTATGACGCCTATATGCAGGGACCCTTAAGCTATAGACTAGGCTACGCGACTAAGAAACCCAATTCTCTATAACCATTGTCTCTGATACCATTCTGTCACACCCCACCATGGCGAAATATGGGGTGTGACGTATGGATATCATCACAACATGGCGTGTCTATAGAGATAACTATATGAAATAAGAAATATCATAAAATGGTAACACAAAAGTCATGACAATATCTCATCAAATGCAGGAGTCTAGGTAAGTAGGTAATAGTCCTACCACTTACCCAAGACAAACAATAAACATAAACCAAACAAACATATATGTGCCAACATGTATCACTTATCAAAAAAAACATAAAGGTAAACTAAGAAGGAACGGGGATCTCCTTCTATATGCAATCCCAAGGCATCCAAGTCTAGCAACTTCTATCCTCAAGCTTAAACACATTCACACCTGAAAGAGACACTAAAACACGTCAACATAAAGTTGGTGAGAGTCATAGGTTTAGACTCCAACGCTAAATCAGTTACAAGTTGTGAATAACAACCATCAACACAATAACATATGGACAATGCGCTACAATTATGTATTAACAACTAGCATTCAGGTTCAATCAATCATCACAATTCCAAGGCATCACGCCTTACCAACAACCACAATTACCAAGGCATCACGCCTTACCAACAACCATAATTTCCAAGGCATCACGCCTTACCAACAACCATAATTACCAAGGCATCACGCCTTACCAACAACCATAATTACCAAGTGAACTCATGAACATGAAATCATCACACATCGTTTCACTCACAAGGTACCCCGTGCCGGAAACGATAACCAAACCACAATCTATACACACCAATAAGCAAATAAACACGTAAAGACACGTAACTAGCACAAAATAAATCTAAGTGACGAACCTCAAAACCAGGGTTGTCACAATAAGCTCACTTAAGGCGGAGAAAATCGTATTCACATAGCTTACACCAATTACTGACACAAAGTTAGATGTTGATGACATAGAGTCCCTAGTCGGGCTATTAGCCCGACCCACGGGTACTACCCGTATATAGTCCATTACGCACTGGTTATGACAGACACCGCTGAAGCCCGCGTAGCCCAATAAGTTGTTGTCACACGCGGTTTCATGGAAGCCGCATTTTGGCCACACACGGTCAGGGTCAGATAGAATTATAGTCTAACTAGGATTATGATTCACCTAAATTAAGAGGATATATACTCTCCTTATTTAGGTGATAAGGATCTCAGTGTATATGGTAATTATCTCTTACTTAGGCAGCAATATTAAGGAATCCCAACTAGGGTTTCACCGGGTATGAGGAACCCCCGAGGTTCTACAAAGGTACGATTTACTCAATACTCTAGATCCTCACCGATTATCCTAATCAAACCAATTACTTACTCTCACGCTGGAGTCTAATCGTGGGATACATTCCCACAGCAAGCCTAACGGTGTTAGTTCTTTAGTCTGCAGGGTCTTCATACAAGTTCACTTGGTGCAAGAGCCGAAGTCCTCAACACCCGAATTAGGCCTAATTCGGGTTAAGCGCGGTCCATCCAACTTTTGTATCAACAAATTGGTGCCATCCGTGGCCTACACTAAAATCTTAGCATGAATAAGGGCGGTACATTCGCAGGTAACTAGAAGGGCGGAGGCAAGAAAGCGCAGCCCAATGAAACGCCTATAGTTACTACTCAATCAATTTCTAGGATAAATAGTAACCCCAACAAGGGTGTTGGGGGAAGACACCACAAACACATACCTCTCCGTTCTTAACTCCCACACCCGTGGTAGTTTCAGGAACCCCGACTTCGGTGGAAGCACCTAATGCGCCTCATAAGGAAGTACGAACAACCGCGGACTCCGATATCACGCCACGAGGGAAGCTTGAAGCTTCCCTCGCACTTAACGCATGCCTAGACGACTTCGTCCTGCAAAACTACGAATCCCTCATCCCCCTCGTGATAGAAAGAACAAGGAGTGCCCCAATCGATAACCTACGGGTCCGCCTCGACTTCGAGATGGAAGTAGGAGCCATGAAAGGACTTGTTCCTAACAACGAATGTCGTTCATCAAAACATAAACAAAGGATGGAAGATCGTATCAAAAAACAACATGTTTCCAAACGGATCACGTATCCCGAAGGACATGAAGAAGGGGAAATAATGGCTGACGACTCAAACGACTCAAGAGAACGAGGAGGCCGAGAAACCCCCGCTAATGGCGAGCAGCGCACAAGTGCCTTGGATAGAATTGAACCTCCTTCAAGGGAGAGAGACTCATCCCTTGAAATCGCAAGATCAACGACAAGAAGGGAGCCGCCGAGGCAAGTCCAATAGATGAAGAAGATCCCCAAGCGACAACTCATCCACTTCTGATTCCGACGACCATCATCCTAGGCGTTGCAGAACAAGTTACTCTTCCTCAGACTCTTTCTGACTACGAGAGGAAGTGTGCAAATCATCCCGACAACCCCGAAGGCGCAACAACGAAGATCTATCTCTCCTGTGGCGCCGCGTGAAAGTCGATACGTTCACGAGGACGCAACAGAAACTACTAAGAGGATAATAAGAGGCGTATTCCGTCTAACGTCAAGACTTACGACGGCACCACGGACCCATACGATCATATGAATGTCTTTTTGTCACAAGCGGGGACTGAGCGGTGGTCGTAACCCATGTGGTGCCATATGTTCAACTCCACCCTAATCGGCAATGCCCGGAATTGGTTTGATAAACTCCCACACCAGAGCATCGGTGGATTTGAAGATCTACGAAAAGCTTTTCAGAGAAATTATACACAGTAAAAGAAGTGCGACAAGAATCCCGTTTCACTCGCAAGAGTCAAGCAAAAATAGGAGGAATCCTTGGAAGATTTTGTGGAGCGTTTCAAAAGTGAATGCAATCACATCAGAGAATGCCCAGAAATCCTAAAAATTTCTGGTTTTATGGCGGGAATAACCAATTAGGACCTGATAAGAAAACTAAATGATAGGACTCCGCAACCTTTGACGAATTAATGCGGCGGGTTAGGTCTTCTATTCAAGGAGAGGCCGCATCCATTGATAGTAGGAAGGGAAACTCTAACTATAGATCTCAGGTTTCGTCTATTAGACAACCCAACAACCAGAACAATAGCCGGAACCTTGACTATCGTGGAGCTCAGAGGGAAGGACGTGACAACAACAACAAGTTTACTGATGAGACTCTAACTATACATAGTCTCATCCTCTAAATTGGGATTAAAATACGAAAAAATATTTATAAAACCTTGCAAAATACCTTTGTTTTCTTTATTGTGTGATTGCAGGCTCGGATATCATGAATTTACCAAAAGATCACAAGAAACAAGCAAAAATGAACACGGGAAACGAAGCCGCACAAAAGAACCGGACCTGAATATGGAATTTCCAAAAATGACCTTGAAGAATTGAAGATGTACAAGTTTAGTCTTCCAAGAACTAAAGAATTACCCTTTATACCCTTGTAAACCTCAAAATTACAAGTTTGGTCCCTAAAGTTTGAAAAATTGTCAAGATAAACCCTTGAAGATTCCAAGAAAGTTTAAAACAAATCCTTCATAAAGATTTTAGAACCACAAGGATTTTTTTTGCCAAGAATCAAAACTTATATACAAAGGATATAGGCTCCTATTTATTTGCAAAAAGAAAAGGACCAATTTTGCCATTGTGGAAGTAGAGGTAATAAGTGTGAAAACACTTATCCTTTTACCACTTATTTCCAATAATAACAAGACCAAAACGTGTGATTTATGTCGTAAAAGTCGGAATTATGCGTGGTTTGTGTTTTTATTGTGTTTTAGGACCAAAATATGAAAAAGGAAGAAAACACGGGCTTTCACGGGCTTTTATCGAAGAAAACGGGAAAAGACGAAGTCAAAAGATCAAGAGTGCAAAAAGAACGGAAGTCCAAGACCTATTCTGAAGATTTATCGAAGAAAAAGTCAAAAGACGGAAGTTTAACGAAGTCGAAGAACTTAAGTCTAATAGAAGAAGAAAATTAAAAGACAAGTTCAAATCCCGAGACGACAAAGACGAAGAATTAAAGTCGAGTCGAGAAAACGTGAAGAAAGCAAGAAAGAAGATGCAACACATGCACTCCTTCCACCTTCCCTATAAATACCCTCCTAATAGTCATTAGGAGGGTGGTTAGATTTTTAGTTAATTTTTCACTTTTTAGTTTTTAGAGGGAGAAAGTCTTAAACTTTCTCTCACTAGTTCATCTTTTTCTTTTAATCTTTCTAGATTAAACATCTTTGTATTGCTCATTTCATTAATCAAAGTTCCATTTTAAGATTTTATCTCTTAATCTCATTCTACTTTTCTTTGATTTAAGATTGATTTTGGTGCGTATATCATAAGATCCGTGTTGTTCTAATTGATTTCGTGCTTAAAAGTTAATCTTTTGATCATCTTATAAGTTTTCATTTGATTAAGCTTTAAGACTTTTGTGCTTTTTGGCTTACTTTTATGATTATCTTATTTTTCTTATTAAAAAGCTCTATTTAAAAGTTTATGTTTTTATTGTTTGATCTAAAAAGTTGCTTAATTTCGGTTTGATAAGTTGATTCTAGTGCTTATTTGATTCGGATTTGTCATTGATTCGGGTTGGTTTTGGTATTAGCTTATTACTTTAGCTTATTACCTAGCTTTTGCCCATTTCCACAAATTTCGGAAAGGGTGGTAAAACCCCTTTCCGATTGGCATATTCCGACCGGGTGTTCCCCTTAACTGATTTACTTGATTTTCGGAAAGGGCTTAAAACCCTTTTCCGATCGACACCACTCTTCAATATTCCGATTGGTGGCTTTGTTAATATTCCGACATTAGGGTTTGTAAATTCCGATTGGTACCACAAGTATTCCGATTAGCTGCCTTTACTCCATATTCCGATTGTTAGTTCTTTCTATATTCCGATTGTGGTCAAGCTTAGTATTCCGATTGGTAACTTCATCGACATTCCGATAGGCTCCATTTATTGGTTATTCCGATTGTGTCCCCATCCCACATTCCGATCTATTGATCGGAAAACATTCCGATCGGGGGCCTTTTTGGCTTGTTTTGGTTTCTTTCGATATCACTTTCTTATAGTACTTTTTATTTTCTGAAAATTTTCAAAGTGTTAGTTTTATTTAGTGAGTTAGTATTTTTCCATTGTCACCTTTACGTTTATATGCATTTGTTTTTACTCGTTATTCAAATTAATCTTTTAACTTCCCTTTTACTCAACGACACTTTAATTACTTACAAATAGTTTAAAACAATCCAAACAATTCTCTTGATTCACCAAAAGACAATTGAGTCGCACTTAAGACCGGTTTTCAATTCGAAAAGACTTGGGACTTCAAAACTTCATACTTTGGTAGCAAATACCAAGTATTAAATACCAAGTATTACGACTCAATTGTCTTTTGGTGAATCAAGAGAATGGTTTGGTTTGTTTTAAACTATTTGTAAGTAATTAAAGTGTCGTTGAGTAAAAGGGAAGTTAAAAGATTAATTTGAATAACGAGTAAAAACAAATGCATATAAACGTAAAGGTGACAATGGAAAAATACTAACTCACTAAATAAAACTAACACTTTGAAAATTTTCAGAAAATAAAAAGTACTATAAGAAAGTGATATCGAAAGAAACCAAAACAAGCCAAAAAGGCCCCCGATCGGAATGTTTTCCGATCAGTAGATCGGAATGTGGGATGGGGACACAATCGGAATAACCAATAAATGGAGCCTATCGGAATGTCGATGAAGTTACCAATCGGAATACTAAGCTTGACCACAATCGGAATATAGAAAGAACTAACAATCGGAATATGGAGTAAAGGCAGCTAATCGGAATACTTGTGGTACCAATCGGAATTTACAAACCCTAATCCGATTGGTTCAATCGGAATAAGGGAGGGGGCTGCTCGGAAAGTAAGGGCCAATCGGAAAGGGGTGTTTGCACCTCTTCCTAAAATTGTGGAATTCGGTTAGCAAGTGAATAAGCTATATTTGAGAGCTTATCTCAAAACTAACCCGAATCAATACCTAAACCGGATCAAATAAGCACTAGAATCAACTTATCAAACCGAAATTAAGCAACTTTTTAGATCAAACAATAAAAACATAAACTTTTAAATAGAGCTTTTTAATAAGAAAAATAAGATAATCATAAAAGTAAGCCAAAAAGCACAAAAGTCTTAAAGCTGAATCAAATGAAAACTTATAAGATGATCAAAAGATTAACTTTTAAGCACGAAATCAATTAGAACAACACGGATCTTATGATATACGCACCAAAATCAATCTTAAATCAAAGAAAAGTAGAATGAGATTAAGAGATAAAAGCTTAAAATGGAACTTTGATTAATGAAATGAGCAATACAAAGATGTTTAATCTAGAAAGATTAAAAGAAAAAGATGAACTAGTGAGAGAAAGTTTAAGACTTTCTCCCTCTAAAAACTAAAAAGTGAAAAATTAACTAAAAATCTAACCACCCTCTTAATGACTATTAGGAGGGTATTTATAGGGAAGGTGGAAGGAGTGCATGTGTTGCATCTTCTTTCTTGCTTTCTTCACGTTTTCTCGACTCGACTTTAATTCTTCGTCTTTGTCGTCTCGGGATTTGAACTTGTCTTTTAATTTTCTTCTTCTATTAGACTTAAGTTCTTCGACTTCGTTAAACTTCCGTCTTTTGACTTTTTCTTCGATAAATCTTCAGAATAGGTCTTGGACTTCCGTTCTTTTTGCACTCTTGATCTTTTGACTTCGTCTTTTCCCGTTTTCTTCGATAAAAGCCCGTGAAAGCCCGTGTAAGCCCGTGTTTTCTTCCTTTTTCATATTTTGGTCCTAAAACACAATAAAAACACAAACCACGCATAATTCCGACTTTTACGACATAAATCACACGTTTTGGTCTTGTTATTATTGGAAATAAGTGGTAAAAGGATAAATGTTTTCACACTTATTAAGTCGCACTTAAGACCGGTTTTCAATTCGAAAAGACTTGGGACTTCAAAACTTCATACTTTGGTAGCAAATACCAAGTATTAAATACCTAGTATTAAATGGCGCCGCTGCCGGCTCTTTTCGTTAAGATAAACGGTTTCTAGTGAGAGACGCATTGAATTTTGGGATCCGTTCTTTGAACGTTATTTTCATTGCTATAAAAATTTCCAAAAATCCATAAAAATATAAAACTCTTCAAAAATACAAAAACATTAAAAAAAAAACCTATAAAAACCAAAAATATTATATAGATATTCTCTTTGTGTATATTTTTCTTCTGCAGGTGCATGCGTACTAGATCTACGAACTATTCTGAGCCCGAGAATCGTGAAGATTTAGATATGGCTGGTGTTAATAACAACAATAATCACCCACCTCAAAACAATTTGAATAACAACAACAACAATGTCCTTCTACCTGATTTACGACCATGGAGGAATTGTGCCAACCCACCATGAACGGACGCGGAGGCCCGATTGCGCCAATGCACGTCACGGCTCAAGAGTTTTCGTTGAAGCATCACATGATCCAGCAAGTGCAAACGAACCCGTTTCGTGGAATTCCGGATGATGATGCCAACAAACACCTCGACAAATTCATTACCATTACCCAAAACATGAAGTGCCCCGGTGTTTCTATGGATGACCTTCGCCTTCAACTTTTTCCATACTCGCTTTCTCACCATGCCGAAAAATGGTTTGACCGTCTTCCTAAGAATTCTATTCATACGTGGAACGACATGACTCAACGCTTTTTATCGCGCTACTTTCCCCCATCCATGGTCACTAGCCTTCGTAACCAAATCAGTGGATTTATGCAAGAGAATGATGAATCGCTTTTCGATGCTTGGGAACGTTACAATGATTTGATCGACCGCTGTCCTAATCACAATATGCTCCCCGTCACTCTCATTGACACCTTCTACAATGGTCTCACTTTTCGTGATCGTGACACGATCAATGCCGCCGCCGGTGGTACTTTTATGAAAAGGAGACCGGAGGAGTGCCGAGAGTTGATCGAAAACATGACTACTCACCACAAGAATTGGGATTCATCCGCATCCTCAAGATCTAACTCGAGAGTCAATGTTTCTTCTACTACCTCCAATCCTGAAATGTCCGAAATTTCTCGACAACTCGCTGAAATGAACAAGAATTCAATGGCCATGGCCACAAACCACTTTCAACAAGCTAAAGCTGTTGCCATTTCTTGTGACACATGTGGTGGCCCTCACTCTTATAATGATTGTCCCTCTACCCAAGGCAATTATTCTGAAAACGTTAACGCAGCATATGGTACTTATCCCACGGGAAGCTATCAAGCTCGCCCGCAAGGAGACCGTGGCTTGCTCAGTTATCGTTCCAACAATTATCTTGCTCCTCCTGGTTTCCCTCCTGCAAACCAAAACCAACAACAAAGCTACAACCGAAACAACCAATCCCAACCTCGTGCTCAAAACCAATATCAATCCCAAAGAAACCCATACCCAACTCAAGGAAATTCTCAAGCTCCACCTCTCAATCAACCGATGGCCGTAAACCAAGACGTCGAGACGTTCATGAAGACTAATCGTGAGATGGTGACGAATCTTCAGAGTCAATTTGTCAACTTGAAGAATGACATGGTGAAACAAGGGAGCAATATTCGAGCCGAGCTAAGGAACGACATGGCCAAACACAGCAATGATATTAATGCCAACATGCAAAACTCTTTCAACAATCAAGCTCTTCACCTTCGTGATATGATTGGTTCGCTCATCCAAAGTAATCAACCCTCTTCTTCGGGTACTCTTCCGAGTAATACCGTTGCGAATCCAAGGGGGGAGATGAAAGCAATCACCACTCGAAGTGGAAAAGGTTATATGGAACCCGAGCTTCCTACACCTCCACCCATGATTGTGAACAAGGAAAAAGAGCAACTTTCCCCACCTCCTTCACCTTCTATCCCCATTTCCCCACCACCCGTGGTTGTGAGTGATCCTATTCCCTTAAAGCCTTCTTCTTCATCCAATATACCTTATCCTTCAAGGTTGAGGAAAGAGACGCAAAAGAGCAAGGATGATATTCAAGTTTCAAACTTCCTAAAAATGTTTAAACAACTGAATTTTAACATCTCCTTTGCCGAGGCTCTCGCTCACATGCCCAAATACGCTAAGATGTTTAAAGATCTTCTAAGTGATAAGGAAAAGCTTCTTGACATTGCTTAGACCCACCTTAATGAGAATTGCTCCGCAGTGCTCTTAAGGCAATTGCCCACCAAACTTGGTGATCCGGGTCGCTTCTTGATTCCTTGCAACTTCCCGGGCGTAGAGAATTGCATGGCCCTAGCCGATCTAGGTGCCAGTATAAACTTAATGCCTTTAAGTGTTTGGAAGCAATTATCTCTCCCCGAGCTAGTCCCCACCAAAATGACTTTGGAATTAGCTAACCGTACGGTTGCTTATCCAGTGGGGATAGCCGAAGATGTCTTTGTTGGCGTCGACAAATTCACCTTCCCGGCGGATTTTGTTGTCGTTGACTACGAGATGGATCCCCGTGTTCCATTAATCGTTGGACGTCCATTCCTGAGGACCGGTCGCACTCTCATTGATGTAGCCGCAGGCGAAATAATCATGAGAGTTGGTGACGATAAAATTGTCTTCAACATGGGTAAGATTTCTAAGCAACCTTATTCGTATGAGAGCGTTAATGCTATTGATGTTCTCGATGAGGCTTGTGAAGAACATTTTCATGATGCTTGCAAAAGTACTCCTTTTTCTCTGCCCAATGTTGAGACCGTTGCCTCAATTGCTCCAGCATTGACTCCATTTGGAGAAAGTGACTTGGATGATTTCGAAGCTAGCTTGGGTCCTCTTGATATTAAGTATGATAATTTGTCCACCAATTGGGATGAAGATATTCTACTATTGAGAGACTTCTCAATGAGGACCCGTTCTCTCCTCCTGCCCCTAAAGAGGTGACCAATGATGATCCATCGTTAGTTTCACCATCTACTGAGGATCCTCCTACTCTCGAGCTTAAGGACCTACCGCCTCATCTTGAGTACGTTTTCCTAGAAGACGACGAGAAGCTACCGGTCATCATCGCAAAGGATCTGAAAGAAGACGAAAAAGCCCGACTTGTCGCCGTGTTGAAGAAGCATAAACGAGCTATCGCTTGGAAAATCTCGGACATCCGTGGAATTGATCCTCATTTCTGCACACATAAAATTCTCATGGAGGACGACTTTAAGCCCACAATTCAAAGTCAACGAAGGGTGAATCCTAAAATTCATGAAGTCATCAAAAAAGAGGTTATCAAACTTCTTGATGCGGGTATGATTTACCCTATTTCGGATTCACCGTGGGTTAGTCCAGTCCATTGTGTGCCAAAGAAAGGCGGAATCACCGTTGTGCCCAATGCAAACGAGTTAATTCCTACCCGTCTCGTTACTGGGTGGAGAGTTTGTATAGACTACCGCAAACTCAATGATGCCACGAGAAAGGATCATTTCCCTCTACCTTTTATGGACCAAATGCTTGAACGTCTAGCTGGTAATGAATATTACTGCTTTCTGGATGGTTTCTCGGGTTATTTTCAAATACCCATCGATCCCCAAGATCAAGAGAAGACAACATTCACTTGTCCCTATGGCACCTTTGCTTATAAACGAATGCCTTTTGGCTTATGCAATGCCCCCGGGACTTTCCAAAGGTGCATGTTAGCTATCTTCCATGACATGGTTGAGCAAACCATGGAAGTCTTCATGGATGATTTCTCGGTCTTCGGGGATTCCTTCTCTTCTTGCCTTGCCAATTTAGAACGTATGCTTAAGCGGTGCGAAGACACTCGCCTTGTTCTGAATTGGGAAAAATGCCATTTTATGGTAAAAGAAGGCATTGTGCTAGGACACAAAATCTCTAAAGCCGGTCTTGAAGTCGACCGTGCTAAAGTAGATGTCATAGCCAAATTACCTCCACCTTCAACCGTGAAGGGTGTGAGAAGTTTTTTGGGTCATGCGGGCTTCTATCGTCGATTCATTCAAGATTTATCTAAAATCGCTCACCCAATGACCCACCTCTTAGAAAAAGATACTCCTTTTATCTTTTCTAAAGAGTGTCTCGAAGCCTTCAATCTTCTCAAGGATAAGCTAACTAAGGCACCGGTCTTGGTTACCCCTAATTGGGAGCTGCCTTTTGAATTGATGTGCGATGCTAGCGACTTTGCTATTGGTGCGGTTTTGGGCCAAAGAGTGAATCAACACTTCCAACCAATCCACTATGCTAGCAAAACAATGACGGGGGCTCAATTGCATTATACGACAACCGAAAAAGAGCTTTTAGCTGTTGTCTATGCTTTTGAGAAATTTCGCCCCTATCTTGTTTTATCCACCACCATCGTATACACGGACCATTCCGCGTTGAAGTACTTGATGACTAAGAACAATTCTAAGCCAAGACTTCTTCGCTGGGTTTTGCTCCTTCAAGAATTCAACATTGAAATTCGTGACAAGAAGGGAGCCGAAAACCTGGCTGCAGATCATCTGAGTCGACTTGAGGATCCATATCAGGGGGATCATCCGAACAAAGAGATCAATGACTCTTTCCCTCTGGAGACTCTAATGTCTATAAATCTCAATCTTGATGGCACCCCGTGGTTTGCGGACATTGCAAACTACTTAGCGGGTGGTATTCTCATCCAAGGGTTAACATCCCAACAAAAGAAGAAGTTCCTGAACGATGTTAAGACTTACTTTTGGGATGACCCTTATCTATTCAAACAGTGTGCTGATCTGATTATTCGTCGATGTGTTGACGGACCGGCAGCTTTTGACATCCTCCAAGCTTGCCACAAAGGACCCACCGGTGGTCACTTTGGTCCCAACTACACCGCTAAGAAAGTGTTTGATTCTGGATTCTACTGGCCTACCATTTATCGTGACGCTCACGAAATGGTTAAGCATTGTGATGCTTGCCAACGTCAAGGCAAGATCACACATAAGGATGAGATGCCTCAAAATTTCATACAGGAATGTGAAATCTTTGATGTATGGGGCATCGACTTTATGGGGCCATTTCCATCATCCAAAGGGAACAAGTACATCCTCGTCGCTGTCGACTACGTCTCTAAATGGGTTGAAGCTAAGGCTCTTCCTATGAATGATGCGAGGGTGGTTGTGAACTTTTTGAAGCAGCTTTTCGCTCGATTTGGCGTTCCTCGTGCTATCATCAGTGACCGCGGGACTCATTTTTGCAACGATCAATTTGCAAGAGTCATGGCAAAGTATGATGTCAATCACCGTCTTTCCACCGCCTATCATCCCCAAACCAATGGGCAAGCCGAAATTTCCAATCGTGGCTTGAAGAGAATTTTGGAGCGTACTGTGGGAGAGCATCGTGCCGCGTGGGCCGATAAGTTAGATGATGCTCTGTGGGCTTTCCGTACTGCTTACAAGACCCCGATCGGTTGTACACCTTATCGTCTTGTGTACGGGAAAGCCTGCCACCTACCCATCGAGCTGGAACACAAGGCGCACTGGGCCTTGAGGTGGACTAACTTCGACATCATCAAAGCCGGTGATCATCGCAAGGTTCAACTCAACGAGCTAAATGAACTAAGGAATGAAGCTTATGAGAACTCGCTGATCTACAAGGATAAGACAAAGATGATCCACGATGCTAAAATCAAGAACCGAGAGTTCCACGTTGGTGATCAAGTCTTACTTTTTAACTCTCGGTTGAAGATCTTCTCTGGAAAGTTGAAGAGCCGTTGGTCTGGTCTATTCACCGTCGCCAAAGTCTTTCCATATGGGACCATTGAGCTTTCTCAGCCGAATGGGCCCAATTTCAAGGTGAATGGCCAGCGTCTGAAGCTGTAATTTGGTGAGGACATCTCTCAGGAGATGATTCCATCCCTCACCACGTTCCCCATGAACTAAAATTGGGTCGAGTCAGGCTCATGACTCGGTGAACAAAAACAAGCGCTTCTCGGGAGGCAACCCGTGTTCTATCCTTTACTGCTTTCATAATAAGTGTAGGGGGAGCCCCGCATATGTTTGTTGTCTTGTTTCTTGTGCTGTGCAGGGATTAAAGCTTCAGAAAGCATCTTGATGACTTTTGACGAACCGTGATACCGTGTTTTCCATCTTCCCGGTTCTATCCTAAACTCTTGTGATTCAATATTTCATATTCTATATGTTCACATTGAATTCACTTTAGTTGTCCTTTCCTTAGCAAGATTTAAACAAAGTGCACAATGTCCTAAGTGTAGGGGAGTTTACTCCCACATGCTTAAACATTGAGGACAATGTTTATCTCAAGTGTAGGGGGGACTTCTATCGAAGTAAGTGGTCTTTTCCATGAATTTGCCCTCATTTTAACCGGAAAATTTGATTTTTCGACATTTTTCAAAATTTTTAATCTATCTTGGCCTAGTTGTATAGTTTTATTTGCCTTTGTTATGTTTTCCTTTGCTAGAATAGTTTTTCAATAAAGTGGTTTTAGATTTTTCTTAGTCGTGAACATTTTGACTCAACCCGAGTTTACTTGCCTAAGTTTACTCTAGCTAGTATCCTTAACATGTTTAAGTCAAGTTTTGCTAGGCTTTTATATAGGGAGCTATAAAACGCGAAAGTCTTAACCCTCACGGGTTAAGAACAAGAACTTTTCGCAAGTTCCTATAATTGATCCTAGAGAGTCATTTATCAAGGGAACTTTAAAATGCGATTTCTAAACTTGAAAAAGTCTAAGAATTTGCAAGATCCTATAGGCGACTCGAAAACCCAAAACTTTGATTTAATAGGCTAAGTATCCACGAGTCTCATTACTTGAGATTTTAAACTGTGGAGAACGAGAGATGATAGAGCCAATTATAAGTTCGGTATTCTTTCGTGAATTTATGTGAGTTAATTATGAGCCTATTCTCCCATCGCTTGCTAATAATTTATCTGCTAATAAATAAGGTTGTACGATTTAAAAGGTTACTTAGCTTCTAGCCCCAGATCGTTTAAAAGTTGCTCGGTAATGACGAGAGTTCATAGCCAAGGCATAACTTATGAAGCGGGGCGCGAAGATTGGCGAGTCCGAAAAGGCCCTAACAAGGCATGAGGGCTATATTTTGTTGCTAAAGATCCAAAAGTGATGTGAAGAATCATTTATCGAAAATCAATATGAAGGATCGAGACACACGACGAAAAGCAAGAACTCCCCAAAAGTCATGGAGAAGTCTATCCGAAAAGACCCTAACAAGGTATGAGGATAAATAGATCCAAGTCCTAAAAGGAGGCGGATCGTTGTATATCAAAGTCCAAAATAAAGATTGGAGAAAAATGAAGAAGTCGTGGTCCAAAAATGAAGAATCTCTCAAAACTTCAAGTGAAGAAATTCCTATTATGAAGAGAAGACCATAAATTCAAGAACGTCTCTCGAAGATTCGAAGTATGAAGTCGCTGCCAAATATCGGCCCGAGAAAGGTCTCAAATCGCGAACCAAGTTATGCCAAGATATGAACTTTTTGATATCCCGAGAAGCAGTTTTAAAAGATTTGGTCCTTTAGCTAACTATTGATTAAATCGTTCACCTTATTTTCGGACTAAATAACTATCGAAATAAGTCAAACAATGCATCCTCGTGATCATTCAAGACAAAAATAAAATATAAGAGATACACCTAGGAATAAGGGAGTCTAAGTGAATAATTGGCCCACATGAGTTCGTGATAGTTTGCTAACTTATAATAACAATGATCTCGTTTCTAAGCTTGGTATGGGGAACGTGAAACTTGAGGATGATAAACGTTCATGGCCGCCAAAACCCAATGTAAGTTTTTAATTTCTTTACTAATTCCTATCTTTTATGTTTAGTATTTAATAAAGGCCAAGGTGGGTTATTTATGATGGAAAATGTAAACCATGCTTTAGAATTAATGCATTGCATGAGGGCATTGCAATGGTCAAGTGTAGGGGATTTAATAAGTGTGAAAACACTTATCCTTTTACCACTTATTTCCAATAATAACAAGACCAAAACGTGTGATTTATGTCGTAAAAGTCGGAATTATGCGTGGTTTGTGTTTTTATTGTGTTTTAGGACCAAAATATGAAAAAGGAAGAAAACACGGGCTTACACGGGCTTTCACGGGCTTTTATCGAAGAAAACAGGAAAAGACGAAGTCAAAAGATTAAGAGTGCAAAAAGAACGGAAGTCCAAGACCTATTCTGAAGATTTGTCGAAGAAAAAGTCAAAAGACGGAAGTTTAACGAAGTCGAAGAACTTAAGTCTAATAGAAGAAGAAAATTAAAAGACAAGTTCAAATCCTGAGACGACAAAGACGAAGAATTAAAGTCGAGTCGAGAAAACGTGAAGAAAGCAAGAAAGAAGATGCAACACATGCACTCCTTCCACCTTCCCTATAAATACCCTCCTAATAGTCATTAGGAGGGTGGTTAGATTTTTAGTTAATTTTTCACTTTTTAGTTTTTAGAGGGAGAAAGTCTTAAACTTTCTCTCACTAGTTCATCTTTTTCTTTTAATCTTTCTAGATTAAACATCTTTGTATTGCTCATTTCATTAATCAAAGTTCCATTTTAAGCTTTTATCTCTTAATCTCATTCTACTTTTCTTTGATTTAAGATTGATTTTGGTGCGTATATCATAAGATCCGTGTTGTTCTAATTGATTTCGTGCTTAAAAGTTAATCTTTTGATCATCTTATAAGTTTTCATTTGATTAAGCTTTAAGACTTTTGTGCTTTTTGGCTTACTTTTATGATTATCTTATTTTTCTTATTAAAAAGCTCTATTTAAAAGTTTATGTTTTTATTGTTTGATCTAAAAAGTTGCTTAATTTCGGTTTGATAAGTTGATTCTAGTGCTTATTTGATCCGGTTTAGGTATTGATTCGGGTTAGTTTTGAGATAAGCTCTCAAATATAGCTTATTCACTTGCTAACCGAATTCCACAATTTTAGGAAGAGGTGCAAACACCCCTTTCCGATTGGCCCTTACTTTCCGAGCAGCCCCCTCCCTTATTCCGATTGAACCAATCGGATTAGGGTTTGTAAATTCCGATTGGTACCACAAGTATTCCGATTAGCTGCCTTTACTCCATATTCCGATTGTTAGTTCTTTCTATATTCCGATTGTGGTCAAGCTTAGTATTCCGATTGGTAACTTCATCGACATTCCGATAGGCTCCATTTATTGGTTATTCCGATTGTGTCCCCATCCCACATTCCGATCTACTGATCGGAAAACATTCCGATCGGGGGCCTTTTTGGCTTGTTTTGGTTTCTTTCGATATCACTTTCTTACAGTACTTTTTATTTTCTGAAAATTTTCAAAGTGTTAGTTTTATTTAGTGAGTTAGTATTTTTCCATTGTCACCTTTACGTTTATATGCATTTGTTTTTACTCGTTATTCAAATTAATCTTTTAACTTCCCTTTTACTCAACGACACTTTAATTACTTACAAATAGTTTAAAACAAACCAAACCATTCTCTTGATTCACCAAAAGACAATTGAGTCGCACTTAAGACCGGTTTTCAATTCGAAAAGACTTGGGACTTCAAAACTTTATACTTTGGTAGCAAATACCAAGTATTAAATACCAAGTATTAAGAGGGTTCAATACTGCCAACAATATAAGCCAATTACCCACTATTACGCGTTTCTAAACCCAATACCCAACCTAAACCACTACCAAGCCCATTACCTATTGTAAAACCCGCATGCTTTTACCATGAATAGTACCCTTATGATCGTACGTACATGATTAGAACTTTCCTTATTTAGCACGTTTACATTTCACGAATAAGAATTGCAAGTATTACGTACGTGTTATTACACGATAAGTATTTAATACGTATTAATGGACGATAATTATTTCAACAATAATTATAATCATGAATATACGAACATGAAATCATGAACGTAAATAATCATGAACTTATTACTATGTATTTACGTATATTTATTACGATTACGAATAAATATAGTTTACAACACGAACGATAATTAAATAAAACACGTAAACACGACACGAGAACACGTATAATATTTAGAAACGGAAAACAATGGGTTTCCCCTTGTGGGACCCACATACCCGGGGCTAGAACATAAGAAAGGGCCAAGCCCATTTTATTTTTTAACTAAATAAGAAAATAAGGGGAATCATATTTTTCATAATCATAGGAAATTAGAAAAATATCAAAAACATAGATCTCTCTTTTCTCTCCTCTTTGCCGTCGGGTACAAACACCACCAAAAGTGTGATTGGTTGATTTTTGGTGATCAATTCTTGCAAGGGTGTTCGTGTTTTTCATTCTTCATTGTTTCACGTATTCGGTAAATCATTAAACTCCTTTTCTTTTATGTTTTATTAAATAAGAACACATGAAATCATAAGGTTATAAAAACAAGTTAACATAAACATGTAATTAATCATGGGGGGTTAAATCATGGTGTTTTTAAGGGTGTTTGTTTCGGCCGACGCAAGGAACCGAGAGCCTAGGCTCTCGGCTTGCTTTTGTTCGCACCAACAACCGAGACCAAGGGGTCTCGGTGTGGTTGTAATGTCTCGGTCGCAAGAACAAGGGAACCCCGACATGCGTCGGGGTGTGGTTTGGTTTGTGTGGGTCTCGGCTGAAAACAAACAAGAACACCACCGGCTTAAGCCGGTGGCTAAATAAGGAAAGCAGGGGGAACCAGCCGCAGCAGTAGGGGAACCACCGACTAACTGCCGGTGGGAACTTTGCCAAGCCGGCGGCACAGCTAGTGGTTGTCTTGCGAAAACAGTGGCAACCGGCCAAGTCGGTTTTCCCACTGTTAAGGGTGCGTTTGTTTTGCCGATTCACAGGTCCGGTTCACGGGTTCACGAACACGGTTCACGACTTAATTAATTTTACAAGTTAATTATTTTTACAAGACTAATTTTTACAAGGTTAATTAATTAATTAAACATGTACATAATTAATTTAATTTGGACATGACTTAGGTTATTATTATTATTAATAATACATGGATTTTAGCCTAAGTATTTATTATTTAAATTAGACTATATGAGTAATTAATTATTAAGCATGTCTTATAATTAACTAATTTACATGCTTAGGTTATATTAATATAAATATTAATACACGTTTTAACCTAAGTATTTTAAACACTTTAATTTAATTAAATCATGGTTATATTTAATTAAATACTTTAACCTATAGTTTATTTAATTTACATGTAATAATTAATAAACTATACTATTTGATCACATGACTTAGAATATTAATCAGTAAACACTTAAGCTTATATTATTAGCTTAATAATCCAGCTTATTTCTAATTATGGAAACTTTCTATTTTTAGAAACTTATTTAATTTAAGGCAGCTAATCTATTTATGAAAACTTTCTGTTTTTAGAAACTTATCTATTTTAAGCAGTAAGTCAATTTTTGGAAACTTTCTATTTTTGGAAACTTTCTATTTTAGGAAACCTGCTATTTTTCGAAAGCTACTTATTATTACACAACAAGTATAATAATAAGAAATACAAGTAATACTTAATCAGAATAGACATAATACATGATAAACACAGCATAACGTTAAAATCAGTGAGACATGACATGAACATATAAAACAAGCTAAGACATGATATAAAACCTGTTACGTATACAGTAATCAGAATACTTATACATGTATATTATTTATGTAGCATTAGTGATATCGAAGTAGGACTCTCTTCCGTTCGTCTTCTTCGTTCACTGGACACAAGGTACGGATTCTCCGTCCTTTCAGTATAGACATTCTTCTTTATTAGGATTCCCCGTATGCAGCCAACTGTTTTCCCAGTATATGTTTTATATGTTTTTGAATTGCTTATGTTTATTTAGATACCTAAATCCATATACATGCATGACCAGTTTCACCTAGTTATGGAGGTACCATAACCATAACACTGGAGGCACCAGTGTTATGACTTCACCACGGCGGAGTGATAGCTCGTGGCGTCCCTTCAGTTGTTGGCCATATTATTATTATCATGTAGGGCGTATGGGTGCATCCTAGTTTACATGTTTTTACAGATGATTCAGGTGAATGTGGTGTGTGCCTTTCATCCTTCACAAGGAGCTGATCCCTCCTACCCCAAAACTTATATTAATTAGAGGCAGCCCCTCTAATTGCATGACGAGGTCACCCCTCCAAGTATTCATGCACGTTGATATTTCATGACCTATATTGGCTAATGGTAAACATGTTAAACAATTTTTATAAGATAAACATAAGGCTTTTCAAACTATAAAACAAGTTTTACTAAGATATGTCAGGTTATCCAGGACTTTGTCTTTTCTGTTGCTATATGCTCATATTATTCATGCTATACTTGTATATCCGTGCACTGAGCGTTATGCTTAGCCGTTTTTCCTTTCATGTTCCCAAAACGGCAGGTACTCAAGGATGCTCGTAGACTTTAAGCGTACGTGCATATGGATTGGAAGCTTCCTAGCCTTCATTACTTTATGCATTTCTTCATACTTTTGATACTCATTTCCATGGACATTGTTTAGTCATTTTCATTTACAGTACTTATGTTTGTGTGTGATGAGTTCTACTTTTGGGGTACCGATGTTTGTTTCCGGTATTTCCTTTATGGTCATGTAATGTTTTATACATTTATCCTTGTATGCTTTGATGACACGCCATAATCACGCGTGACATTCCATTTACCAAAATGGGGTGTTACAATTATGGTATCAGAGCTAAGGCTTCGACCTGTAGGCTCTCAAAACACGACCAGTGATTAGTGGGTAGTCATTATGGTCTTCCTAGAACTGACAGTCGGTTTTCATGCATTCATCATTTTCATGCATACATATATATGTCATTGTCGTAGGTTTATGACTAAGTAATGGTTGGTACAGGACTGTCCCTATTTAGTCGCATGTGTTTATCGAAACTTTTAACTTTGGGACCGACCCATTGGCGTCCCCTTGCCATGTCTTTTGTTTTGGGTGAACTGACCATAGGCGTTCACTCTCGATCATATAAAATTTTTCATAAAACTGCATCATGCATTCATGTACTAGTTTTCCTGCATAAAATTTTTCTCATGATTTATTGGTATAATTTTTTTTCATGTATATAGTTTATGTTTTGATCAGTTAATCATGTATTTTTATGTTATACTGTTAGATGGTTCTCACATGCGAGTAGGAACAACTCAATGCAGCAGTCCAAGCTGCAATGCAAGCTATGCTTCCTGAGCTGAGGAACGAAATTAGGGCTGAGGTGCAAGCTGCCAACAATCAGCAGCAGCACCCAGTACCTCCACCTCCTCCTCCAGCAACATTGGTCACATGGCCAGAGAGATTCAATAATTTACGCCCTCGAGCTTTCGAGAGAACAGATAGCCCCAGTGAAGCTGAAAGCTGGTTGGCTCACATTGAGAAGATCTTCGATGCCATGGGCTGTGACCCCGTCTTCAAGTCGAGGTTGGCCTGCTACCGATTCGAAGGTGATGTGTTAGCATGGTGGAAAACACTGAAGTAGTCAGAGGGAGGTGAGAATTGGGTGGCTGGTTTGACTTGGGCTCAGTTCAGGATTTTGGTGATGGGACAGTTCTTTCCCAAGGCTGAACAAGACAAGCTGAAGAGAGAGTACCATGGAATTCAACAGAGAGCTGGGGAGAATAACAACGAGTTCATGCAGCGCTTTCTTCGTTTGGCTGGTTTTCTTGGTGCAGCAGCAGGTACTCCCGAAGAGCAAGCACATCACTTCCGGTGGGCTCTTCGTACATCGGTCGCAAACAACTTGGTGTGTGCTACATTCAACACGGTGGCACAAGTGGCCGATGCAGCACGTAAGTTGGAGATGCTGCAAGAAAGAGAAGAGTTCGGGGAAGCAGAGAGACCCGATAAGAGGTAAACATTCGTTATTCAGCGGTGACCAAACCGTATTCTTTTCAGCATATGTCAATATTTACATCTCTTTTAAAATGTATCTTCCAGGCAGAAGACTGGGGACCGGTCTCAGCCGGCTACTCAGCAACAGCCTACTCAGCCCAAGGGAAACGGTCAGACTCACGACCGTTCTGCTACGGATAGGGGTGGCGGTAATGATAATTACCGTAACAACATTGAACACTCCAACAACATCGGGTCCTTATACTTACTCATTTTCTTATGATTACATGTTATAGCTCTTAATTATGACACATTAGAGAATCTTCTACCAGGAATCATGGTAACGGGAGGGACCAGAACCAGAGAGGTTCACAGCCTAACCGTCCAGCTATCACTGGTATTCCATCTTACGAGTTATCCGCATTGTCTTTTGTACCTATTATCATGTCTCATGTATATTGTTCTTATCAGGCTCTCAGCCAGCAAGGACACCTGCTGGAGGATATACTCATCCTCTTTGCACTACCTGCAACCGTAGACACCCAGGGCCATGTCGCCGTGACAGCGACGCATGCTTCAAGTGTGGTCTTCCTGGCCATCGCATGAAGGACTGCCGCAAGGGCGAGATGGAGGGCACATCAGGAAATGCTGATACCAAGCCGCCTCCTACTAGTGGACGCGTTTACACGACATCTCGTGATCAGGCCAACAAGTCTACAGGTACCATCACTGGAATCTTGTATATGCATGGTCAAGCTGCATGTGTTCTTTTTGACACGGGTGCTACTCACTCGGTCATTTCTACTGCTTATGCTAAGAATGTTAGGATACTCCTCATGCCACTAGAGAATATACTGAATATTTCCACGCCTTTAAGAGACTCTGTACGCATAACCCATGTGTACAAGAGCCTTCCCCTAGAGTTTGATGACAATATTCATCATGTTGACGCACTTCCGCTGTACATGAATGATTTTGACATGATATTGGGCATGGACTGGCTATCCAAGCATCATGCTACCATAGACTTCCATTCATATCGAGTCATCTTCGGTGATGTTAATGCACCAGAGTACATTCACAACGGGTTCATACCCGGAAGGTCTGTACAAATCATATCAACCCTGCAAGCACGTGCATTACTTTCACATGGTTGCGAGGGATATCTAGCTACTGTTCATGACATGGATGTTGAATCTTCATCAATTCAGAATCAGCGGATAGTGTCAAAATTTCCAGATGTATTTCCAGAAGAACTTCCGAGCATACCACCTGTACATGAAGTAGAATTTAATATCGAGCTCATCCCAGGATCTGAGCCGATTTCCAAGGCTCCTTATCGCATGGCTCCCAATAGAGTTGAAGGAGCTGAAGGATCAATTGCAAGAACTTCTGGAACGAGGCTTCATTCGACTGAGCGCATCTCCATGGGGCGCACCGGTCTTATTCGTTAAGAAGAAGGACGGCAGTATGCGTCTTTGCATAGATTATCGCGAGCTCAACAAGATCACCATCGTGAATAGGTATCCTCTACCACGCATAGACGATCTGTTTGACCAACTCCAAGGGGCCAAACATTTCTCCAAGATTGATCTAAGGTCGGGCTATCATCAGTTACGGGTTAAAGAGCAGGACATCGCCAAGACTGCTTTCCATACACGCTATGGCCACTACGAATTTGTAGTCATGCCATTTGGCCTTACCAATGCTCCAGCAGTGTTCATGGATTTGATGAACAAAATCTTCCATGAATTTCTGGACAAGTTCGTCATTGTCTTCATTGACAACATCCTGATATTCTTTAAGTCCAAGGAGGAACACGAAGACCATCTTCGTACATTATTACAGATTCTTCGCCAGAAGCAGCTGTATGCTAAATTCTCCAAGTGTGAGTTCTGGTTAGACAAGGTGGCATTCTTAGGTCACATTGTATCAGCAGAAGGAATCACTATGGATCCAGCAAAGGTTGAGGCTATTACCAAGTAGCCAAGACCGACATCAGCGACTGAAGTTCGCAGTTTCCTAGGCTTAGCTGGTTACTACCGTAGGTTCATGGAGAACTTTTCCCGTTTAGCACTATCGTTGACCAAACTAATGCGGAAATGGGAGAAATTTGTCTGGACTGAAGAAAGAGAGAAGAGCTTTGAAGACCTAAAGCAGAAGTTAGTGTCTGCACCGATTCTTACTCTCCCATCTAGTACAGGTGGATTTCAGATCTACAGTGATGCATCGGGGAAGGGACTTGGCTGTATTCTCATGCAACATGGGAAAGTGATCGCGTACGCTTCACGACAGCTTAAGCCTTATGAGGAAAATTACCCTATGCATGACTTGGAACTCGCAGCAGTCGTGTTTGCATTAAAGATATGGAGGCACTACTTGTATAGAGAATCATGTGACATTTTCACGGACCACAAGAGCTTGAAGTACATCTTCACTCAACGTGAATTGAACATGAGACAGAGGATATGGTTAGAGCTGTTGAAGGATTATGACATTAATCTGCAGTATCATCCCGGCAAGGCGAATGTAGTGGCAGATGCACTTAGTAGAAAGTCCGGAATGATAAACGGAATTAAAATTGAGGAGGAAATTATAAGAGACTTAGAGCGACTAGACATTGAGATCATGGTACGTGGATAACACGGTTACTGGGCTAATATTATAGTGGAACCCGAGTTACTCTCTAGGATTAAGGAAGCTCAGAAGGATGATGGTGAAATCTGGGCGATAATTCAGAATTTGGAGAAGCAGTCAGAATTTCGAGTAGACGCAGATGGTATCTTATGGCAGGGCACGAGACTTTGTGTTCTTGGTGATCAAGAACTCAGGGAAGCATTGTTAGCTGAGGCTCATATCTCCCCCATTCTCTATTCATCCTGGTTCGACCAAGATGTACCATGACATCAAGCAATACTTTTGGTGGAGTGGTATGAAACAAGATGTTGCGACTTACGTCTCCAAATGTCTTACCTGCCAGCAGGTTAAGATCGAGCATCAACGATCTGGCGGTCTTCTTCAACCGTTAGATATTCCAGAGTGGAAGTGGGACAAGATCACCATGGATTTTGTTACCGGTCTTCCGCAGACAAAGAGGAAGCACGATGCGATTTGGGTTATCGTTGATCGACTTACCAAGTCAGCTCATTTCTTACCGCTTCGCAAGGAAGATTCGGTCAGTAAACTCGCTGATACTTATAGAAAGGAGATCATGAGACTTCATGGTGCTCCATCCAGCATCGTCTCAGACAGAGATCCTCGTTTTACTTCGTGATTTTGGAGAAGTCTGCAGAAAGCTTGGGGTACAAAACTTAAGCTTAGCACGACTTTTCATCCTCAAACAGACGGGCAATCGGAGCGAGCGATTCAGACATTAGAAGACATGTTGAGCTCATGTGCGTCGGAATGGACGGGAGATTGGGACGATTACATCTGTTTGGTAGAGTTTGCATATAACAACAGTTGGCATGCAAGTATCAAGTGTGCTCCATTCGAGATGTTGTATGGCAGAAAGTGTCACGCCCCAATCTGCTGGGATCAGGTTGGTGAGCGAACACTTGAAGGACCAGAAATATTGAGTTGACCAACGAGAAGGTCGCAGTAGCTAAGCAAAAACTGCAGGAAGCATGGTCACATCAGAAGAGTTATGCCGACAAGCATCGTAGGGACTTACATTTTTACGTAGGAGATCACATTTTCCTTAAGGTTTCGCCGGCACGTAGTGTTAGACGTTTTGGAATAAAAGGGAAGCTCAGTCCTCGATTCATCGGACCGTTTGATGTCATTGAGCGAGTCGGTGAAGTATCTTATCGTTTAGCGTTACCTCCGCAGCTTTTTCATGTTCACGATGTTTTCCATGTGTCCTTACTCAGAGGGTACAAGTATCATCCCATTCACATGGTTCAGTATCCACTGGAACAGATTCGTGAAGATCTCACTTTCAAAGAAGAACCCAAACGAGTTATTGACAGACAAGAACGAGTCATGAGAAGGAAGACGATTCCTTTCGTCAAAATCCTTTGGGGGGATCATACCGAGCGGGAAGCCACTTGGGAAACAGAGGAGTCTATCCGGGCTTCTTGCCCTCATTTCATATTTTGAATTCGGGTATGTTCTTCTTTTCCAGTTTACATTATCTATAATTCGGGGACGAATTATTCCTTTTAGGGGGGAAGAGTTGTAAAACCCGCATGTTTTTATCATGAATAGTACCCTTATGATCGTACCATGATTAGAACTTTCCTTATTTAGCACGTTTACGTTTCACGAATAAGAATTACAAGTATTACGTACGTGTTATTACACGATAAGTATTTAATACGTATTAATGCACAATAATTATTTCAACAATAATTATACTCACGAACATACGAACATGAAATCATGAACGTAAATAATCACGAACTTATTACTACGTATTTACGTATATTTATTACGATTACAAATAAATATAGTTTACAACACGAACGATAATTAAATAAAACACATAAACACGACACGAGAACACGTATAATATTTAGACACGGAAAACAATGGGTTTCCCCTTGTGGGCCCCACATACCCGCGGCTAGAACACAAGAAAGGGCCAAGCCCATTTGATTTTTAACTAAATAAGAAAATAAGGGGAATCATATTTTTCATAATCAAAGCAAATTAGAAAAATATCAAAAACCTAGATCTCTCTTTTCTCTCCTCTTGGCCGCCTGGTACAAACACCACCAAGGATGTGATTGGTTGATTTTTGGTGATCAATTCTTGCAAGGGTGTTCGTGTTTTTCATTCTTCATTGTTTCACGTATTCGGTAAATCATTAAACCCCTTTTCTTTTATGTTTTATTAAATAAGAACACATGAAATTATAAGGTTATAAAAACAAGTTAACATAAACATATAATTAATCATGAGGGGTTAAATCATGGTGTTTTTAGGGGTGTTTGTTTCGGCCGACACAAGGAACCGAGAGCCTAGGCTCTCGGCTTGCTTTTGTTCGCACCAACAACCGAGACCAAGGGGTCTCGGTGTGGTTGTGATGTCTCGGTCGCAAGAACAAGGGAACCCCGACATGCATCGGGGTGTGGTTTGGTTTGTGTGGATCTCGGCTGAAAACAAACAAGAACACCACCGGCTTAAGTCGGTGGCTAGATAAGGAAAGCAGGGGGAACCACCGACTAACTGCCGGTGGGAACTTTGCCCAGCCGGCGGCTACAACCGAGAAACCAGGGGAAACCACCGGCACAGCCGGTGGCTGTTTTGCGAAAACAGTGGCAACCGACCAAGCCGGTTTTGCCACTATTAAGGGTGCGTTTGTTTGGCCGGTTCACGTGTTCACGAACATGGTTCACGACTTAATTAATATTACAAGTTAATTATTTTTACAAGACTAATTTTTACAAGGTTAATTAAATTAATTAAACATGTACATAATTAATTTAATTTGTACATGACTTAGGTTATTATTATTATTAATAATACATGGATTTTAACCTAAGTATTTATTATTTAAATTAGACTATATGATTAATTAATTATTAAATATGTCTTATAATTAATTAATTTACATGACTTAGGTTATATTAATATAAATATTGATACACGTTTTAACCTAAGTATTTTAAACACTTTAATTTAATTAAATCATGGTTATATTTAATTAAATACTTTAACATATAGTTTATTTAATTTACATGTAATAATTAATAAACTATACTATTTGATCACATGACTTAGAATATTAATCAGTAAACACTTAAGCTTATATTATTAGCTTAATAATCCAGCTTATTTCTAATTATGGAAACTTTCTGTTTTTAGAAACTTATTTAATTTAAGGCAGCTAATCTATTTATAGAAACTTTCTATTTTTTAGAAACTTATCTATTTTAAGCAGTAAAACTATTTTTGGAAACTTTTTATTTTTGGAAACTTTCTATTTTAGGAAACCTGCTATTTTTAGAAAGTTACTTATTATTACACAACAAGTATAATAATACAAGAAATACAAGTAATACTTAATCAGAATAGACAGAATACATGATAAACACAACATAACGTTAAAATTAGTGAGACATGACATGAACATATAAAACAAGCTAAGGCATGATATAAAACGTGTTACGTATACAGTAATCAGAATGCTTATACATGTATATTATTTATGTAGCATTAGTGATATCGAAGTAAGACTCTCTTTCGTTCGTCTTCTTCGTTCACTGGACACAAGGTACGAATTCTCCGTCCTTTCAGTATGGACATTCTTCTTTATTAGGATTTCCCGTATGCAGCCAACTATTTTCCCAGTATATGTTTTATATGTTTTTGAATTGCTTATGTTTAATTAGATACCTAAAGCCATATACATGCATGACCAGTTTCACCTAGTTATGGAGGTACCATAACCATAACACTGGAGGCACTAGTGTTATGACTTCACCACGGCAGAGTGATAGCTCGTGGCGTCCCTTCAGTTGTTGGCCATATTATTATTATCATGTGGGGCGTATGGGTGCATCCTAGGTTACATGTTTTAATAGATTATTCAGGTGAATGTGGTGTGTGCCTTGCATCCTTCACAAGGAGCTGATCCCTCCTACCCAAAAACTAATATTAATTAGAGGCAGCCCCTCTAATTGCATGACGAGGTCACCCCTCCAAGTATTCATGCATGTTGATATTTCATGACCTATATTGGCTAATGGTAAACATGTTAAACAGTTTTTATAAGATAAACATAAGGCTTTTCAAACTATAAAACCAGATTTACTAAGATATGTCAGGTTATCCAGGACTTAGTCTTTTCCGCTGCTATATGCTTATATTATTCATGATATACTTGTATATCCGTGCACTGAGCGTTATGCTCAGCCGTTTTTTAGTCCTTTTCGTTTACAGTACTTATGTTTGTGTGTGATGAGTTCTACTTTTGGGGTACCGATGTTTGCTTCCGGTATTTCCTTTATGGTCATGTAATGTTTTATACATTTATCCTTGTATGCTTTGATGACACGCCATAATCACGCGTGACATTCCATTTACCAAAATGGGGTGTTACACTTATTCTACTCGAGCCCATGTACTAAACCCGCTTAATAACAATTAAACTTGGCGCTAAACACCTAACCTTTTACCCAAAATGGATCTAACCTCATTATTCACCCCACCTCCAACCCTTAAACCCTAATCTTCATTAACCAATCAACATTATTTGATTAACTCCAGATGGATAATTAAACGAAAGTTAAACACTCCCATGTCCACAAACTTGCTACTAACGTTTCCATGTGACCCCTTGGGCCCTCCCCTACACCAATAAGGGTGCGTTTTTACTTCAAGACAAAAGATGTGCAGAAATCCAATGGCTTAGCTTGTTTTACTTGCTCATCACAACAACACCAATGCTTGAGATCATCTCCACAACTAGATCCTTCACATGACTTTGGCAGATCACATGTATACCTCTTTTGGCCAAGATTTGAAAATGGGATCAAAGAATCTTTAGAGCATCTTCCAAGGGCTTTTTAGGACTTTCAATAGCTAGGGTTTTCAAGCTCCTTGTTGTTCTAGAATCTTCATAGACTTGTATATACAGGACTTATCATAATGTATTAGCTTTTGTTCCATAATTTCTTTGTAAACCCTTTTATTTGAATATTTAAAGTAATTAAAATGCCTTGAAATTTTCTAAGTTCCATTTTAGTTTATATGTTTTAAATTTTTTCTCTTTCATTTTATGTACTTGTCTCTATTTTTCCACTAGCGTCTGCTTTTATCAAATTTGTTTTTGGTTAAGAAGTTTTGGGACCCAAAGTTCTATAAGTTGATCATGGCTATTTGACTTGACAAATCAATTGGTTGTGAGACTAATAGGGCCTTGTTTCATTTTGTTAGTTACCATTGTTGCTTTGTAAAAGTTCTTTTTTCCAAAGTATTTTCTAAAAATCCCAATTTTTAGTTTAACTTATTTACTGTACATAAATATCTTCACAAGCTCATTGAAAAATGAGCTTGTGATAAGTTTCATGTGCTTGTAATTTGTTTTGTTTGTGGTGTGTTAAACAAGTTCCAAAAGAGAAAGACTATTGTAGTTTGGTGATTGGACTGTTGTAGTCCTCATCATCCACACAGCTTACTCCATAAGCCACTGATCAAAAAATTCTTGTGATTTTGCATAAATGGAGTCCACTTAACAAGTCCAAGTCAGGTTATTCTAGTTTGAACTCAAGTCCATCTTATTTTCTGCTAAAGTGTATGCTCCTTGGTGATTTTGCTAATATGTGGATTTTTAGCTTATTGTTAAGTTCATTGTTGCTTATTCTTGTTCACTTAGTTGATTTAAGTTGTTGTTTCATCTTATAGTTAGCTAAATCTTGCATAATCTTTGTTAATTTGTCCTTGTTATAATAGTAAAGGGGTGTTTGGGGTGGCTAGTTTAAGCTTAGGAGACACTAGCTTTAGACTTGTTCTTGCATGCACACTCTCTGTTGATGCTAGGGTAGCTTTGATCTATACTTGGTTTGAGTTGGTAGTTTAAGAAGTGTTGATTTGTATCCTATCAAGTTGTTATGCAAATTGCCTGATTTTCCCTTTTATTTTGTTTTGCTTGATATCTGATACACCTTCTTGCTATGCTTAGGTTGTCTAATATGCTTTTGAGTAAGTGGTAGTTGCTAAACCTTCCTTTATGAACTTTGTACGTGCACAATTCATGCTAATATAAGGTCAAACACATCAGAAGGTGCCACTTGTTCATTTTTAGGTTTTAAATTTGAAACTTAAAATATTGCTAGTTTAGGGTTTATCATCATCTGTTCTTAAGTTTTAAATAATTTAGCAGATTATTGAGGACAGTAGCTTAAGCCAAAGTTGGTCATTATGCATCTAGACTATAGCAAGGCAGTTCCCTTGCCACCATTAGTGTTATCTGTTACCATTGTTAGTATTAACAAGTTTTTAAAACCCGCGCTTCGTCGCGGGAGAGTTTTGTTAAAAAATCGTTTAACCTATCGTTTTCTTTTGTCTTGCTTATGCGTAGGAAAAATTGTCCAACATGTCAATATGAAGTGGTTGGTCTAGGATGCAGATGTACAATGACAACATCAGATAAAAATGTCAGTCAAAGTGTTCATTGAGGATATCCATGTCTAAATACATACATGTCAGTCAAAGTCTTCATAAATGTCAATCAAACTGGTTGGTCGAAGTGTTTGGGGTGGCTAGTTTAAGCTTATGAGACACTGGCTTTAGACTTGTTCTTGTCTGCACACTCTCTGTTGATGCTAGGGTAGCTTAGATATATACTTGGTTTGATTTGGTAGTTTAAGAAGTGTTGATTTGTATCCTATCAAGTTGTTATGCAAATTGCCTGATTTTCCCTTTTATTTTGTTTTGCTTGATATCTGATACACCTTCTTGTTATGCTTAGGTTGTCTAATATGCTTTTGAGTAAGTGGTAGTTGCTAAACCTTCCTTTATGAACTTTGTATGTGCACAATTTATGCTAATATAAGGTCAAACACATCAGAAGGTGCCACTTATTCATTTTAGGTTTTAAATTTGAAACTTAAAATATTGCTAGTTTAGGGTTTATCATCATCTGTTCTTAAGTTTTAAATAATTTAGCAGCTTATTGAGGACAGTAGCTTAAGCCAAAGTTGGTCATTATGCATCTAGACTATAGCAAGGTAGTTCCCTTGCCACCATTAGTGTTATCTGTTACCACTGTTAGTATTAACAAGTTTTTAAAACCCGCGCTTCGTCGCGGGAGAGTTTTGTTAAAAAATTCGTTTAACCTATCGTTTTCTTTTGTCTTGCTTATGCGTAGGAAAAATTGTCCAACATGTCAATATGAAGTGGTTGGTCTAGGATGAAGATGTACAATGACAACAGCAGGTAAAAATGTCAGTCAAAGTGTTTGTTGAGGATATCCATGTCTAAATACATACATGTCAGTCAAAGTCTTCATAAATGTCAGTCAAAGTGGTTGGTCGAGAATGCTTATATACAATTTTAGCCTAAATACATACATGTCAATCAAAGTGTTCATTGAGGATATCCATCTCTTTTGGTAGCCATATAGAAATAGAGTTGTATTTTGCCACCTGCATTGACCAGGTTCACATCTTGTGCATTGCCTTGCCACTTGGTCTTTCCATTTGACTCATTTCCTTTTAGGATGTTAGTCTTCAACTATATGGAAGTCGCCATATTTGACAATATTCTGAAACAAAATGTGTCCACCACTTGTATGTTCTTTCAGTTCTAGATATCTATACTAGTACCAACTAATTTCTAGATATATATACATGCATCAAATAAGGTATGGGATGTGGCAAATAGACAATACCATAAAATTGACCTTGTAAGTGAGTTTGGGCAGTAAGTGGTATCTATGACTGCAAATTATGTCATTTGGAAACAATATTACTATAAACAAATGGTACATAATATGCTTCATCAGTTCTAGATTAAAGTATAATGTTGACATTTCATACCAGGCGCATATGGTATGCTCGCACTATCAGCAAACCAAGGTGTTGTCACGCAATGATTTGGCAGAACAGAGTGCACACAACTTATGTCTAAGATTTGCTAGTTAAAATTAAATCTGGTCAATTGATACTCGCTATATTTAAATTTAAACATACACATATTTGTAATTTAAAAATTATACACATAGAACCTACCATGTTGCTAGGTTCTAGATCAATAACACTTAGAAAACTCGAAAAGATTGCGAGGCTTCGCAACAACTCCATAAAGTGCTCACCAACGGTTCAAATTGCAAAATGCAAACTACGAACTTACAATCATAAGCAAAATGCATTCATCGAACATGGTTGTTTGGGATTGTAATAAGTGTGTAAACACTTATCCTTTTGCCACTAAAATCAAGGAAAAACAAGACCTAATCATGTGTTTTGCATCTTAAATGTCGGAATTACGCGTGGTTTTGTGTTTTGTGTGATAAATAGGTACAAATGATCAAAAGAAGAGAAAACACGGGATTTCACGGTCAAATAATGAAGAAAAGTCCAAGAAAGAAACGAAGACAAGATCAAAAGTCCAAAAGTGTGCAAAGATCACGGAAACCGATGAAAAATCGACAAGAGAAGAAGAAAAAGATCTTAAAGAGCCAAAATGAGTTCGACTTTAGCGGATTTTATCATTTGTCAACTCGATTCTATTTACGGACTCAAGTTTACGGCCAAGTGGGACCCACATTTGGAAAATGGGCTCAAAAGCCCATTTGTGACTAAGTTATTTTTGAAAGGCCCAAAGAAAAAATGGGAAAACAAAACAAACGGAAGGAGAGAATGTTATTTTGGGCCTAGCCCATTTTAAAAGATAACAAAACAAACGAAAGGAGTAAGTTTGGAAATTACTCATTTTTTTTGGTAAACTTTTTCACCTCAAAACCCGGTCTACCTTCCTCCCACGTGTACACCATATCACAATAAACATCAATTTTATTTACCCCACACAATTTATTAACCCCAACCGTCCATTCCCACACACACAATAAATTATTTTCGATACAACCAAAATGTTTTCATCTTCCCCATTTTCTTCTCACCCAAACCAGTAAAAAAATCCACTATTCACCAAAACCCTAATCAGGTAAAAGTCAAATTAATTTGGGGGTTTTGTGCACACGGTTGATTCACACGGATGGGGATTAAATCCCCATCTTTTTCGCAGCTCCACCAACTGTGGTCCTCTCTCTCTCCCTACGTGGCTACTCCTTATTGGTTGAGACACCTCACAACAGCCATTTAGCCAATCCAATCAAGCCACATCAGTCTTCAACAAGCACAAGAAACACAACGGATTGCCACTTTGGCAATCCGTGTGACTATGGGACATTTTTCCACCGTTGGATGAAGAAAGAGAGAAGAAGAGAAGAGATAAATGGCCAGGATCTTACTCCGTAACCACCAAGGAAACCTAGAAGGTTCGGGGGATCCTTATAAAAACCCCCTCTCCTCATGTAATTGTTTTATGCTTTTCTTTATTTTTAATTTTCAGAAAATTAGTTTAATAGGTTTTTTAATATTGTAATTTCTTTTTCCAAGTATTGTAATTTTTGATTCGAATTAATGAAAAAATTAAGTTTCGTTTTAATTTTCGTGTGATCTTAATTTCCAGTTACTGTTTTTAGTTTAATCAGTTTATAAAAGTATTGTTTTACTGTTCTCGATTTAATATAAAAAAAAGAAAAAAAATATATATATATATAAAAATAAAATAAAGTGAAGTATAAATAAATTTTCCCCACTGGAAGATTTATAAAAAAAAAGGAATCAAATAGTTTGTTTGGTATTGTTTGGTTCGAAGGTTGAAGTAGTTTCGGTTAAGTTATTATTGGATTCGAAGCAATATGGTTTAAGTTGATGATTGAGGATTGATTCAAGGAGGTGTTTGTTTGGCGTTTGATTTCGGTTTAAAGCTCGCTCAGCGCGACGCTTCGTCCCAAAGGTTTCGACGTCAGGTTCCTTATATTCTCTTTTCAGTTTTTATAAGTTTCAATTTATCTGCTATTTTGTTTGAAGTTATATGAATCTGTTTTTGTTTTGCTCTAGTTATTGTCTTATGGTGTTGGATATAGGTTTGTCTTGAACTGCTTAAATTATTAGCTTATCTAGTTTTGTTGTTTAAATCTGCTACTTGTCTCGGGTATGTTTAGTTTATGTTAACAGCTTATTTGGTTTTCGGATGCTTATTTGGTTATTAGTCTATTTGGATCTGATTATGAGTTAGTTGGTTGTCATTTTTAGTAGTTTATTTGGTTCAGACTTTTGATTAGCTTTTTAGACGTCAGTTTATTTTTTTTGTGTTGCGTATTATCACTGCTTATTAGCTTATTTGAGATTCAGCTTATTTTTCTGCTTATCTAGTTAGTAATTCGGTTAGTGTGGATTTGCTATTTTTATTATTTGAGCGCTAGTTATTTGTTAGAATTAGATAGTTTGCTTTTTCTTATTAACTGCTTATTTGTTTGGTTCAGCTTATTTTGGTTTCTGCTTTTTATTCGACTGTTTTTTTTGCTGCTTACTCCTCAGACCCAATTGGTCTGAGGGTTTAATATGTCCAAAAATAAAAAGTCTAAAAAGTTAAATAGCAAAATTGGGTCTGTGCAAAGGTCGAACCCCAGACCTCTCGCTTGGCAGCCCAACGACCCAACCAGTAGACTAGAACCCTCTTTATGTTTTATTTCACTTAGTTTAATTAATATAGCGTGAATTTCGGGTGGCAGTTTTTATATAATTAAAATTAGTTTAATTAAGGTTAGTTTTATTAAAAAGTTGTATTTAAATTCCCTTTTTATAAAAATTCAAAAAAAAAAAATAAACAAAAAAAAATATTTTAGTTACTTTTATAATTTAAAATTACTTTTCATTTTAATTTTGTTTATTTAAAAATAGTTTTTATTTACATTATTTTAGAAATAGTTAAATTAATCTAGTTTTTTTATTAAGTTTTTACATAGGTATATTATCAATTTAGTTTAAAATAGATTTAATTAAATTAGTTTTTAATTTTAAATATAATTAATTTAAAAAGACAACAAAAATACGATTTACCAAAAACAAAGTTAAGTTGAAACGTAAAACCGGAAATCAAATTCGAGTCGAATCGAGGAAAAACGAACTTAATTGCAAAACATATAAAATCCGAGTTTCAAATTGGCGCCGCTGCCGCTTCGCTCGTACGATTGACGATTTTTTCGTGAAGACGTTTGGATTTTGGGATCCGTTCATTCTTTGAACGTTACGTTTCTTGCACACAAAATCAAAAACACAAAAAAATCAAAAACTTTAAAATACAAAAAAAAATTAATTAAAAAACCACAAAGCAATTTCTTTCCTAAGAATTGCACCGAAAAAAATTAAAAAATCCAAAAGTAATACGTTTTCCTAAACGTATTACACCAAAAAAATATTACGTATTATTGTTATTTTTCTTATTCGATTTCTTTCGATTTTTCTTGTGAATATATATTTTTTCTAAAAAGTACAAAAAGATTTTTCATTTTATTATATATTACGTAGCACAATAAATTACCTACTTATCAAATAAGGCCTTAGTTGGGATTTCATCACCTAACTATTGTATTCGAATCCATAACGAGAAAAAAGGGCAAAATAGATAAATACTAGTAAGACGTTTGAACTCGACATATACAAACTATAAGGTGGGTATAAGGTGACGCGCTATAAAAGGCCGTCTAAGGAAAAAGGTTTTTAAGTGCTTTGTGCCACCTCGTTTCCCCGCTCGCTTGTGCGTATATTGAGAGGGACGACCGATTATTGGTTTGCCAACTCAAGTAGTATTTACGTATATATTTTTGTAGCTTTTTCATGTTGCTCCTCGAGAGGGAAAATCCTTTTCCTCTCAAAGTCGACCGAGGTCACCTACCTCATTCCAAAGTTTTAATTGTATGCGCACTCGCGCGCGTACATACATACCGAGTGGTGTACCAAATACTTCTAATTCTTCTAAAAAGAAGAAGAAGAAAAACAAAAAGACCGTCATTAAAGCCGATCCCGAGAATCGAGCTTTCGACAATACGATGGCAACGGATAATCGACCAATGATTGAGATTCTAAAATCTCACGTTGAAGGAAACGATGACGCGATTGTGGTGCCGAATATTGGAGCTAATCATTTCGAACTTAAATCGGGTTTTATTCAAATGGTTTCTGCTACACCATTTTTAGGCCGTACTAATGATGACCCACACGCTCATATCAAACGTTTCATCCAATTAGCTAATACCGTCAAATACAATGGGGTGCCCCAAGAGGCCGTTCGCCTCCAACTTTTTCCTTTTTCCCTCGAGGGACAAGCCCGGATTTGGCTTGATAAGGAACCACCCCAAAGTATTACCACATGGATAGACTTAGAGACCAAGTTCATTAACTACTTTTTCCCACCATCACGGACCACTTCCTTAAGGAATGAAATAATCAATTTTGAGCAAAAATATGGGGAAACGTTTAGTGAGGCTTGGGATCGTTTTAAAGATCTTTTGAGAAAATGTCCACAACACGGTTTTACTAAAGTTCATCAAATCAACACGTTTTATAATGGTTTAACTCTAAACGACCAAGACTCACTTAATAGTGCCGCGGGGGGCAATATTCTTGTGAAAACAATGAACGAGGCTTGGGCCATTATTGAGAACAAGGCTAAAGTGCAAACCAAAAGTGTTAGGGCTAATATGGCAAGTGCTAGTACGAGTAATAGTGAGGTGAATGATCAAATTAAGGAGCTTACTTCAATTGTGAAAACCCTTGCTCTAAGAACCGACGCCCTCACTACACATGTGCATGCCGTGAAAGAAAAAAGTGAGACGTGTGAGACTTGTGGTGGACCACATTCATACTTTAATTGTGACAAGGTTTACAATGATCAACAAGAAGTTTATGCTTATAATAACAATGAAATTGATCGGGTTCAATTCAAGCCAAATGTTGATGTTAACCATTTGTCTTACAAGTCTAATAACTATTTGGCTCCCCCGGGTTTTGTAGCACCACAAAGACCACCCCCACCCGCCCAAAATAGGAACCAAGCTCCTCAACGGGGTAATTTTCAAGGAAGTTCTAATCAACGGGGTTTTAATCAAAATCAAGGGAATTTTCAAGGGCAAAACCAAGGGTTGAATAATCAAGGATATAATAACCAAAGTTTTCAAAATCAAGGATTTAATCAAGGTTCTAATCAATATCAAAACCAAGGTTTTAATAATCAAGGTTATAATCAAATGAACATGCATAATCCTCAAATGGACTTGGTTCTTCAAAAATTATCCGACCATGAACGAATGATGAGAGAGATGCAAGAGCATAATCGACTAATGCAAGAATCGAATGATAAGAAGTTTTTGACTATGATTCAAACCTTTCGTCCCCAAGGTGCCCTTCCCTCGAACACCGTGACTAATCCTAGGGCTAATGTTAATGCTATCACTACTAGGAGCGGTAAGACCACCATAGAACCTTCCCCACCTAACCAAGGACCCGAGATTCCTTCTTCTTCGACACAACCTCCCTCTTCTTCCACTTGTGACATACCTCCCGTTATGCATTCGTCTACACCTTATGTTCCACCGATACCCAAATTTTATACCCCACCTTCGGTTCCAAAACCGGTTCCTTCACCTTCTATTTCTACTCCTCCTCCTCCTCCTCCTCCTCCAAAGGATGTGAGTGAGCAATCCACTCCAAAGCCTTCATCTCAACCCAATATACCTTATCCCTCAAGGTTGCGGAAAGAGAAATTGAAGAATAAGGATGATATTCAAGTTTCGAACTTCCTAAAAATGTTCAAACAATTGAATTTTAATATCACCTTTGCCGAGGCGCTCGCTCACATGCCTAAGTACGCTAAGATGTTTAAGGATCTTTTAAGTGACAAGGAAAAGTTGCTTGATATTGCCAATACCCAATTGAATGAGAATTGTTCCGCGGTTCTTTTGAGAAAATTACCGGTTAAGTTAGGAGATCCCGGTCGATTCCTTATTCCTTGTAATTTTCCGGGTGTTGAGAATTGTATGGCCTTGGCGGATCTCGGAACGAGTATCAATCTTATGCCATTGTCCGTGTGGAAACAATTATCTTTACCCGAGCTAGTCCCCACCCGTATGACATTGGAATTAGCTAACCGTACGGTTGCTTATCCGGTGGGGATAGCCGAGGATGTTTTCGTAGGAGTCGACAAATTCACTTTCCCCGCCGATTTTGTCGTCGTCGACTATGAAATGGATCCCCGTGTTCCCTTAATTGTGGGATGACCCTTCTTGAGAACCGGGCGTACATTAATCGATGTAGCCGCGGGTGAACTTATCATGAGGGTTGGGGATGACTAAATCGTCTTTAACATGGGTAAACTTTCCAAACTTCCCGATGAGCCCGAATCCGTGAATTTCATCGATGTGCTCGACGAAGCATGCGAAGAACATTTTCACGAGGCTTGTAAGAGCGGGATTTCTCCTTTACCTCATGTTGAGACCATAGCTTCTATTGCTCCTTCATTGACTCCATTTGGAGAAAGTGACTTAGATGAGTTTGAAGCTAGCTTAGGTCCTCTCGAGATTAACTATGATAATTCTCCCACCAATTGGGATGAAGACATTCGTACGATTGAGAGACTTCTCAATGAGAACAATATCTCTCCACCCACTCCAAAAGAAGTTACAAACAATGATCCTACTTTGACTAAGCCTTCCATTGATAATCCGCCGGATTTAGAGCTTAAAGATTTGCCGTCTCATTTAGAGTATGTTTTCTTAGAGGATGATAATAAGTTGCCCGTCATTATTGCTAAGGACTTAAAAGAAGATGAAAAATCCCGACTTATAGATGTGCTTAAGAATCATAAGAAAGCTATTGCTTGGAAAATCTCCGACATTCGCGGAATTGATCCTAATTTTTGTACTCATAAAATTCTCATGGAAGATGACTTTAAACCCACAATCCAAAATCAAAGAAGGGTTAATCCAAAAATTCATGAAGTCATTAAGAAAGAAGTTATCAAACTTCTCGATGCCGGAATGATTTACCCTATCTCGGATTCGCCATGGGTTAGTCCCGTCCATTGTGTGCCTAAGAAAGGCGGAATCACCGTTGTTCCCAACGAAAACAACGAGTTGATTCCTACTCGACTTGTAACGGGTTGGCGAGTTTGCATCGATTATCGTAAGCTCAATGATGCCACTCGTAAGGATCATTTCCTTCTTCCTTTCATGGATCAAATGCTCGAGCGTTTAGCGGGTAATGATTTCTATTGTTTCTTAGATGGCTTTTCCGGATATTTTCAAATCCCTATCGATCCAAAAGACCAAGAGAAAACCACATTCACTTGTCCCTATGGAACATTCGCTTACAAAAGAATGCCTTTCGGCTTATGCAATGCTCCCGGGACCTTCCAAAGGTGTATGATGGCGATATTTCATGACATGGTTGAAGAAACTATGGAAGTCTTTATGGACGATTTCTCGGTCTATGGTGATTCTTTCTCTTCTTGCCTTGCTAATTTAGAACGTATGCTCCAACGGTGTGAAGACACTGGTCTCGTTCTTAATTGGGAAAAATGCCATTTCATGGTAAAAGAAGGCATCGTCCTTGGTCATAAAATTTCCAAAGTCGGTATCGAAGTCGACCGTGCTAAAGTTGACGTCATTGCTAAGTTACCTCCACCTACCACCGTCAAAGGAGTTAGAAGTTTTTTAGGCCATGCGGGATTTTATCGACGTTTCATCTAAGATTTCTCGAAAATAGCTCGTCCAATGACTCATCTCTTAGAAAAGGATGCTCCTTTCATCTTATCTCAAGAATGTCTCGACTCTTTCGAACTTCTTAAAGGTAAATTAACTAAGGCACCGGTCTTAGTCTCTCCAAATTAGGAGTTACCTTTCGAGCTCATGTGCGATGCTAGTGATTTCGCGGTAGGAGCGGTTTTAGGTCAACGAGTTAACAAACATTTCCAACCCATTCATTATGCTAGTAAGACAATGACGGGGGCTCAATTGCATTATACCACTACCGAAAAAGAGCTTTTAGCTGTAGTGTATGCTTTTGAGAAATTCCGCCCCTATCTTGTGCTTTCCACCACCATCGTTTACACCGACCATTCCGCCTTGAAATACTTGTTGACCAAGCAAGATGCTAAACCGAGACTCCTTCGTTGGGTTTTGCTCCTACAAGAATTTAAAATCGAAATTCGTGATAAAAAAGGAGCGGAAAACCTAGCCGCGGATCACCTTAGTAGACTTGAGGATCCGTATCAAGGGGAATCTCCAAATCAAGAGATTAATGAATCCTTTCCCCTTGAGACCTTAATGTCTATTAATTCCAATCTTGATGATACCCCATGGTTTGCCGACATTGCAAACTATTTAGCGGGTGGTGTTCTTATTGAAGGGTTAACGTCCCAACAAAAGAAAAAATTCTTCAAGGACGTTAAAACGTACTATTGGGACGACCCTTATCTTTTCAAGCAATGTGCGGACTTAATCATTCGTAGATGTGTTGATGGGCCGGCGGCTTTATAAATCCTTGAAGCTTGCCATAAAGGACCTACCGGTGGTCACTTTGGTCCTAATTACACCGCTAAAAAAGTTTTCGACTCCGGATTCTATTGGCCCTCCATTTATCATGATGCACATGAAATGGTTAAACATTGTGATGCTTGTCAAAGGCAAGGCAAGATCACACATAAAGATGAGATGCCTCAAAATTTCATCCAAGAATGTGAAATAATTGACGTATGGGGTATCGACTTTATGGGGCCATTTCCATCATCGAAGGGAAACAAGTACATCCTCGTAGCCGTTGACTACGTCTCAAAATGGGTTGAAGCAAAAGCTTTACCTACTAATGATGCGAGGGTGGTTGTTAACTTCTTGAAACATTTGTTTGCTCGATTCGGTGTGCCTCGTGCTATTATTAGTGATCGCGGGACTCATTTTTGCAATGATCAATTTGCACGAGTCATGGCTAAGTATGGTGTCAATCACCGACTTTCCACCGCGTATCATCCTCAAACTAATGGACAAGCCGAGGTTTCTAACCGTGGTCTTAAGAGAATCTTAGAGCGAACCGTGGGAGAGCATCGTGCTTCATGGGCCGATAAATTAGATGATGCTTTGTGGGCTTTCCGTACCGCTTATAAGACACCTATAGGTTGTACCCCTTATCGCCTTGTGTACGGAAAGGCGTGCCACCTCCCCATTGAGTTGGAGCATAAGGCTTATTGGGCTTTGAAATGGGCTAATTTTGATCTTAACAAAGCCGGTGATCATAGGAAAATCCAACTCAATGAACTTAATGAACTTAGGAATGAAGCTTATGAGAATTCATTAATCTACAAGGAGAAAACTAAGCTCATTCATGATTCTAAGATTAAAAACCGAGAGTTCCATGTTGGTGATCAAGTTTTACTCTTTAACTCTCGGTTGAAAATCTTTTCGGGAAAACTTAAGAGCCGTTGGTCCGGTCCATTCACCGTGGCCCAAGTCTTCCCTTATGGCACCATTGAGTTATCCCAACCAAATGGTCCCAACTTTAAGGTGAATGGCCAACGGGTTAAGTTGTACTATGGAGAGGACATCTCTCACGAGATGATTCCATCCCTCTCCACATTTCCCTTGAATTAATTCGGGAAATCGAGTCGAGCTAGAGACTCGTGATAAATAAATCAAGCATCGTATAACTAGGTTAGATTTTTCCTTTACCATCCTTTCCACCCTTTTTCGCCTTCATCCATTGTCCGCCAATAAGTGTAGGGGGGAGCCGAGTAGGTTGTTTGTGTGTGGTGATTGTGTGCAGGGACATATGCTTTGATAATCCACTTTTGGTACTTTTGATGAGACCCGTGATCCCGTGTTCCCGTGTACCCGGTTCTATCAAAACTATTGTGATTCATACTTGTATATAAATAAAACGAATAAATGTAATCACTTTAGTTGTCCCTTCCTTAGCTCGATTTTAAACAACGTACTCAATGTCCTAAGTGTAGGGGAGTTTATTCTCCCACATGCTTAAACATTGAGGACAATGTTTATATCAAGTGTAGGGGGATTTCTTTCGAATTTTAGTGGCCTTTTCCATGAATTTGACCCCATTTTACCGAAAAATTTTAAAAAATTTTTTTCAACGTTTTTCAAATTTTTAATCTATTTTGGCCTAGTAGTATTTTTATTTATTTTCTTTCCTTTTATTATCGCATCATAATAATTTCCATTTCAAGAATAAAGAAATAAATAAATAAATAAAATGGTTTTAATAAGTTTAGATGTCTTTGATATATTAGGCCCGTCGTGAATATTTTGACTCAACCCGAGTTTACTTATTTAAGTTTACTCTAGCTAGTATCCTTAACCATATGGACCTTAATTGGTTTATTAGGCTAAGCATCCACGAGTCTCATTCCTTGAGATTTTAAATTGTGGAGAACGAGAGATGATAGAGTTAATTATAAGTTCGGTATTCTTTCATTAACTTATGTGAGTTAGTTATGAGCTTTTTCTCCCATCACTTGCTAATAAATATATTTTCAATAAATAAGGTTGTACGATTTAAAAGGTTACTTAGCTTCTAGCGCAAGATCGTTTAAAAGTTGCTCGGTATTAATTAGAGTTCATAGCCAAGGCATAACTTATTGAAACGGGACGCGAAGATTGGCTTATCCAAAAAGGCCCTAACAAGGCATGAGGATACCCGAGTCCAAAAAGGTCCTCACAAGGCATGAGGATTCACTTTTTGCTAAAGATCCTAAGATGATGTGAAGATCATTAATCCAAATTGATATGAAGGATCAAGACACACGACGAGAAGCAATTACTCCCCTAAAGATCATGGAGAAGTCTATCCAAAAAGACCCTAACAAGGTATGAGGATAAATAGATCCAAGTCCGAAAAGGAGGCGGATCGTTGTATATCAAAATCCCAAATAAAGAAGAGGATAAATGAAGAAGTCGTGGTCAACATTTGAAGCATCTTTCACTCCTTATGAAGATGTATACCAAAATGAAGAGAAGACCATAATTTCAAGATCGTCTCTCAAGATTTGAAGTTTGAAGTACAAGCCAAATATCGGTCCGAGAAAGGTCTCAAATCGTGAAACGAGTTATGCCAAGATATGAACTTTTTGAGGTTTCGAGAAGCAGCTTTAAAAGATTTTGTCCTTTAGCTAACTATTGATTAAATCGTCCCACTTTGTTTTCGGCCTAAATAAATTATCGAAATAAGTAAAAAATGCATCCTCGTGATCATTCAAGACAAAAATAAAATATAAGAGATACACCGTAGGAATAAGGGGGTCCAAGTGATTAACTAAACCACATGAGTAAGTGTTAGTAGTGCTAACTTGTAATAACAATGATCTCGTTTTTAAGCTTGGTATGGGGAACGTGAAACTTGAGGGTGATTAATATTCATGACACCAAAGCCCTAATCTAAGTCTTAGATTTCTTTACGAGTTTCTTCCATCTAATAATTTCAAAATTTATAAATTATTTTAACTTTTGTTTCCTTTTAAGTTTTTATCTTTCCGTAGTAGTAGTAATAATTAATAAAGGCCAAGATGGATTGATTATGAGGAGAATGTAACTTATGCTTTAAAATAATGCATTGCATGGGGTCATTGCAATGGTCAATGTTGGGAATAAATTTAGGCCAGAACACTTGAACGCTGACAAGAACAACTTAAGCGTTGACAAGAGCAAAGTGAGCGCTGACAGCATAAGCGTTGACAAGTTAAAGTCAAGCGTTGACAGATTGAAGACAAGCACTGATGGAAGATGTGAGCTATACGTATATTATATTCTAGATTACTTCTAGTAAGGATAGAAACGACAATGTATTTTCTATGTTTATCTTTACCTAGAATAGTTGATTCGTAGCTTATTGTACAAGACTTCTTGTTCTATAAAAGAAGATCTTTTAGGTTAAAGTTTAATATCAGTTTTCATAGTATTCGCAAGTTAAACCTTTCATTGTAATCAACACGATTATTCTAATACAAGTGAAAGTTTGTTTAACATCATTGTGTTTTAGATCAAGTGTTAATTCCGCATAACACTTTGTTACTTTATTCATAAGCAAAGGTTTCTCTACGTGTAGTACTTGATCTAATCTCGTTTACACAAAGCTTAATCGATCTAAGTTTGGGATCAACAAGTGGTATCAGAGCTTGTTGAGAAACTTTTGATCTTTAAGTAACGCAGAACCCTAAAACACCAAACCCTAAAAACCCTAAAATTCTCAAAACCCTAAAAACATCATGTCTGGCACAAATCAACCTCCTGCTTTGCTACAAAACAACTTCTCAAACCCTAGTATCAAAATTCCCATGTTTGATGCCAGGAACTTTGAGCTTTGGAAGTCCAATTTTGAGCAATACATAGCTATTCATGACTACACTCTTTGGGAAATTATCGAATATGGTAACACATTCGATAAAGCAGCAAAGATTACTGCTGCTATTGCCACAAGGACAGTTGTTCCCAATTGTCCTGAATCTGATAAGGTGGAAAAGCCTGAAGATGGGAGAGCTGTTGCTGTTGAAGATATAGCCAAGAAGAGGGTGGACATGAAAATCTTGAATATCTTGAAACATGGCCTAGGTCATGAGAATCAGCACAAGTACAAACGATTTGAGTCTGCAAAAGAGCTTTGGGAAGCTCTTGAAGTAGCACATGGTGGCAATGCTGATACAAAAGAAGAAAAGAAGAAGCAACTATTGCATGAGTATGCTGTCTTTAAAGCTCAACCTAATGAGAATCTCAGCAGTGTGAGAAGTAGACTTCTTGACATCACAAGTCAACTTTCCTTCATGGGAAAACAGATTGATGATCCTGAATTGAATGCTACTTTTCTCAAAAGCCTTGGTGATGTATGGAAGATTGAGACAAGATCTATTCTTGTCAATAATACCCACAAGACTTCCAGGTTTGATGACATTTTCAACAAGTTAAGGCTGTTGGAGAATGAATGGCAATTGGAAAGTGATAACAAATCTTCCAGCAGCAACATGGCCTTCTTCTCACAAAGCGAAGGCCAATTTGATTCCATGAACTTCTATGGACATTCAGCAACTGGATCTCAAGGTGTCAGCGCTGGATGTCAATCTGTCAACGCTGGATCATATCCTGTCAACGCTTTGTACTCAAGCGCTGACACACACAATCATGGCGCTGATAGAATTAAACCTGCTGGTTTTGATCTTGATACTGTGTGTGCCTTCATTGCTTCTTTGCCCAGTGATTCAAGGATTACATATGAAGATCTTGAGCAGATAAGTGATGAACAATTGGAAGAGATGGACATCAAGTGGACTATGGCTCTTGTAAGTTTAAGAGCAAACAGGTTCAATAAAAGGTTCAAGAAGAAGATGACCTTTAATGCTAAGGATGTTGCTGGATTTGATAAATCCAAGGTGGAGTGTTACAACTGTCATAGGATGGGGCACTTTATGAGGGAATGTAGATCTCCAAGGAGATCTGATGCTGGGAAGCCTTCAAGCCAAATGATTAAGAGCCCAGATCCCAAGGCCATGGTTGCTGTTCAACAAATTGATGGTGTTGGGGAATGGGATTGGAGCTGGATGGCTAAGAATGAGGAAGAGGACAGAGCTTTGGTTGCTGAGGTTAAAGAAGAGCATGCTGAATATGCTCTCATGGCACACTCCTCCTCCTCCTCAGATAATGAGGTATATGATGATGCTTTCTGTTCTAAGGGTTGTCGTTTAAATACTGAAAAATTAAAACAAGAAATAGTTAAATTACTAGATGAGGCAAGTACTGAAAGATGCAAAGTATCTAACTATCAAGTTGCTCTTACCCAAACAGAAAAGACAGTATCTGAGTATAAGAAAATGGAGTTTGATTTAAAGGATCAAATAAATATCTTAAAACATGAGTTACATCAGAGTAAGGATGTTCAAGATATAGTAAATAGGGTTAATCTTGATTTGATAGCTCAGTTAGAGGAGGCTAACAAAAATAAAGATAATGTGAGTCTTAAAATCCAGAGATTTGATAAGGCCACACAATCCCTAGGAGAGTGTGTTAGCAAACAAAGAGACTCTAAGGATATGAGTGGGATTGGTCTGAATAATTATACTGTTGTTCCACCACCAGCTGGGGATTTCTATGGTGTCCAATCAAAGGACTTATCTTGGACTGGCTTGCCAGAATGCCAAGAGGAGGAATTCATTCCTCCACCTAGAGTGACTTCCCCAGTTGAGGAATATCAGCAAAAGCTGACTGACCTAGAAGAGTGGAAGAAAGCTAACCACACTTTGTTTGTTAAGGGAGGGTTATTGTGTGAAAGTCCAAATGAGCCCACACCAATCACAAAACCAATTGTTGAGTCCATTGATCGTAAACCTATTAAGATCACACACCCTACCACTGGCAAAGCTGTTGACCTTGGCCCACAAAATGTTAGAAAACCTAGTGTTAAATATGCAGAGATGTATAGAAATTCTAGGTCACCAAAAAGCCAAGTTAGTAATCATGGAACAGGCTTCTTTGCTTCTAGACCTAAGACTATGTCTAGAAAAGCTTGTTACACATGTGGTAGCTTCTCACATTTGGCATACAGATGTGTCAACGCTTCCAATGTCAACGCTGATAGGAATCATTTCAGCGCTGACAAAAGTCAACATAGGTCAAACACTGTCAGACCCAATACCTTTGTGAACAAGAGTTCACAAGTTGTTAGACCAGCCCCATTCTTTTCTAGAGGTTCTAACACACAAGGCCTAAGACCTTTTCAAAAGTCAAATACTTGGTCAAATAGGCAATGGGTTCCTGTAGCAAACCCTAGGTTCAACGCTGATAGGAGCAATCGGGGCGCTGACAGGAGAAATTTCAGCGTTGACACACACATAGCTAAACCTAGGTATTTGCAACCACAGGGAAATAGGTCTAAAGCTTCTACTAGCTTAACATGGAGACCAAAACAAGACCAAAACCCTAATAATACTGGTATTTCTATGACATGCAACAGGTTTCATTATATTTCAAAGGCATTGTCAACACCAATTGGGGTTAACTGGGAATTTCATTCAAACAGGGATGAAAATGGGGTTGTTATGAGAACCAAGTCTGTTCTTGTTGAACAACCAAATGAATCCAAGTCTTGCAAGGCTTGGGTTCCCAAAGAAAACTAATGTGTTTTCTTTATGTGCAGGGCATTCAGCAGAAGATCAATGATTATGGATACTGGGATAGTGGATGCTCAAGGCACATGACTGGAAAGGAAGACTATCTGACCAATTTCTCTCCTATTCAAGATGGTGATAAGGTATACTTTGGAGGTGGCTACGGCACAATCACAGGAAAAGGAACCCTTGTCACCAACAATCTAAGGTCTATGTTGATGATATCATTTTTGGGTCTACTGATCCAAAAATGAGTGAGGACTTTTCCAAGCTCATGACAGATAAATTCAAGATGAGTGCAATGGGTGAGATGAACTTCTTTCTAGGTTTACAAGTTCAGCAGAAAGAAGATGGTATCTTCATCTCCCAAGATAAGTATGTAGCTGAAATCTTGAAGAAATATGGTTTTTCTCCACATGAGAAGGAGGCTTCCACTCCTATGGATAGGCAATACCCTTGGGGAAAAATTGGAGCTGGAAAGGATGTGGATGTTAGGCACTATAGATCAATGATTGGTTCATTGATGTATCTTACAGCCTCAAGACCTGACATCATGTTTGCTGTGTGTGCATGTGCACGCCATCAAGTGACTCCCAAAGAGTGTCACCTTTTTGCTGTGAAGAGGATTTTTAGGTACCTAAGGTGTTATCCAGATCTTGGATTATGGTACCCAAAAGATTCTCCATTGGACCTTATTGCATATTCAGACAGTGATTATGGTGGTGACAAGTTTGATAGGAAATCCACAACTGGTGGATGCCAATTTCTTGGGAGCAGATTAATATCTTGGCAATGCAAGAAACAAACAGTGGTGGCAAACTCTACAACTGAAGCAGAATATGTTGCAGCAGCTGCTTGTTGTGGACAAGTCTTATGGATTCAGAACCAGCTGTTGGATTATGGGTATAATTTTATGCATACCAAGATTTTTGTAGACAATAACAGTACTTTATGCATTATTAAAAATCCTGTACATCATTCTAAAACCAAACACATAGAAATTAGACATCATTTTATAAGAGATTGCTTTGAGAAAGGTTTAATACAACCAGATAGGGTAGATACTGAAGATAATGTAGCTGATTTATTAACTAAACCTTTTGATGCTGGAAGATTTCAATATTTTGTAACAAATATTGGAATGGTTAATCTCACTTAATATGTGTTTTGGAACCTTTTTGTAAAAGTATGTACAGGATAATGCATTGTTATTGGTCTTTGTGATGATTTAGATTTTCCACATTATTTTTCTAACACTGACAAAGGTAAATGTAACGTTGTCAAGTGTTATTTTGCCGTTGTTAGAGATATTATTGTCTAACGCTGACAAGAGTTTCTTCAACGCTGATAAGTGTTGTCGGGACGCTGTCAGCAACAAATGTTAGTTTTGTGGTTTTCATCTAAATGTGCAGGTAATGGTAGCTTTATGCCATTGGATACAGAGTTGCTTATGGATCTTTGAAGAGTTATTTGGACATGTTTTGTTTATGGATGATGGTTGGAATATTTATATTCCTATCTTGACATAAATTTTTAATGTTCATATATATATTTTGAGAACTCATGTATCATAGTTTAAGGGGAGGTTTAAGGAACCTTTAGGACTCTTGGGTATTCTTAGAATACTCTCATCACAATTCTAGATTGTGTCCACTGGTGAGTATGGGTTAGTTTTTCTAAACCATGAGGCACTGTAGCATGCATAGTATATCAACTTTGCATGCTGCCAAGACATTTTTGGCCTAGAATTGGTTGTGGTCTGTTGGGAGGCTTGGGAATCCTTTTGATATGGGTTTTACCTGGGAGTAACAAGGATTTTATGAGGTAACTTGGTTGTTAAGAATTTTGGTTAGCAAGGGACACTAGAGGACTGTTATGTCTATCTTGCTTATGCAAGTGTGCATAACTGGACAGTGCTTGCCGCCCTATGATAATTATCAGCTTTTGGTTATCTTCTCTAGGATAAGTTACTTGTTAAGGTCATTTTTCACTTTTTAAAACAATTTTATTTTTGGACGCTGACAAGATTTTTCCAAGCGTTGTTGTGACCAAAATGGACGCTGACATGGCTTTAGGCGAACGTTGACAAGATTATAGCCGTTGGGCGTTGATGGGTTATATTTGACCGTTGACAAACAATGGGACCTACCCAGTTGTAACTTTTTGACATATTTTCAAGCCGTAATTTTAGGAGTTGTTACTTTCATTTAATGCATGGGATAACTTATAAACTTTTTCAATATTTTCATGATTGATTTTTGAAAATCTTTGCCTATTTTTGGGCCAATCACGTGCATTCATCCACTCCTATAAATTTGGCTCCTATTTTAAACAGGGTATCTATAATTCTTGTCTAACACTTTTCTCTTATCAACCTTCATCTTTTATACATCAAATTAACAGCTTTCATCAATGGCACCAAGATTTAACTCAGCAGAATTGGATTTGGGGTTCAAGTCTCAACACAACATGATTGCTTATCTTGTTGCTGATAATACTTTGTTCCCTCAATACACTCAGATGGTGGAGTATTTGAATGCATCCCCATTAAGGTATGCTCTTTCTCATGCACCACTCATTCCAGTCACACACATTAAACAGTTTTGGAACACTGTTAGTTCCTCAACAGTTAATGGAGTGACAACATTGAATTCTATTGTACATGGGAGACCTTAGGTGGTTACTGAGGCCTTGGTACGCCAGGCCTTGCATCTTAATGATGCTGATGGTATAACCATGCTTCCCATATCTGAAATAGAACAAGGGCTTAGGGCTTTGGGATACCCTATTCCTGATGAAGGTACTCTTAATAAGTACCATAAGCAGGAATTTCCCCCAGCCTGGAAGTACCTAATTCACATTCTCCTTCAATGTTTGAGTCCCAAATGTACTGCACACAATGAGATCAATAGATCCATTGCATCTGCTATTGTGTGTATTACAACAGGGCAAAATTATAACTGGTCTAAAATGATTTTTGAAGGAATGTGTAAAAACAAGGGGACAAAAATGACTTTAGCTTATCCCCGTTTTCTGCAAATGGTTTTTGATGCTCAAAGATATTGTTCAAGGGATCACAATGACTTTTATAAGATCCCTGAACAAAAGAAGGCTATTTTTACCAAGATGAATTCACCACCTCATAGAGACCTACCATTAACCCCAGCCATGCTTGCTGTTATTGCAGCAGCACAACCCCAACCAGACCCCCAACCTCATATTGACCCTCAACCACAACTTGAACCTATCCCTGAACCTTTACCCTCACCTGACCAAATGCAAATAGACCAAAATCCCTTTGACGCTGACACATCTAATGTGGGCGTTGATATGCCTATTTCCAACGTTGACACCCATCCATCACAATCCCAAACACCCCTTAACCAACCTACATCTACACCTTCTTCTACACCATCTTCCACACCACCAGAATATAGGTTGATTAAACGCCAAAGGACTGCTGGAGTGTTCTCCTCTGGTGGTCCTAGCCATGAAGCAGAGAGAACCACCACCACAAGTGTGGCTGGTGACCTGGATGAGGCTGGGACTATTGGTTCTGGCTTAGAAGCTGGCCAAGACAGTCCCACCATAATTAAGTCCTCATCCATGCCCAATGAACCTGATTTGGGAGGTCAAATTCCCATTTTGGAAGAGGGCAGACTGGAACCAATGACGCTTTTAGAATTGACGGCTGTCTGCATTAGCTTACAAAAGCAAAATGCAGACTTAGTACAAATTGTCAGTAACCAAGGCCTTGAACTCAAAGATTTGAGGGAGAGGATTGTTGTTTTAGAGAGTGCTCATTCAAGGGGAGGTATGGAGGAGTCTTCCAAAGGGGAGGAAGCAAGAAATCTGAGTGATAAGAGCAGTCAAGATGGTCAATCATTGGATATTGCTGAAGCTCTTACTACATTAAAGGAGCAAAAAGGTTTTGATACGTCCTTAATCTCTCCAACAAATTTAAATTTATCATTTACAGATATGTTGAGGGAGGTTACACAAGGCGCTGAGGGAAAATACTTGAGCGTTGACAAGACAAGTTTGGACGCTGACAGAAGTATTTTGGGCGCTGATAGAGGAAATTTGGGCGTTGACAGATCTGCATATGGAGGTGATGTATTCCAGTCATCATCTATCATCAAAGATGTTCCTACTCAGGTATTATCATCTACCCTACCAACAATTGAACCAACAGATAAGGGTAAGGGTAAGTTGGTAGAAGAACTTGTTCCAAAGAATGCAGCTCAGATTGAGTTTGATAGAAGAATGGCTGAGCAAATGATGGAACAAGAAGAAAAGGAAAAGTCACCATTTGTTGTGACTTCTGAAGAAGAGAGTGATGGAGCTAGTTCAGACTCAAGTGTGATGATTGTTGAACCAGAAAGACTTGAGTATGGTGATGAGCTTGCTAAGGAAAGGCTGAGAGATTTGAAGTTGCAAATTGATTTTGATATGCCAGAGGTAGTTCAGATGTACAATTCTTGGGAAGAAAGCTGCATGGATAATCCAGACTTGACCATTTCAGACCAGATATGGGGTTTGGAAATTCTTCTTAGAGTTCAGCAGGATTGTAAGGTGATGTTGAAGTACAGGGCAAGCAACATTCTCTCTGAATTGAAAAGGGATAGAAGGAAGCTCTACTTTATGTTGCTCAAATGTCATGGAGTTGGATGGACACATAAGAAGCTGAAGGCTTTGACATTTGATGAGTTGGAACATAGAGCTTATCCTATTTGGGTGAAAGTGCAGGAAGAGAACACTTTCAGACTTCTTTCAGATGAAAGAAAGGAGCAACTTGCAGAAGAGATGGCAATCAAGAAAGCTATGATAGTTCCTAGACCAGTAAAGAAGGGATTTATTCTTGAATTTCCAAAAGATATGTCTCAACTATATCCAAGTGAAGCAATCATTAGAAAGAGCCTCAAGCTCTCCCCATTAGAAGCTTCAGATATGGTTCATGTGTTACCACTAGATTCCAGGAATCCAATTATAAGTTATGAGGAAGATGAATGTGGATTCTGGAAAATTGGAAGATTTGGCAAGGAGGTACACACTTTTACCACTCTCATATCTTTATTTGCAAGTTGTGACAGAGAAGACTTGGTAGACCTTTGGAGGTTGCTAGAAACCAAGTATGAGGCTGAAGCACCAACTTCAGCTAATGGAATAAAACTTTGGACCACATTCAAAAGAATGTGTGGGACAAAAGAAGAAGATCCTGAAATATGGAAGGATCTTGAAGATGATCTCAGTGGTCTTCAATGGAGGTTATATTCAGCTGCAGGTGTATACCATTTGAGTTCTACAAAGTTTGCTGAGTATTTACTTGTAGATGCTCAGTATTTCATATCCAAGGCTGTTTTGGAGAAGATGAAGGACACCCAGTTGGAGATAGACTATACAAGTGATGTGGCAAAGAATTTGATCAGATTTATTTATTATCAATATGATAAGGTTTGTCAGACTCCTCCAAGTTCTTAATGTTTATTCAGAAACTTGATCATAAGAGTGGATATCAAGTTTAGGGGAGGATTGTTGGGAATAAATTTAGGCCAGAACACTTGAACGCTGACAAGAACAACTTAAGCGTTGACAAGAGCAAAGTGAGCGCTGACAGCATAAGCGTTGACAAGTTAAAGTCAAGCGTTGACAGATTGAAGACAAGCACTGATGGAAGATGTGAGCTACACGTATATTATATTCTAGATTACTTCTAGTAAGGATAGAAACGACAATGTATTTTCTATGTTTATCTTTACCTAGAATAGTTGATTCGTAGCTTATTGTACAAGACTTCTTGTTCTATAAAAGAAGATCTTTTAGGTTAAAGTTTAATATCAGTTTTCATAGTATTCGCAAGTTAAACCTTTCATTGTAATCAACACGATTATTCTAATACAAGTGAAAGTTTGTTTAACATCATTGTGTTTTAGATCAAGTGTTAATTCCGCATAACACTTTGTTACTTTATTCATAAGCAAAGGTTTCTCTACGTGTAGTACTTGATCTAATCTCGTTTACACAAAGCTTAATCGATCTAAGTTTGGGATCAACAGTCAAGTGTAGGGGATTTAATAAGTGTGTAAACACTTATCCTTTTGCCACTAAAATCAAGGAAAAATAAGACCTAATCATGTGTTTTGCATCTTAAATGTCGGAATTTCGCGTGGTTTTGTGTTTTGTGTGATAAATAGGTACAAATGATCAAAAGAAGAGAAAACACGGGATTTCACGGTCAAATAATGAAGAAAAGTCCAAGAAAGAAACGAAGACAAGATCAAAAGTCCAAAAGTGTGCAAAGATCACGGAAACCGATGAAAAATCGACACGAGAAGAAGAAAAAGATCTTAAAGAGCCAAAATGAGTTCGACTTTAGCGGATTTTATCATTTGTCAACTCGATTCTATTTACGGACTCAAGTTTACGGCCAAGTGGGACCCACATTTGGAAAATGGGCTCAAAAGCCCATTTGTGACTAAGTTATTTTTGAAAGGCCCAAAGAAAAAATGGGAAAACAAAACAAACGGAAGGAGAGAATGTTATTTTGGGCCTAGCCCATTTTAAAAGATAACAAAACAAACGGAAGGAGTAAGTTTGGAAATTACTCATTTTTTGGTAAACTTTTTCACCTCAAAACCCGGTCTAACTTCCTCCCACGTGTACACCATATCACAATAAACATCAATTTTATTTACCCCACACAATTTATTAACCCCAACCGTCCATTCCCACACACACAATAAATTATTTTCGATACAACCAAAATGTTTTCATCTTCCCCATTTTCTTCTCACCCAAACCAGTAAAAAAATCCACTATTCACCAAAACCCTAATCAGGTAAAAGTCAAATTAATTTGGGGGTTTTGTGCACACGGTTGATTCACACGGATGGGGATTAAATCCCCATCTTTTTCGCAGCTCCACCAACTGTGGTCCTCTCTCTCTCCCTACGTGGCTACTCCTTATTGGTTGAGACACCTCACAACAGCCATTTAGCCAATCCAATCAAGCCACATCAGTCTTCAACAAGCACAAGAAACACAACGGATTGCCACTTTGGCAATCCGTGTGACTATGGGACATTTTTCCACCGTTGGATGAAGAAAGAGAGAAGAAGAGAAGAGATAAATGGCCAGGATCTTACTCCGTAGCCACCAAGGAAACCTAGAAGGTTCGGGGGATCCTTATAAAAACCCCCTCTCCTCATGTAATTGTTTTATGCTTTTCTTTATTTTTAATTTTCAGAAAATTAGTTTAATAGGTTTTTTAATATTGTAATTTCTTTTTCCAAGTATTGTAATTTTTGATTCGAATTAATGAAAAAATTAAGTTTCGTTTTAATTTTCGTGTGATCTTAATTTCCAGTTACTGTTTTTAGTTTAATCAGTTTAGAAAAGTATTGTTTTACTGTTCTCGATTTAATATAAATAAAAAATAAAAAAATATATATATATATATATATAAAAATAAAATAAAGTGAAGTATAAATAAATTTTCCCCACTAGAAGATTTATAAAAAAAAAGGAATCAAATAGTTTGTTTGGTATTGTTTGGTTCGAAGGTTGAAGTAGTTTCGGTTAAGTTATTATTGGATTCGAAGCAATATGGTTTAAGTTGATGATTGAGGATTGATTCAAGGAGGTGTTTGTTTGGCGTTTGATTTCGGTTTAAAGCTCGCTCAGCGCGACGCTTCGTCCCAAAGGTTTCGACGTCAGGTTCCTTATATTCTCTTTTCAGTTTTTATAAGTTTCAATTTATCTGCTATTTTGTTTGAAGTTATATGAATCTGTTTTTGTTTTGCTCTAGTTATTGTCTTATGGTGTTGGATATAGGTTTGTCTTGAACTGCTTAGATTATTAGCTTATCTAGTTTTGTTGTTTAAATCTGCTACTTGTCTCGGGTATGTTTAGTTTATGTTAACAGCTTATTTGGTTTTTGGATGCTTATTTGGTTATTAGTCTATTTGGATCTGATTATGAGTTAGTTGGTTGTCATTTTTAGTAGTTTATTTGGTTCAGACTTTTGATTAGCTTTTTAGACGTCAGTTTATTTTTTTTGTGTTGCGTATTATCACTGCTTATTAGCTTATTTGAGATTCAGCTTATTTTTCTGCTTATCTAGTTAGTAATTCGGTTAGTGTGGATTTGCTATTTTTATTATTTGAGCGCTAGTTATTTGTTAGAATTAGATAGTTTGCTTTTTCTTATTAACTGCTTATTTGTTTGGTTCAGCTTATTTTGGTTTCTGCTTTTTATTCGACTGTTTTTTTTGCTGCTTACTCCTCAGACCCAATTGGTCTGAGGGTTTAATCTGTCCAAAAATAAAAAGTCTAAAAAGTTAAATAGCAAAATTGGGTCTGTGCAAAGGTCGAACCCCAGACCTCTCGCTTGGCAGCCCAACGACCCAACCAGTAGACTAGAACCCTCTTTATGTTTTATTTCACTTAGTTTAATTAATATAGCGTGAATTTCGGGTGGCAGTTTTTATATAATTAAAATTAGTTTAATTAAGGTTAGTTTTATTAAAAAGTTGTATTTAAATTCCCTTTTTATAAAAATTCAAAAATAAAAAATAAACAAAAAAAAATATTTAGTTACTTTTATAATTTAAAATTACTTTTCATTTTAATTTTGTTTATTTAAAAATAGTTTTTATTTACATTATTTTAGAAATAGTTAAATTAATCTAGTTTTTTTTATTAAGTTTTTACATAGGTATATTATCAATTTAGTTTAAAATAGATTTAATTAAATTAGTTTTTAATTTTAAATATAATTAGTTTAAAAAGACAACAAAAATACGATTTACCAGAAACAAAGTTAAGTTGAAACGTAAAACCGGAAATCAAATTCGAGTCGAATCGAGGAAAAACGAACTTAACTGCAAAACATATAAAATCCGAGTTTCAGATTGCATATGCAAGTGTTTCAAATTGCAATTCAAGTGCACCAAGGCTCATCAGTTTTGGTGTTGTATGGAGTCAATGTCCTTGCGGCAAGAGTAATTAAGACCCAGGCTCATGGGGTATAGCGTATCTTCCATATCTAAAAAGGATCATTATATGAAACCATGTTTAAAAAATCTCAGAATGTGGACTACATCAGAAACTTAAAAAAAGCAATAATGGTATACACAATTATAATACAATGCCAAAATCTATATGTTGCTTGATTACATAACTCTATGCGCTACTTAGGCCTTACAAAAAGACTGCTTGTTTATGTTATCTTGGAAATTATGTAAGCTATATTCTTGGAAAATTTGCACTATCTTTTGAGACAATAGCAGAGACTTTTGAGAGAATAACAGAGACTGTTTCTTTGCTACTGAGTTGGCTGGTTTAGAGGTGGCGATGAACTAATGAGTACATCTTCACCTCTAAAGTCCCATTGAACATAAAAAGTTAAACATGTTATGTTCCAAGATCCCTATTTAACCAAGCCGATTCGATGAGTATATTTAGACTCTAATTATCAATACTAAGATATACATCTCTTATGCGTCAGTTATCATGATAAATAACTCGAACTATAACAATAACTTTTTAAAGTTACAAACTAAATAGAATATTTAGCCATTCACATATTCACTTGTTAGTTAAACGAAAGTAGTATCAGCAAGGATTAAATTTCTTAAACTTGAAAACATTTTGGATCAGATGTTTGAGCTTATGGAATTAACACGCATGGACCATGGATATTTCCATGGAAAGGCATTACCCATGACAATCTCAGATTCTCAGCCATTTGCATAACTGCATAAGCAACTCCAATCCTCTACATGCTTTGCAACCTAACCTAATTACATGCTCTTACCCGTAGAAGCAAACCAATAGGCTGTGGATGGTAGCTAAGCTATGTACATAGAGAAGCTAATACGATAAGACATTATCAAATTAATAGTAGAACCACTCCTCCATTGGAACTCACCACTGGATTTTCTTGTTGCGCAAGACACTATAAGTTTCCTAATGATAGCAAACACAATGCAAACTTGTTTTGGTACATTTAATCTATTTGTTACATGTATTATCAGATTTGTCAATGCTATACATATGATCAGCATATTAGCCTAAGCACATCTACACACCATATATTTAGAGACCATGTTAGTCATACCTGATTACTACTTATTCAGTATGGATACACACCATAATCATACTTTGTGACATGTCTTTCCGACAACCCTGCACCATGAGACAACAACATATCAATTTCATATGATACACGTTAAATAACATAACAAATGAAAAATGCATAGTTGAGCTCAAAACACTAAAACACTGCCAACCTAATTCTCAAATCATCATTACCGGTATTCGTGAAACTGATACCAACCATAAGCAAATATATCATTAATAAAAACAAACTCTGACACATTAAATTCATAACTGTAACCATAGTTGTGACACACGGCATCCACATCCCACGCATCTACCAACACCTTCCCATAACACCCATACCGCAAATTCCTTTGCACGTAATTGTTAACTTGGATTCACTAACAACACGGGTATAAGATCCAGAGGTCGGGGAGGATAGAAGTGGTGTTTAGCCATTTTAGTGAGAGAAACAAGTAAGAATAAAAGTGTGTTTATTCTAGTGAGAGAAAGACAAGAAAGAAATGATAAGCCTCACCCCTCCATGGAAGTATGGAGGGGTTTATATAGCACGGGACTTGGACTACTACATATGACATTATTAGTCCATGTAAGTCTCGGCTATGAAACTAATGTAACTCCGTTAGTCACACACATTTTAAGGCTAACAATCTTCCCCCAATGTGGTGACATACGGAATTACTTACAATGTTCCTAACAAATACAAATACAACAACAAAAATATGACAGTATTAAGTTTGCTTCCAATGCTGAGGATGACACGGTTGTCTTCAAGTCTTCTAGAAAAACTTATACTCCAGTTTGAATCCTCTTTGTCTTTGCTTGTTGAGGAACCATTGTATCATGTATGAACTGGATTAACTTCCCCCCAATTCATACCACATGTCATGAAAATCTTTCTTCATAGACTTCTTTTTGACGAAGCTTCTGAATCAGCTTCCCCCCAAACCAATATCACTGTCTTGAGCAGAACCTGTAGCTTGAGCAATCTTCTATCTTTGACATTTAAAGTGCACAGCGGAATTTTGTAGAAGAAGAAGTAAACCCCACCAAGTAACTGCTACCTTGACATTTTTGGTCTTCATGATTATGTGTTTGGGGGAACATGTAAGAAATCAGCAACAAATCTTCTCACGCTTGTAGAATGCTTCCCCTAGAAGTTGAACTAAGTACTCCAGAGTGGAACTAAGTCTCCAAAGTACACGTTCTTCTCCCATGATGGTGACGAACTCTCGGAAGCATCATCTGACGTGTACGGTCAAAATCGCGAGATGTTCTTGTCGAAAGTATGATGGTGACGAACACTCGGTAGCGTTCTTGTCAAACGTATGGTGGTTAAGAACACTCGGTAGCATTCTTGTCAAAAGTATGGTGGTTAAGAACACTCGGTAGCATTCTTGTCAAAAGTATGGTGGTTAAGAACACTCGATAGCATCATCTGACGAGTACAATCAGAATCGTGAGAAGTCCGTGTCTGAAGCAGTAATCTTTGTTGATATTCTGTAGCTCAAGTTGCTCGTGAGAATTGTTTGCTGATCACATCTCTACTCTTGTACTCTCTGGCTAAACTTACCAACCTCGTATTATTTCGGCTATCTATAGTGACCACTGGTGAAGTAAACCTGATATTCTAAACTTGAAACTGAAGTATAATCCCCCAAATTTGTTACTTACGCTTAGCACTTGTGTTGATTGAAGAACGGTGCAGAGAAACGTCTCTTAGAATCTCATACATAAAGAGAGAGGTATAAGATGTAGAACACCTCTTGAAGTATCCACAACTCCCGGTGAGTGTGACACTTAGCACTACAACATAACTCCTTAAATGATAGTTGTCCATGTCGTCGACCATCCACCCCTTGACAGTGGAAACTAGATAAATCAAGTCTTAATCATAAATGCTGAAGCGAATCATCAATCGATAGAATTGGGTGAAAGAGGCTCGATGATGAATTGAGTAGAAGCCTTCGTAATATTCCACTTCAACTTCAAATAATAAATACCAAATCCACTTCGTAATCACTTGACATTACTTTGCCCGAATACTAGCCGTTTTGACAATTTCAGTGAATCTTAAAGGATCGTTTTGGTGTTTGTTTGTTTTTGTCTTCGTGTTTGTTTGTTGTGTTTGTCGTGTTTGTTGCGGGTGTCAATTGAGTGTCGTTAACTAGAGAACCAACGATGACTAGAGAAAGAGAGGTCGTCAACGTCGTCTAGCAAACTTGATTTTTGAAGCCCAAATCAATCATATACCCAACTGATACCGCGGTGAGGTCGTCAAAAAAATTTCAGAAAAATATAGGTTCAAAACGAAGGTTTTCTTTAATCGGAATGAATTTCAATAACCAACGTCCAAAATTATAACCAAATTCAAGTTCCCATATTCAGCCGACTATTTGCGTTATATAACACAAGGCCCAATTAGATCCTGGTCCATACCCTTCAATGTTTAGAAATCTCACAGCCCATTTAGTGGTCAAGTTAATACTACACATGGTCCAACCCTTAAATTCGGTCCATCTCAGCAGACTGGTCCAAGCCCAAGTGAAAATATCACAACCCATTTTGTAACATGAATACCCGATCAAAAATTATAACACATATCTTAATCAAAAATAGGTAACAACCCAAATAGGTAGATATAAGTAACTCAATCCTAGATATTAGCTCAAATGTATATCTTAATCACACACATAGATTTGTCCACCCCATCTCCTTCCATCGTACTCTCCGCCCCCATCATACCTTCTCTCAAACCGTCATCAATCTCATATTGATTCAACCATCTCAGTCATCAATCTAAACGTAATCTATTGTGTACCAATCTCCTAACTTTCAACCAAAAACGCAGCATCTCCTAAAGCTCCAAATACATATCAAATCTGTTCATTTAACAATATCCAATACCTAACCTCAGACCTTGTAATCTTTATTTTTATGCTCAAGACTAATCAAGACCATGTCTTTCAAGATCCGAATGGTGTGGGTCACAGGTAGGCATTTTGTGTTGTTAATTTGAACGAATCAAAGCATAGAATGTGAACAACCTTGTTCTCGTTCATGCTTTAAGAATTCGAATAAAGAAATGGGGTTTCTGAACAAAGATTAATGATGATATGGTTTTGTGTGAATAGATCTTTAATGATCTCAACATGGAATGTGAAACACGAAAACGAATCTGAAATCTTATTAGGGATGTTGGTTGTTGGTTGAATAATAGTTTTATTTGTTTATTTGGATTTGAGGTTTGAGTCGTGAATGTGTAGGAGATGGTGATGGAGTTGTAATGTTATGAGACGAAGGGATATAGGTTAGCTCGAGTCGAGGTTTGATATTGATGTTGTTATGTTCAGATACAATCTTTTAACAAAGATTCACATCGCAATGTTTTTTTTTCACCATGTGTCGCAATGTTTTCTTTTAAAACAAACTAGTCATCGCAGTGTATAGAGATTCACAACACCCCATCGCAATCATTCTGTATCTCCCCATCGCATTGAGTCCTAACATCCATCATAATGTTATCTAATTCCATCGAAAAGTTTCAGAGATAAACCATCGCAATGTTGGAGAAAATCCGACAGCATGACGCCTTAAATACCATTGCGATAGGTCAAACCACCCATCGCAATGAGGGACAGTCAGACCCATCGCAATGTTTCAAAAAGAAACCCCATCGGAATGTAGCTGAGATTCCCCATCTGAATATGCCATCGGAATACTTCCATCGGAATGACTATCGGAATGTAACAATCTCCCCTTAAGGGAGGTCGCTCCAAGAAACAAAGTTCTAAATAGTCTATAACTCGTGATCTATGCTAACTAAGATGTGACCGAGACTTTATTGGGAAAAACGTATTTCCAACAATCTCCCCCTAAGGGAGGTCACATCTTTTTACAAAATCTTAAACCTAGCATCTATGCTTGAGTCTTCGATCTTGTTCTTGTGAATATGCTTGATGTGATCTTTGACTTTAGTCTTGAGCATGTTTCCTTGCCTTGACCTTGTGCATTCTTTACTTGTGATATTTGCCTCTTCGTGACTTCATGTTCCACATACTTATACTTTTAAATTCTTGAAAGCTTCAGAGTTTGATACAGCGGAAGACTTGACCTTCAGGCTTTCTTGAATTTGTTGAAGTACTAATTGTATGTAGTATAAGCATGTGGTGACGACTTCTTCTGGATTGTACACCGCAATGCCACCTTTTTGTTACGCTGCATAAGACAGTTAGCAACAAACAATATACATGGATGAAATGGCCTTGAACATTTCATTCTAATTCGGTAGCAATTTACCTCCGGTCGGTGAAGACCGTTGGACGATATTAAATATCGTACTTGTGGCAGGTAGTTTCAATAAAGAACCTCCTTGACAAGATTTCGCGGGTAAACCCGTTCTCTTTACTCGACCGTCCAAAGCTGACTGCGAACGTAAAGAGTGGATCATTTGGATAATATTATCCGCATGATTTGAATCCGTCAATTCATGTTCCTGGAACAAGTGAAGTTCAATTAAGAACCGCACCATCGTTGCTTTCCAGTTGTCACTAGCTTGATTCATATAGAATCTTGCAAGTTACCTACCAAGTGCTGTTTGATGTTAACACTAGAAGGATTTCCATTCGTCACTGTAAATACTTAATAGTATTACTCTGAATGTTCTGGCAAGATCACTAAGATATTGCTTAGAGGCCTGGAACGTGTTTAAATTCATTTAAGAATTAAACCACTGTTGCTTTCCAGTTATCACAAGTTTGATTCATAAAGAATCGCACAAGTCACCTACCATGAGCTTTTTGATATTCGCTCAAGAAGGATTTCCATCTTCATTGTAAATACTTTCGTATTACTCGGATGTTCAGGCAAGATCATGAAGATTTTGCGTAGGACTCTTAAGATCTTTCTTACTTTTCACAGTGTGTGAAGAAGCAAGGAATAATGAAAGTGTGTCCTAATGAGATATTTGATGATCTCAAATGGCTCTAGACTCGATCGTGCATTTTGGATTTTTAGTGATCGGAGGCTGGAGAGGAGTGCCACCTTTTCAATACCAATTTATTCGGAGTGAATAAATCAATAGATAATGTGTTGTCTCCGTGTGATTAAAACAAATATCTTTTAAGAGATATCTGAGTTAGCTGGGATGGGTTGTGCCTTGCATCACTGGGTCCATGATGTCTATCTTCAATATCAAGAATCATTAAAATGATCTCAATAGCATATGAATTGACCCGGTTTCTGCCTAAAGTTGTAAGGAGGGCTTCTTTCTTTACACCCTTTATCTTTACAATTCTTTTTCATTCTTCAACCCCTTCAATGCTTACCAATACGTCATAACTAGCACCTTGTTGTGATTGTTCCAGTGCTAACTTAAGTACTTGGTCGGCATTCAGCTACGTTCACAATCTTTCTCCATCTTTCCTAAGGACTACTATTTCTAGCTATGGAATGTCCTTGGGAAGATTCCTCCGGTTCTAGAGAAATCATTGGACTTTAACCTATCCTACCATCCTTATGTCACCACAATCTTCACCGTCGTGAATAGAGATGTTTTTGGTAAGTGTATGTCACCATGAAATCCATTTTGAAGTGCAAATCCATTTTGCTCCCCCTTAACATATGCCACGATATCCGAAAACATTTTGCACATGTCGGGATGAGCTATCATGTTAAGTCAAACCATTTATGATTGATCATATCCCATATTAAATCACATTTTCTCCCCCATATTAAAAATATTAACCCAATCGATGTTTTTAATATCAATTGATTTAATAGCATTTTAAGAAAATTTGGGAAGAAAAATACAAGTCCAATTATCTTCATGAATTACACAAGCTCCCCCTCAAATTAATGAGGGTGTGCTGAAACGTAAAATAAATACCTTTTAAACACAAGTGTAAGGTATTTATCACGTGCAAAGATCATATATGATAATGAATTCACAAGATTAATAATTTACGAGGTAGGACCTGAATGATGGAGAACATCATATGAAAGAATCACATGGTTCTTGTTCACGAATGTTGGTCACCTCGTCACGTCCGCGAGAAAATTAATTCCCGTTGTTGAGTCAAAGCTTTCCGGTGAAATGCTTGACTTGATTATGAAAAGCGGGTTGCTATCTGAAATAATAGCAAACCATTTTGAGCATGTTTTAAAAGTTTGAACTTCTGCTCGAACTTTATTTACAACCCCGTGTCATTATTGAATGACATTTCTAGGTTCGTAAATATTATCGATTTCAGAAGACATGCTCTTTTTATCAAAACATTTTTGAACACACAATTTTGAAAGATTTAGAAAAAAACCTTTTGAGAAATTCTCGAAAAATTGTGTTCAAAGTTTTGAAAAACAATTACTTGAGCTTAAGATGTTGAATATCTTAAAAGCGAGCTCAAGTCCGAGAAGTTGTGAACTTCCCGTTGTTAAGGATAAGTTACCATCGGCGATAAACTTTCCTTTTATCTGAAGGACGAGTCCTAAGCTGACATTTACTTAGAAGTCGTGTTCATGAGCTTGAAAACTTTGACTGTTTTAACGGAAAGCTCATGACCGAGAAAGGTTAATTTCTCGTTACGAGGAAAAGTTCTCTTATTTAAAAGATACACTTTCCTTTCTGAGCTTAAAAACTTCGAATGTTTTAATACAAGCTCATGACCGAGAAAGGTGAATTTCTCGTTAAGAGGATAAGTTATCATAAAAGATAATTTTTCCTTTATTTTAAGTTCGAGTTACAGTCTGACATTTAACTGTAAGTCATTATGCATGAGCTTAAAAACTTGGAATGTTTTTGATATAAGCTCATGCCCGAGAAAAAATGAATTTCTCGTTGTTAGGATAAGTTTACCATCGGCGATAAACTTTCCTTTCTTTGAAGAGCGAGTTATAGTCTGTGATGTGACTATAAGTCCTTGTGCATGAGCTTAAAAACGTGGAATGTTTTTAACATAAGCTCATGCCCGAGAAAAATGAATTTCTCGTTTTTAGGATAAGTCATCATCGGGATGAACTTTCCTGTCTTTGGAGATCGAGTTACAGTCTGTTATGTGACTGTAAGTCCTGTTTGCAGCTTAACCATGAATCCCCTGAGACATTTGTTTCTCTGATATCTGCTTCTTCAGCAACCAAACTCTAAGAGTGTCCTTAGTTGAACGGTACACAACGATTGGACCGCTTCGTTCTTTTGGAACATCAACTTTGGTACCTGCAATCTCATTAGGAATTTGCATGCTTTGACGTGGGTTAGCGATATCAATTATAGAAGCACATGGGGGTTCACAGTTGGCTTTACTTGTTTCAGAGGCGACCTGAGTAGATGATTCACTAGTCTTGGCTGGCAAACGTTTCCTTTTATAGAAAACCTTAAGTTTAGGCGTAAGTGAAGTATCATCTTTATTAGTTTCCTCCCTAGTAGACTTAGTAGAATCGGAGACAATCCTAGTTAAAGGGCACTCGTTTCCTACAAGAGTGAAAGTTCTACCAGTGGGGTGCCACATTTTGCCAACGGGTTTGATTTTAGCAACCCACTGGGATTTAAGTCTAGCACGGGAGTTCACCTCATTAAGCAATTTTTTAATACAGGAGTCATGATTTGCCGTAAAGACACATTTTCTACATGTTTTACAAGTAGCATATTTAATGTCCGAGTAATTCCTAGATGATAGATCGACGCTCCTAGGAGATGACATGCTACGGTTAGCAGTGTTGGGTAATCTAGAAGGCATCTGACTAGGTTGGACATTGCTATCTCTTACATGTGTCTTTTGAATAGCTTCCCTTTGACCAAAATCATGGCGCACATCAGTTGAACTAGTTCTAGACGTGTTCATTGAACTATTCTTAGAGGAACTAGGGGCAATCATGTGATGAGGTCTTGCTAAAACTGATTTAGTCACATTAGGCCTAGTTGGTGGAGTGACTGTTCTAGAAATATGTCCCAAATCAACTTGGGAGGCAAACCGCGGTCTCGAGGATTGGGGTCGCTCGGATCTAAATGCAGTAGGTTGTCTGACAATCGGTTGTCTGACGAACTGATTTGTAGGCGGTTTCCCCAAGATTGATGGTTTTTCAAGCTTAGTGTCCACACTAGGTCCTCTAGTTTTCCTTAACTCGTTTTTCAACGCAGCTATAGCAAAAACCTTTTCCTGTACTTGGGCCTTTAATGTTTCATTTTCTTTGAGCACGTTATCTTGGGATGTCAACTTAGATTCAAGCAGTTGAATTTGTTTCAAAAGATTATCTTTTTCAGCTTTAGAATCTAGAACAGTTTGATCCAATTTTCTTTCAAGAACAACGTTTGACTTTTCAAGTTTTTCAAAGTATGTTTCAAATTTGTCCGTTTTCTTAGAAAATTCAAGTTTGGCATCCTCAAGATCTTTTGATTGTTGAGCTACAGTCGTTTCGAGCTCTCTAATCTTGGAATCAGAAGCAGTCAGTGAAGCAGTTATAATGCAATTATCATGATGTTTAGCATTCTGAACAATCTCTCCCCCATTATGACTTACATCGGATGAATCAGAAGTGGTATTGCTATCACTCTTTTCCATCCCATGTTTGTCATAATTAGGTTTAGAATGCTCAATATGCGGCATATCATCAGCATATACATCATAAACAACATTACATTGTACCATGTTTGCAGGCTCTGCGTCATAAATGGATAAGGTGTCATCAAGAGAAATCTCGTGAACATTCCCTGACGTGCCACTGGTATCATGTTGTCCTCCTGATTCCGTGCTCTTGGCATTGATAGGCTCCAAGTTTTCAACCGAATGACCATTCTCCTCTTGCATCTGCGTCATTGATTCTTGCACTCCATTATCATACTCTTGCTGAAGTCGTGATCTTTGATAAATCGAAGACGACACCGATGTCATGAGTTTCAATATTGTATCACGGAAAAATCGAAGCTCGGTATGTGTATCTCGAAGAAATGATTGGCAAATCACTGAACTTTCAGACGTGATGATATTGAGTTGGAGGAAAGGCGTGAGTTGTGTCACAAGAGTCTTGTATGCAAGTGCCGATGCAGAGTGATTAAAGTTGTCACGGTTGAGTTGCTCGGCGAGTTCGGTCAAAGTGGTGAAAATTGAGTCGATGAATATATGACGATCTTGTCCAAAGATTGTCACAAATTCGCTCCCTCCTTGAATCCTCGAAAGAGTGACAAGATGAGACTGAAGCATTTGAAATGAATTTATACCACTTTCTCTAGCTTTGGCTTGCACTTGATGCAATTCACCCTTGTTCGATGTCGAAATCAAGAAATCCATTGATAATCGAGGAAAAATGATGTGGATGTTGTAGTTTGCAGGATTTTACAATTCGATTCGGCTCAAAAGATGTTGACGGCTCAAACGATTATGAATTAAACCCGCTAAATATTTTTTCACGTGAATACTTTTAAAAATACCCGCCTCAACACGTTTTGCCAAAAATTAATATACTAAACTAAAAAATAGAAAAGTGACAAAAATTTACTTAACTAAAATAGAATAAAAATAATATAGAAATAACAAAATAAAAAAATAGAAAAAAAATATGAGATTTTTTGGTTACAAAACGAATTTCAAAAAAATGTTAAGTAGATTTAAATGACCCTCACCTATATCCCAATTCCAAATAAAAAATTGTGAAAAAAACACGTGGGTTGGCGTGGCAGATAACACTTGGAATAAACAAGCCCACGTGTGAAGTCAAACCCTAATATAAATCACAAAAGCTAAATAAATAGCTTCAATCTCTCGTTTGATCCGCCAAACCCTCACTTAGTTTTGTCCGCCTCCTCTCTTCAATCTATTCTCTCTCTTTCACAACTCACAAACACAAATAAACCACATCTTCTTTCTCTGATCTCTCTCACTTGGTTCCTCCGACCTAATCTCACAAAACTCTCTCTCTCGCAGCCACAAATCTAACTCTCTCCCAGAACACAAACACAAATCACTTACCAAAAAACAAACAAGACGAATTTATATCTTCAAAATAATCTCAATCCGAGCAGCTTCAAGATCTTTGAGAAGATCTCGGGTAGGTGTTTCTGTCTTTGTTTTAATGTTGGTTTGAGTCTCTCATCTTCTGTAGCGTCATTCTGTGATGTTTTTTTTTTGGTGTAGATGAAGAGTCGAATATGTTGGTTTGTGTTTGTGGGTAAGTTTTTTGATTAAAATTGAGGAGTCGAGTCTTCGTCGTCTAGTGTCGAGTGGTGTGAGGGAGTCTGTTGGTGTGAGATGGGTGAGGATGTGGTCTGAGTCGGTTGTGAGATGTGAGTGAGGGAGTGGTGTGGGTTGTGATATAGGGTGTGGGTGAGGGTGTGTATGACGGACGAGAGTATTATGAGGGTGTGAGGGTGTGAGAGTATTATGAGAGTATTTGTTTTAATGTTGTTTTGTAAGACGAGAGGTGAGTGTTTTGGTGAGGGGAGGGTGTGAGAGGGTGGTGTTAATTCTGTCAGTCTACAGTAATGGTGAGGGAGGCGAGGGTGTACGAGACTTGATTGGTAGAGTTGGATTGTGGGGTTTCGAGGGAATATGGGTCGAGAGGGTGTCGGTGAGGGAGTGAGGGGCGAGAGTGTTGTTTGTGTTGATGGGTTTTGTTGTCGAGTCAAAGTTTTCGAGGGTGTGAAAGTGAGTCAGTCGAGGGTCTGTAAACGAGGGTGTTTGTGTGAGTGTTGAGTGAGTGGATTTTAGTGTTGTGTCGAAAATTTGTCCGTTATGTTTGAAATGGTTTCATTCGGAACTTTTCATTCATTCGGAAGAGTTCCGAATCGGAAGTTTTTCAAAAATTGATTCGGAAGTTTTTCAAAAATTGATTCGGAAGTTTTTCAAAAATTGATTCGGAAGTTTTTCAAAAATTGATTCGGAAGTTTTTTCAAAAATTGATTCGGAAGTTTTTCAAAAATTGATTCGGAAGTTTTTCAAAAATTGATTCGGAAGTTTTTGTATTTGATTCGGAACTTTTGGTTTGATTCGGAACATAGAGTTTGATTCGGAACTTTTGTATTTGATTCGGAACTTTTAGTTTGATTCGGAACAGGACAAAAACTGCATGACTGACTGACTGGAGACCCAAAAACCTTGATAAACGACAAGACTGTAGGACTGGTATTGGACAAAACCTCGAGACCCAATAGATTAAAAAATAAAGAAAAAAAAACTGATTATATATAAAAAAAAACAACTATAAAAACTGCTTATAAAATGAAAAAAAATAAAAAAAATAAAAAAACTGATTAAAAACTGATATAACGAGATAACTGATAATTGATAGACGAAAATCAATAAATAAATAAAATAAAAAAAAATTAAAGTGGTAAAATTGATTAAAAAAATTAAAAAAAAAAACAAAATTAAAAGTTCAATTTAAGAGATTCAAACAAAACAAAAAAAAACAAACAAAATAGAAAGGATTTAATAAAAAAATACAAAATTAAAAAGAGAAAAACACAAACTTTTATAAAAAACACCAACTTTTTTATAAAAACACAAACTTTTTAAGATTTGATAAAGAAATTTTTAATTTTTATATATAAATTTATTTTTTTTTATCTAAAAAGTAAGTAAATTTAAAGATTTGATATGATTTATCACATAAAAACACAAACCTTTTATAAAAAAATACAAACTTTTTAATGATCTAAAACATAAAAACACAAACACAAACTTTATATATAAAAAAAAATACAAACTTTTTAATATAAAAGCATGATTAAATCAAAACCCACCAAAATCAAAAAGAAATAAAAGCTAGAATAAACCAATCAAACCTTGGCTCTTGATACCAATTGAAGGTCTACGGGATCATTGGCCTATTCTATGTGATGGATTTGATGGATTTGGATGGTTGATTTAGATGATAAACATAAAGAGATGAAGGAAGGAGATGAGGGATTAGAGAGAGAAAGGAGAGAAAATGGGAAAAATAGAGAGAGAAAATAAAGATGGATATGATTAAGTGAAAAATGATAATCAACAACCCCTCCTAACATGCTAGGAGGGGATATATATAGCCCACCCTACATGTGGGCTATATGAACCATACATTAACTACATGGATCACGAGCCCATTACATAATTATCGTTGGAGCGACCGATCCTTCATAAATACGTAAAAACGTATTTCTAACAAAAGGGTTTTGAAACCGAAAAAAATGGATGTGGTCAATTTTTTTTTTAATATTTCTGTCCTTTTCCAATAAAATAATCAGTGGGACAAAAAAAATTGATGAGCACAAATCTCTAAAAGCAGTTAAAAAGAATCAATCAAGTACCATAAGTAATAAAAAGTGAAGGCTGCAAGAATAAAAAGTGAAACAGATATCGAGGTGATGTTTAGATGATGGAACGGACAAAACACATAAACACAAACCATGAATCAACTTTAAACGCAAACACAAACACGAATCAAAAACACGAAACACCCCCGGTTAGCTCTGATACCAATTGTTAACTTGGATTCACTAATAACACGGGTATAAGATCCGGAGGTCGGGGAGGATAGAAGTGGTGTTTAGCCATTTTAGTGAGAGAAACAAGTAAGAATAAAAGTGTGTTTATTCTAGTGAGAGAAAGACAAGAAAGAAATGATAAGCCTCACCCCTCCATGGAAGTATGGAGGGGTTTATATAGCACGGGACTTGGACTATTACATATGACAATATTAGTCCCTGCAAGTCTCGGCTATGAAACTAATGTAATTCCGTTAGTCGCACACATTTTAAGGCTAACAGTAATCATCCTCTTTATACCTTAGTCAATATCTAATTACAAAAATAAATGGATATCCGCATCATGAAATATCTTAATTGCATAAAATATAGGAATAAAAAAACAAAATTTGAATTAATTACTTACATATAATTGAAGATATTCAAGATTTCCATCTTTATTATTCTTTTTACACAAATTACCTTCCACCCTAACTTTATTTGATGTGATAATTGAATGAGTAAGACATATGTTTTTGTTTATTTATGTGAGTAAACTGGGATTGATGAATCATAGATTATTAGGTGGGTGGGAAGCGTGGAGGAAGGAGATTGCTTTTAGTTTGGTAGTTTCTAATATGGTGAAATTGTGTGCTAGCACCATTAAAATGACCTAACATTGTTTATTGTTATTATTATTGTACTGTTAATAACAATTAAAAAATAATATATAAGAAATTAATGTACATACTGTAAGTGGTCAACCAAGTCAACAAATGTATTATTGTATACCTAGCTTACCATTGTTAGTTATAATTATAATTACTTGCAATATGTCTTTCTTATTTGTTTGCATGTGTTTTGTGGTTCCTTGTTGTGTGCTTATTGTATTTTGAGCTGCCATATTACCCCAATAAGCTGAACACCAGCTTATTGGGTCATCTGTCCAAAAACGCAAAGCATTAGACCAATTGCCTTTGACTCACATCATTGGTTCTTGCCCCTCAAGACCACCAAACAACTCTTTTAACACTTTTTTTATAGCATAATATTGTCTGTTTTTAATTTTCAAGCTTTTTGCTAAGGGTTGACTTTCTTTAACTTTTGGTCAAATTTGTACAAATAGCTTATCACTTAATTTGTAGCTTAATTCTGTTTGCACAACTTTTTTATTGTAGTTAACCTTAGTTTTCTCATCTTTTTAATAGATTCCATAAGTTTCAGCTTAATTGGTTTAGATTTGTTTAGCTTTTCAAACTTATTTCATTTTAACATAGTGCTTATTCATTTTTTTCTCACTTTATGTTTACTTTATTGGTGTTTTCTTTTGGATTAATCTTAGTTAGCTTATTTGTCACCTTTTGCAAAAAGAATCAAGTTCTGAAGTGCCTTAATTCTCTGAATTGACTATTTTGGGTGATAAGACTATAATTATACATAGTCTCATCGTCCAAATCGGGCTTAAAACAAAATATGCTTGTGTTTGTTCATTGTGTATTTTAGGTACGGATATCGTGAAATCAACAAAAGATCACAAGAATAAAGCAAAAACGAACACGGGAAACGAAGCCGCACAAAGAACCGGACCAGAATCATGAATTTCCAAAATGGTCCTTGAAGTTTTGAAGATTGTCAACTTTGGTCCCTCATCTTTGAAGATTTGGCAAGAGAGGTCCTTAGATAAATCATATTTGGCAAGGAAGGTCCTCCATATTTGAATAAAATACAATAAAAGCCCTTAAAGAATGCATAAAATACATTAATAGTCCTTGTGCTAAGTTTGGAAAAATCTTTGTGGCCAAAATAGAAAAACTAAAACTTGGTTATAAAAGGATTGGGAGTATAACTGATGCAAACTTTATATAGCAACATTTTGGGAGACAAGGGACCTATATTGCCAGACATCCAAACTCCTCTCAGCCTATCATTTAGACACCTCACCCCCACCATCCAATCTCAACGCACCACTTCACCACAATCTCCACGTCTTCTTTCCACTTAAACAGATTTTCTTAATCTATTTATTAAACTCAAAATTTGGAGGTAAACACTTGTTTTAAACACTAAACTAAATCAAACATAACTGTTCACTAATCCCCTCCACCCATGAACCCTAATTCGTATTACCTTCAAATCAAGGGGTTTCTCCTTGATTAACTTCAAAAACATAATTGACACTAACCTCACCCAAACCCACCAACAAACTTCCTTTCCCCGTGACCCAAAGTGTCCCCACCATGGTCCCTTGTTCCCTCGTTTATGCCGAAGTTCGAATATCAGCAGTCCATCAACGTCCCAAACGAATTCCTTTGTCCCAAAAGCAATGATAAACAATTCAAGATCAAAAGGACAACTGGCACTCACGACAAACCATATTTGACCAATTTCAAAGATTCAAGTTCATGGGTATTTTAGGATTTTTAATGTATTAGGGTTTCTGCTTTTTTCATTTATCTAGAATACTCTATAGCCTTGTATAAATAGAGGTCGTATGTGACCTCTATCCTTGTTCCAGATTTTGACAAAATTTTGTAAACCCCTTTTTATGAATATTTAAAGTATAATATTTGGCCTTGCAATTTGTTCATTCTCTGAGTTCCATTTACTTTTAATGCATTTTATGTTAGTGTAATTGTAGGAATTTTATTTTAGATTCACCAAAGTTTTTGTTCAAGAATTTCTTGTCATCAGATTTGGGACCCAACCCATAAGAAGCAATCCTGAATCTTGTTTGACAATCAAGATTCAGGGTTTGTTGTTTATGGTTTGTTAATATTTTGTTGGTTATCATATTTCAAAGAAGTTTCAAAAAGTTTGAGTTCCAATTTTTTTTAAAGTGGTTTACTTTTTTCTGTTTTCTGAATATTTACTGTTCCAAAAGCTTATACATAAGCTTGCTTAACAAACAAGATTGTGCATAAGGTCTTGGTGGTTTCACTTGTTGGTGTGTTACTTTGTTTCAGGTACTACCACTTGTTTCAAGATATATAGGGTATTGGACTGTTGTAGTCCATACCATCATCTCTCTACATTCAGCAACACCACAACCCGTAAGCTCAAGCTTGGCTTGATGGAGATGGCTTTTCAGCCATAGTGGGGCCCGGATGTGGGTCCCACAAGGTAAAAATCTAGGCTTGAACCCTCTTTGGCTGATTTTTTTTTAGCTTGTGATTTGTGTGATAATCTGTTTGTATGTTAGTTTGAGTATTGGCTTATGTCTATTAGAATGTTTTGATGCATGTTAGAATAAGCTATAATCAGTTGGAAGAGTTTTGAAAATCTTAGCTTAAATTTTTGATAAACAGATTTGTAGGGGTGTTTGGGATTAGGTTATGAGGTAAGTAATTGACACCACTTATGCTTTAAATCTGCTTAAACATGCTCTAGTAGGACTGAATTATCCATTGTTGCATTTTATTTGTAGTTTTGGTAGGTTAAATCAAAGTTTCACTTGGTAATTTTTAGCATAAAATCAGTATTATTTAATCAGTAGCCTAACTAGGTTGTTTTGGTGCTTTTGGTTTTGAAATCTTGTAAGCTGTTAGATTATAGGTTAATATAGGATTTTTGTTTGTTAAGTTGTGATTTGGTTAGAGTCTAATCAAGATTTGGTGGTTAGAAACTCACTTTATTGCCATTAGAATCAACAAATTGTGCCCAGACCATACTATTCTATACAATGACTGTATTTAGCTCATTTGAGTGTTTATTTTGTCTTGGACGTGCATTTTTTGCTTGTTGTGACTCCTCACAACCCAACTGGTTGTGGGGGCGCCTTTGCTTTCCAAAGAAACCAAGTATTGAGCTAAAAACGTCCCTTTATTGTTTTCTACGACTTAGTATTAGTTTTCCCACTGCTAGTGCAAAAGGACAAACAGTCCAGCAGTCAACATCAAGTTCTTGTTCTTTTTGTCTGTAGTGACCTAAATTGATCATTTTTCAGTATTTCCAATTTTCCCTGTCTTGTTATTTAATTTTAGAATTTTTCATTAAGTTAATTTTTATTTTACTGTTCATTTATTATTTTTAGAGTTTATTTAAGATTTTATTAGTTTTTTATTAAATAGTTTTTGTCTTTTAGTGTAAAAAAGTGGTATTTTTCAGTTTTACAATTTTTTTATTTTAAGTTAATTATTTTAAGATTTTTAGAAAATATATTTAACTGTTTACTTTATTTAACTATTTTTTAAGATTTAATTTAAGATTAAATAGGTTTTTAATTCAAACTATTTTGTTTTATTAGGGTAAAAAGTCTTGTTTTCAACTTTTTTCATTTTTCTACTATTGAGTAATATAATTTAGGATTTTTCAAAAAAGTTAAATTAATTTTCTCATTATTTTACTATTTTTAATCATTATTTTAGTTTAAAAAGTGTTTTTAGTGTTTTAAAAATATAAAACTAGTTTCTAAAATTTAGAAAAAATACTTTTTAGTGTTGAAATAATACAAGTAAGATATTTGTTTGATAAAATAATATTTTAGGATTTTTGTTAATTATAATTAATTTTATGGCCTTAATTAGCATTTAAAATTGAATATTTAATTAATAAAAGGTTTTTATTGGAGCATAAATTGGCTAGGCCGGTCTGACGACTCTCCTAGGTCGTTCGTCTTCTTCCCGGGTCCTGAGTAATGCTACAAACAAAGGTAAACCGGTTAGACTTGGACCCGAGGCCGGAGCCCCGGGGTCCACCTCCGACGGTCAAGTTAGTGTTCGGTCGATATATTATAAAGAACTTGGTTAAGGGAGATAACTTGTTGTAGAATGAGACCCCTACCCTTGTATTTATAGGACTAGGATTTCTTGAAGGGTAAGTTAGGTATGTGTGGGCCGCGAGCCTGTCGGGCCGGGCCAACTACAGACTATACGTCGACATGTCCCCTAGTTTAGTATGATATGGTCCATGATCATGTTATGCTAGACTTATTCATGTATCACTCTTACTAAACAACCGCGTGCGGCTTGTTGCTAGGACATCCTCGTGGGTCATCCGTAACATATTGCTCCACTCGTAATGGGCTTCCTTTAGCAAAAGATGATGGGTTGGGATTGCAAATAGTGAGCATAGCCATTATACGCCATCATGTCCCCCCAGTCTAGTATGCGAGGTTGTCACCGAGGTTACTAGACTTTACACCATATCCGCTACCTGTAAGCATATCCACGTAGAAAGAAATGGGAAAACACGTATACGTAAGACGGGTGATTGTGCTCGAATGCTTGGTTTCCCGTGATTAGACGGTAAGGACCCCGTAAGAAGAAAACGTGTTCTATAGCCGGGGTAACACTGGCATTAGCAAGGTATAATTCTTATTCATCTCTAACATGAGGAAGATAAGAAGGTTTTGTGGAGGTGGAACCCGTATGCTGCGTCGTGAACATTTGAAGGCGTACTTCTTATACCCACTAATGATGCAACATAGTGCGAATATTGCATTCGGCTTAAGGCCAACAGAACATGTACTTCTGTGGCAAGGTGATGTGGATGATACATCCGTCTTGCGGCCACGACATACGATAATGACTTCAAAAAATTTGTAACGGTTTTTCCTGAACTAAACGTAGTTGATCAGGCTTCGCCTAATTAAGGTCCAACAATGCAAACTTTGGAAAAATCACTTCGTGGCCGGGTAAAGTAATTCGTCACGGAAGGCGTACTTCTGCAACAAAGATATGAGCCAACGGAAGACGTACTTCCGCGACATGGATAACGAGCCATCGAAATACGTACTTACGCGGCGAAGACAGCGATCCAACGGAAGGAGTACTTCCGCGACGAATGATAATGAGCCAGCGGAAGGAGCACTTCAGTGGCGAAATACAATGCACCAGTGGAAGGAGTCCTTCCACGGCGAAGGATAATGAGCCAACGAAAGAAGTACTTTCGTGGCGAAAATAATGAGCCGATGGAAGGAGTACTTCCACGGCGGGGACAATGAGGCAACGGAAGAAGTACTTTCGTGGCGAAAAGAATGAGATGGTGGAAGGATTACTTCCATGGCGAAGGACAATGAGCCAACGAAAGAAGTACTTTCGTGGAAAAAATAATGAGCCAGTGGAAGGAGGACCTCCATGGCGAAAGAAAATGAGCACGTGGAAGGAATACTTCCACGGCGAATGATAAAGAGCACGTGGAAGAATACTTCCACGACGAAAGGTAATGAGCACGTGGAAGAATACTTCCACGACGCATGATAAGGAGCATGTAGAAGAATACTTCCACGGCGAAAGATAATGAGCACGTGGAAGAATACTTCCACGGCGCATGATAAGGAGCACGTGGAAGAATACTTCCACGGCGAAAGATAATGAGCACGTGGAAAAATACTTCCACGGCGCATGATAAGGAGCACGTGGAAGAATACTTCCACGACGAAAGATAATGAGTCCGTAGAAGAGTACTTCCACGACGAAAGATAGTAAGCACGTGGAAGAATACTTCCACGGATGGCGCCAACTTGTTGGAGCATAATTTGGCTAGGTCGGTCTGACGACTCTCCTAGGCCGTTCGTCGTCTTCCCGTGTCCTGAGTAATGCTGCAAACAAAGGTAAACCAGTTAGACGTGGACCCGAGGCCGAAGCCCCGGGGTCCACCTCTGACGGTCAAGTTAGTATTCGGTCGATATATTGTAAAGATGTGTGGTTAAGAGAGATAACCTGTTGTAGAATGAGACCCCTACCCTTGTATTTATAGGACTAGGGTTTCTTCAAGGGTAAGTTAGGTATGTGTAGGCCGCGGGCCTGTTGGGCCGGGCCGACTGCAGACTATACGTCGACAGTTTTAAAATTTATTTATTGAATTTTTATTCTTAATTATATTATTTTCAACTTAGTTTTAATTTTTAATTAATTTTTAGATTTAATTTTTAATTTTGTCACGTTTTACGTGTTTACGTCATCGTTTTTACGTTTTACGTCGTAGTGAAATCGTAGTGTAACGCGTCTTTAATTTTCTTTCTCTAAACCCAAAAACGATACTAATCCAAACTTGATTTTTATACTATTGGCCTAACACATACACACCTCCGCCGAGAACGAACTTGGACTTTTCGTCTTTACGGTTTTCCTAAACCGTATCGATTAATACTTGCCCATTATACGTCTTTTTCCTAAAAGAGGTATATTTTTACGTACATCATTGGGAAATTCTTTTTGTTGTGTTCTTTTAAGTCCAAAATATGGAGATCTGTTTATTTACAACTTATGGCATTGAGTTTTTGCTTAATGGGCTAATCAAGGCCCATTAAGACAGCTTATTGCTAAATAAGTTGTGATAAGTGCATTTCCATATTTTTGGCCTTTAGACTTTTATGTTTAAATTAGATTTTACATTAGATAGGAGTTTTTCAAAATTTTATTTTGGGCCCAAGTTTAGACCCATTAAGCAATCTGTTTGGTTTTTGGCCAATTTTGAGGCCCATTTAGTTTTTTAAATTATTTTTAATTACATTTTTTATTTACTTAAGTCATTTTGAACTAGTTTTCAACTTTTTAGAATCTTTTATAATTTTCGATTATTTTAATATTATTTTTGTCTCGATTTGCATGAAAACGTAATTCGTCGTAGTGTAATCTCGTCTTTACTTTTAAACCCTTCTCTTCCCAAAAGCGTAAACTAATCCAAAAATGTTTAATTGGTCATAACAACCTCCTACGAGAACGAACTCAATTATCGGTTTATGTTTACGTTTCCTAACGTTTAAGTCGAATTAATACTTATTTTTGTATTTTACTACATCATTTACCCCCTTAAGATGACGTCAAGAGAGATATTCTTATCAAAGGGTGCGAATTTTCCAAACCCCCGTCAATGACCACCCCTGTGGAAAAAAGCATAGGCAATAGGTATTGTGAATATCATGGCGATAAGGGACACAGAACCAACGAATGCATACAGCTACAAAAACACATTGAAAGTTTGGTAAAGTCGAGCAAACTGAACCATCTCATAAAAGATTGGAGAGATAGATGAGACAACAAGAAGAACGGGAATAAAAAAGACAAGCCAAAGGACAAGCCCACTACCATCTACATGGTGTAGTCGTGGCAGCATAGAACCAAGCAAAGGATTAGTCAAGAATCTTCTCGCGACACGGAGATCTCATTCCATCCCCTTACTACAAGCAATGTCGTTGAAGGACCCCTGACAATAGAGGTAAGTATGGGAGATCACGTCGTCCGTCATATGTACATTGTTGGGGGACCTTCTAAGAATATTTTGTACGAGCATTACTTTGCACGACTCTGGACGGGAATAAAGAGCCATTTCGCCAGACATGTCACCGCTCACAAGCTTTAGTGGAGAAGTAACTTGGCCACTTGGCCAACTTCACACATTGATGACAATAGGAGACAAGGATCATTCAACAATTGTGTGGGTGAATTTATGGTGATACGTTCACCATCGTCATAAAATGGCATTATTGGACGACCATGGATCCTAGCTATGCACCATGTACCTTCCATGGCACATGGAATGCTCAAATTTTTGGTGAAAGGAGGTATTGTTATGATCCGCAATACCGAAAAATCAGAGTAGCCACGGGCACTCTCCTTCAAGGTAACCACGATAACCTTGCATCAGAGACAAATGACATGACTAGAGTACCTCAGTCCGTTGCAGAGCGTAGAATATAGATCAGTGGGGGATATCCCCTAGTAAAACAAAAGAAACACGGGCTGAGCGAACGGAGCATGGTGTCAGAAATACGTAGCATCCCATGCAAGTCTCACATGACGACTGAGTATCGGAGCTCGACAGGTTTCGCCTCTAAACGACAAAGAGAGGAGATCGTCACACTAAAAGAAATTGGAAAATCTCAAGCCCCTTGGGTCTTATTTGCAGCCGGATTTTCGCGGGTCGACGGGCCTTATGCAACCCTAATTCTAACAGATTTGGAGGCAATGGGACTCACCTACGCTTTACGTTTTAGATTCACGGTCACATGCATTAAGGCAGACTACAAGGCGATAATGGCAGGATTGAGGATCACATCTCGCATGGGTGTACGTAACATGGTGGCTAACGTATACTCTCTTTTAATAGCGAATCGCATCTCGGAGGGATATGAAATTGGGAAGGACAATATGATTAAGTATTTACAGAATGCCAAATCATTGGCCAATGGCTTCATAAAGTTTACTATACGGGAAGCTCCAAGAGAGAATGATAAAATGGCCGACGCTTTGGGCAGGATCGCATCCACCCATTTGGCCCATCTACCCGGACAAGTGTTGGTAGAGATCGTGGAAAATAAATCCATAGAGGGATCAGAGATTCCCATAATCTGTGAAAACACAGGGCCTACATGGATGACTCCGATCGTAGATTATTTGATCGATGGAACACTTCCACAAAATGAAGGGAGGGGGGGGGGCACGACGAATTCAGAGGAAGGCACATCAATTTAAAGTTCATGATATGGCTCATTAAAAACGATCATCCTTACTGTTATGGCTGTGATGCGTAGGACCGCGACATGCATACTACGTTATTGATAAGATACATGGCGGGTCGTGCCACACATATACAGGTCCTAGGTTAGTAGTAACAGAAGCTCTGCACTCTGGGTAGTATTGGCCAACCATGCACTGTTGGGAATAAAATTAGCCAAGTCATCTAGCCGCTGACACTTTGCAAGAAGCCACTAACATAGTGTTATCAAGCCGCTGACAGCATAGGTGCAGACAAGAATTATCAAGCCGTTGTCAAGACTTATTTGTTATTAAAGTCGAAAAGTTTTGTTAAGTTAGGAAGATATGCATGTATATTGTATTGTGTTATGTTTATCTTAATATATCTTCCTAGAATAGTTGATACGATAGCTTTATGTACAAGGCTCCTTATATGTATAAAAGGAGGCCTTTAGGTTTTATGTTTGATATACTTTAAATCACTTTGTTCATCGTTATCATTATCAATAGAAGTTGAAAGTTTGGTTTACATACTTATTTATTATGTTCTTTGTTCTAAGTGTTAATTCCGCATAACACTTAGATTGTCGATAACACAAAGTTTCTCTACGTATTATACTTGATCTAATCTCGATAATACAAAAGCTTAATCGATCTAAGTTTGGGATCAACAAGTGGTATCAGAGCTTGTTGAGGAACTTTTAATCTAAAGAACACAAAACCCTAAATCGCTAAAAATCCTAAAAACCTTAAAACACCTTGTCTACTTCAACTGAAACTTCACACTCATCCTCAAATCACAATCTCAAAATTCCTATACTTGATCTTGATAACTTTAAACTTTAGAAGTTCAACTTTGAGCAACATATCCAAGTTGATAACTATGTTCTCTAGGAAGTTATTGATTTTGGTAACCAATTCAAAAAGGAAGAAAAGATTGTTGCTGCCATTGAAGCACGAAGAGCAGCCCAAAAGACTGGAGATGAGCTACTAGCAAAACCTAAAGATGGAAGGGCTGTTTCAGCTGCTAAGATAGCATACAGAAGGAATGATATGAAGGCTTTAAGCACTCTCAAACTGGCTCTTGGTCCTAAGCAGCAACATTAATTCAGGAAGTATGAATCTGCTAAGGAGCTTTGGGAAGCCCTTGGAACCATTTATGATGGTAACAAGGAAACTGTCAAACAAAGGAAAAAGCAACTGGTTATGGAGTTTTCTATTTTAAAGCTCATCCTAATGAGAAGCTAAGAGAGGTGATAAGTCATCTTCAAGATAGCAAGTTGGCTTTCATGGGAACAGATTTTGAAGAAGAGGACATTAGTGCTGCCTTTCTTGAAGGTCTTGGTGATGCATGAGAAGTTCATGCTAAATCAATAATTGCCACCAAGGCTCACAAGAAAACCTCATTTGATGGCATATATAATCAACTAAAGGTTATGAAACCTGAAGCTATGCTCAAACAAGGAAGTAAATCAACGTCATGAAGCATGGCATTCATCTCTCATAATGATTCCTCAGCCGTTGATAATGTTTCACTTGTCAGCGGATTGAATTCTCATGGTGGCGGCTTAACTTCAATAGCCACTGACACATACAATGTTGGCTCACCAAGTCTTAAACCAGCTGGAATTGACTTGGATACTGTGTGTGCATATATTGCTTCTTTGCCCAATGGTTCTTTAGTCTCTTATGAAGATCTTGAGCAAATCAGTAATATTGATCTTGAAGAGATGGATATCAAGTGGAATATGGCACTTAGCAGTATAAGAGCCAATAGGTGGAACAAAAGATTTGGTAGGAAGATGACATTTAATAGCAAAGAAACTGCTAGATTTGATAAATCTAAAGTTGAATGCTATAATTATCATAGAATAGGGCACTTTATAAGGGAATGCAGATCTCCACGTAGGAATGATGTTGGAAAGAGCTCAAGTCAAATCATTAAGGTTGAAGATGTTGAACGAAAAGCTATGGTAGCCATGCAAGGGATTGATGGTCTTGGACGGGATTAGAACTTTATGGAAAATAAGGTGAAGCAGAATCAAGCATTGATAGTTGGGAAGGATGAAGAGCATGTTCAATATGCCCTAATGGCTAAGTCTGAAAAACTTAATAAAGAAGTTTTAAAATTAAAATTAGATGTCTTTGATGTAGAAATCAAACTTAAAAACTATAAAGGGGTCTTGCTCAATCTGATGGGATGGTGGAAGAGTATAAGAAAATGGAGTTTAATCTTAAAGATCAAATTATAGTTTTAACTAGAGATCTAAAAGTAAGTAATGAGGCCAGGGATTCTCTTATGAAATCTAGGGCGAACTGCAACTTAAATTAGATGAAGCCATTAAAGCTAAGAATGGTGTAAGGCTTAAAATTGAAAATTTTGATCAAGTCAGTGCTCTTTTAGAAAAATGTGTCATTGAACAAAGAAACCCTATGAACACGATTGGTATTGGGATGAAAGAGTTTGCTGCTGTTCCACCTCCAACTAGAAATTTCTATGGGGTTTCTCAAGGGAAAGACCTCTTTTGGAATGGCTTTCCAGAATTCCAAATGGAATAATTTATTCCTCCACCTTGAATTCTTAGTCAGTTGAGGAATATAAGAAGGTGACAGACCTAGAACAATGGAAAGCAGCCAGCCCTTTTTTGTTTGTTAAGGGTGGACTGCTTAGTGATGATACTGTTGACCTAAAACCCATTGTTGTGATTAACCCTAATACTAGTAAAACTATTAATCTTGATTCAATAACTAAAAATAAACCTAGTGTTAAATATGCAGAGATGTATAGGAAACCTAGGTCACCTCAAAGTCAAGCAAAAGTTAATGGGGCATGTTTCTATCAGTCTAAGCCTAAGTTTGTGTCCAAAAAGGCTTGTTACTCATGTGGGAGCTTCTCACATATGACCTATAATTGTGTCAGTGGATACACTTCATCCGCTGAAAATTGGTCAATCATGGTTAAACCTAGACCTTTTGTCCAACCAAGTCCACATGCCACATGGCCAGCTCCTTTATTTTCTAAGGGAGCTAATGTTCATGGACAAAGGCCCTTTCAAAAGACCAACACTTGGTCTAATAGACAGTGGGTTCCTGTAGCAAACTCTAATTTAGCCACTGACAGGAACAATCTATCCGCTGACAAGACAAAACAAGCCGTTGAGAAATCTAGGTTTGGTATGAAAATGCCACAACTAGCTACTGTCAGACCTTATGTTAAACCAAGTAATGAGAGGTATTTGAAACCTAAGGGACAAGGGTCTAATGCTTCATCCAACTTAACATGGATACCTAAACAAGAACAAAACCCTAAATTTAATGGTGTTTAAATGACCTGTAACAGATTTAAATTTCTTGAAAAGGTCATTACTAAACCTATTGGAACAAATTGGTTGTTTAGGGTACAAAGGGATGAAGAAGGGGTTGTTACAAGGAATAAGTCAATTCTTCTTGAACAACCACATGAATCCAAGTCTGCAAAGGCTTGGGTTCCCAAAGAGAACTAATTTGTTTTCTTTATGTGCAAGGCATTCAAAAGCATGTCAATGATCATGGATATTGGGATAGTGGATGCTCTAAGCACATGACTGGAAAGGAGGATTACTTGACAAATTTCACTCCTATTTCTGATGGTGATAAAGTGTACTTTGGAGGAGGTTTTGGTACTTTATCTGGTAAAGGTACACTTATCACTAATAATTTGAAATTTGAAGAAGTTTTTCTGGTTAAAGAACTTGATTATATTCTATTTAGTGTGTCACAAGAACAACTTTTTTTTACTGACACTTAATGTTTGGTGTTAAGTAATGATTTTGAGATTCCTGCTGATAAGTTCATTGAGTTTAGAACACTTAGACATAAAGACATTTATAATGTTAATCTCAATGGCATTAAAATGAACAAAAACTTGTCATGTCTTTATGCTAAGGCTTTAGTAGATGAGAGTAATTTATGGCACAGAAGGTTAGGGCATATAAACTTTAAAAACATGAATAGACTTGTGAGACATAATCTTGTAAGAGGATTGCCCTCAAAAGCATGCCACAATGATCATAATTGTGTTGCATGTCTTAAAGGCAAGCAACACAAGGCCTCATTTAAGTCTAAGAGTGTGCATTCTAGTTCTAAACCATTTCACTTAATACATATGGATTTATTTGGCCCAACCAATATAGAAAGTCTCAATGACAAATCTTATTGTTTTGTCATTACTGATGATTATTCTAGGTTTACTTGGACCTTCTTTTTGGCAGAGAAAAGTGACACTGCTAATACTTTAATCAATTTCATTACTCAAATGGAAATGAACTCAGGATATGAAGTTAATATTCTTAGAGGTGACAATGGTGATGAGTTTAAGAACAACCTTTTAGATGCCTTTTGTGTCAATAGTGGAATCTCTAGGGAGTTTAGTATAGCAAGAACTACACAACAGAATGGTGTAGCTGAAAGAAGAAATAGAACACTTATAAAAGCAGCTAGAAGCATGTTGGCAGATACTAGTTTACCCATTGCTTTATGGGCCGAGGTTGTGAACACTGCATGCTATGTTTAAAATAGATCCTTAGTCAATAAATCCTACAATAAGACTCCTTATGAACTGCCTTGGAATAGGAAGCCTAATATAGACTTCTTTAGGCCCTTTGGATGTCATGTAGTAATAATGAATACTAGTGATAACCTAGGCAAGTTTAATTCAAAAGGTGATGAGAGATATTTCATGAGATACTCCATGCATAGCAAGGGGTATAGGGTTTATAACAAGAAGTATAGGATTCTCACAGAAAATATTCATGTTGACTTCTTGGAGAGTAAACCTAGTGATCCAGAGTTTGGACCAAACTGGCTATTTGATTTAGAGCCATTGTCTAGATCCATGAATTATATGCCTGTAACTAATCTAGATGTTTTGGAAGCACCTATTGTTGATAATGCAGGTATACAGGTCAATGAGATAAAAGGATCACATGCAGATGAACCCACTCCTTCTTTCAACTTCATTAACATACCTATTTGGAGTGAAGAGTTAATTCAAGCATCTGCTGCTGCAAAAGAAGAGGAAAGAAAGCAACAAATAGAGCCACAACTTGATGAAACAGTGAATGTATCTTCATCCGCTGACAACTCCATACCAGCTGCTGGCACTTTAGATTCAGCCACTGACAGCTGGCTGTCATCCTCTGACAAAAATATTATTGAACTTGCTGAAGATCCCATACCCAAAGAAGGTGTCAGTGGCCACGTTCTAGCCGCTGACAACATATCTCCTATATCAAGTGGGCATGAAAGTAGTGATGATGAGGATCTTGGCAATTTAGAATCTACAATTCATGACAATACAATATTTGGGGGAGGGATTCTTACAAAGGTGGCCAAAATTCATCCTCCCACTAAAACAATTGGTGATATTGATACTCCTGTTCAAACTATGGGAAAAGCAAGATTCAAGGTATATTCATTGCTAATATTCATAAGAAGGATGATACTCCTTTTGTTTAGGAATGTTTGTTTGCTTGTTTTCTCTCTCATATAGAACCAAAGAAGATTTTTTATGCTCTTAAAGAAGAAAGTTGGGTTGAAGCAATGCAAGATGAGCGTCATCAGTTTGCAATACAAGATGTTTGGGAACTTGTTGATTGTCCCATACATGTTAGACCTATTGGAGCACGTTGGGTACTTAGGAACAAGAAAGACGAGAGAGGCATTGTAATTAAAAACAAGGCAAGGTTGGTTGCTCAGGGATATACACATGAAGAAGGTATAGATTATAAAGAGGTTTTTGCACATGTTGCCAAAATTGAAGCAATAAGGATTTTCCTAGCATATGCTTCATGCATGGGTTTTAAAGTCTACCAAATGGATGTGAAGAGTGCCTTCTTGTATGGCACAATCATGTAATGCAGCCTTCTAGTTTTGAAGATCCTGAGCATCCAAAGAAGGTTTATAGAGTGAAAAAGGCAATGTATGGCCTTCATTAGGCCCCTAGAGCTTGGTATGGTACACTTTCCACATACTTGGTGGAAAATGGCTTTAAGAGGGGCACCATAGACCAGACTTTATTCACCAAGCATAAAGGGAAGGATTTTCTACTTGTTCAAGTCTATGTTGATGATATCATCTCTAGTTCATCCAACCAAAAGATGAGTGATGATTTCTCAAAGCTTATGACAGATAAATTTTAGATGAGTGCAATGGGAGAGATGAACTTCTTTCTTGGTTTATAAGTTCAGCAGAAAGAAGATGGAATTTTTATCTCTCAAGACAAATATATGGCTGAAATTTTGAAGAAGTTTGGTTTCTCACCACATGAGAAACGAGCTAGCACACCCATGGACATGGAACATCCATGGGGAAAGCTTGGAGATGGAAAGGAAGTTGATGTTAGGCATTATAGATCAATGATTGGATCATTGATGTATCTTACAAATTCAAGGCCTAACATTATGTTTGCAGTATGTGCATGTGCACGTCATCAAGTGACTCCCAAGGAATGTCACCTTCATGCTGTCAAGAGGATTTTTAAGTACCTTAGATGTTTTCTAACATTGGGATTATGGTATCCTATAGACTCTCCATTGGAGCTTATTGGCTATTCAGACAGTGATTATGGTGGTGATAATGGGGATAGGAAGTCCACAACCAGTGGATGTCAATTCCTTGGAAGCAGACTTATATCTTGGCAATGCAAGATGCAAACTGTGGTAGCCAATTCAACAATTGAGGCTGAGTATGTAGCAGCTGCTGCATGTTGTGGGCAAGTGCTATGGATTCAAAACCAGCTTTTGTATTATAGGTACAACTTTATGTGCATAATATTTTGTAGATAATAACAGTACATTGTGCATAATTAAGAATCATGTACATCATTCTAAGACCAAACACATAGAAATCATGCATCATTTTATAAGGGATTGTTTTGAAAAAGGTTTGATATTTCCAAATAAAATAGACACAGAGAAAAATGTCTCTGATATTTTAACTAAACCTTTTGATGTTGGGAGATTTAAGTACTTGGTTTCAAGTATTGAAATGATCAATCCATAAATTATGTGGTTTTTGAAATTGATGTAAAGTATGTACAGGATGTGCACTGTTATTAGTTTTTGTAAAAGTTAGATTTTCCACTTTATTTTTCTATCCGCTGACATAGTGGAAAGAAGCCGCTGACAACTATTGTGGTAGTTTTTATGGTTTTTCATCTAACAATGCAGGTATGTAGGGCAATTGTAAATATTGATACAAAGTTGCTTATGGACTAAAGGAGTGTGCCAAAAGGTTTATTTATGATGGTTGGAATGTTTCCATTCCTATCTTGAAATATATATTTTGACACATATATATTTGAGCATTTTTAAGGGGAGGTTTAGGACAACCTTTAGGCTCTTGGGTATTCTTAGAATGTTCTTATCACAATTCTAGGTTGTGTCCACAGGTGAGTGGGGTTAGAAGTTATGAGCCATGTTTTTATTAATATGGTGGAATTTGTAATTTTCGAGGCATTGTAGCATGCACGTAATTTATTTTGCATGCGTGCTGCCAAGACATTTAGACCTAGAATTGGGCTGGTTGGTTTGAGAGACTTTGGTTACATATTTATGGGATTACCTGGGAGTTACAAATATATTATATGAGATAACTTCATTCTTAAGTACTTGGTGAGCAAGGGACACTTGAGGACACTTATATCTATCTTGTGTAAGCAAGTGTGTGTGATTGGACAGTGCTTGCAAAACTCTGTCTTTTTAAGATAAGATAACTCTCTTAGGATTAATTATCTTTGTTAGGTCTTTTATTTTTCTTTATTCTTTTTATTTTTTTACCTCCTAACAAACTAAATTTTATCCACTGACATGTACATTTTAGCCACAGACAAAGCATATTTTATCCGCTGACAAATATAGCCATTGCCGTTGACAAACTTTTGACCGTTGAAAAAAACTAGGCCCTACCTAGTTGTAACTTTTACGATATTGTGAGTCGTAATTTTTGGGGAGTGGTTATTTTCTTTATTTGGTATGAGCTAAGTTGTTATTTTTCATAGATTTTCATGATTACTTTTGAGAAATTTTCTCACTTACCTCATTTTTCAACCAATCACGTCCCACTTATTTTTACTATATATTTGGCTCACCATATATTGTACATGGTAACTTGTTTCACATACATCTTTTACACACTAACCTTTTACCTTCATTCAAAGCTTTTCACTCTCATAAATGGCGTCAAAGGACCTGCTGATGCTGTGTTGGAATTCAAGGACCAACATAATATGCTTGCATATATGACTATTGATCGAACACAACCTCAATATACTCAGATGATAGAGTATATGTTTGCTTCTCCATTAAGGTATGCTTTAACTCATGCTCCTATCATCCCTGTCACACACATCAAACAGTTTTGGAACACTGCTAGTTCCACAACAGTTAACGGAGTGACTAGAATAGAGGGCATCATCTATGGAAAACAATGGGTGGTCACTGAGGCTTTGGTTCGCCAAACCTTGCATCTTAATGATGTTGATGGTGTTGTCACCCTTTCCAAGGAGTTGCTTCATGAAGGCCTTCAAGGCTTGGGGTATAGACTTCCCCCAACAGGGAAAATAAACAAATATTCTAAGGGTTAATTCCCCCTAGCATGGAAGTTTTTAATACATGTCCTTCTACAATGCCTTAGTCCCAAATGCTCTTTATTCAATGAAATCAACCGATCAATTGGGAGTACTCTTGTGTGTTTAGCAAACGGACAACCTTATAATTTTTCAAAAATGATTTTTGAAGGCATGTTGCACAACAAGGGTAGAAAGATGACTCTTGCTTACCCAAGGTTTTTACAAATGGTTTTTGATCTCCATGGAGATTATGGCAGGGATCATGAAAACTTTTATGAGATCCCTACACAAAAGAAAAAGCTTTTTTTCACCCTTAAAATAGAACCATATGTACCAATTCCTTTTACACCTCCTATGCTTGTTGTCATTGAGGCAGCCTTACACCCTCAACCTCAACCATATCCTATCCCAGAACCACACCATGAAGAACCACCACCTTCACCATAACCACAACCACAACCACATATTGACCCTATTCCTGAAGCCATTGACATTTCTATGTCAGCCGCTGACACTTCCACCTTAGCCCCCGACACCACCTAAATAGACCCAAACACCTCTTTTGAATCCCACCACAACAATTCCACCTATCCAAAAGACAAATGACCATTGAGGTGTTCTCCCTTGGTGGTACTAGCCATGAAGCAAAGAGAACCACCACCACAATTGTGGTTGGTGACATGGGGGTGGATGGACCTATTGACCCTATTATAGGCCAAGACAGGTCCACTGTAGCTAAGTCCACCACCATGCCCCATGATTCCTCATTAGGGATTAAGTTTACTAGCGTGGATGAGGGCAGCATGCAACCATTATCAAACTTGGAGTTAACGGTACTCTGCATGAGCTTGCAAAAGCAAAATGCAAAGTTTGTACAAGAATTGAAAGCTCAAGACATTGAACTCAATACGTTGAGGGAGATGATTGTAACATTGGAGTCTAGATGTAGGTTTGTTGTAGAGGATTTTTCCAAAGGGGAGGATGAACAACCAACGGAGCCCTTCATTGCTAGTGATAGAAGTTCAAATGAGGGGTCTTTTGGAGAGAAAGAAATAGCTGACGCTCTTACAGGGATGAAGGAGCAAGAACAAGGGAGGTTTTATTCATCCAAGGTATCACTGGTGACAACCACCCAGCTATCATATGTTGAATTAATGAAGCAACAAGAAACAAGGTCAGCCGCTAACAAGTCCATTCTACACGCAAACACTTCAATGGTAGCCACTGACAAACCTATAGATGTATCCCAACCATCTATGGTAATTAAAGAAGTTTATACACAAGTATTCCCGTCTACTTTGCCTACTATAGATCCTAAGGATAAAGGAAAAGCCAAAATGGTAGAAGTAGATGTCCCTAAGGATGATAAACAGGTTAAGTTTGATGCCATATTGGCTCAACAAGTTCAAGAACAGGAAAGAAGGGGGCTTAGGAAAGGGAATATAGAAGCTCAGATTAGCTCAGAATATGAGAGTTTGAGAAGGTATAGTGATAGTGATGAAGAGGAGGTTAGTGATCATGGTTCTATTGTTGTTATGGAAGAAGAACCAGAAAGATTGGAGTATGGTGAGGCAGGCTTGGAAAAACTTCAGCAGTTAAAGAAACAAGTTGATTTTGATATGTCTGTTGTTCCAAACATGTATTTCAAATGGGGAGAAGCTTGCATAGATAACCCATACATGACTATGACTGAGAAAATTTGGGGGTTGGAAATTTTGTTAAGAGTTCAGAGAGATTGCAAGATAATCTTGGAGCATAGGGCAAACAAGGTGCTTTACAAAAACAAGACAACAAGAAGGGAGCTATATTATATGCTTTTTAGGTGCCACCAAACAGGGTGGACTTACACAAAGTTAAGAAAGCTCTCCTTTGAACATTTAGAGTATCTTGCCTTTCCTATTTAGGAACGTGTTTGTGAGGAAAACACATTCAGAATGCTTTCTGTTGAGAGACAGGAAGAGATTGAAGAGGAGTTGAAGATAAAGAAGGCATCTATCACTCCTAGACCAGTGACGAAGGGAGCAAAATTTTTGTTTCCAACTTTTCATCCCTATGATGCAAGGCTTAATGATGCAGTTTTGAAGAAGAAAATGGAGCTTTCACCATTGGAAGCTTCTAACATTGCAGTTGTGGTACCTCTTGATTTCAAAAACCCAATTGTGAAGTATGAAGAAGATTATGCAGGTTTTTGGAAGGTCACCAGATATGGTGTTAAGGTACATGTATTCACTTCTCTTGTTTATTTGTTTGCAAGTATGGACATATAAGATTTAAAGACTTTGTGGGGATTGATGAAGGAGAAATATGATGTTGAGGCTCCTTCTTCATTTGGTGGTAATAAAATATGGACAACATTCAAGAGAATGTTTGCCCATGATGAAGCAAATCCAATTTGGATAGATCTTGATGATTTGAGTGGCTTGGAATGGCGTTTGTATTCAGTTGTTGGTGTATACTATCTCTACACTTCAAAGTTTACTGAGTATTTGCTGATAGACAGTGTTTATCCTCTGTCACAAGACTTATTGAAATAGATGGTTGGTATCAAGCTCAAGGTTGACTACACAAGTGACGTTGGCATTGACTTTTTGAAGTTTATTCATTCCCAAATCAAAGAAGAATAGGTTGGTTTGTAAGAATCCTCTCAACATTTTGTTTTTATTCAGAAACTTGATGATCATGATGAATATCAAGTTTAGGGGAGGATTGTTGGGAATAAATTTAGCCAACTCATCTAGCCGCTGACACTTTGCAACAAGCCACTAACATAGTGTTATCAAGCCGCTGACAGCATAGGCGTAGACAAGAATTATCAAGCCACTGTCAAGACTTATTTATTATTAAAGTCAACACGTTTTGTTAAGTTAGGAAGATATGCATGTATATTGTATTGTGTTATGTTTATCTTAATATATCTTCCTAAAATAGTTGATATGATAGCTTTAAGTACAAGGCTCCTTATGTGTATAAAAGGAGTCCTTTAGGTTTTATGTTTGATATACTTTCAATCACTTTTTTCACCGTTATCATTATCAATAGAAGTTGAAAGTTCGGTTTACATACTTTGTTATTATGTTCTTTGTTCTTTGTTCTAAGTGTTAATTCCGCATAACACTTAGATTGTTGATAACACAAAGTTTCTCTACGTATTGTACTTGATCTAATCTCGATAATACGAAAGCTTAATCGATCTAAGTTTGGGATCAACATGCACAAGGATGCGCAGAATTTAATTCGTAGATGCAAGGATAGCCATACCTATAGGTAAGTGTCGTGCCAATAATAACAGATGCCAACGCCCATCGCATCACCATGTTCGTTCAATAAATGGGGAATTGACATCGCAGGTCCTCTTTCCGTGGCAGACGGTGGAATCAAATCTTTGATAACAGCCATGGATTACCTTACCAAGTGGATTGAAGTCAACACAGTCGCAATAGTTACGGGCAAGCGGGTAAACAAGTGCGCATGGGGAAACATTGCATATCTTTTTAGTTGGCTAAAAGGAAGAGTCTCAGTTAATAATGAGCAATTCGTGGGTAATCTGTTTAGACGTTGGTGCGTGCCACTGGGCGCGACACAACGGTTCACATCCGTGAAATATCACAACCCAATAGGTCGCAAGGGAAATCAAATCAGAGTTGGGGAGATAGGATCACGGAGTTACGAAGGAACTCGGATGGGCCGGAATGGAAAAGAGATTCAATCATAATCGGAGAAGCTAAAGCCGAGTAAAAAATGACAGAGGACACTGGTGTTTCATTCAAGACAGGTGGCTTTGTTTATCACATTAGTGAGGGAGGCTGTCTGTACAACGCATGGACACCCGGGCCTAAGTGGGAGAGACCTTACATAGTGACAGGGGATTTGGGACAAGGCGCATACAAGTAGTGCGACATATACGGCTTTGACTAAAGTGGTCATGGAACATCTGAGACCTCTAGAGGTGTTATGTTTAAGGCTACGAACTCCACATGGATACCTTTTAGCTGTAGTCAACTCCCAATAAATATCCATGTAATTCTTTTTATGCATTATGTCTTTTTGTATTTTGAAAATTGCAAGTATTAATAAAATGCCGAACCTAGCTAGTTCCGCGACCCTTTCTCTTATTTGATTATTATCTTTAAAGTTATGTGATTTAATCGTCAGTTTTAATCATACTATGCCCACGGGCGTACATGTACCTATCGTTTATATGTGAAATAAGAGGATTGAGTGAACCTAATAATTAACTTGTCGTATTAGAGGGATGCAACCCCATTGACCATGGATCACGTATCCTTGTTAGATACCTTACTAATTAAGACGATGTATTAAGTTATGCATCCCACATACTTCGTGATGGGCTTGTGAAAGACACACGGTGCACGTCTAACAACGTTTTATCAATATTTTGATAGCACTTATGGTAGTAGTGGTACGCCGCACGTAATGACATAGTTCATCCCATAAGTTATTTAACACACACTTTATGTTGTGTACTTACTTTACATGTTCAAATCTGACACTTTGAACATTCAAAAAAAGGACTTAGGATATACATATACTACAAAATGAGTCGTACAAAAAGTGATCGCAACAATTTTATTACGGAAAGCACTTGCAAAATATGTTATTCTAAGCAGGATTAGTGTGCAGTCTGGACTATGGTCCTAGGTTAAAACTATTACATACTACGTATGAAAATTTGTACATCAGATAATAACTGTTTTTGGCATACCCATGCCACTTGACGGAAAATATTCGAAGTAAATATTTACAATATCTCCAGTAGAGCATGATCTTTTCAACTTATGTGGTAGAAAACTGGATGAGGAAATGATGTGCTCATTAAGCACTTTCTCCATATCCTGGAGTATTATCGGGCATTGCGAATCGGGATGGTGCGCAAGCTAACAACTACGCCATCAGATCGGGGTAGGTAGGCGGTACCTAAACCAATAATTGCGGCCTTTATTTTGAGTCCTTTCTTTTTAGCCGCACGCTTGACATGAAAAGTTAATATTTCTTGAGGGGGTACTTCCTTGACCACTTTGAATGGGTTCAAACTATCACGAGGGTAAGGAAGAATAGGTACATTCAGCTGTATGACATTCGGATTTAGATGGTAATCAGGTTGCTCCTCTACACCTTCCACTTGGTGTTTTGCCAGTGTGAGACCTTCATTTATTACGCTAATTGGCCAGTCTTGGTCCGGTTCCACTATCTTTATCAAAGGAAGGTTGCATTTCTTCAACTCTATCAATGCAACATCTAGTTTGTCCCGTGCAAGGGGATTGTAGGAGTTTATCTGATCTAAGATTTTGTTCAGCAATCCCTCCTTGGTGGCACGCTCCATGGCCGTACTCTTCCAGGCAGCCATGGCTGCTACCACTACGTCAGTATATGCCTCCTGGTGGTTAACCACGTTATCACGACCTTCGTGGCCCTCAACCCATCGTCAATTTATCAACCACCAATATGAGGTGTTCAACCCATCACCACATCCGCTTACTACCAAATCCACCTTCGCTCGTGCAGTCTAAACATCAGCCGCTACATTATGGTGTTTGGTGTTGTGTTACTTAAACTTGCACTATTGTTGATTGACGAACGATGCAAAAATAAGTATCTATGTACCTTATACCCAATATTAAAAGTATAAGAAGTACAACACCTCTTGAAATTATCCACATCTGCAACTACAACGTAACTCCTTTAAGTGATAGTTATACAAGTCTTCGACCATCCACCCATTGACACCGGAAACTATATAATTCAAGTCTCAATCATCAATTTTAATGCTCGAGCAAGTCATCAATGGATCGAATGGGTTTAGAGAAAAAGGGTAAAAAGAGGTAAGAAGGCTCGATTATGAAATAAGTAAAAGCCTTCGTGAAATCACACTTCAGCTTCAAATAATAAATTCCAAATCCACTTCGTAATCACTTGACATTATTGAATCCGAATACTAGCCGTTTGACATTTGAGTGAATCTTATAAAAAATCATTTTGATGTTAATCTATTAATGTCGTGTTTGTTGTGATTGTCGTGTTTGTGGTGTTGGCGACTGAGATAATTCAAGGGTGGTGGTGAGGCGTCTAGATGTTGATGACGAGCTGTTGGTGGTGGCGGCTTAGTATAGATCCGACGGATCTATAGGGTAGCGGGTGGTATCGTGGTTAACTACCACATGTGGGATGGTGCAGTAACGGCGGTTTCCATTTGGTGGTGGTGTTTAAACTTGGTGTTAGACTGGTGGTGGCGTGAGGTTATGATGTTCTTGGTGGTGTGACTGCACGGTGGTAGACGACAATGAGGTGAGTGGTGGTGGTGACGGTTACGACTGTGAGGATGGCAGTGAGCGACGACCAGCGGCTGATGGTGTCTCGAGGAGGTGGTGGTAGTTTAGTGGTGGTGACTAACGGATCTCGTGGTGAAGGCGTGGCAGCATGGTGATGGAGGTGTAGTGGCAGCGGCGACACAAAGGGAGTGGTGGCTCGAGGTTATAGTGGTTGTGGTGTAAAAGTGGTGGTGACACCGGCGGCGGCCATGGGTGGCCGGAGGATCTAACTGGAAAATAGTCTTCGGAAAGTTGGTAAGCGCCATAATTCATAAGAGAAGTAGTTAGGGTTTTGTGTGTGTAAGATTTAGGGTTATGTTTTGGTAAGAAATGAGAAAAAAATGTATAATCTTTTATTTATATTAAAACAAAGTGTAAGATTAGAAATAGTTGAGGGTTTATTTTGTAAGTTATTTACTTAAATTTTGTTAATTACTTGTTCGGGGCTCATTTATGATAGCTAACGGATGACTCAAGACACGAAATTTTCGCCATTACTTTTCAAATTATTTTTTCCATGGAAACGAGTATTCACTTGACCATTATTTCGTAATACTTTGTTAACTCGTTTAAAATGTTGATTATTTATCGCTTATCACGGACAATTATTGTTTTAAGAAAAACAGACTTCACTCTAATTATTCTCGTTTTTAACATATGTTTTGAAAACTAAAGTAAAAATAATAAATAATCTAATAAATCTTTTTATTAAATAACTCCTAATGATTATAATTAAATTAAATTTGTATCGCGTCAGTTCTCAGATTTACAACAGTCTTTTACAATTTACAAAATAAACTCCCGTTTTCATATCAAATAACCATGATATATCTCAAAATGAATTTCGATTAATAAAAAATAGAATATATTATTATTTAAAGTTTGGAAAACTCCCAGTTGTCACAAGCTATCTATGCTATTTGGAGTTTCATCCTCGAAACTCAGTCGTTGTTACCAGTTGGAAAGTGTCGAGAAGAGGAAAATACAGAGTTATACTCCAATGTTATGTCAAATATATTTAGCCCACTCACAGATAATCCTTCCCGGATTTTTAAATTGTGTTATCGACTTATCGGAAAGAGAGGAGGTAGCCCAAATCTTGCAACAGTGGTTGTTTAAGAGAGTAATGGGTAGAACTTGAATGTATATGAAGGATTCGATATGTCAATCTGACAAAGCGGCCATCGTTCATAGAACAATAGAAAAAACAATTCAAAGCGAAGAATCGTCAACTCATAAAAGTTGATACGAGTTCACCACATCCAGCTCGTTAGGTTCACGCTGGTCAATGTATAGTAGGAAAAAGTCCATGCGATAACTCGCGAATCAATGAAGTTTAAAGAGTCACTCGTCAAAACGTCGTAATGATAAGACAAAATAATGATTAATTCGTATAGACGGATCATGAGTCAAAGGAAAAATATTCCATAACTGGAATACTAAATGAATACCATAAATACAGGGTCACGTCAGATGCACTTAAGTCCACTCGTTTATAATCTCATATTTGCATACAGAAGCGTCCTAATCTATGCAAATATGTTATTATAAACTTATGGTTCGGTGATTTATGATTTCTTTATTCAAATGCAAAGGCGTCCCAATCCATTTCAATAAAGACTTCATAGATCATCCTACTCAAGTATCACCAGTAAAATACCTAAATCAAAATCGTTAAAATATTTAAACTATATGATCCATAATTACCAAAAGTAACGATCGTAAGTTAATAATAGGTCTCACTCCATAAGTAGACGTCTCGAAAATATGGGATTGAAGAATATAAATGTCGGTAGGCGATAACGCGATCGCAAAAGTATATCAAGCAAAGGAACTCACATTTAACAGTAGGATAATTATATAATACCCAGTTATAAATATGTATAAGCAATTATCCAATCACACAAGTCTTTCCCATCCTCGAGGAAGACTCATCAAACTCTAAGCCAAGTAACAACTTGTCATAACATCACAACTCACTCACAAAGAATGGTTCCGAGGTTTTGTTATGAATTATTACACATCTCAATCTTTTGATGACTCAACTCGACTCTGAGCATACAACACATTCTACATTAACACGTAAGACTACGAGTCTTACCCACCCTCGAAGTAATTCATCAAAAACCATTGGCTGTGTAACTCCCGATACTTATTTCGATCTCGCACTCAATCAAACATGAGGCCCACTGTGAACCAGTTAAATACATCTCAATCCTTTTTGATGAATTAGCTCGGACCCGGGGACTACTCACGACTACTCATTAACCCAAAATTCACATAATATCTCTAGGCGTGATTATGAAAAGGTCTGCGGGACCATTATGTAACTCACAATGCCCAATGGATGTTCTATCGTTCATATATAAAAATATAATATATCTTTGAGTGCACTAATCAAGCAATAGAACTCATGTAAACTATACAAATCAATAACAAACATGCATTGCAAATATTCATATAGCAGCGGAATGAGCATGATGCGATGAATGTTACTACTAAATAAAACTGAGAGCCGGTTGTAGTCTGGAGTTACTAATGCAACCTAGTTCTCCATAACCAATGCTCTGATACCAATCTGTCACACCCCCAAATTCACTGCAGCGGAAGACTTGCTTTGATGGCTTGTGACTTCATGAGTATTCGAGAGCTTGATCCGAGAACGACCTCTACATGCCAAAACCACAAAGCAGACTCCAAATAATCCACATATTCAAGTACATGAATACATGCTTAAAAATGTCAACGTAAAGTTGGTGAGTTCATAAGTTTGTTTTAAGGTGTTTATGAAATATTAGAGTTTATATCGACCACTGAACCTTGTAGTAATAAAAGTTTAAAAATCATAGTTTCTTGGTAAAATGCGTTTCTTGATGAAAATAGAATTTGTTAATAATAACAGAGTTTATGATAAAAACAGATTCGTTGATAATAACAAAGATTAACAATAAAGACAAAGTTTACAGATAAAAACAAAGTTTATTTATATAAGCAGAGTTTACTGATAATAATAGATGTTGTCGTTAATAATTGAATTCCCTGATAATAAAAGATATTCTAGTTAACAAATAAGATACTTGATAATAAAAGAAGTGTTTGATTAACCACAAGATTTTTCAACAATGAGTGAAAATATAACAAATACAAAGTCACAAAAAATGCATTTATTATTGTCTAAGCTCATGACACCGACACGTTAACAACATCGGTAGTATAATCTCATAATATAGCCCCTACAGATGTCTAACCTATGACATCCGTCCTCTGACTCAAATGAAATTGTGCCTGCTTGTCCTCTGTTAGACCAAGCCAGACAAGGGTGTCAACCCTGATAGATCTATCCATAACATTCGCGCTTTCGACCGGTCATCCGGTCCGAAATTAACGGTTCATGAAAGTGGGCAAAATCAATTGGGTTAATGCGGGACTTAGACTAATACATAACGAGTATGTGCACTAGTGTTCATTCTTGCAACCATTGTCTCTACCCGAGAACTAGTGAAAAGCAGTTAAAGTTTTGGGCTATGAAACCCACAATAGTAATTTTAGTATCAACATTCACAAGTATAACAATTAATATAGTTGACCACTCACCACGTAACAATCAAACCAGTTTATGACCAACCAAGCAAATTTATAAATAGTTTTTGACCAAGCATGTACCTCCCCCAAAATGATTATAAAACATTTATAATTCAATTTAAAACTAGAAAGATGGGTATGAACTCACCTCGACGTTGCAGAGCAATCAGCAGAAAATAAACATTAAGAGTGGCGTAAACGTAAGCTGGAACAACTTGATACTATAAGTCACGATCTTTCTTGATGGCTAATCCCCATTAATTCATATCAATGCATCTAATCTTCCCCTATATGAATAGTTTCATCAATACCACCGGTTGATAAACGGTTTAAATCACATATCATATTCGATCGGTAATCATTTAAGAAAGATACCACCATGGTATTTAATATACATACCTAATATATATTGCACACGGAAGAATGGAACATGTATAAAATTCATACATTGAATTACATAACAAGGACAACAACGCACGAATAACTCGGAGGATATATACGACACGCACACATAAAAAGATGATGAACATAAATGTGACCAAGTTATTTTGACACACACGTAGAAATTCTTAAATAAATTACAAAAGTTTCCTTATAAAAATAATGCATGCTTTTAAGTTGTGAATTAAATAAATGAGTTTTTTTCCAAAAGTATTTAAGCCAAATCCCTTTTGGGTCGTCTACAATTAAATTGCGAGAAGTTTGGTTAAAGTCAATGGGACGTGGCATATACGATTAACATCACAAATTGTGCGTTTTATCTAAAAAATGCTTTAATCCCACGCTTCACACGCGAATCGTGACTCAATATTAATCCGTATTAATTTACAAGCTTCATTAAATACTATTTTATAAATCAATATTTATTTACTTCTAAATAACATTTATAAAATTATAAGTATATGATTTATATATGTGTGCCTAACGGGTCAAACACTTAGACATCGAGATCATCTTTTATTAAGATATATGATATAACATGACTATATTTATTGTATATACTCAATTTGATAAAAGTGAATACTTAACGATAAAAATTAATAAGTTAAAAGGTTTAACATGATTAATTAAAAGACTTGAGACTTTAAGGTAATTAATGTAATTAATTAATAGAGCATTATAGAAAGTAAAAAAATCAACACCAAGGGTGTTGATGGTGTTGGACGGTCGAATAAAGGAAAGGGAAAGAAGAGGAGATTTTTTCTAGAAACATTTTGCTTGGTTAGAAAGATTAGTATCTATTCCTAAAATAGCTTAAGCCTTCTACTATATAAACAAATAAATTAAGATCACTTTGTCATAAGTGAAAAACCAAACTCTCTTTCTCTTTCTCTGTTGTAGCCGTCGACCCCCATATGTAAACCAAAGGGTTTTTGCTTATTGGTTTATTAAGTATTCTTTTAATCAAGATATAACAATCGAAGGTAATTGATTGAAGTGTTGTGTGGACTATCTTAGAGAAGATCTATATTGATTTTGGGTTTTATTGGTGAATCAAAGTTATTGGTAAGAGGAAACTTCTTGGTTGGTGATTTAGGGTTCTTTTTCACCATAGTTACATTAGGTTGTTAAATTTCAACAATAAGCTCCTTATACTTTTGGTTATGTGTGTGACTTTCATAAGGTTTAAAGTCATGATTCAATAATCTGGATGGTTGTTTAACTCCACATATTTGTTTTATATTCTTGTAGGAAGTTGGTACCACTGTTTTTTTGAACGACAAGTTAGTAGTAAGTGATTTGAATTCATAGTGACGTTCAGTTGCGCAATATGCAATACTTAAACTTTCGATTTATGGTATAAACCCTACTCTGTTTTTATTTCCGCCCTAATTGGAAGACCCCAATGAAGAGTCTCGAATGTTAGACCTTTACCATGTCGTAACAACCTTCCCAAGGTTACCCTTAGTGGCCAACTAAGTTAGTTTAGTTTGTTACGTTGGTTCTACTATTTAGTAAAAACTAAATATTTAGTACACACACTTCAAAGTTATTGAAAGTGTTAATTCAAAAAAAAAATCGTAGTGCGAGTCCAACAATCATCGTTCATTCTAAATAATTATTAAATTTAGCTTCCAATAGTGTAAGAGTTTTCTAATATGTTTCTAACTAATGATAATAGTATGATTCTATTTATATTTATATTTTCATTACATATGTTAAAAGTTTTTAGATGTTTCTAGAATTTTAAAAATATCACCATTTTTTAGGAAAAGATTTGTGGCAAAATATTTAAATTTTAAAACTACCAATATCCATCTCTATCATCCGTGAAATTATTTTCACAAAAAACCCATAATTAGTCAAAAAAACTACTCGATACAGAATTTAATTACATTTTTCCTGATGTTAAAATGCGCGAAGAGAAATGAGTGGGTGTTTGTTTCGGTTTATATTACATAAGCCCTAATTTTTCGGCTCATCTTATAACTTATTAGCTTATATAAGTTTATAAATAAACTTATATAGGTGTGTTTGGTTTGGCTTATATAATGTAAGCCCATTTCGGCTTATAATTGTGTGGCTTATTTGAAGTTTTATGGGTTTATATAGGTTTACTATATCATGATAAACTTATATAAGCTCCTAAGTTTCAAAATAAGTCACAAAGTTAGAGTTTACGTTATATAAGCCGAAAATAAGCCATATTTCGGCTTCCATTTCATAAAACCTATTTTTAAAAGCTTATTTGTGACTTATGAGCTTATATAGGTTTATTATATCATAACAAACTTAGATAAGCCCATAAGTTTTAAATAAACCTTAAAATTAAAGCTCATATTATATAAGCGAAAATAGACTTACGTTATATAAGCTAAAACAAAAAGTCCTATAAACTCGCAAATTTCAAAATAAACCAAAAAATTATATGACTAAAATCACATAAGCTCATAAACCTACTACATATAAGCCTATCTAAATTCTAAACAACCCTTCAAGCTTAAAATAGTACAAGTAGTCCAAGTAGTTATCAACAAACAATCAAACTAAAAAAGTAAAAAAACACGAAGTACAAAAAGCAGTACAAAGAAAGAAAGATAACCAAAACAAAATCTAACGTCTACTACTTAAAAAAATGCTTATATATCTCTTTTTCCATTTCTTCTTATTAAAATATTATTATTCCCCTTCTTCTTCTTCTTCATTCGGTTTCTCTCTCTCTAAAATTAAAAAAAAAAAAAAAAAACAAAAGAGAGAAAGAAGACACAGAGATAGATATGGTGTCAACGCGTCGCAGTGGATCCAAACCCAATCCCCCTAGCAATAATCCTAACAATAATAACAATAAAAGATCATCTTCTGAAAATAAACCCCCACCTCACCCCTCTCCTAAGCGGCTAAAGGTTGACAACATATATAAATTACTTTACGCGTTGTTTCGATTTGATTTTTATTTAATTTTTTATTTATATATATGTGTTTTGGATTGGTTTTGTAGGTTGAGAATGACGGAGGTGTGGTGGATGATAAATCGGAGGAGCGGACGGAGCGCGATGAGGAGGAGGTGGAGGCGAAGGAATTGAGTTCTGCGAAAGAGGCGGTGGTGGAGAATGTTGTTGTTGGTGGTGAAGAAGTGGCTGCTTCTGCTTCTGCTGCTGCTGGTGGTGATGATGATGTTGATGTTGTGACTCCGGTTCCGAGTGTTCCGGTTTTGGAAGGTGAATTGGTTGTTGCATGTGATTTGGTGTAAATGTTTTAATCTGTTGTGTATTTATTTGATCAAGTAAACGTGAGTGTAGTTACTGAAAAGTCTGAGAGTTTAGAAATGAATTTAGGTATGAATAGTAATGACGAGGGAGTGTAAATGTTATACGTTGTTTGTTGTTTGGATTGATATGTTGTGTATTTATTTGATCAAGTAAATGTGAGTGTAGTAGTTACAAAAGGCGAGAGTTTGGAAATGAATTTAGGTATGAATAGTAATGGGGAGGGAGTGTAGAGCTCTCTAGGTCTTAGCTAGGGGTTTGGTAGTGTTCTTGAATAGTAATGACGATTCTGGTTTTGCAAGGTGAGCTGCGGTTTATTGCTGGACTGGGAATTGGTTGTTGCATGTGAATTGGTGTAAACGTTATGAGGTGTTTGTTGCTCTGCATTGTGTCTCGATTAATCAGTTGTGATTTGTGAATGTGATTGTGGTAGTTTACGTATGAGTTTGATCAGTTCAAGACGAGTGAGTTACGGAAATCTCTTAAGGTTTAGAAATGAAATTAGGTTTGAATAGTAATAACGAGGACATGTAGAAGTCAAAATGTAACTGGTGAGTCACAGAAATCTCTTAAGGTTTAGAAATGAAATTAGGTATGAATAATAATAACGAGGACATGTAGAAGTCAAAATGTAACGACTGAGTTACGGAAATCTCTTAAGGTTTAGAAATGAAATTAGGTATAAATAGTAATAACGAGAATGTGTAGAAGTCAAAATATAACGAGTGAGTTACGGAAATCTCTTAGGTAGGGATTATGTAAACGTGAGTGTAGTTACACAACCCGAGAGTTTAGAAATGAAATTCGGTATCAACAGTAATGACGAGGGAGTGTAGTAGTCAAAATGTAACGAGGGAATGTGGAACTATCCAGGTCTTAGATAGGGCTTTGTATACAAGTAAATGAATTTGATTAGGTAAACACGAGTGTAGCTATGGAACTCGAGAGTTTAGAAATGAAATTAGGTATGAGTATTCATGACAAGGGAGTGTAGATCCATCTAGGTATTAGATAGGACTTTGGTGGCATTACTGAAAAATTAATGTTTTTTTAAACCCGTGAAGGCGCTCTAAGTTATTTGTTGTTTTGCATTGAAGAGATTAATCAGTTGTGATCACGGTCCTTTATGAATACATGAGTCTGATCAACTATACACAAGTGTAGTTACGGAACTCGAGGGTTTAGAAATGAAATTAGGTATGAATAGTAATAAAGAGGGAGTGTAGAAGTCAGAATGTATTCTTGATTGTTTGTATAAGTTTATAATTATATACCTGAAATAACTAAGGACTTTAGGTGAATGAATTATACAGGGTTTTGGGGGCATGTGCATTGTTGAAATTAATTATTTGTGATTGTGGTGGTCAATGTATGGATTTGATCAGTGAACGAGTAGTGGCGGATGTCGTTAGGGTTTAAAATGATAGTAGTTATAAATTATGAATAGCAAATAGGGAGCGTAGAAGTCAAAATTTTTCTTTGGTTATTAATTGTTTAGAGCTTTATTTTTACGGAAAAAAGATAGAGCTTTTTGAGCATTTCTTAAATAGTTTATGTTTTGGGTTCGCCTGTGAAGGCGTTATAACTTCAATTTAATAATCAGCCCCTTTTTTGAGTCGACGTTTTTACCATTTCCGAAGGAATCGGAGTTCCATCTCTTTTTTAGTAAAAGTGCCAAGAAAGGTAGCCAAATGTGGTGAAGAAGTTCTCCTTGATCACCAGGATTAAAATTTTAATTGCTGACAAATATAACGAACCCAAAATTAGTTATCTTTCATGTCAATTTGATCGTGCAGGTACGGAAGTTTTACAGAAGTCATTAGGGTTTAGAAGTGATATTAGTTATGAATGGTAATAAGGGAGTGTAGAAGTCAAAATGTGTGTTTGATTATGTTATATGTGTTTCCTATACCGCAAAGATTTTAGAGCTTTAATCTAACGGAAAAGATAGGGCTTTGTGAGCACTGAGCATTCCTGAAAAGGTTATGTATTTAATTTACCTGTGAAGGCATTGTAACTTCAATTTATTTATCAACCTCTATTTTGAGCCAACAGTTTTACCTTTTCTGAAGGAACCGAGTTCCATCTCTTTTCCAGGAAAATTGACGAGAAAAGTAGCCAATTCGACAATGTGTTGAACCAGAAATTTTGTTGTTGCTCACTAGGAGCAAAAGTTCCAATTTTTGACAATTTAGGAGTAAAAATTTAATTTATGACAAATATAAATATATAATGAACCCAAAATTAGTTACCTTTCATGGAAATTTCACGCTAACTTGCGAGAATTGATACATTTGTTCCAAACTCTATGGAACTTGAACTTTCACTCATGCCGATGAGATCGTCAAATTAGGCATATCTGGTTTATGTCTTGGTATTTTTGCCAAAAGAAAACAGGGCTTACGAGACATATATTTATGATAGAAACTAGTAATCATTTTTTTTTTGGGTAAGAATTTGAACTGATCTGAGACTTTTTATTGGTTGCTATGCAGCGTCAGTGCCAGTTTTAGCAGACAAGTCGCGGAGTTCATTTACTTCATTGAAGCCGCAAAATCAGAGCTGTGAGACAGCTACACCTTGGTGCAGGCTTCTAGCTCAATCCTCACTGGTTAGTTTTTCACCTTGAATGAGTAGTTACATGAAATAAATAAATCATATAAGGGCTTATGATAATATGTCATGAGAAAAATGGAATTTTTATTGCAGAACCAGACCATGACTGTTTATGCAACAAGCTTTGTAGTCGGATCAAGCAAAAATGCTAATCTTTTGATCAAGGATATAAGCACAAATCTTTGTATTATCAAGCTTAATGAGGTAACGAGTAATATTTTATATTTCGTACAACCATTACTTCTATTTAGGGATTCGTGTACATTACAAGGAATGAGAGTACACATGCTGCATAGAAGTTTTGGAGATAAACTCCAGATTGTCTACTTGCAGTATGAATACTTACTATTTGTCGACATGATTAGCGCGAAGGAAGTAATGTTGCTGTGCTCGAAAGCAAAGGAGGCAAAGGATCAGTGCATGTTAATGGGAAGACTATTAAGAAGGCAACAACATGTGTTTTAAAGTCAGGAGATGAAGTCGTTTTTGGCTCTCATGGGAATCACGCTTATGTATCCTTTGCTTGACAATTAAGAAAATCAATGTTAGAGGGCATTTGGATATGTGTTACATGATTATATGATATGGTATATTTGGATCCGGATAATCAGCCCTTCCGAGTGTTTGGCAAAGTCAGATTCACTCTAAGGCGGTGTTTGGGATTGCGTTTACGGAAAATTTTTGTGTTTTTAAATTGGCGTTTATAAAGCAGGTCTTTAAAATTGCGGTTTCTGTCTAGAGAACGCTAGTCTCTTATTCTAAATGGTTTGCCAAACAGTCGCTTGATTATCTGTGGATTCAAGTGCAATAAGATAATATCATACTTTTTACCTTTCAGAAAGAAAAAAAGATAATATCAAAAAGACACATTAAAAGATTAAAAACACACATCCAAACACCTAATGCAATGCCTTTCTGCAATGTGTTATTCCTATCAATATATTTATATTCTGTATGTCCTTAATTTCTACTCCAATAGATTTTCCAACAACTTCCAGACGATGGCTTGATAAAAACGAGTAAATCTAGTCATGGTAGAGACCTGAAAGCACTCCTTACTGAAAGACGTACAGGAGATTCATCAGCAGTTACAGGTGCTTCAATATTGGCATCTTTGTCAAGTTTAAGACAAGATTTATCTCGTTTGCGACCTATGTCTCAAACTGTCCCTAAACTTTATTTCGGACCGGAGATTCGTCATCAAAATCATGACAATGGTGTTGACGGTCTAGAAGTAAATTCAGCTACAGATACTGGTAACGATAGTGCAGCTGAAGTTGGAGCTACAAGCAAATCCACACCTATTGGCAGCAATCCAGACCCTAATATAATCGAAGCAGAAAATGTAAGTTTTCTGTGGTTTTTTTCTCTCTGAAAAAAAAACTTGTACATCATACATAAGAGGCAAGTATATTTTCATTAAAGGCATCGAAAACAATGGAGCAGGCCCGGGATTCATTGACTGCATCAGCACCAGGATCGTCGGTAAGATCTGCAATGTTCAAGGAAGAGATTCTTGCTGGAATTATTGATGGACTTAAAGTTGATGTTTCTTTTGACGACTTCCCATATTATTTAAGGTTTTATTCCACCCTGACTATATCTGACTGGAGTAAAAATTTAGTTTCATTTATATGACTTTGGTCATGTTTCCTTTTATGTACTGTATTTGTTGATCCATGTCTTTTCGGCTTCCTTACGCAGTGAGAATACCAAAAACGTGCTCATTGCAGCTTCCTATATACACTTGAAGCATAGAGACCAAGTTAAATACGCTTCTGATCTTCCTACAGTGAACCCAAGAATTTTGCTTTCCGGTCCTGCAGGTATGCTTTAAGCCATACTTATCAGTTGGTTGGATATAAGTTATTACTGTATTAGGTTTTACTTCATCTATTAATTATTTTTCTCAGGATCTGAAATATACCAGGAGGTGCTAGCAAAGGCACTTGCTCATTATTATGGGGCTAAATTGCTTATCTTTGATAGCCATTCGTTCTTGGGTGTAAGATTTTATCTGTCACATATTTACAATTTATCTATTATAGAATTTTATCTATATAAATAATTAATCATATGGTTAATTTTATAGGGTTTATCAACGAAGGCTGAGCTATTGAAAGAAGTAAGCCCAAGCAATGTTCCTAAGCAAAGTCCTGGGCCCACTACTTTGTCAACAAGCACTACAAGTACCCCTAACTCTACTCAACTTGATGTAATTTTGAGTATAGAAAAACTTATTTCCGACTCTCCCCTTGAATCACAAGAGAAAATGGAGGTTGACGTTATAACACCCGTGGCAGGAACCTCCAAGAGCCCAGCATTTAAATTGGGTATATTACTTTAAAGTTTAAACTGTAATTTCTTAATTTCCGTTTGTATGCGTTTTATTTCCTTTTAGTAAATGATAAGCAAATGTGTAGGGGACAGAGTAAAATTTGTTGGTTCTGGTTCCGGAGGCGTACACCCTTCTTCATCTACTTCAAGGTAAAACGCTTGTGTTCTTCTGTTATTTCTTCTAATTTGTTAGGTTTATTTGCATTTAATATTACTGTATTTTTTTGTTTGTCTCGTTTTGGTCATTGTACAGTTTTTTGGTACATCCATGTCTTCAAAAATTGGGGTTGTGTCAAGTTTGGCATTTTGACATTTCGTAACACACACCAGTTTTATACATAGTATCACATTTAGGGATGAGCTCGGGATCAATCCCGTCCCGAACCCGTCCCGATTTAGTGCTTCCGATTTTTTCCCGATCTAAAAAGTTATTTACCGATTCCGTACCGAACGGGATTCGGGAATCGGTACCGGCACCGGGAAATCGGGATTTTCCCCTTTTTTTTCGGGAATTTCCCGATTTGGTACCGGTCCCGTCCCGAATTAGTGGTCCCGAATTTTTTTTTACCTTATTTCGTAGTCCCGGTCCCGTACCGAACGGGATTCGGGTATCGGGAATCGGTACGGTTCCGGGAACGATTCGGGTTCGGATTCGGGATTCGGGTCAAAATGCTCATCCCTAATCACATTATATGCAAAAATACCATATTATAAGTTCTACATTCATTGTTATTATAATCGTACTTTATTAAAGCTGATTTTAACGGGTTTTTTCCTTCATAAAATGGCCCAAAATAGTTCAATGACAAACATGACAAACATGACAAACGAAAAGTATGTTGCTAATTTATGCAAATAATCCTAAGAGTATCAGTTGAGGTGATTTTTAATGCGGAATATTTTTTTCTTCACATATGATTTCATTGTTGCAATGTTCTCTTCACCTTAGGGGTCCATCATCGGGGGCTCGTGGGAGGGTTCTTCTACCTTTTGAAGACAATCATCTCTCGAAAATTGGTGTAAAATTTGATAAACTCATTCCTGATGGTGTTGACCTTGGTGGACTGTGTGATGGGGGTTATGGATACTTCTGCTCTGGTAAATTCCATTTGCTCAGAAACTTGAAGCACAGCTTGTTTTTCCCTTGCGTTTGTTACCCCCATGACACTGCTTTTTTTCCCTCTAAATATTTCTACCAGCTAATGAACTTCGATTGGATTCATCGGGTATGGAAGATCTGGATAAATTACTGATTAGCACACTGTTTGAGGTAGGTTTCTTCTCTGGAAAAAAGTTTATTCTTTATTCCTTATAGCTTTTGTTAGTACCTTGTTTGACCATACTGTGTTGTTTGCCAGGTTGTAACCAGTGAGAGTAGAAATGTTCCTTTTATATTGTTCATGAAAGACGCTGAAAAATCCATTGTTGGGAGCTCAGAATCATATTCAACTTTTAAATCTAGTTTAGAAAAGCTTCCAGACAATATTGTCGTCATTGGTTCACAATCTCAAACCGACAACCGCAAAGAAAAGGTAATTATCCTAATAATACTATCTATATGTGATGGTTATTAAGCCTTAGCATAAGGACATATTTAATTATTTATGTATACACATATAGAATTGAATGGGTATCAAGTAATAAGCACTACTAGCGTAGAAAGCATTAAAAATGGAATTGGTGAACTTTTTGTATAAGAGTATATAGGCTTGCGATCAAATAAACCACACTATTATCTTGGAAAGCACAGAAACGCTAAAAAGGGCACTGATTAACTGAATTTGTAACTTTGATGAGAAATTGTGTCTTAAGAACAAACTTATATAAGTTGAACACACGTGTTCATCATGGGTTTTGCTCATTAGTGTGTTTTCTAGCTTTTATTTTAACTTTTTGTGCAAATAACGGTTTTTACAAAATTACAGCGTCCATTGCTGACACGTGCACATATTGGAAACTTGTATCCCAAATTGTTTGTATTACATTTCTTGTGGGATTCCTCAAACATTACATATCTTGTGGGATTCCTCAAATTAGCATGCATGCGTAGTCGCGAAGAGATGCACCATTATAAAAAAAGGTATTCGTATCAGATAAATTATATTAGTAGTTATTGCTGGATGCTGTACATCATTGCTGTACAGTTGCAAATGGCATGGTGCAGCAGAATATGAAATGCACAATGGAGAATAGTTTCTGTAAGACTTTCTTTTGCACATTAGCTACCACTGTCTTGAATTGAGTGACATGGCTTGTTTCTTAATATATAAAATTTTCACTTTGTGACTATCACTTGTCAACACTCTTGACTAGAAAATTAGCCTCTAGTTGCAAAATGTAATAGTTGCACAGTTAAGGTAGTTGCACGTACCATAAGCACTTGGAAAAATATTAGTATGTTGCTTTAGGGCATATAACAAAATGAAAGTTCCTTTTCCAATTGAGTTGTAAGAAAGGAATTTACAGTCATGTCTATGTATCTTATGGGTCCATATGAGCATTGTTACTTGAAAAAAAGGCATAGGGATTTTAAGTCCACCACGCGTTCTTTTTATCTTCTTCCACCCTTTTTTAGGTTTTTGGACTCGATTAGGAGGTGTATCAAAGTATCTTCGTTGGTAGCTGAATTTCGTTTTCTTTTATTGCAGTCACATTCTGGTGGGTTAGTTTTCACAAAATTTGGTAGCAACCAGACTGCTCTACTTGACTTGGCTTTCCCGGCGGTAAGGGCAATATATCAGTGTTTGTTTATTCATGTGTTAATTGATTTTTTTTACGAGTTAAAACTTGCTTTATCATGTTTTCATAGCCAGCATGTTTCGTTTACCTGATATTATTCTGCAATTACGATAGCAATGAACGCTGCTTGTATGTTTCACTGTGGCATAACTTGTCTTAGAATAAAACACTACCTACTAAAAGAGGTGTGGGACCTAGTTGATGAGAAATGAACAGGTAGGATGTTTAAGCCCGTCATTGTAAGGATGTAAATGAACTCATACGTTCATTTTAGTTTAATTGTGATATTTCTAAGCATTTAATATACTTATAATTTATGGGCATAACGAATGGACATGAACAAGCATAGACAGATAGACATAATTGGACCTTATGTAATAAATTATTGCATGTTTATGAATGCAAGTGAATGAAGGAGATACCTTTTATGTTTTTGCGTTTAGTTAAGCAAACATAAAATCTTGTTTATATTAGTCCGTTTCATGAATGAATAAACTCCCTTCAGAAATGCTCACTGTACGTTCTGTTGATGCACAAGATAATTGTGTTATTTAGATACTTATCCTGTGAAAATCTTGGAACTTACAAACTTAGCTTATTCTTTTAAATCCTTGACACTTCCACCCATATATGATTACAAAACATAGCTGAAGTAGTTTCTCATGTATGAAACAATATAACTACGAGGTTAGAACTTCTAATGCGTGAGGATTATGTGAAACCTTGGTGGCAAAATGCTTGAAAAAACAAGCATTACATGTACTTATAGTCTAATGAACTTTGTTTGTGATGTCTTTTATATATGAACAATTTTCTGCAGTGTAGGGTTAACACTTTTTGGTATTTGTAGTAAAGGTGCATCTATTGTCAGCCCATAAAACATCATGAAGAGCCTAATGCTATTGAGCATCTCTTATTGCAGGATAGTTTTGGGAGACTGCATGAGAGAGGGAAGGAAGTTCCTAAGGCGACAAAGCTTTTAACAAGATTATTTCCTAATAAAGTGGCCATCCAAGTGCCTCAGGTTTGTGACCTACTCCCTCATTCTTTTTGTAGAGATGACGTAATGGGAATGTAGCTGTGGTGATCAAACTGATCAGTATGGGTTGGGTTGGGTCAACTTTGAGCACTTTTTTGTTATTTCTTCCTTGAATCTTGCACGTAGTTAGTGTTCTCAATACTACAGTACTATATTTAACACTTTAGGTCTTTAGGAGTATTGTGCATCTGAATATGTTTTCATTAATTTTTGACCCGTTTGATCTGCATGACATTTTCCATATGGATCTGTTTTTTTTTATCCATTTGACCCTTTAGAGGCCAAGTATTACTCAGGTTCGCTTGTTTACCCATAAATGTGCTAAATTTGCTATCTTTAGTATAATGTCATGACTTTATTTGTGAACTTGTGCAGGATGAGAACCTTCTTGCTACTTGGAAGCAACAATTGGACCAAGATGCTGAAACATTAAAGATGAAAGGAAATCTGTTTAATTTACGTAATGTGAGTAACGTTCATCACTATTAATGTTACATGTTTGCTGTTCCATTCTTTGAAGTAATTAGATGATCACCTTTTTTCTCGTATCAATTTTGCTATGTCATATATGCAAATATGATATTTTATTATAGATCGGTGTGAATGGATACTTTCTATGAAAGAGATAGGAGCATTGATAGTGCATTCACGTTCTTTTCTCCCAAATGTCTAAATTATCCTTTGCAATATTATGAGGCTAGAATGAATAGGTTAGATTCACACTGATGCCTATAGGGCAAGTATGGTTATTTTGACGTGAAACTGTGTCTCGACGTAAGGAAAAGCCCAATTTGGCGGAATGGGCATCCCTAGTTGGGAGGTAGAGCAATGACTTTTTTTTTAGAAAGTAGGTGAAAAGCTTTGCCCCATTGGAGGAATAGCTTTTTTTCTTCAATGACTTGAGCAAAACCCCCTCTCACATTTACTTAATTATATTGTATATAAACTAGAAAATAGAAAGCTTTGCAAAGACATTATAGCATAGGAGTAGAATTAGTTATTATTAGAGGTAGAAGGTAATGGAAAGTTGATTTGGCAAAGAAAAAGTCATTAATAGGTAATTTACATTGTGGATGCTCTTATCGTAGAGACTTGATAGTATTTTGTGGGACCTATGAACAGTAGTTGGTTAAGATATCACAGTAACAGAATTAATGATTTGACAATTATGATGGCAGGTCCTTAACCGGATTGGATTAGAATGTGATGGGCTGGAAACATTGTGCGTTAAGGACCACTTGCTTACAAATGAAGGTATCCTCAACCTTTCCTTTTACAGAAAGAAATACTTAGAAATGTATAATCTTGCGCCTGAATATTTCAAATGGATTGTTTTATAAGATATTGTAAAAAAGTTTAATACATATTTTGGCATTGTATTGAAGGTGCTGAGAAAGTTGTTGGATGGGCTTTAAGCCATCATCTGATGCAGCATGTTAAAGCTGATCCAGATGCAAAACTTGTTCTTTCAAATGAGAGGTATTTCTCTTACTTCTTCTTTTCTTTTTTTTTTTTCATTCAAAATGTCTTCTTTTTTTTTTCTTCTTTGTTCGACATTTACCAACAAACTTTTATTTGGTCCCGGTTGAGCCACTGTATTAATTTTGTACACAGCAAGCTATTAAAAGATGACTTTGTCTCCGGCTTAGAGTCATTTTGCAGCAAAAAGAACCCTTAAATTCGTTTTAAAAAGTTAGTATGCTATCACAAAAAGGACAGAAATACGTATTAAAGGTTAAATTTAATAAAATGTTATCTTTTTAATGTCACTAACTCAATATTAAGGTTACAGGTTACAAAATGACCCAGGTAGTTGACTAGGTCATCTTTTAAAGACTTAGAATGGGACAAAAGAAAACTGACGTTGGTATTTAATTTAGAAAACATGGGGGTATGTAACTGATATTTTTTTTTTACCTTTTGGCAGTATACAGTATGGTATTGAAATTCTTCATTCTACTCAAAACGAATCCAAGAGCTTGAAGAAGTCTCTCAAGGTGATTTTGGTGATTCCTTGCCATTGTAGTGATGTATAATACATGTTTATATATTGTTGGAACCGTTGCATGCCAAAGTTTGCTGACATTATTTTTATACATGGGTAGGATGTTGTGACGGAAAATGATTTTGAGAAAAGGCTCCTGGCCGATGTCATACCTCCTAGTGATATTGGAGTAACATTTGATGATATTGGAGCACTTGAAAAGGTGAAGGATACGTTAAAAGAGTTGGTGATGCTCCCTCTGCAAAGACCCGAGCTCTTTTGCAAGGGGCAATTGACCAAGGTATTTTTATGCTTCACAACTAGTGTTTGTTTATCCATGCGCATCCATCTTCTGGTTTTAATATATGAAGATTTATTCCTTCATCAAATCAAGTTCTTGCCCTTGTGCACTTATCCCTCATTGATATTATCTGGTAAATTTTAGAGGGGAAGATATGGGCCAATTTGCTTATAAATATGTGTATTCAAATTATGTTACATCTCAAATTGGTCAAATTAAATAATTTAGCTAAAAGGGACCAGTTTGAGTGCATTGAAAGTAGCCCCAAGTCTATTTCTAACACAATGGACTTCCAGAATCCTTTTATATGGACCCGGTCATCATGCCTATCACCCCTGCGTTGAGCCATTATTCAACAACCTGATCTTGCTACCTATCTTAAATATATGAAATTGATTTTGTCTTTGGAGCATTTGAGGTCTGATATTAGTGTTCCCGTGACAGCCATGTAAGGGAATTCTTCTTTTTGGGCCTCCTGGAACGGGAAAGACGATGCTGGCAAAGGCTGTGGCTACAGAAGCTGGTGCAAACTTCATAAATATATCCATGTCAAGCATCACGTCAAAGGTAAGTTATTACAATTGTCTGCAAACATGTGTGAAATGCTTCTGCTAACAAAGTTTTTTCTCACTTCTATTTTCACGTGTCTTACTCAGTGGTTTGGCGAAGGTGAGAAGTATGTCAAGGCCGTGTTTACGCTTGCTAGCAAAATTTCTCCAAGCGTTGTCTTTGTGGACGAAGTAAGATACTGTGATATTTTTTCTTTCTTTTTTCGTTTTAGTTGGAGGTAGCAGTTTTGGCCTGTTCAGTTATATGTGAGTCATTTTGGGTTGTGATCTTATCTTAGATGTGTCGAATATTTTCTTATACAGAAAGGTGATAGTCACCCAAATTCTATTCTGGATTCCTACTCATACTCCTAGAATTTAAACTATAGATATAAATGTCTTTGTTAATAACAAGATTTGGGTACACGTGCTTAGCTACGACACATTTTGGGCAAAATTTAAAAAGTGGCTTAACTTTAAGGGAGACTTTATTTCATTAAAGTATTTTGGACTAAAACTGAAAAGTGGCTTAACTTTTAGTGGACTTTTATTAAAAATGAAAAGTGGTATTTTGAGGGGAGTTTTATTAAAAATGAAAAGTGATTTAAAGTATTTTGGGCTGAAAAGTGGCTTAACTTTGAGGGCAGTTGTACTAAAAATAAAAAGTGGTATTTTGGACTAAACTTGAAAAGTGACTACTTTTGAGGGTTGAAAAGTGTGACTACTTTGAGGGGGTACGAACTAAAACTGAAAATAGGCTTAACTTTAAGGTTTTATTTATTAAAAATGAAATGTTGTATTTTGGACTAAAACTGAAAAGTGGCTTAACTTTGAGGGGTGTTCTATAAAAAATGAAAAGTGATATTTTGGACTAAACTTAAAAAGTGACTTAACTTTGAGGGGTTAAAAATGAAAATTGATTATTATATATTATACTCCGTAGTTACTATTACTATTCATAAAGAATATTTTATAAATTTTTTTGGTCAAAATAGTCAACAAATGTATATTAGTAGTATAATTATTAACATGTTACTATTAAGTAATATATATTGAAAGTTAAAACATATGACGAAAGTGTTTGTGGGTCGACCGTAGGCGACTGGCCGGCTCTAGTCATTTGATCTTTACCCTGTTGAACCTTTCCATACGGACACCGTGATTTCTATATTGTTTTGAATTCTGTGATTGATTAAACGTAATTTAATTACTGTCAAAAGGTGGACAGCATGTTGGGGCGGAGGGAAAATCCCGGAGAACATGAAGCCATGCGTAAAATGAAAAATGAATTCATGGTGAATTGGGATGGTTTGCGTACAAAAGATACAGAAAGAGTTCTTGTGCTTGCTGCCACAAATAGACCTTTTGACCTTGACGAGGCAGTGATTAGAAGACTTCCGCGAAGGTAAAGTCAGCCTACATATATCTTTCGGACATTTTACCTTTTTGACTTTCTACCTTGGACTATTTTTGAATTTGTATGATACTGGTTATTTATTGTATTCCCGTTTTGCAGATTGATGGTGAATTTACCAGATGCTCCTAATAGAGCCAAGATCTTAAAGGTTATACTAGCAAAGGAAGACTTATCTCCAGATATGGATTTGGATGCAGTGGCAAACATGACTGAGGGGTATTCTGGAAGTGACCTCAAGGTTCAGTTCTTATACCGTTCTCTTATAAAAAATTGAGTTAGGTGAATTGCTGGAAGTGACCTTATGTCTGCTGATACTTTATATTGCAGAATCTATGTGTAACTGCTGCACACCGTCCAATTAGAGAGATCCTGGAGAAGGAAAAGAAGGTAAATGGGTCTGAAAGTTTTGAGCATTTAACTCGTGAACATGTGGTTCAGGTTATGATATCTCCTAAAGGGGTCAAACGGGCAAAAGTTTGAACTTCTTTTAATGTAAATGGGTCTGAAAGTAATTGCACAAACCTCAAAATCTTTTTATATATATAAAATATTGAGCATCATTGTGTAGCATCTTTTCTGCTATCATATTTGACAGTAATTATATATACGAAGATTCCATTTTGTCGACAACGTGTTTTGGATCATCCCAATCTGACGCGACCTGTTTCAACTGTACCCAAAGATACCTTTTTTGACGTATAAGCCAATCCGCCCTACCTACCTCTGTGCTACCTTAGTTATCTTACCCAAAATATGTCTGTCTTCAGTAGCATGTGGCTAAAAGATGCGTGTTTAATCTTTAGTGGAGGGGGAATGAACTTTGTTAAATATTCTTGCCATCTCACGTGGCAAAAACACTATTCTATGATGAAACATAATTTGATTTTTTTCGTCTCCTTAAGCATTTGATTTTTATCTTTTTTGTTCACTTGTTAAAGAGTGAATGCTTCTTCTATGAGGGCACGTATAATTTACTTTTTGCTTTAATGACAGGAACATGCTGCAGCTATAGCAGAAGGCAAACCTGCTCCAGCTCTAAGTGAAAGTTCTGATATTCGGCCTTTAAACTTGGAGGACTTTAAATTTGCTCATGAACAGGTAAAAACACATTCCCTACTTCAGGACTCAGGAAAATTACAACATCCAATTAGAGACATGTTTAGTAAACAAAAATATATGATATATGTCACGCATCTGAGATAGACCTAAAATCAAGAGAAATTAAGAAAGCTCGTGTACCCATATTCGCATGTAATATATTTTTTTGACTGTTATAATAGTTTTTAATTTGTACTCTTTTTGCAATGTTAAATCATTACAATTTTCTTGCGAGTAGTAAGACAACCTATGAATCTTGTAAGCAACAATGCCGCATGCACCTTTAGTCATTAATTCATTATTGAGTTGTGACTGACTTCAATACTAAGAATTTTTTATAGTAAAATTAGAGGTGGAAAATTGAGCAGGTTGGGTAATGGATGGAAACGGGTTGGCTTTGACTTGATACATTTTCCTGTTTCTTTTATATATAAACAGTGTTTCATATCTGATAAAAATAAGCTAGATTATTTCAATACCAATTTAACCTTGTGAGAAAAATAATTTAGGAACTTTTTGGCGCTAAATATACCTTCTGCAACTTTCAATCCTTTTGAGTTTTGACTCATTTGATAGTGACAATGTACATTAGAGATAGCGTAACCTGAGTCAACTCATCCCGTAGTAATTTACTAATTTGGTCAAAGTGTTAAACAAAGACCATATGTTAAATATTTGTTTAACCAATAGTAAACATACAACAACGGCTATTTTGTTACCAGGTTTGTGCGAGCGTGTCCTCAGAGTCTTCAAATATGAACGAGCTTGTGCAATGGAATGAGCTCTACGGAGAAGGGGGATCAAGAAAAAAGAAGGCTCTCAGTTACTTCATGTGACGACTTAAGTCGTCAAAAACGAGAAGAGAATGATGGCTTGAAATCTAAAACGATACAACGCCATCATGTTTGTACAATGAAAGTATAGGTTCTTTTACATTTTCTATTTAACTTAAATTATCTTCTTTTTTTTCTGCAAAAAAAAAAAAATGTATCTTCTGATGTAGTAGCCTTGTGAGATGGTTGGCATAAAGGCAGGGGAGCCTTACCCAGATTTTGGCTTGGGCTGCCATCAGCTTTTGTTTTGTTTTTCCCATCATCTCTTGTGAGTACCCTTTTTTTTTCTGTTAATTTAATTGACATAAATTGGGATAGAAATAAAAAAAAATAAAAATACACTTTGTGTATATTTTTTACATAGTTTTTATTTAGTTTATTTTCTTGTTAGTTTAATCAATGTATGCATTTGTGTATATGCTTTATGTAATTTTGTAATTGATTTATTACTTGTCATCTTCTCTAGATAATCCTTTTCACATGTATCTAATGTATGCTATGTTATAATAATGCTTATTCAACACGTTTATAGTGACCATTAGAGGTGTCGAATTTTGATTTTAAATACTAATTATGCTCGTTTAGTTCGCCTGTTTTATCACCGCTAGTGACAATGTATATTTATACTAATTTTATTGTGATTCCTTTTTTAAAACAACAAACAGCTTCTTAGTGACAATGTATATTATATATGTTTCGTGACAAATATATTATTCTCTCAGACGTGACTTAAGAAAAAAAGTCAAAAAAATAAATTCGTCGAAAATATATACATGTGCCCTCGATAGAAACATTATTTAATTCTTGTTGCAATGGTGTATTTTTTTTTTCGTTTCACGATTTACCGTTTGTGAGATTTAATTTTTAAAAAAGTGGTGGGAAGTGGGTTTTTTTAAAAATTGATAATTATGATTGGTTGAATAGGTTTATTCTAATTTAAAGGTCTACATAACTCTGTTGGGATGTGTATGTAAAAAAATAGATTTAAGAGGTATCTAACTCCCTTATAAAATAGATTAGTATCTCTCTCCTATTAATGCCAAAAAAATTAAGTAGTATCACTAAATTAATATGATGTACCTCATTTAAAGTACAAACTAAAATATTGTTTAATGAATACAATTTAATAAGCCAAGTGTACAAATGTTTCACCATACAATAATTACAAACTTTTTAATGAGTAATTAATACTCTTAATAAAGCACTCTATTATAAAAATATATAATATTATATGCACATTGTACAAACATTAAAGAGCATTTATAGTATACTAATGTATCAAATGAAAAATATAATTGAAAATTGATTTATTGCATTTAGGTTTTTTTCCCTTTAATCATTTACTTAACTTTACTTGAATTTTCATATGTATATTACATATAATGCTAAAGTAATAAAATCCCTCGATTGAAATCACGTTTTTAAGACACGTTTTTAGATGAAATCTGTTGATTCAGAACTTATAATTGAAAAAATACGAATTATAACACCGAAGAATTTAGTCACAGGGTACCCGCCACCACATCGCGCGGGTACCCTACTAGTTTACATGATTTTGAAAGGATAAAGAAGTTTGTAAAATGAGTTTTTTTTTTTTAAAAAAGAGCTAGTTTTACAAGGTCTAACAACTATATTTTTGTACCCGTCGATTGTCGCATACTTTGTGGAGAAAACGGAAAGAAAAATATGCATAATCTAATCGGTATAATCAACGTCAAGTTCTATGACATGATGTTCGGTGTCACGTTCACATTGTAAGTCCACGTAATTCAACCACACTTCAAATACCCCACTTGGAGTGCTCTTAGAGGTTTGCGTACAATGTGTAATCTGTGGTGCTTCCCCGCAATGAAACAGGACGACGCCACAACCATACCAGGTCGCTGACATTTTCTCGTGACGCGCCATCGTTGACGGCCTAAATGGTTTTTTTTTTTATTGTATTTGTATGTTAGTAAGGTATGCGGGTTACAGAAACAATGGCGTTCTTGTTATTACGATGCTTTTTATGTTATTAAAAAGTAAAATTTATTTCTCACGACATCACTCTAGAAATTATTACACATTTTGATCACACTTAATGCTTTTATGCTAAAATTATTGAGTGGATAAACCAATCTAAATCTTGACAAGTTATTATGTGGAATTCTTTTTGTAAACTTTGAGTGGATGCAGTGTTTCTCAAAACTATTTTAAAAAAATAAAATTCATAAAGTGGAGTGGCTAATAAAGACATGATATTTTTTTTCTTACTTTTAAATCATCTTATATTTAAAATCAATAATAACAATAATAACTCATATTGTGAATTTTATTTTGTAAATTTTTTATGAATCCAACATATCTCTTATAAAAATAGATAAGTTTAATCCTCTAAAAACTACTCTAGTAATAAAATTCTCATATTCACATATTATTGTATTGAATACAATTGATTTTGCAATACAAGAAAATTAGCGTCATAACTTATTGCTCATTTGCATTCTTTTCTTATGTAAATACTACCTTCGTCTCAAAATTATTGTTCATTTTTCCTTTTCCGTATATCTCAAAATTATTGTCCACTTCTAAACTTAATTGTTGGGTTTGTCCATGTTTACTATATTACCCTTAGTCCAAACTGATATTTAGAAAAATAAAAGAAACACTAATTAATTATCAAAGGCTAAAACTATCATTTTTTTTGCTTTCGTAGAAATCAAAACTGTAATTAATGTATTTTTATTAAATTATGTAATTCTTATCTCTGTACAATAATTTTGAGACGAAGCTAGTAATAATTATCAAATATATAAATAAAAAACTTTTGCAAAAAAAGGTAAAAGAAATAAGGGTTAAAGACATAAATTACCAATGAACTTTACTTTTTTTCTCGATATTACAAATATAGAACATAAAATACCTATATAGCCATTGAAGTTTATGTTTTTTTTAATATTGCCAACAACCTCATCAGTTACCATTTTTAATAGGTTAAAAGGGACATATTACCGACATGTCACACTTTTTAGCCAGTCATTTTGATTTTAAGCTTATTTTTTTTCCACGTAGACTGCATGGGATTATACCTTCCAACTAGTCTTTCCACTCGCAATTAAAAAACCTTACCTAACTTCCAAAGTCAAATCTATATAACTCATTCTTGTCACTCCGAGGTACATATTTCATTTCCCCAATTCATTTTAAGAACCCTAATTTTAAAACATCATAAACTTTAATTAATTGCTTCGATTAAATCACACTATAAATAAAGATAACGTTAATTATCAATGTTGTCGATGAAGGCTCGGTGAAGGCTCGATGAAAGTTCCAGTTTTGAAGTGCCAGTAATGTCGATGAAGGTTAGATGGTATCAATAGTGTCGATAAAGGTTCGAATTAAATCAAGCTAATTAAATCAAGATATTGTTAATTATCAATGGTATCAATGTTGAAAGCGTTACAAGAGCAGCTATGATTTTGGCAAGGCATAGGGATACTAAAGATGTGTCGTTATTGGCAGGGAGGTCAATGACATTGCCGACTTGAATTTCAAGAGTACAAAGACCTAAACAAAAATGGAAAAAAAATCTTCAGTAAAATGAAACATGAATACAAGATCAATAAGATATATAACAGAAGTTAAGTGTATGAAGTGAACCTGATAGCTTTGGGGTTGTACTATTTGTGATTGTGAAGGGTGACAACGGAGATGGTGCAAGAAGAGGATAAATGGGTTAAGCTGAGGATTTCCAATTGGAAAAATCTACGGCAGTAAGTTATGGAATTTTTTTAAGGTTAGATAAGGTTGAGAAAAGATAATCTTGTATGATGTGTAAAACTCAATAAAAGTCAACGACACGTAAGCTAAATTAATTACGTGGAAAATAATGTTTTTACGTTACTAATAATAACCGGTATCAACAAGTTTCAATGGCTATATAAGTACTTTATGTTTTATATTTGTAATATAGAGAAAAAAAAGTAAAGTTCGTTGGTAATTTGTGGCTTTAACCCAAGAAATAAATAACAATAAACTTCTAAAATTTACCAAAAAACTTTTTATTACTAATACCACCAAGATACATTCAAACTTTTTACAAAAAAAGGTAAAAGAAATAAATAACAATAATGTTAGTTATAGTATGACATCGTGAGTCCATTTAGCCAACGATCGTTTGCAATATTAGTCCTTTATTTTAATAGGCGTTTTTAATTAACGAAAAGAACAAAAAACAATTTTCTTACTTTTAATTTATTTTTAGCTTTTTCATACTTTTTAAAATCTTATTTTAAAAAATAGTTATTCTTTTTCGTTCATTTTAAACTTTTAAAGACTTTAAGTTTTTTAAAAAGTCTATTTTTTATTACGAAAGAAATATTCTTTTTTTCAAGTCATTATACTAACTTTTTAATAATTAAATAGTTATAACATTCATGCGCCCACGGGTTTTACATCATGATAGAGGTGTGCAAGAAACCGAAAACCCGAACCTAAACCGAAAAAAACCGAAGAACCGAAACCTAAAAAACCGAAACCGATTGAAAAACCGATGGTTCGGTTTTTGCATTTTGAAAAAACCGAAGCTTTTGGTTCGGTTTGGTTTTAGCATTAAAGAAATCCGATATAAACCGAACCGATCTTTATAAACATGAGAATATATATATAAGTTCACGTCGAAACTAATGGACGATGAATATGCTACGCTAGATTAATTCTATCATGTTTAATAACAAATCATTGTTTCATATGCTTATTGAATATGACTAAATAATAAGTTTTCTTATCGATTGTTTTTTTAATTAGGTTTTTATCATTGCTATTGTGTTGATTTATACACATAAATGATTTTTTTATGATTTTATATGATATTTTTTCCTTATTGTTAATGTTGTGTTTCTTGTTGTTATTGTTTATTTAAAGCTTTTAGCGTGTCTGTTTATGGTATATTCAAAATCGACTTGTAAAAGCGAAGCTTGATAAATCATATAGGAACCGAAAAACCAAACCGAAAGTAAATCGAAAACCAAAAAACCAAACCGACACAAAACCGAAGCTGAATGGTTCCTAAAAATCAAAAACCGAAATTTGTTGGTTCGGTTTCGGTTTTATACAAAAACCGAACCAAACCGAACCATGCTCACCCCTACATCATGATGTCTTAATATCGATTGATATTTTTTTTCTAGATTTTTGTTGCTGGAAAGATTTGTGTTTCTTTCCGTGTTATTTTTGTTATCTCACTATAGACATTATTTGTGTTTAGTAGCACATAAAGACATTGAAAAAATATGTATCGTTGTATTATGTAAAATCTCTCTATTTTTTTTATTTTTTTATAATTCGTGCTTTAAATTTGATAACTATAATTATATGCATGTATATATGATTATATGTCGTGTTTTTAAATAACATATGTGTTTTATTCTTAGAACAATATATATGTTGTATTTTTTAAAATATAAAATATAAAAACTATAAAATTTAAAAGGTATTTTTTTTATTTTTTAAAGTTATTTAAAAATATGGAATTTATAAATTACATTTAAGTCCATATAAATTATTTAAAATATAATCACTAAAATTTAACTAATTACTTTCTCTTTTTGAAAGTTCTACTTATCACAATTTTGAGTGTTGACACATATGTTTTTTTTGATAATTTTTTTTATTTTACATGAGTTATTTCAATTTTAACTTTTTATTTGCGAGATTGAACGATTTTGCTTACATGTCAAAATCAAACATTTTGATTAGTTTAATTTTTTCCTTTCAACTTCCACTTTTTACGAAAACTTTAAATAAATCTAACTCTTTTATTATATAAAAAAATATTTTTTTTTCAGTTTTTAAATTTTTTATTTTATTTTTAAATTTAAAATGCAAAAAAACGAAATTTTTTAAATAATACGAAAATACAAGAAGCGATCTGAAGCGAAGCCTTAAGTTGAGTTGCTTTCTCCTTTTCTTTTTTAAAAATAAAATTAAAAATAAATTAGTAAAAACGTCAATTCATATAAAAGATTACGTTACAAACGACCGTTGACTAAATAGACTAACACTTCCACATTATAACTAACGATATAAATATATGGTTCAAATTGATTTTTTTAATGTACGTTAGTGGTATCACCAATAAAAAGTTATAGCAAATACTTTATTATAGTAAGATCAATTTGTAATTGCCTAACATCTTTCTAGTTAAAATAAAATTTCATGAATGAATAATTCTTTCACTCGTGTTTTGATACTGTTTTTCTAGTAATACCTTAAATCATAATCCCGTTCCACCTTTAAAATGTTTAAATGAAAAAACAAAAATTAATTTCTCACGGAGTTGATGTTAAAGATAATAAAGACCCTTATGGTAAATAGTGAACATGTTAAGTCGTTGTTTAATACCTTTATTGGAAAACTTTAGTTATAATAAGCGAGTATCTATGCATAGAACGGAAAATCCTGATAGCAACCATTTAACGACATTTGATATTGTGATAAGTGTTTCGTGTGACGTTCAAAACACAACGTGAAAACATCAACATGTGACTAAATGGGTCTTCGATTTGTATAGTTTTTTATAAAAAAATATTAAATAATAGGTATTTTTTACTAACTAAATACACCTACATTGTCTTTTCTTCTAATTATTTAGGTAATTATACAAGATAATGGTTGTGTGGGTGTTTTGAAATTTGACTATCTAAAAATTCACATTTGTAATGATACTTAAATAATCTCATAATCAAAACCATACTTGTCCTAGCTACATTTAGTTATTTAATCTTCTGATAATCATATCTCTAGAATTAGTTTCACATGGTAATCGCTTCTAGAGTGCAATATCAGTACGCATAGATTAAAATATCTAAATCTTCAATACTATGAAATCAAATTGTCTCTTTGATCTTATCTGATAGAATCAATACACTTTAAATGACAAAAAACACACATATATCTCCTATACACGTAAGTTACACTTATCTGAAATCAAATTAGCAGCATCAGTTGCTCCACTAATATCTCCTATACACGTAAGTTACATTAAGATAATCATAAAATAAGGCATATATAATCCAGAATATAGATATGAATGTTGCAAATATGTATTCACCTTTTCTCCGGAAGTAGGATCAATAACAATTTCATCGATATAGGACATCCTTAAAACGACATTTACTTCACAATACACTCACACATAATTAAACCATATGGTCGTGGGCATAATGAGATCGCCTCCAAATTCTATCGTTGTTTTGTGCAGTGAGTATGAGAAGAGTGGGTGGAATGGGCTAGATATTTGGTGTGGAAAACACATGCTCCTGTTCTCCATTATGGTTTTGTGCAGTGAGTGTGGGAAAAGTGAATTGAGTTTTCAGATAAAGGACTCAATCAGACTCTTAAGATCTTCTAAAGTCTAAACTGCGTTAAAAGTTAAAACAAAAAGGTATACGCCGAATAAGTTATTTAGGGTATGTTTGTGCAATCATTTTATAGTTTCATATCGAGTTGCTTATGCTAACTAAGAAAAATTTGGATAACAAAAGTTCGTATAAAATTGTTTGTTTGTGATATGCCTGATGGTAACTAAAATACTCTCTGACTACGAATTGTGCAGGCAATATAATCATTCATAAGCTAATGGAATAATGAAAGCTAATGTACTTTAAAATAAGTGTACACAATATAAAAAAACTAAAAGCTCAAGAAGTAATATCATAGAGACATTAGGTTTAACTCTGTGTAACTAATCTTCTTTTTTAAGTGTTCTTGTACAAACTTATGAAAGACACCTGCCTAATTTCTTATTCAGAATAACTTCTTTAGAGGGTGTGCTAAAGAGTTAACGTAAGAAGTGGTACCCATGTAGAAGACAAACAAGTGTGATCATATGTACCAAACCTAGAATAAATCTAATTAAATTACTAAAATATATTCACGTAATTTTATGGATTTGTGCATATCTTTTAAGCGCCGCTTAGCTCACGTTTTAGGCATATTAAAAAACAGTACCAGCTTAGAAACAATGACACAATAGGTCTACTCAGCTGATTTTTCTTTAGCGGGTCAAACAAGCATACTAATATCCATTTAAGGAAACATATTAAATGTTGCAGAAGGTATATTTTTATGTGCAATTCTCGTTATAAGTAATATCACAGAAAAAAAACATTATCCATAGAATGAAAAGATAATATATAAGACTTTATCCAATCATATATTTTCATGGCTTGGGATTTGATAGCTAAGAAAATAGTTCTATAAACAACTTAGCAACATACCATAGCATAAATTGTTCTACATTGCTATGTGCTTTCGAGGTTGATTTTAAGAGGCAATGAGCCAATGAATGATGGTTATCTACCAGTTCCAAATGCAATTACTCGAGAGTAATGCTTACCTTGAGTTTCATCATACCTATGTTCACCGGTACATGTACCCTCCATTGCTAAGGTCGCATTATCCAAAAATTGTTCAATCTTTCAGGTTCCTTGCATTGTTCTCTTCTGTTAGGTCAAATAAAATTTTTGTGTGATAAGGCAATCGCTAGCATAAGCAATCAACAAACCTAATGAAAAATTTCAATACTAATTATCAAGTCAAATTGCTAATATGAATACACTTGATATATTTGGACAGAACATACCTAAGTGGTTGTGGGTGTCAATATTTTCGACCCGACCTGAACCCGACCCGACCCGAACCCGAGCATATTTGGGTCGGGTTACTCGGGTTGAAATTTCAATTCGGGTAAAATATTTATGCTTAATTCGGGTTCGGGTCAACCCGATTGACCCGAATAAGAAATTTTTTTATTTTTTTTATTTTTAAAACTAAAATTAAATATAATTTCTATTAAAAAAATTAAAAAAAAAGTTTTTTATTATATTTTACCCGTAGTCGGGTTGACCCGAACCCGAATAGACCCGACCCGAGTAGACCCGACCCGAATAGACCCGAACCCGACTAACCCGAGTTCAACTCGGGTCGGGTTCGGGTAAAATATTTTTACCCTCAACCCGAATTCAACCCGACCCGAATAGCCCGAACCTGACCAACCCGACCCGATTCCCACCCCTAGCTGTGACACACTTATTTCTTCCCTAAGATGTCATAACGGGACACGTACATCCTAGGAAATAACGAGATTAATCCATAAATAAGTTGCACCAATACTTGTGTCGGAGGAGTTATAGACTATCCGACTAAGCATTATAAAGGAACAGTAAAGGCTTTAACAAGTATGATGTCCACTATTCTTCTAAATATTTAATAGATCTATTCATAGGTAAGTGATTTAATAAATAAAAAAGCCAATGAGACAACCAATGATGGTTATCTAACAGCTCTAAATGTACTCACTTAACAAACTTAGCAACATATCTCATAAAACATAATCATCAAATGCACTCATTGATACAAAATTGTAGAATTGATATAAAATTATAGAATTGATATTAGAATCGCATAAGCTAATAGGGTCAAAAAGAGCTTAAACAAACACCCCATAAAACATACCATCAATTAACAACCCCTATAGATAACACTAATATCACATTAAAAGTTTTCAACAAAACAAAAGTTATAATACCTTTTCCTATTTGTCCGAGCATTCTACTTCCGCGGAAGAATCCTAAGAGAACCATGTCTGGTGTGCCCAAACTTCTTGTACTACATCATTGCATCAACATTTAAACAATAATGATTTACCTTTCAATTCAGAATTTATTCATATCAGCGGAATAATTCATCAATCAAATAAATTCAAATCAAATCAAATAATCTCAATTAAATCTAGAGAAAATTCAAATCAAATTAGTACCTTGTTTTTGTTACAAATTTGTTAAAATGCATCATCCAAACAACCTGCTTAACCTAAAATAAAAAATATCACAAAAAAGCCCGTAAATAAACCATATCTCACAAAAAATTAAACATTAAATAAACCACATACATGCAAGCCTCTCTGTCTAAGTTATGAGAGATAGAAGAGAGGTAAAAAAAAGGAGCAAGAAACACCCGAAGAACGAATTACCAAATTCTGTGAGGAATAATTTGGTGTGACATAGGTTATTGAACAAAGTATGGCAACTAAAATCTCTACGAAAACCAGAAAACCCAAACCACCAAAACACCGACGAAACTACCAAGCCTGAAGCACTGCCGGTTGGTGGTGTTGGCGGCAGATTCAGTCGATGGCGACGGTTGTAGCTATATATGATGGCGGCAAAATCTGTATTGATGGTTAGATAAATTTGTATACGCGTTTTGGAATGCATGTTTTTGACAGTCAAAACTTTTTGGGATTGAAGAATCTGTGATTTAGGTTCGAGGGAGAGAGGGAGATAGATAAAACTGAAGAGCCGAGGTTTGGGGGTTTTAATAGAGGTGCGCATTAGTGTTTTATTTTCACCATATTGAAGCTTACAGAGAAAGTTAATGGCAAATCAAAATGAATACTTTTCTTTTGTATTACAATTTTAATATTCCAGGGATTGTACATACTGCTGGCAAAATCAAAATGTATACTTTCCATTTGTTTTACAATTTCAATATTTTAGGATTTTGTTAAAATCTAAATTTAGAATTATTGAAAATTCAACTTTTTTCAACTTTTTTGGTGAGGCTATAAAGGTAGTATAGATAAGTTTTAAAAAGTATAGAAAAAAAAAAAAAAAAAAACAGAAAAGTTCATGTGTCTAATAGAGTAGTATTAAATTAAAACCCCATTTATTTATATAGCCGCCATCAATTGCTCATATGCAATACGAGTCACAAGTTCTTCATCCTCGTCAACAAAACCCCTTATTCCTAGTCCAATCCGAGGTTACCAATTTTCTATGATGTTTTTTTTTTTTTTGGATAATGATGATGATGATAACATTTTTGTAAATGTGAATAAATAGATTGCTGTAAATTAGGAGCGAAAACAAGTGAGTTTCGTGGACTTGCATTTGTTCCACAACATAACACTAAAAGTACTATTTCTCATAATAATAATAATAACTACTGTATCATATTTGTTAAATATTGATTAGTTACAAACGAATGAGGTTTTTCCTGGTTGATAGCGCATGATTAAGTGAGCACGTTTGTTTACAAGTTCCCACTAATCTTACATTTCTTGCATAACTAGGAGTAGTTTAATTTAGCTTACGTACTTACTTTCTAAAAAACGTAAAAAGACCAAAAACAATCTTCCCTCGACCCTTAGACGCCGTTAGGCGAGTCTTTGACTCAAATGTACGCACGTCTAACCAGGGTATCCTCGAATTTAACCGGCCACCCCAAATGTGTACCTAACGAGTTTTGAATCTTTTTATCTCTTAGGCTGGTGGGAGTGAGGTGAATCCCACGAGCATGGCAAAGCCACGCGCTGCCCCCCATCCCCCCCTTACAACCCGCGCGCGAGTCCCCTTTTCCAAACCAAAAAGACATGCCAAACTCACCGGGGTGAGTTATATATATAGTGAGCCCCACATTAAGTTTACCGTTATTTTCAAATAAAAAAAAAAAACTTTTTCAAATACCCCTTTTTACTTATAAATACCCAACAAAAACTCTTATTTTTCTAACACACATTCAAATTCCATACACATTTCACACATTCTCCACAAATCACAAAAAATAGAAAATATCGACGAATACAAGTTATTTTTTGCCACTGAAAATCCGGTAGTCGCAACGAAACGCAAGTGGGATTTGATTAAAAAAGCGTTGCATTTTATTAAAAGACGACGTATTGCTAATCGAGTACCCAAAAACGTCATAACTCGAGACCGAATAGGTGCTCATAATCGGTTAGTTGCGTCTTTTTTTCGGCGAACCCAAGATACGATGCGAAAGAGTTCAAAAATGTTTTTCGAATGGGTCGCCCCCTTTTCAACTGGATAGTTAGTGAAGTGACTCACCATTCTGCATACTTTCGTAATAATGTTGATTGTACCGGAAAAGAAGGTATTTCGCCGTTGTTAAAGTGCACATCGGCGATTCGTCAATTGGCATACGGCGTCGTTCCTGGTTTTCTAGATGAGTATTTGCAAATGAGCGTAAGAACTTCTCGAGAATCACTTGATCATTTCTGTAGTGCTGTTATGGAAATATTTGGGCCTGAGTATTTGAGAAAATCCACGTATACTGATGTTCAAAAACTTTATGCGCATCATGAAGCAAAGCACGGGTTTTCAGGGATGATAGGAAGTCTTGATTGTACAGACTGGGAGTGGTTCGGTTGTCCAGTTGCCTTTAAAGGCCAATATGTTAGACGAGATCATGGACCGAATCCATTCATTTTACTTGAAGTTGTTGCGTCACAGGACTTGTGGATATGGCATGCATTTTTTGGTGTTTCTGGGTCGAACAACGACATCAACGTTTTATATCAGTCCCCTTTATTTAATGATTTGAAAACCGGACGAGCACCTGAGGTGGAGTTTGAGGCTAACGGTGTACACTATCCATGGGGATACTATCTTACGGACGGAATATATCCGAAATTGGCAACACTTGTTAAAACAATTCTCGAACCATCATCCAATGACCATAAGAGGATTTTATATAAACAGAAATAAGAATCCGCAAGAAAAGATATTGAAAGAGCTTTTGGTGTTTTGAAGAAAAAATGGGCCATATTAGCCTATCCTGCACGACCTTTACGGAAAGAAAGAATCATGAATATGATGTACACATGCATCATATTACATAATATGGTTCGAAAGTTAAAAAAAAGCAATATCTCCTAAATGGTTCCCAGAAGAACAACTTCAACCGGACGATGTGTTTCAAACCCAAGAACACATGCTACAAGTTATGCGGCATATCAGCTCCGCGCAAGAACATCACAATCTTCGAGCAGATTTGGTCGAGCATTTGTATGCCAATGCTTAATTTATTAAGTTTTTTTTATATTTATGTTTTTTTAAATGTTGTTTTTAATTTTCCTATGTATCGTCTTTTAATTTCGTACTGTGTTTTAATTTTTTATGTACCCGTGTTTTAATAAAATGTGTGAATAAAAAATATTAAATGAAAAAATGGGGTGATGTGGAGTGAGTTTGGGTGAGTTTGGGTGAGTTTTGGTGAGTTTGGTAAAAAGCTGACGTGGCGCTGAGGTGGAGGTGAGTGGGTTTCACCCCACTCCCACTAGTCTTATGAGGACGTCAATTGCCGTACTTACTAAGCCATTTGGTGGTTGTTCAAATATTGATTGATAGTGATGATTAACATTTGGGTTTGTCACTTTGTTTAGCATGTACTCGCTACCATATTTTTACTAATAAGGTATTTTTGGTGTCATGGGGTGATGATTTGTTGAAAAAGTGGCGTCACCTCAGTACTTTTTGCCTGTATAACAAGAGAATATATCACTGAGCACAAAACACCATTCTCAAAGAAAAAAAGAAAAAAAAAAACCCACCGCATGGGCTGTGGGTACGGCGCGAAGCCTCACCAGCCAAGCCCCAGTATGGTTGTGGCCCCATAGAATTGGGCTGGTAGCATGGCTGCTCTTAGGGGATGCAGCTTAATATGTCCGCTAGTTTTCACACACTCTGCTCTTTTATTTATACCTAATACATGGTATTTGTTGATGGGCAGCAATCGAAGCAGCAATGGCTAGTGATAAGGCAACTGATTCAATAACTGCTACTAACGGAAAGGGTCTTCGTGGCAAATTGAACAAAGTTGTCTTAGCTTACCGTGGTGGTTTGGATACCTCAGTAATCGTTCCTTGGTTAAGGTACAAGACTGTATACTTCATCTTTATACATACCAAATTTAAATAAAAGTGTTTTGGAATTTCCTTGAATCAATGCTATTTGGTTTTGGAGTTTTTTGTTGGGTTTCACAATTTAAATGAAGTGCTGTTTATCATCATCTTCTCATGCTTGTTCATTAGACTTTTATAGTGCGTACAAAATCCACAACAATTTTTGAACTCATCTAAATTCGTATGCTGATTGTTTCTTGCGTTTGATTCATAGATTCGTCACGTTTATGGTTTTTGAGTACTTGAGATTATGAAAATACACCCCAAAAAGCTTACTTTTTATCAGTACAAGATATTGTCGTTGCTTCACACGATGAACTTATTATTTATCTTCAACTTATCCTTGTACTGCATCCGAGGTACTCACTTTGCTCCTAAATCCTGCAGGGAAAATTATGGCTGTGAGGTTGTTTGCTTTACTGCAGATGTTGGTCAAGTAAGTCTTTTTAGAGTACTGTGTACATACATGATGATATCCTGTTAAAAATGTACTCTTGTCAATATAAGGAGGCTTGATGGGTCTTCTTTACTTAAATTAATCTTAGTTGCTTTCTACACAAATAACTTGCGAGCCATTGGCCCATTATCGCTTGAAAAGCATTATTTATATTCTTTGTGTTTTAGGGGATCTCGGAATTGGAAGGTCTTGAAGCAAAGGCTAAGGCGAGTGGAGCTTGCCAATTGGTGGTGAAAGATTTGATAGAAGAATTTGTGAAGGATTATGTATACCCTTGCTTGCGAGCTGGGGTAGTATATGAAAGAAAGTACTTGTTGGGAACCTCGATGGCCCGGCCTGTTATTGCAAAGGTGAAGTGCACATATTAGAATATTAGATTGACAGCAATAAACTTCTAAAATGGTCTAGTTAGATTCAAAAACGGTACTAGTTCTCCGTTGTCATCCGGGATACTATTATTTAAATAATTATGTTCTACTCGCCTGTATACGTCTAGGGGAGTTTGTCTAAGCTGTCCCAAAAGCCACTTAAATAGAGTTTATGAGAACTTTCTAAATAAGCCCATACTGTTGGATTGGGTTTGTCAAATACTAAAATGGGTTTAATTTTACTATATAAGCTATAGTTATAATAAAAAGAAGCTCACAAATAAGGGCTTGTTAGCTTGTTTAGAAATATAACCTAATGCTTTGATAAGCTCATAAGCTTTGGGTTATGGGCTTATTTAGGGGGCTTTTGATAAGCCCTTTTCTATGTGACTTATAGGCTTGTAAGCTCTTTTTATCAACTTATTATCATAAGCTGGTGTAATCACTCAGCTATAGCTTATTTATCATACCAGAAACTGCTTACTAATCATAAGCTTAGAGCCACAAATTAGCTTATACAAACACCTTCTAGCTCACAAACGCACTAACCTGTTTTAGACATTTAGTTATGAGAATGGGCATACGGGAACATCTACAAAATGTAAATGCATGACTGTATTTATAGAGAAAATACTGTTGGTTGAGTTTTATTCTTGCTAAAAGATTCTTTGTGAACTTCATGAATGGATTATCTAATAAATACCAACCACTGATGATGAAAAATGGACGGGTCGGGTTAGACAACAAGGAAAGTGGGTTCAGGTCGTAATAAAAAGTTTTGCACGGTCGGTTGGGGGTAACCAGAATTATAGTTGAGTAAAATGTCCTCCGAGGCTTTGTGCATTAAAAATACACTTCGGGCAGCTCAAAATTAACCCTTTGTTTTGCATGTTAGAGATATAACATTATCTGACTCGATCCATTAGCAGGCAATGGTTGATGTAGCAAAAGAAGTTGGAGCAGATGCCGTTGCCCAGGATGCACATGAAAGGGAAATGATCAGGAAAGTTACAAAATTATGCTTACTTTTCTGCTTCATTACACAAAGATATGTTACCAAGTCTCATTTTTTTGGGCTTTTCTGTTCCTAGTACAGGTACGTTTTGAGCTCACGTTCTTTTCTCTCAATCCTGATCTTCAAGTCGTGGCTCCTTGGAGGGAGTGGGATATAACAGGAAGGGAAGATGCTATTGAATATGCCAAGAAACACAATGTACCCGTTCCAGTGACAAAGAAATCTATTTTCTCAGTCACGAGGTACATTATTTATTTATAGAACCTCTTGCGTTGTTTTATACTAAAATGTTTGCATTATTATTGACTTATTGTAATATTTTTTTTGCAATCTTAATTAACGGAACACAATAATTATCCTTAATATCGCCCCCTTACAGCATTAGAAATTACCTAACCCGTCCATCTTTACTACTTATAACCAGGCTTATTTTGTGGTAAGTAAAATTAACATTTCTTTGTTTTTTTTGTTCAATGTGTGTGGCTTCAAAGGGTGATATCTTGGAAGACCCTGCAAACGAGCCCAATAAAGACATGTACATGATGTCTGTTGACCCAGAAGATGTGCCTAACAAACCTGAGTAAGTTTTGCATTTGTGTTCTTTTCTTGGTAAAGTTTTTTATTTATTAAATTCTACCACTTAGTAGTTAGTAGCAACACAAGTATTACAAAAGTAAAAATTTATCCTAATTATGTGAATTAAGTGTTCTGGTATCAGCATCAGAGTCAAGGCTTCGACCTGTAGGCTCTCAAAATATGACATGTGATTAGTGGGTAGTCACTATGGTCTTCCTAGAACTGACAGTCGTTTTCATGCATTCATCATTTTTATGCATAGACATATATGTCATTGTCGCAGGTTTATGACTAAGTAATGGTTGGTACAGGACTGACCCTATTTAGTCGCATGTGTTTTATCGAAACTTTTAAATTTCGGACCGACCCATAGGCGTCCCCTCGCCATGTCTTTTATTTTGGGTGAACTGACCATAGGCGTTCACTCTCGAGCATACAAAAGTTTTCATGAAACTGCATCATGCATTAATACACAAAATTTTCTTGCATAAAATTTTTCTGGTGAAATTTTGGTATAATTTTTTTTTTCATGTATATATATTTTATGTTTTGATCTGTTTAATCATATGTTTTATGTTATACTGTCAGATGGTTCTCACACGCGAACAGCTCAATGCTGCAATCCAAGCTGCTATGCAAGCTTTGCTTCCTCAACTGAGGAATGCCATCAGGGCTGAGGTTCAATCTACCAACAATCAACAGCATAATCAGGCACCTCCTCCCCCTCCTCCAGTGACATTAGCAGTATGGCTGGAGAGATTCAACAAGCTCCGTCCTCGAGCTTTTGAGAAAACAGATAGCCCCAGTGATGCTGAAAGCTGGTTGGCTCACATCGAGAAGATTTTCAATGCTATGGGTTGTGACCCCGCGTACAAGGCGAGGTTGACATGCTATCAGTTCGAAGGCGATGTGCTAAATTGGTGGTTAGCGTTGATGCAGTCTGAGGGAGGTGACGAGTGGGTTGCTGGTTTGACTTGGGCTCAGTTCAAGGACAGGGTGATGGAGCAGTTCTTTCCCAAGGCTGAGCAAGACAAGCTCAAGAGGGAGTATCATGAGATCCGACAGAGAGCTGGGGAGAATAGCAACGAGTTTATGGAGCGCTTTCTTCGCTTAGCTGGTTTCCTTGGTGCGGCAGCAGGTACTCCTGAAGAGCAGGCACACCACTTTAGGTGGGCTCTTCGCACATCGGTCGCAAACAATCTGGTGTGTGCTACGTTCAACACTGTAGCACAAGTGGCCGATGCAGCACGTAAGCTAGAGATGCTGCAGGAGAGAGATGAGTTCGGGGAAGCTGAGAGACCCGACAAGAGGTAAACATTCGTATTCAAGCGGTGATCAATCCGTATTCTTTCCATATATGTCAAATATTCATCTCTTTAAATGTATCTTCCAGGCAGAAAACTGGGGACCGGTCTCAGCCGGCTACTCAACAGCAGCCTCATCAGCCCAAGGGAAACGGTCAGACTAACGACCATTCTGCTACGGATAGGCGTGGCGGTAATGATAATTATCGTAACAACGCTGGACACTCCAACATCAGCAGGTCCTAATACTTACGAATTTTCTTATTATTTCATGTTATAACTCATATTCTGACACTTTAGCAAAACTTCTACCAGGAACCATGGAAACGGTAGGGACCAGAACCAGAGAGGTTCACAGCCTAGCCGTCCAGCTATCACTGGTATTCAATCTTACGATTATCCGCATTGTCCTTTGTACCCTATTATCATGTCTTATGTAAAATGTTTTATCAGGTTCCCAGCCAGCCAGAGCACCTGCTGGAGGATTTACTCATCCTCTTTGCTCTACTTGCCACCGTAGGCACCCAGCGCCATGTCGTCGTAACACTGACGCATGCTTCAAGTGTGGTCTCCCTGGCCATATCATGAAGGATTGCCGAAAGGGCGAGATGGAGGGCACATCGGGACATGCTGATTCCAAGCCGCCTCCCACCACCGGGCGTGTCTACACGACATCTCGAGACTAGGCCAACAAGTCTACAGGTACCATCACTGGAATCTTGTATATGTATGGTCAAGCTGCATGTGTTCTTTTCGATACGGGTGCTACTTACTCGGTTATTTCTACTGCTTATGCTAAGAACATTAGGATGCTCCCCATGCCACTAGAGAATAGGCGTACTATTTCCACGCCTTTGAGGGACTCTGTATTAATCACCCATGTATACAAGAGTCTTCCCTTAGAATTCGACGATAAGGTTCGACCTGTTGACGCACTTCCGCTGGACATAAATGACTTCGACATGATTTTGGGCATGGATTGGCTATCCAAGCATCATGCTACCATAGACTGCCATTCATATCGAGTTATCTTCGGTGATGTTAATGCACCAGAGTACATTCATAACGGGTTCATACCCGGACGGTCTGTACAAATCATATCTACCCTGCAAGCGCGTGAACTACTGTCACATGGCTGCGAGGGTTATCTAGCTACGGTTCACGACATGGATGCTGAATCTCCATCAATTCAGGATCAACCAATAGTTTCGGAATTTCAAGATGTTTTTCCAGCAGAACTTCCGGGCATACCACCTGCACGAGAAGTAGAATTCAGTATCGAGCTTATTCCAGGAGCTGAACCAATCTCCAAGGATCCTTATCGTATGGCTCCCATAGAGCTGAAGGAGCTGAAGTATCAACTGCAAGAACTTCTAGAACGGGGTTTCATTCGACCGAGCGCATCTCCATGGGGCGCACCGGTCTTGTTTGTTAAGAAGAAGGACGACAGTATGCGTCTTTGCATAGACTATCGCGAGCTCAACAAGATTACTATCCGGAATAGGTATCCACTGCCACGTATAGACGATCTGTTTGACCAACTCCAAGGGGCCAAACACTTCTCCAAGATTGATCTTAGGTCAGGCTACCATCAGCTACGGGTTAAGGAGCAGGATGTCGCCAAAACTGCTTTTCGTACCCGCTATGGCCACTACGAGTTTGTAGTTATGCCATTTGGCCTGACAAATGCTCCAGCAGTGTTAATGGATTTGATGAACAGAATCTTCCATGAATTTCTGGACAAGTTCGTCATTGTCTTCATCGATGACATCCTGATTTTCTCAAAGTCCAAGGAGGAACACGAAGACCATCTTCGTACAGTACTACAGATTCTTCGCAAGAAGCAGTTGTATGCTAAATTCTCCAAGTGTGAGTTCTGGTTAGACAAGGTGGCATTCTTAGGTCACATTGTATCAGCAGAAGGAATCACTATGAATCCAGCGAAGGTTGGGGCCATTACTAAGTGGCCAAGGCCGACATCAGCGACGGAAGTCCGCAGTTTCTGGCCAAGGCCGACATCAGCGACGGAAGTCCGCATCAGTTTGGTCAATGGTAGTGCTAAGCGGGAAAAGTTCTCCACGAACCTACGGTAATAGCCAACTAAGCCTAATAAACTGCGGACTTCCGTCGCTGATGTCGGTCTTGGCCACTTAGTAATGGCCTCAACCTTCCCTGGATCCATAGTGATTCCTTCTGCTGATATAATGTGACCTAAGAATGCCACCTTGTCTAACCAGAACTCACACTTGGAGAATTTAGCATACAGCTGCTTCTGGCGAAGAATCTGTAGTACTGTACGAAGATGGTCTTCGTGTTCCTCCTTGGACTTTGAGAAAATCAGGATGTCATCGATGAAGACAATGACGAACTTGTCCAAAAATTCATGGAAGATTCTGTTCATCAAATCCATGAACACTGCTGGAGCATTTGTCAGGCCAAATGGCATAACTACAAACTCGTAGTGGCCATAGCGGGTACGAAAAGCAGTCTTGGCGACATCCTGCTCCTTAACCCGTAGCTGATGGTAGCCTGACCTAAGATCAATCTTGGAGAAGTGTTTGGCCCCTTGGAGTTGGTCAAATAGATCGTCTATACGTGGCAGTGGATACCTATTCTAGATAGTAATCTTGTTGAGCTCGCGATAGTCTATGCAAAGACGCATACTGCCGTCCTTCTTCTTAACAAACAGGACCGGTGCGCCCCATGGAGATGCGCTTGGTCGAATGAAACCTCGTTCAAAGAGTTCTTGCAGTTGATCCTTCAGCTCTATGGGAGCCATACGATAAGGAGCCTTGGAGATTGGTTCAGCTCATGGAATAAGCTCGATACTGAATTCCACTTCTCGTGTAGGTGGTATGCCCGGAAGTTCTGCTGGAAAAACATCTTGGAATTCCGACACTATTGGTTGATCCTGAATTGATGGAGATTTAACATCCATGTCGTGAACCGTAGTTAGATAACCCTCGCAACCATGTGACAGTAGTGCACGCGCTTGCAGGGTATATATGATTTGTACAGACCGTCCGGGTATGAACCAGTTATGAATGTACTCTGGTGCATTAACATCACCGAAGATAACTCGATATGAATGGCAGTCTATGGTAGCATGATGCTTGGATAGCCAATCCATGCCCAAAATCATGTCGAATTCATTCATGTCCAGCGGAAGTGCGTCAACAGGTCGAACCTTATCGTCGAATTCTAGGGGAAGACTCTTGTATACATGGGTGATTAATACAGAGTCCCTCAAAGGCGTGGAAATAGTAAGCCTATTCTCTAGTGGCATAGGAAGCATCCTAATGTTCTTAGCATAAGCAGTAGAAATAACCGAGTGAGTAGCACCCGTATCGAAAAGAACACATGCAGCTTGACCATACATATACAAGATTCCAGTGATGGTACCTGTAGACTTGTTGGCCTGGTCTCGAGATGTCGTGTAGACACGCCCAGTGGTGGGAGGCGGCTTGGAATCAGCATGTCCCGATGTGCCCTCCATCTCGCCCTTTCGGCAATCCTTCATGATATGGCCAGGAAGACCACACTTGAAGCATGCGTCAGTGTTACGACGACATGGCCCTGGGTGCCTACGGTGGCAAGTAGAGCAAAGAGGATGAGTAAATCCTCTAGCAGGTGCTCTGGCTGGCTGGGAACCTGATAAAACATTTTACATAATACATGATAATAGGGTACAAAGGACAAAGCGGATAATCGTAAGATTGAATACCAGTGATAGCTGGACGGCTAGGCTGTGAACCTCTCTGGTTCTGGTCCCTACAGTTTCCATGGTTCCTAGTAGAAGTTTTGCTAAAGTGTCAGAATATGAGTTATAACATGAAATCATAAGAAAATTCGTAAGTATTAGGACCTGCTGCTGGTGGAGTGTCTAGCGTTGTTACGGTAATTATCATTACCGCCACGCCTATCTGTAGCAGAACGGTCGTTAGTCTGACCGTTTCCCTTGGGCTGATGAGGCTGCTGCTGAGTAGCCGACTGAGACCGGTCCCCAGTTTTCTGCCTGGAAGATACATTTATAGAGATGAATATTTGACATATATGGAAAGAATACGGATTGATCACCGCTTGAATACGAATGTTTAACTCTTGTCGGGTCTCTCAGCTTCCCCGAACTCATCTCTCTCCTGCAGCATCTCCAGCTTACGTGCTGCATCGGCCACTTGTGCTACAGTGTTGAACGTAGCACACACCAGATTGTTTGCGACCGATGTGCGAAGAGCCCACCTAAAGTGGTGTGCCTGCTTTTCAGGAGTACCTGCTGCCGCACCAAGGAAACCAGCTAAGCGAAGAAAGCGCTGCATAAACTCGTTGCTATTCTCCCCAGCTCTTTGTCGGATCCCATGGTACTCCCTCTTGAGCTTGTCTTGCTCAGCCTTGGGAAAGATCTGCTACATTTAAAGAGAAGAATATTTGACATATATGGAAAGAATACGGATTGATCACCGCTTGAATACAAATGTTTACCTCTTGTCGGGTCTCTCAGCTTCCCTGAACTCATCTCTCTCCTGCAGCATCTCCAGCTTACGTGCTGCGTCGGCCACTTGTGCTACAGTGTTGAACGTAGCACACACCAGATTGTTTGCGACCGATGTGCGAAGAGCCCACCTAAAGTGGTGTGCCTACTTTTCAGGAGTACCTGCTGCCGCACCAAGGAAACCAGCTAAGCGAAGAAAGCGCTGCATAAACTCGTTGCTATTCTCCCCAGCTCTTTGTCGGATCCCATGGTACTCCCTCTTGAGCTTGTCTTGCTCAGCCTTGGGAAAGAACTGCTCCATCACCCTGTCTTTGAACTGAGCCCAAGTCAAACCAGCAACCCACTCGTCACCTCCCTCAGACTGCATCAACGCTAACCACCAATTTAGCGCATCGCCTTCGAACCGATAACATGCCAACCTCGCCTTGTACGCGGGGTCACAACCCATAGCTTTCAAAATCTTCTCGATGTGAGCCAACCAACTTTCAGCATCACTGGGGCTATCTGTTTTCTCAAAAGCTCGAGGACGGAGCTTGTTGAATCTCTCCAGCTATACTGCTAATGTCACTGGAGGAGGAGGAGGAGGTGCCTGATTATGCTGCTGATTGTTGGCAGCTTGAACCTTAGCCCTGATGTCATTCCTCAGTTGAGGAAGCAAAGCTTACATAGCAGCTTGGATTGCAGCATTGAGCTGTTCCTGTTCGCGTGTGAGAACCATCTGACAGTATAACATAAAACATATGATTAAACAGATCAAAACATAAAATATATATACATGAAAAAAAATTTATACCAAAATTTCACGAGAAAAAATTTATGCAAGAAAATTTTGTGTATGAATGCATGATGCAGTTTTATGAAAACTTTTGTATGCTCGAGAGTGAACGCCTATGGTCAGTTCACCCAAAATAAAAGACATGGCGAGGGGACGCCTATGGGTCGGTCCCAAATTTAAAAGTTTCGATAAAACACATGCGACTAAATAGGGCCAGTCCTGTACCAACCATTTCTTAGTCATAAACCTGCGACAATGACATATATGTGTATGCATAAAAATGATGAATGCATAAAAACGACTGTCAGTTCTAAGAAGACCATAATGACTACCCACTAATCACATGTCATATTTTGAGAGCCTCCAGGTCGAAGCCTTGGCTCTGATACCATAATTGTAACACCCCATTTTGGTAATGGAATGTCACGCGTAATTATGGCGTGTCATAAAGCATACAAGGAAAAATGTCTAAACATTACATGACCATACAAGGAAAATATCGGAATCAAACATCGGTAGTCTAAAAGTAAAGCTCATCACACACAAACATAAGTACCGTAAAGGAAAGGACTAAACAGTGTCCATAACAGAGTATCAAAGTAAAGATAATGCATAAAGTAAAGAAAGGCTAGAAAGCTTCCAGTCCATATGCACGTACGCTTAAAGTCTACGAGCGTCCCTGAGTACCTTCCGTTTTGGGAACATAGAAAAGGAAAACGGCTGAGCAATACGCTCAGTGCACGGATGTAAAATAAAGCATGAATAGGATAAACATATAACATATAACAGCGGAAGAAACTAAGTCCCGAGTAACCTGGATAAGTCTTGGTAAAACTGGTTTTATAGTTTGAAAAGCCTTATGTTTATCTTATAAAAACTGTTTAGCATGTTCTACCATTAGCCAATATAGGTCATGAAAATCCACCGTGCATGAATACTTGGAGGGGTGACCTCATCATGCAAATTAGAGGGGCTGCCTCTAATTTAATATACTGGTTTGGGTAGGAGGGATCAGCTCCTTGTGAAGGATGCAAGGCACACACCACATTCACACTGAGTAATCTGCTGAAAACATGTAACTAGGATGCACCCATATGCTCCACATGATAAATATAATAATATGGCCAAAAGCTGACGCCACGAGCAATCTGTAACACTCATTTTTCGTATCGGTACAGCGGAAGGGTCTTTCAGAGTGTTACGGGATAGCACAACAACTCCAATCATAGACAACACATAAAAATGGTTGTACAAGGTTTAACATACATTCATTCGATTTAAAGTTTTAAAGTGTACAACAGGTCCCAAATTATACAGGTCATTTAGTTTACAAAACATAGATCGAATGAACATTTTTAATATTATGTGGGCCATCAGAGTCGATCTCCATCTGGATTACCTTCAAGCACCTGAGATAAAAACATGCAAAAATCATATCAGCGAATGCCGAGTGAATTCATAGAGTTTAATAAAAATCGTTATATAAAACAATCGTTAAAATCAGAACAAAAGTATAATATCGGAAGTAAGTCCTCATATTGCTAGTCAGGCAATATATAAATCAAGCATACATCTTAAACCGTCCATGAGACCGTAGCCTCAATATTACCATAATAGGTAATATATTCATCGTTATTAGCGTCGTTACTGGATTACATTATGTATAGGATACATTTTATTTGGATTAGGATTATTATTAGCCGCATGACATTGTTACCTTACTATGAAAAGAACGGGCCGCGAACCTGACAAACAATTTGCCCATCTAAGTTAGCGTGTCGTCACAAAAATCACGCTATGGAATCTTCTCATACATAAATTCGCTTACCAATCAATGTGGTACGACGAGGATCAACCGTCAAGGCACGAACTGGGGTGATCGTCCCCAAATAGTACTATCAAATGCATAAGCGTCTACCAAAGCCCGGTAGTTCACAATTCATGCTAATGGGACTTTAAGTGACATAACCTAACTACTAATAATCTTTTTTGTCTCGTTTATAGGGTCATAGCATCATTCGGGTCCATATCATTAAGCATACCATCGGGACTACTTGTGTTCTATTTTTATCAAAAATCTAGCATGTTATCTCCCTCGCGGGTTTACAAAACATTTTATAAAACACTTAAAAGAGTGCGAGGCTATGAACTCACGTTGATAATGAAAGACGGATTATCGGCTACGGGCGTGCTTCGGTCACGGAAACCTATATAAATAATAATCGGTCTTAGACTTTGTCCAATGACTTTTATCAAAATAACAATATACATATGATGATTTTGTACATAGGATGATGATCAAGTGGGTTTATATATCCTTGTTTACTCATTTTAGTGTTTATGTATTAGTAACTTTCTACTAGTTTACTAGTTTTACCTATTTACCTATTTTAAGTCCAATAAGCTTAGTATAAGTTCTTTAACTTGTTTTGATCCATTTTATACTTATATTATCAGTATCTATACTTTCCATGTTGGGCCCAAATGGGTTAAGCCCAATAAGTTCTTTTTATAAGTGTTTAACTTATTTAGTCCAATTATTAGTCCAATATACTTAGTTAGCTCGTTAATGTCCGTATGTCCTATGGTTCGGGTTTTATCGGTATTTACTTGTATTAGTTACTTATATATCAGTATATGACTTTTAAAAACTTTACATTAGACGGGTTTGATCGTCTAAGTTTTAATTGGCGAAAAACGTTAATTTTACGGTAATAGCCGAAAAAGTCGTAAAAATCAAGTTTATAGTTTTTATTACTTATAAGTATTATTCCACTATCATTTATATAATTTATCCATTTAATTAACCTTTTACATATTTATATAAATAAGTTTCATAAGTTAGTGGGTTTTTATTTTACATTTTATACAATAAAATTTGAGTGCTTATATAATAATAATAAACATTAATCTCAAAATCTGATTTTTATTTTCATATTCACCATTTTTATCATATCTAGAGTTCTATAATGAATTAGAAGCTCATTTTTGGATGGCATGATCTTTATATTATGTTCTACATTTAATTTAGTTATAGCTACTGCTCATTTTAAGTTTATCTAGCTCTAACAGTCCCTACAAAACAGCTTATTCAGATTTGCATGTAAACAGAATAGATAAGGGCTAAAATATAGTCTAGATAATTATCAAGTTTAGATAAGTATCAATGTTGTATAAGATCCTATTATTATGGATCTTATGTTTATCTTCTCTGTATTCTGTAACTATATATACTTAATAGAATCCCTCATCATTTATACAGAAAAATACATCTGTTAACTTTGCATACTCATCTTGTTTTGATCATATCTCACTCATTATATTGATTCCATTGTATTGCCAACTCTCACATGTGTATAACATCTTGTACTTACTGTAAATGGATCATACCATGCAAGTTCATCAGTTCAAGTTTTAGTTATATACTGTTTTTATACAGCCAACTAAATAAGCATGATTTTAGCCTCATTTCTTATAGTTATTAACCTTTTTAAGCATATTTATCAACACTTGATCCCCAAACAACATTTTTATCATCATATATTCATCATATACATATACAATAATAAAGAAAATACATTTGTTCTTTACAAAAATAACAAGAGAAAATGGAGAGGATGATCTTCTTTACCAACCAAGTGTATTTCTTGTTTTTGGAAGACAAGAACTTGTGAGAAATCGGCCCTAGGACACAAGCAAATCACCTCCAATGTTGTTAATATGGCCACCAAATGATCAAGGCTTCAAAATAACTCCATGATAGAGCTAGATAACATGTATTTCATGGCTAGAAAAGATCAAAAGGGGTGTTTGTAGCTTAAAAGTGGATGGCAAGGGGTGGTGTGGTTGAGAGGATTTGAAGTAGTTTGCATGTGTAGAAATGGTATGTGTGAAGTGTTGATGGTTTTAGCTAGTGGAAGTGGAAAGAGTAAGCTTAAGGTGTAAGCTTAGTTACACTTGTAACTAGTTAGCTAACATGATGCCACATCCTTAGATGTGGTGTCATGTGTGCCGTCCCATGCTAGCTAGTGGGGTGGGACAATGTATTTTGTCCCATCTCACTAGTTTACGGGTATCCCTCGATTCTAGTTTTCTCGATTTGCATGCCCTCGGGTCGTTTCACGAAAAACGTTTTTATAAATTATGAATCAACGTCACAAAACTAATCCAATAAAAACTGTCTCATCAAAAACGGCGTTCAAAAACGTAAATACGTAATCCTAAGGTTTCCGGTTTAGTCGTAAAAGACGCTAAATTATGCACGTAAGCCCAAATTTAAATCCGTAAATTGTGAGTTCGTCAACCAACACAAAAATAAGTTTCAAAATATTATACGAGAAAATATTTCACTACCTGAAAATGTTAGATTGTCACAGCTTTTCCTCCTAAAAGGGATCAACGTCCTCGTGATCCATTTCATTTGGATGTCCGTTTCTTATTGAAATCGAAGAGGTGCGGATATTTCTTCCACATTTCATCCTCTCGTTCCCAAGTATACTCCGGTCCATGCTTTGAATTCCATCGGATCTTAACAATAGGTATCCGACTTTGTTTCAGTTGCTTTACCTCAAGATCCATAACCTCTACGGGCTCTTCGATAAAATGCAACTTCCCATCTATTCGAACCTTACCTAACGAAATTTTCTCATCACTCACTGCTAGACATTTCTTCAGATTAGATACATGGAATGTGTTGTGAACACCATGAAGTTCTGGGGGTAACTCTAGTTTGTAAGCCACCGGACCTACTCTAGATAAAATCTTAAAGGGTCCAATATAACGGGGATTCAATTTCCCTCGCTTTCCAAATCTTATAACGCCTTTCCATGGCGATACTTTCAACATTACTCGGTCACCCACTTTAAACTCCATTGGCTTCCGCCGCACATCCGCGTAACTTTTCTGTCTACTACGGGCAGTCAACAACCTATTCTTAATCTGAACTATCATCTCCGTAGTCTCCCGGATCAATTCCGGTCCCGTGAGCTGGGTATCCCCAACTTCACTCCAACATACAGGAGATCTACACTTCCTACCATACAAAGCTTCAAACGGTGCAGCCTTAATACTAGAATGGTAACTATTGTTATACGAAAACTCTGCTAACGGAAAATGTTTATCCCAATTCTTACCAAAGTCTAACACACAAGCTCTCAACATATCTTCTAGTGTTTGTATCGTCCTTTCACTCTGCCCATCAGTCTGGGGGTGATAAGCAGTGCTCATGTCGAGATTCGTTCCCAAAGATCTTTGGAGAGATTTCCAAAAATTCGATGCGAATCTAGGATCTCGATCTAAAATGATCGATACAGGCACTCCATGCTTGCATACAACATTCTCAAGGTATATACGAGTCAGCTTCTCCAGTGAGAACTGCTCTTTAACCGGAATGAAGTGTGCTGATTTGGTCAGTCTATCGACAATAACCCAAATCGAGTTGTTTCCAGATGATGTTCTAGGAAGCTTGGTGATAAAATCCATCGTAATTCGCTCCTATTTCCATTCAGGAATCTTTGGCTGTTGAAGTAGTCCTGATGGCTTTTGATGTTCAGCTTTGACTCTAGCACAAGTCAAGCATTGAAGAACATACATAGCTATGTCAGCTTTCATATTCGGCCACCAATACAACTTCTTCAAATCATGGTACATCTTATCAGATCCCGGATGAATGGAATACTTAGATTTATGGGATTCTAACATAATCAAGTCTCTTAAGCCTCCAAACTTAGGTATCCACATACGACCTCTTAAGCATTTCACTCCATCAGCTCTAACCTCTAAAGGATCTCCTTCTCCTCGGAACCCTTCATTAACAAAATTTTCCTTCTTACAAGCTTCTATTTGCGCATTTCTAATTTGCTCAGGCAAATTATTATGCACGGTCAAGACTAGAGAACGTACCCTGATAGGCTCTTTATCTTTCCTACTTAACGCATCGGCAACAACATTGGCTTTTCCTGGGTGATATTTTATATCACAATCATAGTCACTTAACAACTCTATCCATCTTCGTTGCCTCATGTTCAATTCCTTCTGATCGAGAATATACTGTAGGCTTTTGTGATCGGTGAATACCGTACACTTGGTGCCATACAGATAATGTCTCAACAACCTAAGAGCAAAGACTACAGCTCCTAACTCAAGATCATGAGTAGTATAATTCTCCTCATTCTTCCTTAATTGCCTAGAAGCATAAGCTATCACTTTCTCTCGCTGCATCAAAACAGCTCCATAGCCTCTAAGAGATGCATCACAATATACTACAAAATCTTCACTCCCGTCGGGTCATGATAAGATTGGCGCACTACATAATTTTTGCTTCAATGTCTGAAATGCTCCATCTTCATCACTTCCCCAAACGAAAGGTTTATTCTTCTGGGTAAGCTTAGTCAAGGGTTTAGCTATCAAAGAAAATTCTTTAATGAGTCGCCTATAATAGCCAGCCAATCCTAAGAACTGTCGCACTTCCGTTGGCGTTGTCGGTGCAGACCAATTCTTAATAGCTTCAACCTTTGCAGGATCAACATGAATTCCATCTTTGTTAATCACATGACCAAGAAATTGCACAGAATCTAACCAGAAATCACATTTCGAAAACTTAGCATACAACCTTTCATCCTTCAACAAATTCAAAACAATCCTTAAATGTTCTCTATGTTCATCTTCATTCTTAGAATAGATTAGAATATCGTCAATAAACACAATCACAAATTTATCCAAGTAGGGCTTGCACACTCGATTCATTAAATCCATGAAAACCGCAGGTGCGTTAGTTAACCCAAATGGCATTACTTGAAATTCATAGTGTCCATAACGAGTTCTAAATGCAGTTATAGGAATATCTTCTTCACGGACGCGAAGTTGGTGATATCCTGACCGCAAATCTATTTTAGAATACACACTACATCCTTGCAGTTGATCAAACAAATCATCAATCCTAGGTAAAGGATATCGATTTTTAATTGTCAACTTATTCAGTTCCCTATAATCAATGCACATATGGAAAGATCCATCCTTCTTCTTAACGAACAAGACTGGAGCTCCCCAAGGCGACGAGCTCGGTCGAATAAAACCTTTATCAGACAACTCCTTAAGTTGCTCAGATAACTCCTTTAATTCAGAAGGGGCTAATCGGTAAGGCGCACGTGCCACCGGTGCAGCACCAGGAATTAAATCGATTCGAAACTCTACTTGCCTTATCGGTGGAAGTCCGGGTAAATCTTTAGGAAATACCTCAGGAAATTCACAAATAATAGGTACATCTTCCAATCGTTTCTCCCTAGACTCATTCCCGGTCACTTGAGCTAAGAATAACTCACAACCGTTCCTGATGTACTTTCGGTCTTTAATACATGAAACGATTTTCAAACGGGATTCACCTCCACTACCATCAATTACTAACGTCCTATTCCTAAGCGGAATCTTAACTTTCTTCTCTCCAAATAAAATAGTAGCATTATTCAACGACAACCAATCCATACCAATAATAATATCAAAACTACCTAATTCTATCAACATCAAATCAATCGGAAAGGAATGGTTCAAGAGATTTAGAGAGCATCCTTCTAATAGCTTATTAGTTTTCACTAATTTACCATCAGCCAATTCCACCTCGTAACTGGTATTTATCTCAACAGGTTCAATGTCAATAAGGGCACTAAATTTAGTGGATACAAAGCTCCTATCAGCACCCGAATCAAATAAAGCAACAACATAATGATTGTTGAGTAAAAACGTACCGGTAACGACAGTCAGATCCTCTTTCTTCACCTCAATTGTTCCAAGTTGATAGATACCACCCTGGGGGTTTCTTCCAGGTACAATCGCTTTCAACTTGGGGCATTCCGATTTCCTATGACCTTCTTCATTACAGTTGAAGCAAATGGTTCCCTTCTTACACCTTTCAACCTTGTGTCGAAGCTTTCCGCAATTTTGGCACTTCCAACAGTCGCCATCATGCCTCTTGTTGCCACACTTAGGACATCTATCATCGTTGCGCGGTGTATTGTAAGTAAGAGCATTTGCATTCCCCTTTCTCTGGTTCTGACGGCGATTGAAATTCTTCCTATTATCACCTCTATCTACACGATCACCGTCACCCTTTCTTTTCTCACCCACACGGGCTTCATCTTCCCTATCCTGAATTATCTGTCCAATGAGTTGGTAGGCCATTCGAACAGCATCATCAATGGTCAGTGGTTTAGATGATGTCACGTCCCCCCGGATATTCCTGGTCAACCCTTTAATATATTGCTCAATTCGGATCTCTTCGGGTTCAACCAATCGAGGACATAGCAAGGCCAACTCATGGAATCGGTTTGTGTAACTATCAATGTCTACACCTTTCATTCGCAAATGAATCAACTCTTGTTCTAACCTAATGATCACACTACGAGGACAAAACTCCAAAGTCATCCACTTCTTAATTTCAGCCCAAGGAGTAGCATTAGCAGCATCAAGACCCATGAAAGCAATTCTCCCGTTCCACCAAGTCAACGCACGACCTTTAAGAGTAGCCATAGCAAAAGTCACCTTATCTTCCTCCTTACACTTACTAATCCGAAACACCGACTCAATCTTCTCAATCCACTGGCTTAATCCTACAGCACCTTCAGTTCCATTAAAAGGTAGAGGTTCACACTTCATGAACGTCACATAAGTACAGCCACCAACTTCAGGTGCATTAGCTCCAAGTCCTCCTATATTTCCTCCAACATTAGCATTCACATTATTAGCATTCACATTCACATTAGTACCGCCAATTCCACTACCGCCAGCTCCACTACCGCCAGCTTCATTTCTAGCATTTGCCATAAATTCAGTCATAGATGCGGTAACTTGCTCCGTAATAATCCTACGTACATCATCCTCAGTCACAACCTTCTTGGGCGGCATAGTTCTATAATTTCACAATTTCAAAGTATTAAGCATTCACCCAACAAAGATTCATATAATATGGATTGAATTCATAATCAAGATACAAATAAGGCACAATATGGAATTCAAGACAAGATACATATTTCATTCGATTTGAAACAAAAGTATTGTCTTAGTTACATCCCATATCAAAGTTCTAGCACTATATACACTCAAAATTCGTGCCAAGTCTACTACTAACAAGTCGGTTCAGTCAAAGATACAAAAGTACAAAAGATACAAAGGTCACTACTAAATACAGACTGGTCTACTGAGAAACGCCAGATGGTCCATCATCCACCGTCTTCTGAATCTTCGTCGGACGATCACTAGACACATCTTCAGCTGGGCGCTTACGGATCACTCCTCTTTCAACCATGTCAGCATAAAATCTACTGTTCCAACCCACGGATATATTCAACTCCTTTTCAGCTTTCTCACGCATCGCACGAGCTACACTCAACTGAATCTCCATAGAATTCACCTTTTTCTTCATTTCAGCAAACTCACCACTTTCTAACACTGATAACCTCCTAAAAGCCTCATTCAAACCACGTTTTACATCAGTCAAATCCAAACTAAGCAATTCTCGCTCTTTCTCACCAACCTTAGTCTTCGACTCCAAATAAGCAACCTGAGTCTGAACAACACCTAATCCAATCTCTGTCATACAACTCTTAACACGGGAAGCATCTAGATCACGTCTCAAGGCCCATGGTGCAAGACCATCAATATGAGTAGCCTCTCGAGTACTAGACGACTCTCCTATCTCACGTCTACGAGTAGCAATACCATCAGTACCGTCAGGTGCATTATCATCCTCATCCTCCTCTGATTCAGAATCAGATTCAAACGATTCAGACATTTCATCCCTAGGTAACTCAACCCCAGAATCAGACAAATAAACTGGTGGGGGCAAAGGCTCGCCCTTTGGAACATCATAAGGATAAATAAGCTCGACTTCCTCATCATCATCGAACTCAACGTCTATACCTACATCCTCCTCGACATCCTCGTCGTCAATCTCATCATCTAAATTATCTAACCCAATCTCCTCATCATTCTCTATGTCAACATTCTCAATCTCATTCTCTACCAAGTCAACCTGAGGGGCAATCTGATCTCCTAGTCCTAACTCGGGCTCGGGATCCTCAAATGGTTCCTCCTCATCATCCATATCATAATCTACTAAGTCTAAATAAGGATCATCATCTACATTAGGTTCGGGAATAGCATGGTTTTCTACAGGAATATTAGGGTCAGCCATGACAATCTGCATTTATATATATATCTCGTATTAGGATAACATACTAGTTAAACAATTACATAATGAAATCACGATATATACATATATATAAATTAAATTATATATCTTCTCAATAGGGCTTGTTGGTAACGTCGGAGATCTCTGGCACCGTTATAGTCAAAAGATTTTTCAAATATTTTCTCAAATGTTCATTGTCAAAAGATTTTGAAAAGTTTTGTTCAAAACCTTGGTTTTTAAAATCTTTTGTTCTCTATAACGAGAGCTCTGGTACCAAACTGTAACACTCTCATTTTTCGTATCGGTACAGCGGAAGGGTCTTTCAGAGTGTTACGGGATAGCACAATAACTCCAATCATAGACAACACATAAAAATGGTTGTACAAGGTTTAACATACATTCATTCGATTTAAAGTATTAAAGTGTACAACAGGTCCCAAATTATACAGGTCATTTAGTTTACAAAACATAGATCGAATGAACATTTTTAATATTATGTGGGCTATCAGAGTCGATCTCCATCCGGATTACCTTCAAGCACCTGAGATAAAAACATGCAAAAATCATATCAGAGAATGCCGAGTGAATTCATAGAGTTTAATAAAAACCGTTATATAAAACAATTGATAAAATCAGAACACAAGTATAATATCGGAAGTAAGTCCTCATATTGCTAGTCAGACAATATATAAATCAAGCATACATCTTAAACCGTCCATGAGACCGTAGCCTCAATATTACCATAATAGGTAATATATTCATCGTTATTAGCGTCGTTACTGGATTACATTATGTATAGGATACATTTTATTTGGATTAGGATTATTATTAGCCGCATGACATTGTTACCTTACTATGAAAAGAAAGGGCCGCGAACCCGACAAACAATTTGCCCATCTAAGTTAGCGTGTCGTCACAAAAATCACGTTATGGAATCTTCTCATACATAAATTCGCTTACCAATCAATGTGGTACGACGGGGATCAACCGTCAAGGCACGAATTGGGGTGATCGTCCCCAAATAGTACTATCAAATGCATAAGCGTCTACCAAATCCCGGTAGTTCACAATTCATGCTAATGGGACTTTAAGTGACATAACCTAACTACTAATAATCCTTTTGTCTCGTTTATAGGGTCATAGCATCATTCGGGTCCATATCATTAAGCATACCATCGGGACTACTTGTGTTCTATTTTTATCAAAAATCTTGCATGTTATCTCCCTCGCGGGTTTACAAATCATTTTATAAAACATTTAAAAGAGTGCGAGGCTATGAACTCACGTTGATAATGAAAGGCGGATTATCGGCTACGGGTGTGCTTCAGTCACGGAAACCTATATAAATAATAATCGGTCTTAGAATTTGTCCAATGACTTTTATCAAAATAACAATATACATATGATGATTTTGTACATATGATGATGATCAAGTGGGTTTATATATCCTTGTTTACTCATTTTAGTGTTTATGTATTAGTAACTTTCTACTAGTTTACTAGTTTTACCTATTTACCTATTTTAAATCCAATAAGCTTAGTATAAGTTCTTTAACTTGTTTTGATCCATTTTATACTTATATTATTAGTATCTATACTTTCCATGTTGGGCCCAAATGGGTTAAGCCCAATAAGTTCTTTTTATAAGTGTTTAACTTATTTAGTCCAATTATTAGTCCAATATGCTTAGTTAGCTCGTTAATGTCCGTATGTCCTATGGTTCGGGTTTTATCGGTTTTTACTTGTATTAGTTACTTATATATCAGTATATTACTTTTAAAAACTTTACATTAGACGGGTTTGATCGTCTAAGTTTTAATTGGCGAAAAACGTTAATTTTACGGTAATAGCCGAAAAAGTCGTAAAAATCAAGTTTATAGTTTTTATTACTTATAAGTATTATTCCACTACCATTTATATAATTTATCCATTTAATTAACCTTTTACATATTAATATAAATAAGTTTCATAACTTAGTGGGTTTTTATTTTACATTTTATACAATAAAATTTGAGTGCTTATATAATAATAATAAACATTAATCTCAAAATCTGATTTTTATTTTCATATTCACCATTTTTATCATATCTAGAGTTCTATAATGAATTAGAAGCTCATTTTTGGATGGCATGATCTTTATATTATGTGCTACATTTAACTTAGTTATAGATACTGCTCATTTTAAGTTTATCTAGCCTTAACAGTCCCTACAAAACAGCTTATTCAGATTTGCATACTCATCTTGTTTTGATCATATCTCACTCATTATATTGATTCCATTGCATGGCCAACTCTCACATGTGTATAACATCTTGTACTTACTGTAAATGGCTCATACCATGCAAGTTTATCAGTTCAAGTTTTAGTTATATACTGTTTTTATACAGCCAACTAAATAAGCATGATTTTAGCCTCATTTCTTATAGTTATTAACCTTTTTAAGCATATTTATCAACACTTGATCCCACACAACATTTTTATCATCATATATTCATCATATACATATACAATAATAAAGAAAATACATTTGTTCTTTACAAAAATAACAAGAGAAAATGGAGAGGATGATCTTCTTTACCAACAAAGTGTATTTCTTGTTTTTGGAAGACAAGAACTTGATGAACACCACAAGTAACTCCAAGATCATCAAACACCAAGAACAATAGTTGAGAAATCAGCCCTAGGACACAAGCAAATCACCTCCAATGTTGTTAATATGGCCATCAAATGATCAAGGCTTCAAAATAACTCCATGATAGAGCTAGATAACATGTATTTCATGGCTAGAAAAGATCAAAAGGGGTGTTTGTAGCTTAAAAGTGGACGGCAAGGGGTGGTGTGGTTGAGAGGATTTGAAGTAGTTTGCATGTGTAGAAATGGTATGTGTGAAGTGTTGATGGTTTTAGCTAGTGGAAGTGGAAAGAGTAAGCTTAAGGTGTAAGCTTAGTTACACTTGTAACTAGTTAGCTAACATGATGCCACATCCTTAGATGTGGTGTCATGTGTGCCGTCCCATGCTAGCTAGTGGGGTGGGACAATGTATTTTGTCCCATCTCACTAGTTTACGGGTATCCCTCGATTCTAGTTTTCTTGATTTGCATGCCCTCGGGTCGTTTCACGAAAAACGTTTTTATAAATTATGAATCAACGTCACAAAACGAATCCAATAAAAATTGTCTCATCAAAAACGGAGTTCAAAAACGTAAATACGTAATCCTAAGGTTTCCGGTTTAGTCGTAAAAGATGCTAAATTATGCACGTAAGCCCAAATTTAAATCCGAAAATTGTGAGTTCGTCAACCAACACAAAAATAAGTTTCAAAATATTATACGAGAAAATATTTCACTACCTGAAAATGTTAGATTGTCACACAATCACTACGCCGTGGTGAAGTCATAACATCAGTGCCTCTAATGTTATGGTTATAGTACCTCCATAACTAGGTGAAACTGGTCATGCATGTATATGGATATAGGTATTCTAAATTAAACATAAGCAAGTCAAAAACATATAAACTTATACTACGGGAAAACATTTGGCTGCATACGGGGAATCCTAATAAGGAAAGAATGTCCATACTGAAAGGACGAGAATCCGTACCTTATGTCCAGTGTACGAAGAAGATGAACTAAGGAGAATCCTACTTTGGTATCACTAATGCTACATAAATACATACATGAATAAGTATCTGCTTACTAAATACGTAACTGGTTTTATGTCATGTCTTAGCTTATTTTATGAGTTCATATCATGTTTTACTGTTTAAATCCTTAAACTGTGTTTATCTTATATCCTGTCTATTCTGATTAAGTATTTCTGGTATTTCAGGTATTATTATACCTACTGTGTAATAATAAGTAACTTTCCAAAAATAGCAGGTTTCTTAAAATAGAAAGTTTCCAAAAATAGAAAGTTTCCAAAAATAGAAAGTTTCCAAAAATAGAAAGTTTCCAAAAATAGAATTACTGCTTAAAATAGATAAGTTTCTAAAAATAGAAAGTTTCCATAAATAGATCAGCTGCCTTAATTAAATAAGTTTCTAAAAAATAGAAAGTTTCCATAAATAAATTAGCTGCCTTAATTAAATAAGTTTCTAAAAATAGAAAGTTTCCATAATTAGATATAAGCTGGTTAAATAAGCTAAATATATAAGCCTAAGTGTTTATCTGATTATTTTTTAAGTTATAATGATATAATGTATAGTTTATTAATTATTTCATGTAATTTAAATAAACTATAGGTTAAAAGTATTTAATTAAAATATATCATGTTTTTAATTAAATAAAGTTAAATACTTAGGTTAAAACATGTATTATTATTTATTAATAATATAACCTAAGTCATGTTAATTAATTAATAATAACCATGGTTTTTAAATAATTAATTAATTATAAGTCTAGAAAATATAAAATAATTAGGTTAATAATTTCATGATCTAATAATTAAATTATAACCTAAGTCATGTTTATTAAATTAATCATGTCATATTTATTAATTTAATTTAACATATGATAATATGAAAAAAATAATCTTAACATAAACCATAAACCGGATCTTGACTAAAAACCATGAACCGGACATGAAATCGACACCATACCCCGAACCACTTCGGGGTTCCCTTTGCTTTGCTGCTGCCGTGGGACCCACACCACCCAACCGGGACCATATGGTCTCGATGGTGGTCTAGTAGCCAAACCGAGACCCCCCTTGGGGTTCGGTTTAGGCGCCGGCCAACGAACACCCCTAAAAACATCCCTTTTTGATTTACCCAATAACCATTTACATGTTTGATCTATGTTTTTAATTAGGTTTTAAAAACATCATGTTCTTAATTAATTATTAGATCAAATCAAAAAGAAAAAGAATAAAAAGAATGTACCGAATGCGTGGATCTAACGAGGATGAACACACACGAACACACGTACAATATTCAAGATCAAAATCAACTAAACACCCCCCCTTTTGGGTGTTTATGTGCGGCGGCCACAAGGAGACAAGAAGGAGAAGGAGAAGGAGAAGGAGAAGGAGAAAAATAATTTTAGGTTTTTGTTTGTTTTCCTGTAAAGTGAAAATGAGTAGTAAAATTCCACCTTAACCCCTTCTTAGTAAATTTGAGATGGGCTTGGCCCATCTCCTTAATGTTGTCGCGGGTAGGGGGCCCCAAATGGGGTACCCGTACCGTTTTTCGTGTCTCGTTGTTTAACTGTTCGTTCGTGTTTATTTGTGTTCGTGTTTAATGTGTTCTCGTTAAATATTTATCGTGACCTAATATATTTATTCACGCTCGTAATAAATATATATACGTAATTAATATTAGTTCATGATTTAATTACGTTCATGGAATGTCACATGAACGTAATTAAATCACGAACTAATATTAAATCACGAATCTTACGGTGTTACAATTTTGGTAATGGAATGTCACGCGTAATTATGGCGTGTCATCAAAGCATACAAGGAAAAATGTCTAAACATTACATGACCATAAAAGGAAAATACCGGAATCAAACATCGGTAGTCCAAAAGTAAAGCTCATCACACACAAACATAAGTACTGTAAAGGAAAGGACTAAACAGTGTCCATATCAGAGTATCAAAGTAAAGATAATGCATAAAGTAAAGAAAGGCTAGAAAGCTTCCAGTCCATATGCACGTACGATTAAAGTCTACGAGCGTCCCTGAGTACCTGCCGTTTTGGGAACATAGAAATGGAAAACGGCTGAGCAATACGCTCAGTGCACGGATGTACAATAAAGCATGAATATGATAAGCATATAACATATAACAGCGGAAGAAACTAAGTCCCAAGTAACCTGGTTAAGTCTTGGTAAAACTGGTTTTATAGTTTGAAAAGCCTTATGTTTATCTTATAAGAACTGTTTAACATGTTCTACCATTAGCCAATATAGGTCATGAAAATCCACCGTGCATGAATACTTGGAGGGGTGACCTGATCATGCAAATTAGAGGGGCTGCCTCTAATTTAATATACTGGTTTGGGTAGGAGGGATCAGCTCCTTGTGAAGGATGCAAGACACACACCACATTCACACTGAGTAATCTGCTGAAAACATGTAACTAGGATGCACCCATACGCCCCACATGATAAATATAATAATATGGCCAAAAGATGAAGGGACACCACGAGCAATCACTCCGTCGTGGTGAAGTGATAACATCAGTGCCTCTAATGTTATGGTTATGGTACCTCCATAACTAGGTGAAACTGGTCATGCATGTATATGGATATAGGTATTCTAAATTAAACATAGGCAAGTCAAACATATAAACTTATACTACGGGAAAACATTTGGCTGCATACGGGGAATCCTAATAAGGAAAGAATGTCCATACTGAAAGGACGTGAATCCGTACCTTATGTCCAGTGAACGAAGAAGATGAACTGAGGAGAATCCTACTTCGGTATCACTAATGCTACATAAATACATACATGAATAAGTATCTGCTTACTAAATACGTAACTGGTTTTATGTCATGTCTTAGCTTATTTTATGAGTTCATATCATGTTTTACTGTTTAAAGCCTTAAACTGTGTTTATCTTATATCCTGTCTATTCTGATCAAGTATTTCTGGTATTTCATGTATTATTATACTTACTGTGTAATAATAAGTAACTTTCCAAAAATAGCAGGTTTCCTAAAATAGAAAGTTTCCAAAAAATAGAAAGTTACCAAAAATAGAATTTTTCAAAAATAGAAAGTTTCCAAAAATAGGAATTTTCCAAAAATAGAAACTTTCCAAAAATAGAATTACTGCTTAAAATAGATAAGTTTCGAAAAATAGAAAGTTTCCATAAATAGATCAACTGCCTTAATTAAATAAGTTTCCATAAATAGATTAGCTGCCTGAATTAAATAAGTTTCTAAAAATAGAAAGTTTCTATAAATAGATTAGCTGTCTTAATTAAATAAGTTTCTAAAAATAGAAAGTTTCCATAATTAGATATAAGCTGGTTAAATAAGCTAAGTATATAAGCCTAAGTGTTTATCTGATTATTTTCTAAGTCATAATGATATAATGTATAGTTTATTAATTATTTCATGTAATTTAAATAAACTATAGGTTAAAAGTATTTAATTAAATTATATCATGTTTTTAATTAAATAAAGTTAAATACTTAGGTCAAAACATGTATTATTATTTATTATTAATATAACCTAAGTCATGTTAATTAATTAATTATAACCATGGTTTTTAAATAATTAATTAATTATAATTCTAGAAAATATAAAATACTTAGGTTAATAATTTCATGATCTAATAATTAAATTATAACCTAAGTAATGTTTATTAAATTAATCATGTCATATTTATTAATTTAATTTAACATACTTTTTATTTATTTAAAAATAATCTTAACATAAATCGTGAACCGGATCTTGACTAAAAACCATGAACCGGACATGAAATCGACACCATACCCCGAACCACTTCGGGGTTCCTTTTGTTTTGCTGCTGCCGTGGGACCCACACCACCCAACTGGGACCATATGGTCTCGGTGGTGGTCTAGTAGCCAAACCGAGACCCCCTTTGGGGTTCGGTTTAGGCGCCAGCCAACGAACACCCCTAAAAACATCCCTTTTGATTTACCCAATAACCATTTACATGTTTGATCTATGTTTTTAATTAGGTTTTAAAAACATCATGTTCTTAATTAATTATTAGATCAAATCAAAAAGAAAAAGAATAAAAAAATGTACCGAATGCGTGGATCTAACGAGGATGAACACACACGAACACACGTACAATATTCAAGATCAAAATCAACTAAACACCCCTTTTTGGTGTTTATGTGCGGCGGCCACAAGGAGACAAGAAGGAGAAGGAGAAAAATAATTTTAGGTTTTTGTTTTGTTTTCCTGTAAAGTGAAAATGAGTAGTAAAATTCCACCTTAACCCCTTCTTAGTAAATTTGAGATGGGCTTGGCCCATCTCCTTAATGTTGCCGCGGGTAGGGGGCCCCACATGGGGTACCCGTACCGTTTTCCGTGTCTCGTTGTTTAATTGTTCGTTCGTGTTTAATGTGTTCTCGTTAAATATTTATCGTGACCTAATATATTTATTCACGCTCGTAATAAATATATATACGTAATTAATATTAGTTCGTGATTTAATTACGTTCATGATTTCATGATCGCATGTTCGTGATTAATTATTGTCAAATAATTATTGCGTGTTCGTGCGTAATAAATACTTATCGTGTTCTAACACGTACGTAATACTTAAACTCCTAACATGTAAACGTAATCATACTATAATAAGAAATTTTTAATCTAGTACGTACGATCTTAAGGGTACTATTCATGGTAAAAGCATGCGGGTTTTACAACTCTTCCCCCCTAAAAAAATAATTCGTCCCCGAATTATAGATAAAGTAAACTGAAAAAGAAGAACATACCCGAATTCAAAATATGAAATGAGGGTAAGAAGTCCGGATAGACTCCTCTGTTTCCCAAGTGGCTTCCCGCTCGGTATGATCCCTCCAAAGGATTTTTACGAATGGAATCGCCTTCCTTCTCATGACTCGTTCTTGTCTGTCAAGAACTCGTTCGAGTTCTTCTATGAAAGTGAGATCTTCACGTATCTGTTCCAGTGGATACTGAACCATGTGAAGGGGATGATACTGGTACCCTCTGAGTAAGGACACATGAAACACATTGTGTACATGCGAAAGCTGCGGAGGTAACGCCAACCGGTAAGATACTTCACCGACTCGTTCAATGATATCAAACGGTCCGATGAAACAAGGACTGAGCTTCCCTTTAATCCCGAAGCGTCTAACACCATGTGCCGGCGAAACCTTAAGGAAGACGTGATCTCCTACGTTAAAATGTATGTCCATACGATGCTTATCGGCGTAACTCTTCTGACTTGACCGTGCTTCCTGAAGTTTCTGCTTAGCTACTGCGATCTTTTCATTGGTCATCTCTATGATTTTTGGTCCTTCAAGTGTTCGCTCGCCAACCTGATCCCAGCAGATTGGGGCGCGACACTTCCTGCCATACAACATCTCGAAAGGAGCACACTTGATACTTGCGTGCCAACTGTTGTTGTATGCAAACTCCACCAAACAGATGTAATCGTCCCAATCACCCGTCCATTCCAACGCACATGACCTCAACATGTCTTCCAATGTCTGAATCGTTCGTTCTGACTGTCCGTCCGTTTGAGGATGAAAAGCCGTGCTAAGCTTAAGTTGTGTACCCCAAGCTTTCAGCAGACTCTTCCAAGAGCGCGAAGTGAATCGAGGATCTCTGTCTGAGACGATGTTGGATGGAGCACCGTGGAGTCTCATGATCTCTCTTCTATACGTATCGGCGAGTTTACTTACCGGATCTTCCTTGCGGATCGGTAAGAAATGAGCTGATTTGGTAAGTCGGTCTACGATAACCCAAATTGCATCGTGCTTCTTCTTGGTAGGCGGAAGACCAGTAACAAAATCCATGGTGATTTTGTCCCACTTCCACTCTGGAATATCTAACGGTTGAAGGAGACCGCCAGATCGCTGATGCTCGATCTTAACTTGCTGGCAGGTAAGACATTTGGAGACGTAAGTGGCCACATCATGTTTCATACCACTCCACCAAAAGTACTGCTTGATGTCATGGTACATCTTAGTCGAACCAGGATGTATAGAGAATGGGGAGCTATGAGCTTCTGCTAACAAGGCTTCCCGGAGTTCTTGGTCGTCAGGAACACAAAGTCTCGTGCCCTGCCATACGATACCATCTGCATCTACTCTGAATTCCGTATGTTTCTCCAAATTCTGTACTATCGCCCAGATTTCTCCATCATATTTCTGAGCTTCCTTGATCTTAGAGAGTAACTCGGGTTCTACTCTAAGATTAGCCCAGTAACCATGCTGTCCACGTACCATGATCTCGATGTCAAGTCGCTCCAAGTCTCTTATGATTTCCTCTTCGATTTTAATGCCGTTGATCATTCCGGACTTCCTGCTAAGTGCATCTGCTACTACATTCGCCTTCCCGGGATGATACTGTAGATTAATGTCATAATCCTTCAACAACTCTAACCATCTCCTCTGCCTCATGTTCAATTCACGTTGAGTGAAGATATACTTCAAGCTCTTGTGGTCCGTGAAAATGTCACATGATTCTCCATACAAGTAGTGCCTCCATATCTTCAATGCAAACACGAGTGCAGCAAGTTCCAAGTCATGCGTGGGGTAATTTTCTTCATAAGGCTTTAGCTGCCGTGAAACGTACGCGATCACTTTCCCATGTTGCATGAGAACACAACCAAGTCCCTTCCCCGATGCATCACTGTAGATTTGAAATCCACCCGTACCAGATGGGAGAGTAAGAATAGGTGCAGATACTAGCTTCTGCTTCAGGTCTTCAAAGCTCTTCTCTCGCTCTTCAGTCCAGACGAATTTCTCCCCTTTCCGCATCAGTTTGGTCAATGGTAGTGCTAAGCGGGAAAAGTTCTCCACGAACCTACGGTAATAGCCAGCTAAGCCTAAGAAACTGCGGACTTCCGTCGCTGATGTCGGCCTTGGCCACTTAGTAATGGCCTCAACCTTCCCTGGATCCATAGTGATTCCTTCTGCTGATACAATGTGACCTAAGAATGCCACCTTGTCTAACCAGAACTCACACTTGGAGAATTTAGCATACAGCTGCTTCTGGCGAAGAATCTGTAGTACTGTACGAAGATGGTCTTCGTGTTCCTCCTTGGACTTTGAGAAAATCAGGATGTCATCGATGAAGACAATGACGAACTTGTCCAAAAATTCATGGAAGATTATGTTCATCAAATCCATGAACACTGCTGGAGCATTTGTCAGGCCAAATGGCATAACTACAAACTCGTAGTGGCCATAACGGGTACGAAAAGCAGTCTTGGCGATGGTAGCCTGACCTAAGATCAATCTTGGAGAAGTGTTTGGCCCCTTAGAGTTGGTCAAACAGATCGTCTATACGTGGCAGTGGATACCTATTCCGGATAGTAATCTTGTTGAGCTCGCGATAGTCTATGCAAAGACGCATACTGCCGTCCTTCTTCTTAACAAACAGGACCGGTGCGCCCTATAGAGATGCGCTTGGTCAAATGAAACCTCGTTCAAGGATTTCTTGCAGTTGATCCTTCAGCTCCTTCAGCTCTATGGGAGCCATACGATAAGGAGCCTTGGAGATTGGTTCAGCTCCTGGAATAAGCTCGATACTGAATTCCACTTCTCGTGCAGGTGGTATGCCCGGAAGTTCTGCTGGAAAAACATCTTGGAATTCCGACACTATTGGTTGATCCTGAATTGATGGAGATTCAGCATACATGTCGTGAACCGTAGCTAGATAACCCTCGCAGCCATGTGATAGTAGTGCACGCGCTTGCAGGGTAGATATGATTTGTACAGACCGTCCGGGTATGAACCCGTTATGAATGTACTCTGGTGCATTAACATCACCGAAGATAACTCGATATGAATGGCAGTCTATGGTAGCATGATGCTTGGATAGCCAATCCATGCCCAAAATCATGTCGAAGTCATTCATGTCCAGCGAAAGTGCGTCAACAGGTCGAACCTTATCGTCGAATTCTAGGGGAAGACTCTTGTATACATGGGTGATTAATACAGAGTCCCCTAAAGGCGTGGAAATAGTAAGCCTATTCTCTAGTGGCATAGGACACTCCAACAGCAGCAGGTCCTAATACTTACGAATTTTCTTATGATTTCATGTTATAACTCATATTCTGACACTTTAGCAAAACTTCTACGAGGAACCATGGAAACGTTAGGGACCAGAACCAGAGAGGTTCACAGCCTAGCCGTCCAGCTATCACTGGTGTTCAATCTTACGATTATCCGCATTGTCCTTTGTACCCTATTATCATGTCTTATGTAAAATGTTTTATCAGGTTCCCAGCCAGCCAGAGCACCTGCTGGAGGATTTACTCATCCTCTTTGCTCTACTTGCCATCGTAGGCACCAAGGGCCATGTCGTCGTAACACTGACGCGTGCTTCAAGTGTGGTTTTCCTGGCCATATCATGAAGGATTGCCGAAAGGGCGAGATGGAGGGCACATCGGGACATGCTGATTTCAAGCCGCCTCCCACCACCGGGCGTGTCTACACGACATCTCGAGACCAGGCCAACAAGTCTACATGTACCATCACTGGAATCTTGTATATGTATGGTCAAGCTGCATGTGTTCTTTTCGATACGGGTGCTACTCACTCGGTTATTTCTACTGCTTATGCTAAGAACATTAGGATGCGTTGTTACAGTAATTATCATTACCACCACGCCTATCCGTAGCAGAACGGTCGTTAGTCTGACCGTTTCCCTTGGGCTGATGAGGCTGCTGCTGAGTAGCCGGCTGAGACCGGTCCCCAGTTTTCTGCCTGGAAGATACATTTAAAGAGATGAATATTTGACATATATGGAAAGAATACGGATTGATCACCGCTTGAATACGAATGTTTACCTCTTGTTGAGTCTCTCAGCTTCCCCGAACTCATCTCTCTCCTGCAGCATCTCTAGCTTATGTGCTGCATCGGCCACTTGTGCTACAGTGTTGAACGTAGCACACACCAGATTGTTTGCGACCGATGTGAAAAGAGCCCACCTAAAGTGGTGTGCCTGCTCTTCAGGAGTACCTGCTGTCGCACCAAGGAAACCAGCTAAGCGAAGAAAGCGCTGCATAAACTCGTTGCTATTCTCCCCAGCTCTCTGTCGGATCCCATGGTACTCCCTCTTGAGCTTGTCTTGCTCAGCCTTGGGAAAGAACTGCTCCATCACCCTGTCCTTGAACTGAGCCCAAGTCAAACCAGCAACCCACTCGTCACCTCCCTCAGACTGCATCAACGCTAACCACCAATTTAGCACATCGCCTTCGAACCGATAGCATGCCAACCTCGCCTTGTACGCGGGGTCACAACCCATAGCATTGAAAATCTTCTTGATGTGAGCCAACCAGCTTTCAGCATCACTGGGGCTATCTGTTTTCTCAAAAGCTCGAGGACGGAGCTTGTTGAATCTCTCCAGCCATACTGCTAATGTCACTGGAGGAGGAGGAGGAGGTGCCTGATTATGCTGCTGATTGTTGGCAGCTTGAACCTCAGCCCTGATGTCATTCCTCAGTTGAGGAAGCAAAGCTTGCATAGCAGCTTGGGTTGCAGCATTGAGCTGTTCCTGTTCGCGTGTGAGAACCATCTGACAGTATAACATAAAACATATGATTAAACAGATCAAAACATAAAATATATATACATGAAAAAAAAATTTATACCAAAATTTCACGAGAAAAATTTTATGCAAGAAAATTTTGTGTATGAATGCATGATGCAGTTTTATGAAAACTTTTGTATGCTCGAGAGTGAACGCCTATGGTCAGTTCACCCAAAATAAAAGACATGGCGAGGGGACGCCTATGGGTCGGTCCCAAATTTAAAAGTTTTGATAAAACACATGCAACTAAATAGGGCCAGTCCTGTACCAATCATTACTTAGTCATAAACCTGCGACAATGACATATGTATGCATAAAAATGATGAATGCATGAAAACGACTGTCAGTTCTAGGAAGACCATAGTGACTACCCACTAATCACAGGTCATATTTTGAGAGCCTACAGGACGAAGCCTTGGCTCTGATACCATAATTGTAACACCCCATTTTGGTAATGGAATGTCACGCGTAATTATGGCGTGTCATCAAAGCATACAAGGAAAAATGTCTAAACATTACATGACCATACAAGGAAAATATCGGAATCAAACATCGGTAGTCCAAAAGTAAAGCTCATCACACACAAACATAAGTACTGTAAAGGAAAGGACTAAACAGTGTCCATAGCAGAGTATCAAAGTAAAGATAATGCATAAAGTAAAGAAAGGCTAGAAAGCTTCCAGTCCATATGCACGTACGCTTAAAGTCTACGAGCGTCCCTGAGTACCTGCCTTTTGGGAACATAGAAAAGGAAAACGGCTGAGCAATACGCTCAGTGCACGGATGTACAATAAAGCATGAATAGGATAAGCATATAACATATAACAGCGGAAGAAACTAAGTCCCGAGTAACCTGGTTAAGTCTTGGTAAAAATGGTTTTATAGTTTGAAAAGCCTTATGTTTATCTTATAAAAACTGTTTAACATTAGCCAATATAGGTCATGAAAATCCACCGTGCATGAATACTTGGAGGGGTGACCTCATCATGCAAATTAGAGGGGCTGTCTCTAATTTAATATACTGGTTTGGGTAGGAGGGATCAGCTCCTTGTGAAGGATGCAAGGCACACACCACATTCACACTGAGTAATCTGCTGAAAACATGTAACTAGGATGCACCCATACGCCCCACATGATAAATATAATAATATGGCCAAAAGCTGAAGGGACGCCACAAGCAATCACTCCGCCGTGGTGAAGTCATAACATCAGTGCCTCTAATGTTATGGTTATGGTACCTCCATAACTAGGTGAAACTAGTCATGCATGTATATGGCTATAGGTATTCTAAATTAAACATAAGCAAGTCAAACATATAAACTTATACTACGGGAAAACATTTGGCTGCATACGGGGAATCCTAATAAGGAAGGAATGTCCATACTGAAAGGACGGGAATCCGTACATTATGTCTAGTGAACGAAGAAGATGAACTGAGGAGAATCCTACTTCGGTATCACTAATGCTACATAAATACATACATGAATAAGTATCTGCTTACTAAATACGTAACTGGTTTTATGTCATGTCTTAGCTTATTTTATGAGTTCATATCATGTTTTACTGTTTAAAGCCTTAAACTGTGTTTATCTTATATCCTATCTATTCTGATTAAGTATTTCTGGTATTTCATGTATTATTATACTTACTGTGTAATAATAAGTAACTTTCCCAAAATAACAGGTTTCCTAAAATAGAAAGTTTCCAAAAATAGAAAGTTTCCAAAAATAGAAAGTTACCAAAAATAGAAAGTTTCCAAAAATAGAAAGTTTCCAAAAATAGAAAGTTTCCAAAAATAGAATTACTGCTTAAAATAGATAAGTTTCTAAAAATAGAAAGTTTCCATAAATAGATCAGCTGCCTTAATTAAATAAGTTTCCATAAATAGATTAGCTGCCTGAATTAAATAAGTTTCTAAAAATAGAAAGTTTCCATAAATAGATTAGTTGCCTTAATTAAATAAGTTTCTAAAAATAGAAAGTTTCCATAATTAGATATAAGCTGGTTAAATAAGCTAAGTATATAAGCCTAAGTGTTTATCTGATTATTTTCTAAGTCATAATGATATAATGTATAGTTTATTAATTATTTCATGTAATTTAAATAAACTATAGGTTAAAAGTATTTAATTAAAATATATCATGTTTTTAGTTAAATAAAGTTAAATACTTAGGTTAAAACATGTATTATTATTTATTAATTTTATAACCTAAGTCATGTTAATTAATTAATTATAACCATGGTTTTTAAGTAATTAACTAATTATAAGTCTAGAAAATATAAAATACTTAGGTTAATAATTTCATGATATAATAATTAAATTATAACCTAAGTCATGTTTATTAAATTAATCATGTCATATTTATTAATTTAATTTAATATATGATTATATATTTAAAAATAATGTTAACATAAACCGTGAACCGGATTTTGACTAAAAACCATGAACCGGACATGAAATCGACACCATACCCCGAACCACTTCGGGGTTCCTTTTGCTTTGCTGTTGCCGTGGGACCCACACCACCCAACCGGGACCATATGGTCTCGGTGGTGGTCTAGTAGCCAAACCGAGACCCCCCTTGGGGTTCGGTTTAGGCGCCAGCCAACGAACACCCCTAAAAACATCCCTTTTGATTTACCCAATAACCATTTACATGTTTGATCTATGTTTTTAATTAGGTTTTAAAAACATCATGTTCTTAATTAATTATTAGATTAAATCAAAAAGAAAAAGAATAAAAAGAATGTACCGAATGCGTAGATCTAACGAGGATGAACACACACGAACACACGTACAATATTCAAGATCAAAATCAACTAAACACCCCCCCTTTTTGGTGTTTATGTGCGGCGGCCACAAGGAGACAAGAAGGAGAAGGAGAAAAATAATTTTAGGTTTTTGTTTTGTTTTCCTGTAAAGTGAAAATGAGTAGTAAAATTCCGCCTTAACCCCTTCTTAGTAAATTTGAGATGGGCTTGGCCCATCTCCTTAATGTTGCCGCGGGTAGGGGGCCCCACATGGGGTACCCGTACCGTTTTCTGTGTCTCGTTGTTTAATTGTTCGTTCGTGTTTATTTGTGTTCGTGTTTAATGTGTTCTCGTTAAATATTTATCGTAACCTAATATATTTATTCACGCTCGTAATAAATATATATACGTAATTAATATTAGTTCGTGATTTAATTACGTTCATGATTTCATGATCGCATGTTCGTGATTAATTATTGTCAAATAATTATTGCGTGTTCGTGCGTAATAAATACTTATCGTGTTCTAACACGTACGTAATACGTAAACTCCTAACATGTAAACGTAATCATACTATAATAAGAAAGTTTTAGTCTAATACGTACGATCTTAAGGGTACTATTCATGGTAAAAGCATGCGGGTTTTACAAGTAGGTTTGAGCAGAGTGAATTATCCCATTAGGCATTTTCCTATTTGAGCTAAATTTTGTATTTGGCGTTGTTGAGATAAAACACGGGCACGGCTAGATCACCTTTTGATAAGTTAGTGCTTAGAAATGGTCATGTTGTATAAGTTTTTCATTTGTCTCCAATACTTTCTCATCAGGTACCTTCAAATCGGTATTATCTCAGGGCTCCCCATTTCCATCAACGGTAAAGAACTCTCCCCTGCGTCTCTTTTATCCGAACTCAACGACATTGGTGGTCGTCATGGTATTGGCCGAATTGACATGGTCGAAAACCGTCTGGTTGGAATGAAAAGTCGTGGGGTCTACGAGACACCCGGGGGTACCATCCTAGCTGCAGCATGCCGTGAACTCGAGTCTCTAACCCTTGACAGAGAAGCCATCCAATTCAAAGACACCATAGCCTTAAAATATGCTGAGTTGGTCTACGCAGGCAGGTGGTTCGACCCACTTTGTGAGTCTATGGATGCATTTATGGAGAACATTACCAAAACCACAACCGGTTCAGTGATGCTCAAGCTATACAAAGGGTCAGTTATTGTGGCTAGCCGGAAGAGCCCAAATAGTTTATACAGGGACTCAGGGAGGATATTTCGTCGTTTGAAAGTGGGCAAATATACGATCAGGCTGATGCTGCTGGGTTCATTAAGTTGTATTGGCTGCCTATGAGGGTTCGAGCCATGCTTGAAAAAGAGCAGGGTAAAAAGTAGATCATCTTTCTTAACTGTTAGGTTTCTTAGTTATCTTTGGTTTGAAATGTGGGATTATATGGCATTTTAACGATGAATAAATATAAAACTGTTAGTGATTTTTAATCTCCATTAATGTTTGAACACAAAGATTTCATGGTTCCTAAGCTCTGACAAATTATCTCACAATTTCTATCTCACATGTCTCCACCGAGACTTGAACCTACAACCGTTAGAAAGCCACTCATATACCGCTAGACCAAGAGGCCTTGGTTAGGTAATAATATTAAGTTGCATGATCAAGTTATGTAACAAAATGGGCAGACACTATACTATATTACTATTCACTTTTGATCATATATTCATATCTACTTTTGTTGATGCTTTTTGTTAAGTAATCTGTAAAAGGTTCAATGAAAATGATGATGATTGACCATTTGATATTAACCCGTGTACTGCATGATAACAATTTTGTGATAGGGTAAATTGTAAATCTCGTCGATTTTGTCAAATCGCCAAATAAGCTACTAGGTGCAAAGGTCCGGCAATTTTGCCATCAAACTTCTTAAAATCGTGCAAAAAAACTCCTGATTCGGCCGTTATCACACGTTATCTCCCTCACGTGCCACACACGTGCGGGCAATTTTGTCATTTCCCATCCTCAGCATCTCGTCAGAGCTTCCCCTTATGCAAATTTCGTCCCCGAAACCATTGACCCCCTACATTGTCAAATCATACACGTGTGCCTAGCATATTTCATACGCAAAAAAAACCCTTGGTTTCTAAAAATTATCGCAACGGTAATTTGATTTCATCCCAAATCGTGAATCGCGTACACAGTGCTTAATTTAACGGAAATTGCAGAACCAACCTTTGGTGTTAGGCGAGAAGATAATGCACAAATCCCCCTTTATGTAGGTTTATATGGTTAGGTTTTTCTAACTTCGAATGTTTTATAGTTTTTGTACATGTTTACAACATTCATATACTAAGTTCAATGTAGTTAACTTTGTAATTATACATGTTAGTGTTTAAGAGTTAAAATCTATATAGACACTTAAATTAGCATAGACCTATCCAACGAATCATAATCACCAATTTAAAAAAAAACCCACTTCCCACCACTTTTTTAAAAATTAAATATCTCACAAACGGTAAATCGTTAAACGAAAAAAAATACACAATTGTGACGAGAATTAAATCATCTATCTATCGAGGGGCACATGTATATACTTTCGGCGAACTTTTTTTTCGACTTTTTTTTTTCTTAAGTCACGTATGGAGAGAATCATATATGATTCGTCACGAATCATATATGATTTTCAGAAAATCATATATGATTCGTGATATGAATCATATATGATTTTCTGAGAATCATATATGTTTCGTGACGAATCATATATGATTCTCTCCAGACGTGACTTAAGAAAAAAAGTCGAAAAAAAGTTCGTCCAAAGTATATACATGTGCCCCTCGATAGATAGATGATTTTGTTCTCGTCGCGATGATATGTTTTGTTTTACGTAATGATGAACGGTTTGTGAGATATTTAATTTTTAAAAAATGAGTTTTTTTGTTACATGATAAAAATGGATGGTTGTGATTGGTTGGTTGAGTCTATGCTAAACTAAGGGTCTATGAGGATCTTTTTCCTAGTGTTTAATTGTGTGGTTTTACTGGTTGGTTGTTGTTTTCGTTTTGTTTATTTTCACAAACAATTCTACGAACTTGTTTACTCTAAAAAATAAGTCATAGTGGATATTTTTCAGGAAAGCCTGCAAGGACATATCTCTATCCAACAATAGCTTGGTACGATTTTGTAGATGCAGAAATATTTTCGATTAATTAGTACCATGCCTTGTTACGTGATTTAGGTTTCAAGGATGTTATGATTGTCCACTCTTATTCTAAGATACTAGGACAATCCTTAGATGAGGGATCGGTACCCTTAGATTTTGAGCAAAATGTGACAAAGCTGAAGAACTACGTTACCACATCGAAAGAGATAGAGATTTACATTGATAAACAAATGCAAATGGTTTAACAACTTTTAATCTGGAAACGCGTGTTCAATCCGGGTGCATCCCTTGTTGGTCAAGATGATGCGAGGATTATCAAATATAATGAAAACCAAGCATCAACCGAGTCATTGAGTTTTACAAGAATGTTGCAAGACATTGAATTGGGAATTCCAGCAGCTGTTAGTGGGAATGAGCCTATGCGCGTCCTAGACGATTTTGCTAATATTGCTATTATAGAAAACGATATGTTCCAACAAGCGCCTGCTGATGATCCCGTTAACTATTATGCAACCGTAGACATGGTGGATGAACTTCTTCAAGGGTGTCATGAACCGGTGGTATTGACCTTTTCTGCAGATGACGAGGTTGTTGATAAGGAACACGTTGTTGAAGATGCCAAGGATGTAGACAGTTTGAATGAGACTGATGAAAGTAAACGTGAACAAGAAGATACAGCCCCCATTGAGCCAGAGATGGACATGAATAATTTTGATTTTTGACCTTGATTTACACCTTCAAAATACGAAAAATCAGGTGGGGGAGAGGATTGGTTGTTTCTCGAGGACGGTCATGACTTTGTCGCCTATATGAGTTATGATGCAGATGATTCTCCCTTTGTTATTTGAAGGAAGACAAGGATGAAACAAATCAATAGTGAATACCGTGACAAGGAGGATGTAACAGTAAAATTACGAGTAGGCAAGGAATATCAAAACAGAAAACCGATACATTAAGACATAAAAATGTATTCCATCGAGAGCAGGAGAAAGGTTAAATTCATGAAGTGTGATCTAACTATGATTAGAGTTGTTTGTCTTGGTACTGTATTATGTACTGCCAGTTCGATGATGCAGCCAATGATGCAGGCCCTTCAAACTTTCCTTGTAGTTCATATTTGAAGGGAAAAAATGTAGAAACAAACTTGTGTGGTCAAAAGGTCAGTGAGAAAGCCATGTGCCCATGGTCCCTACACGCATCCAAAACCCAAAACGTTCCTTGTTGGAGTATCAAAAAATTTACCCTAAAGACAATAAATGCCTCCAAACAAGAGATATTCTGATTTGTAATGCAAGATTCTTATCTAAAGAGGTAAGAAAAATCCTTATATCAAACCTTAAGATCCCAAAATAACACTCTACAAGTTCAATTAGTGAAAAAATACGTTATCAAAATTTTCCCAAATAAGGTTGTCTGAGCAAAACACATTGCCGTGAATACATTACAGGATGATTATGAAGAGAAATAGAAAAAACTTAGGGATTATGCGATGGAGTTGAAGCCAAAAAACCAAGATACAACTATCAGATGGTAGGTTGAAACATACATGGATTTAACCCTTAATTTAAGGTTTTTAAACAAATTTATGTTTGTCTTGGTCCACTGTAAGAAGGTTTGAAAGCAACTAAAAGGAAAATCCTGGGTTTGGATGAAGATTTTATTAAAGGTTCATATACTGGTCAAATCTTAGCTACTGTTGGTGTGGATAGCAATAATGGTGTGTACCTGGTAGCTTATGCAATTGTTGAAGGAGCTTATTTGGAAGTGTGAAAGGGCATCAACAATAACTCACTTGGAGGCAGCAATTGATTAAGTAAAGAAGTTGACCCTAAAGCTTATGAGTGGTTACAAAAGATTCATCCAGCATCATGGTGCAGGGAACATTTCTCAGGTTTGTTTGTTTGGTTGGTTTAATATGCAATTTCTAATTTCATTACTTGACTGCTGATACTATATGTGAAATTGAGGGAGACACAAGTGTGATATCCTACTGAACAACGTATGTGAAGCTTTTAACAGTAAGTTGGTGAATGCTAGATATATGCCAATAATTGATTGTTTGGAATACATAAGTTATGAAGAGAATTGTAAATGTGTAGCAAGTGATAGACAAAAGTATTGTTCTGCTATGCGAATTTTTAACTGCATTAAGGCATCAACAAATGATCACAGTGTTCTTTATAATGTAGGGGGGATCATACAAGTGTAAGGGACCTAATGACCAATGTGTAGTGATGCTCAACCTTAAGCAATGTGATTGTAGGAGATGGGAGTTAACTAGCATACCATGCCGGCATGCTATTGCAGCATTGAACAACAAGGAAACTCATGGAGAATATGTTGGGATACAAGAGGAATGGGTGGCACCATGTTATTTGTTAAGGACATGGAAGGAGACATATCAATATAAGGTTGAACCTATTAGTGGTTGCCGTTTCTAGACAAGATGCAGGATCCTAGTCTGTTGCTACCTCCGCACTACCATGTTACTATAAGTGAACCAAAAAAGAAGAGAAGATTTTCCAAGGATGAAGTTGTTGAGGAGGATATAAATAAAATGGCTAAGAAAGGAAAGATGACAAGGGCATGAATCCGGATGACTTGCAGCAAGTGTAAAGGAATGGGTCATAATAAGAGAGGGTGTACTAGTGGAAGTTTAAGCCATGGATCAAAAAAGGGTCACGAATCAAGTGAAGGAGTCCCAGATAGTCAGCCAATAGCATCACAAACAACTCAAACATCAGGAACAAATCCAGTTGGTGAAGGTACAAGGAAAAAGAGAGCAAGCAAGATAGAGGGTGGTGGTTTTGCAAAGCATAAGAAATGAGCTTGGAGCTGTGAGTTTGCATAAGTGAGATTCACTAGTGAGTTTGATGGTGCAAAATGTTCACAATTATTTCATTTTATGTGTGTTTAAGGACAAAAATGTTATTATTATACTTTTAAACAATGTTTGTTATAGACAGTAGACATAATGGTTGTTTAGGGCCTAATTGGCAATGCTAGTTGTTTAATTTAGAGGTTCTATGGTACTTGTTTAATTCACTATATTGGTTATTGTTTGTCATTTAGGCATAATGTTATGATTTTTTTAACTAAATTAGTTAAATTTTGCCATTTTATGTAGTAGGTCACATCATATTACAAAGAGAGGCTTTAGGGTAACATATATTTTCAAACGACAACAAAAAACCTGTTTGTTGACTGATTAAAGTCAAACTTCAAGACTTGTTTCCAAACAAAAAAAATCATATATTGACTAACTAAAGTCAAGATTGAATAGCTATACCCTAAACACCTAAAAATAATCCTTTGTTGACTGATTAAGGATAAAGTTGAAGAGCTATATTCAAACATCCAACCCAAATCACAATAATCAACAACCCATAAAACATTTTAATGAATTATAAATCATTATTACGCCATAACAAATATTTTTATTAACATAAAAAGGTCAATAAAACCAGGGATGACCTTATTCCCTAAAATATGAAACTAAACATGAAACAAAAAACTAGAAAAACTTGTATACAGGGAACATAAAGATCTAGGAAAAAAAGAAGCATCTTCTTAAGTTTCTTCACAAGTGCTTCCTTCTCACCCAACAATATTAGTTGCTCATCCAGATCTTCTACGAGCTTATTTCGGGCCCTCAAGAGCCCAGAAATCACATCAACTACTCGGTAACACATTGAGGGGTTACTCCAACCAATAAAACCACAACTAGGGCAACAACAGAACCATCGCCTCGAGGTCCTGTTAGTCCATGATGTTTTGATTTTTGCAGGTTTTCCATATTTACATATGATCACCATGACTACAGACGTGATGTGTTAAAGAAGATATAAATGGTTATGACTACAGATTATTGTTTCGATGTACCTATATATGCAAGTTTCCAACCACACGTGTTTGTAACGGCAGGAAATGGTTTTGGGGACGAAATTCGCATAAGGGAAAGCCAGGAGATGTGTTGACGAGATGATGAGCATGGGAAATTATAACACCCCCATCAAATGCTATGCGCAGCAGAACTACAACATTTGGGTGCTATACAGTTATCATCACACACAAGCTATTTCGAATGACTCAAAGAGACGTAGAATTTTAAACATAAATTAAAGATTGTTTAAAACAACAAAGTCTACTGTTTTCCAAACCCCAAAAATAATATAAAACAGAGTTTGCGTTATGGTCCCCATTGAATCTCAACCCAAAAATACAATTTTCGTTCACATGACATAATATAAAATATTTAAGTGCTAAAAGGGAGGAAAAACAAAGTAGTCCGCCAAGCCACAACAACTTCCATCCTCGCATGCTCCACTGATATCAACCTTGATTACCTGAAACACATGCTTAAAATCGTCAACACAAAGGTTGAGCGAATCTATAGGTTTATCAAATCATCAGTTGAACATAAGTATTAAAAACCAATCATGATCATTCAATAGCATTGTGGCCATACAATCTATTATTCAAGGATATGACAATTGTGTTTAAGCTCATGACACTAATCCATTAACTCAATCACCCGCGTAATAATTACCGACGTGATTCAGATGAAACCAGTGCCCATACTAAAGGCATTAGTTGCAGTTATACCTTATCTCTTATCACAAATTATCCGTCCGCAGGCGGTATCAACGTACTAGCCCTCGTCTCGGATAGGGTAGTCAACCCCATAGTACTATCACTTTGTATAAGCGGCTATTTCCCCCTTCGCAAGGGCAAGACAATAGTTAATAGTTCATGAAATTAGGGCCTTTTGCAACTAGGTACTCAACACAATTTCAAGGCAACATTCGGGTCCAACAATCATTTAAGACTTATGTTCATTTTCATTTAAATAGCATGTATCCCCCTCGCGGGTAAAAGCATTTGAAATAAGTAAAGAGCGAGGCTATAGACTCACCTTGCGTAGTAGTAGTGGTTCTAGCGAAGACGTAACGAGAAATGTCACCGACGACGTGGATCCCGGGAAAATCAAACACTTGACCTAAAAATCAAGGTACGTAAACCAAATCAATACTCCGCGTACATTATTGTACTAAACACACGCAAATGCAAACACACTCAATGCTTATGAAAACTCACGCCAAAGTCAAACAAGTAGTTGTTACAAGACTTATACCATTTATCAATGTTATTAAAGTTACTATCTATTTTACGGTTTCGCCGATACTTACCAAAAGTATGGGCTGTTTTACTAGACTTAACCCTTGTTATAAAAATTAAGAAAATTCTCAAAACTTCCTTAAGACCTGTAGAAAACCCATTTTTAATCCCATTAAAAGTTTTCGCTTTTACGACCCGTTACTCAACACATTACTAAACCTACATTTTTCGGACTGAAATTGCACTTTGACCAAGTCGGACTCATTTGACCCATTTAAAATATACCATTGACCTCTACGACACCTAAGTCTAATAATAGACTCAAATACACAGGTTTGAGACCAAAAATCAACCTTTGACCATTTACCAAACTAAACCTATGGTCCCCGGGATTTGACCCAAAACCAAACACAAATTCGGATTGTGTTGATTCTCATCTCCCGGTACACATATTTTCAAAATAACATAACTTTTGACTCGTTTGGAGTTAAAAGCTCTATCTTATACCGAAACGAGCGTCTCGACGACCACTACAACTATATCCTATAATCACAACCTGGACCAAAAATTAAAACCACGAAAATAGCCCTAAACAATCTGTTTGAAAACGACTCATTCAAAATCACCTTTCTACTTGTTTTCAATCCATCCTAACATCACCCAAACCTAGATAAACCCCTCATACCCACTCCCAATCACCCAAACAGCCTATAACACTATAACAATCGAATCCTCATCAAAACCTAAAGCCTAAATCATACATGCAATTAGTTTCATTCATTCAAAAACATCTAAAACATAATCCTAAACATAAACCCACAACACAAAACATCAAACTCATCAAACCACAACCAATCCCACTTTGGTCGTGGGTTTGGTGTAGCCAAAACACCCAAAAAAAACAGCCCCCAACTTATTTTAGTGATGATTCATCCTTATAAACACATGAATTAAACATGTGTACCATTTAATTAGACCAAAATCCATTTTTGTAAAATCATAAATTTTTGGAAAGATTAAGTGAATGCATGTGTGTTTTTAATTGATTAGAAGACTTACAAAGGTGGAATGAGGAATGGTCTTTGATTAGATTTTTGCAAAACCCCCAAAAAAATTGAAGGGTGGTGGTGGTAAGGTGATGGAGGCCGGCGGCCTAAGAGAGAAAAGGAGGAAGAAGAAAAAATTTTGGAATGAAAAATGAAGGTGGTTTCTCTCTCTTTTTCTTTTTGTAAAAATCATAAGGACCCTTCTTGCAATTTTTTCATTCTTTTGGCCTTAGTGGCAAATCCATTTTTAAAGGGCGGGATTATGAGTAGTAGTCGGTTTTAAAAATTTACGGGAGTCGGGTTTCGCCCGAACACTTGAAATACTTTTAAATGGTTCAAACGCACACAAAACAAATATATACATGGTTCCGACTCGACTTAACACGTAATAAAAATAAAATCTCGAAAAACTCAAATATCGATCAATCGATAATAAAAGGTAAATTTTGGGCATCCGTCGGTATCGTAGTCGTTATCGGTTATTCTTAAACCGTCAAACGTTAAATTACGACCGTAAACGTTGGTTTCAACTTAAACCGTCAAATAAATCCACGATAAAAATTCTTAAAAATTTCAAAAATATACGTAAAATAGGATTAAATAAATGACGTTGGGCTCGGGATATCACATTCACAAGTGAGCCACAACTTAAGAGAGATGCTCGTACTGAACAGCTCTTGAGACAATAACTTAGCATCATACGGCACATTCACGGGTCTTACATCCTCCCCTCCTTAAAGGAGCGACGTCCCGGCGCTCTCCGGTTCTTATACTCGCATTTCGTACTACTAGAAAGATAAGGGTACTTCTTCCTAAAGAGGTCTTTACGTTCCGATGTGGACTTCGGTTCACGTCTCGGGTTCCATCACACCTTCACAATGAGTATTATACCTTGCTTTAATTCTCTTAACATCTCGATCCATGATCTCCACTTCAATTTCCCAAATTCTTCCTACGGTTATCAACACGTCTCTTTTCAAAGATTCTCGCGGTTAGCAAGTGATTCTTAACCTACACCATGCCTTTCGTAGTCTCTCGAATCATCTCAAGTCCATTCAACTGACTTTTTCCTACTTCATTCTATCCAACTGGCGATTCACATTTTCATCAACATATTTCTTCAAATGTTGCATCTTCATTGTTAACTTGGTAAATGTCGTTGTACAAAGATACTACCAACGGCAAGTATCGATCTCAACAACCATCAAAATCAAGCACACACGTTCGGAGCATGTCTTCCAACTTTCAAATCGTCCTTTCACTTGGTTCATCATCTCATAAAAACAACTACTCACAAAATAAAATCGCACGGGTCACACATAACCCCATCGAAAAACGTTCAGAATATACAAGACGAAGTAATTATTACTAGTCGTACAAAATCACCTTATCGCAATATTACGTACATACAACCCTAGTTCGATAAAAACGAATCCATCGATACAGAATCATCCGACGTATACATAACTCTCTCGAAAACGTCACAATCCAATCAAACACAAAAGCCATAATAAAACACATACAACCACATTACGGCATGTTTGCAAAATAGCCAAACTATCCCAAGTCAATAAGTTCAACCAAGTTAACTCATGCTTGCTAATCAGCCAAGCCATGATAAAAATAAAAATATTGACATGATTCTCGGATGAGTCCATTCAGAAGAATAATTGCAAGTTAAAGAAGGTTCACAAGCTTGCCAGCTACGGATGCATATCCAAAAAGAAATAAAATACATACATATGTCATCGCAGGGCGCTCACCCATGGATTCATACACAAAAGATATTACAAGAACACCATCTCACTTTCGTCCTAACCGTGGTCAAAATCTCAATAAGCATCATCGTTCACAGTATATAAAAAAAATATACATATATATTTCATGGCACGTGTTCTCCATGATCGGACGTCATTGGACAATGTCGTCTCAAGTTCTCACAACTTACGATCACTCGTCCAGATCACTTACCATATAAATGCATAAAAGGCAAGGGTTCACCATAAAAACATCAACTATGTTTATCTATCGTTTAACCATCGATAATCAAGGATGGTTGAGTCGAGCAAAGAGGATTCCTCACTTAAATAAACGAAGACGGCAATGGAATTGTCTTCCAGCTACCGATGCACAGTTGGTAAACTTCAACAGTTTATCGCGTGTCGTTAAACATATCAAAAGGACGAGAAAAGAAAATAAATAAGGTACGATACGTTTGATGTAGGAGAAGTCTTCGTCATTCCCCTCAGAGTCACTTGAACTCTGATTTCCTCTACTTTGGCAGTCTTCTATTCTTGTTTAAAACTTCTTCTCAGTGTCGGTACGAGTCCCTTTGGTATTTCATCAACACCCTAACGATTCTGATAAATTTCACACGTTACACACAACACGTTTCCAAAATTACTCGGTCACAGTGACTTACTAAGTCAACGCCAAACAAAAAGAAAAGATTTCAAAGAACACAAGAAAATTCAAAAATTTTCTTTAAGAATCAAAGAGAATACGATTACTTGTATAAGGAACCACCATTTTTAAAAATGTTCTCATCCAAACATTTATCAAAACACTACAAGTTTCAAGATGACCAATTTGTTTGACGCGATAGTGCCCTTCCTAAACTATGCATAATTAGCTAGATCATGCATACTTAAGGATCAAGCAACAACAACCAACAAAACAGGACTCTTCCCGAATTATGCATAGTTAGCTAAGCTGTGCATAATTGAGGATCGAGTGACGACACAAACATTATTATGACACACCGAAGATGACTATGAAAGTTTTCGACCTAATCTTAAAAATAATTAAATCACTTGAAGTGGAATTTGAAATGGGAAAATATTATTACTATCGTATTAAGAAACACACCAAACATGTTTCGTCCACTTTGAAAAACATACTTGTACTTTGTCTTTTTATGAGGGAAATAAATAAATAATTAAATAAATAAATCGACACCATTTACATTGGGTTGAACGAACCATTTGACACACTCATACCTATTTTCAAAATAGACTACTCAAAAAATAACGGTAAGGTGGTTCAAGATTAAAGATCATTGCAAGCACAACAAATAATAAAACCAAAAATCAATGAGATAGAGCGAGGTAAACGAGCAATATAATTGCCAACTAAAAATTTAACTACATCAGAAACGAAAATACTTCAAACATATGACAAAAGTCTCGGGATAACAACAGCGATCTACGAATACATGGAGTAAAAATTGAATATCAACACAAGCGTCAAAAATAAAACAACACTCATAATTCCCATCGTCTCGAGTTGCACACACATTCCACCAAGGGTATACGGGGAGAGAAGAATAATCACTTGGTTAAATAGAAACAATTTCACCAGGAAGATCGAGTTCTTTCACTTCTACAATTTGATAAAGCGGCTTCGTCTCCTTGCTTTTGTTCAATATAAATAAATAACCAATTTAATGAAGATTTATAGCATCATTCAAGTAAATACAGAATTTTAGGTTCCATTAACCGAAAGAAGAAAAGTTACGGCGTTCATTAACAAGACAAAAATACATCGGGTGACATACCCATATTTTCAAGTAATAGCGAAGTAGTATTTTAAAAATAAATAACGGTTTCATATCATAGAAAATATTAAAATGAACAGTCACATGACGACTCAAGTTTAGATACAGACTCATAAAATCAAAGAAGGGATGTCGGACGATCGAACCATCGTGACTCAAAACATTATATATACATCTTTATTAAATAATATACAAGTAGGCGTGTGTTGTATAATCCAGTTGCGTATAATAATTAGTGTTACCTTGTACATTGTAAAACCGAACATTTACATATTTTTAATTTATGTTACACCATTAAAGAATTTATACCGTTCATTTTCCAATCTTTACAACGTTTTCATTGCTGGAAAAATTTCAATCTCTCGGAAATTATTAACATTAGTAGATGCGGTGACTCGGTTATCATAATTGACAAATCATTAGGTTTGAAAATCTCCATACTTGTGTCAAAATCTCGTTAATGTTCATATCTTAAGTACCAAAACGTATACAGTAAGAATTTTCCAAGTTTTATGTTTTTATTATTACGACTTATATTATCACATATATACACATATCCAACATGACTCAAACTAGTCCAATTAACTCTTAAAATCAACTTTTGACTTTTTATTATACATAAGTCTTCCTTAAAACTGGTTTGTTAAATCACATTCGCGCGCTTTGACTCAAATGATAAAGAGGTTTCACGTAGTTTTATCTCAGATAATTTACTGATTTTAGTCGACACTTGAATCTCGATGATAATAATAAAATAATAAATAATTAAGATGCTTATTTCAACAATTCAAAGATATATAAAATTAAACTTTTAATCATTAGCCCATTATCAAGTGATTTTAAAATTAACACATCTCGCAGCGGAAATAAAACAAAAGATTTTTCAAACGATTTTAAACAAGCATCATCGAATTATGCATAGTGATTCTCTATAACGACAATTTAATAAATAAATGATTTCCAATGACGTTCCATCAATGTTTAAAATTTTATTTCAAGCATTATAATTTCTTACTTAAGGTGTACATTCCGATTTTATCCCATTTCATTCACTACAACAAGTAACGTGTTCTAGTTTACACCAATGCATACGTAAACATAACCTTATGTTTTAAAATAAAACCAATTTTACAAAGTCTCTAGCTCCAAAATACGTGGCCAATTCTTCTACTTCATGTTTTATATTACAAGATACGCCAAAAGTTTAATGACCTGACATTAATTCATATTAAAACTTAGTTACGTATACTCAACAGTCATATCGTAAATTTTATTATAAATTCCTTTTTCAAATTATATTAAATAAATTCTTAACAAATCCATCACTAGCTTCTAGTATCAAATTATTAATATATAAAAACAAGGATTTTACGAGTAGTATAAATTACTTATTATGATATACCAACCAAGGTTGAAGGAAAAATAATTTCATCTTGTCCATTTCTTCTCTACACTCATTTTTACTTGTTACAAGACACATCATAAGTCCTTTTTTTATCCAAAAGTTTCATTCGCCATTTATTTAATATGTACAACACTTTATGTTTAAATCATTCGATAAACAAAGTTTAATGCTTACTTAACTCACACAAATGTCGGACCTCGTCATGTATAATATCGAATTCAAAATAATGAAACAACAAAAACAAAATGAAATAAACGAAACGAGAATACGTATGTCAACTAAGTGTTGTTATCGACCTCGGATGAGTCTCGAAATTGTACTCCACAAAATTAACACAAAAACCAACAAAATTTCAAGTTATCGCGATTGATCACAACGCTAGTCTAATTTAAAACACATCTTTAAATTCAAGTAGAATAGTAAACAACGATTAAATGGCAACACGCCTCAACCACGTTTCATAATATACACACATGATTCGCCGCCACGATGTACGCATCGTTGATTATACTTCGTCTATGTTATAGTTACGCCAACCAATATATCAAACCATAAGGAATAAAGGAAATACGGTAATACGTGAGTAATTTACGTTTCAAAAGAAAATATCCAAAATGACACATCACGGTGCGATAACGACAATCGAGATCAATCTAGTCAGTATACAATATGTTACGAAGCGTTATTTACGTATCTATAGTATCAAACGAGGTTCATATTCGGTTATCCGAACAATAAATTAATTATCAAGATTGATAATTAGCGGTAAGGTCGAATTCTCAACAAAACCGCATTTTAATGTACGATAATTACCCAAGGACCATTGCTTCACGTGCAATGCCTTTAAATACCATAGTATATACATACTTATACATACAACCATTCCTACATACACGTAGGATTACAACGCGGTGTTGCCATGTAATGCAATGTAGCCCGTTATGCCAATTACATGCAACATATAAGATAATCTTACAAGAATTTGCAAATTACGATGATAAGTACTCAACGTACACAACAATATATCTCAATATATATCAAAGTATTTACTTACTAAATACTTGAGAATTCATGTCTGTTTGAGGGATACATCTAAAATATAAAGCAATGCTAAAGAAATCTTACCAGAGCCATGCAGGATAGTTGTGTGCTTGGACAATTTCTTACGACACCAAAAGTTATAGTTTAGGATTTTTCAAAATGACCTAGTTCTCTATAACTCATGGCTCTGATTACCAATCTATAACACCCCACCAAATGCTCTGCGCAGCAGAACTACAACATTTGGGTGCTATACAGTTATCATCACACACAAGCTATTTCGAACGACTCAAAGAGACGTAGAAATTTAAACATAAATTAAAGATTGTTTAAAACAACAAAGTCTACTGTTTTCCAAACCCCAAAAATAATATAAAACAGAGTTTGCATTTTGGTCTCCACTGAATCTCAACCCAAAAATACAATTTTCGTTCACATGACATAATATAAAATATTTAAGTGCTAAAAGGGAGGAAAAACAAAGTAGTCCACCAAGCCACAACAACTTCCATCCTCGCATGCTCCACTGATATCAACCTTGATTACCTGAAACACATGCTTAAAATCGTCAACACAAAGGTTGAGCGAATCTATAGGTTTATCAAATCATCAGTTGAACATAAGTATTAAAAACCAATCATGATCATTCAATAGCATTGTGGCCATACAATCTATTATTCAAGGATATGACAATTGTGTTTAAGCTCATGACACTAATCCGTTAACTCAATCACCCGCGTAATAATTACCGGCGTGATTCAGATGAAACCAGTGCCCATACTAAAGGCATTAGTTGCAATTATACCTTATCTCTTATCACAAATTATCCGTCCGCAGGGGGTATCAACGTACTAGCCCTCGTCTCGGATAGGGTAGTCAACCCCATAGTACTATCACTTTGTATAAGCGGCTATTTCCCCCTTCGCAAGGGCAAGACAATAGTTAATAGTTCATGAAATTAGGGCCTTTTGCAACTAGGTACTCAACACAATTTCAAGGCAACATTCGGGTCGAACAATCATTCAAGACTTATGTTCATTTTTATTTAAATAGCATGTATCCCCCTCGCGGGTAAAAGCATTTGAAATAAGTAAAGAGCGAGGCTATAGACTCACCTTGCGTAGTAGTAGTGGTTCTAGCGAAGACGTAACGAGAAATGTCACCGACGACGTGGATGCCCGGGAAAATCAAACACTTGACCTAAAAATCAAGGTACGTAAACCAAATCAATACTCCGCGTACATTATTGTACTAAACACACGCAAATGCAAACACACTCAATGCTTATGAAAACTCACGCTAAAGTCAAACAAGTAGTTGTTACTAGACTTATACCATTTATCAATGTTATTAAAGTTACTATCCATTTTACGGTTTCGCTGATACTTACCAAAAGTATGGGCTGTTTTACTAGACTTAACCCTTGTTATAAAAATTAAGAAAATTCTAAAAATTCATTAAGACCTGTAGAAAACCCATTTTTAATCCCATTAAAAGTTTTCGCTTTTACGACCCGTTACTCAACACATTACTAAACCTACATTTTTCGGACTGAAATTGCACCTTGACCAAGTCGGACTCATTTGACCCATTTAAAATATACCATTGACCTCTAAGACACCTAAGTCTAATAATAGACTCAAATACACAGGTTTGAGACCAAAAATCAACCTTTGACCATTTACCAAACTAAACCTATGGTCCCCGGGATTTGACCCAAAACCAAACACAAATTCGGATTGTGTTGATTCTCATCTCCCGGTACACGTATTTTCAAAATAACATAACTTTTGACTCGTTTGGAGTTAAAATCTCTATCTTATACCGAAACGAGCGTCTCGACGACCACTACAACTATATCCTACAATCACAACCTGGACCAAAAATTAAAACCACGAAAATAGCCCTAAACAATCTGTTTGAAAACGACTCATTCAAAATCACCTTTCTACTTGTTTTCAATCCATCCTAACATCACCCAAACCTAGATTAACCCCTCATACCCATTCCCAATCACCCAAACAGCCTATAACACTATAACAATCGAATCCTCATCAAAACCTAAAGCCTAAATCATACATGCAATTGGTTCCATTCATTCAAAAACATCTAAAACACAATCCTAAACATAAACCCACAACACAAAACATCAAACTCATCAAACCACAACCAATCCCACTTTGGCCGTGGGTTTGGTGTAGCCAAAACACCCAAGAAAAACAGCCCCCAACTCATTTTAGTGATGATTCATCCTTATAAACACATGAATTAAACATGTGTACCATTTAATTAGACCAAAATCCATTTTTGTAAAATCATAAATTTTTGGAAAGATTAAGTGAATGCATGTGTGTTTTTAATTGATTAGAAGACTTACAAAGGTGGAATGAGGAATGGTCTTTGATTAGATTTTTGCAAAACCCCAAAAAAAATTGAAGGGTGGTGGTGGTATGGTGATGGAGGCCGGCGGCCTAAGAGAGAAAAGGAGGAAGAAGAAAAAATTTTGGAATGAAAAATGAAGGTGGTTTCTCTCTCTTTTTCTTTTTGTAAAAATCATAAGGACCCTTCTTGCAATTTTGTCATTCTTTTGGCCTTAGTGGTGATAGGTGTGAAAACACCCATCCTTTTTACCACTTAATTACAATAATAACCGAGCCAAAACGTGTATTTTATGTCATTTATGTCGGAATTATGCGTGGTTTGTGTTTCTGTTGTAATTTAGGACAAAAAGGTGAAAAAGTGGAGAAAACACGGCATTCACGGGCTTTTATCGAAGAAAAAGACGAAAGATGAAGTCGAAAGGTCAAGAGTGGAAAGAGAACGGAAGTCCAAGACCAATTCTGAAGATTTATCGAAGAAAAAGTCAAAAGACGGAAATTTACTAAAAAGCCAAAAAACTCAAGTCTAATTTATTGAAGATTACAAGGCGAGTTTGAAGAGATCCCAAGAAAAGTCCAAGTATTAAGAAGAATAACTAAAGATTAAGAAGATCAAGGACTTAAGTGTGCAATTAAGAGAAAGAAGAAAGAGGGAGGAAGCTTCCTAAGCTCCTCCCTAATCTCCCTATAAATATCAACCAACCTCATTTGTTGAGAGTTGTTGGTGGCTTGACAACCCATCCTTCCACCATTTTCATTTTCATGTTCTTTAATTTTATGCACCTTAATTTCATGTAACGCACCTTTAATTCTCTTTTAATTCCAAGTAAGTTTCCATTTAATTGATGTTAATCTTTACTTTATTGTTAATCTCCTTCTTCCTTTCTTGCTTGATTTGTTCTTAATCTTTGAGTTTATGTTCTTGAGTTTTCTTATTTTCAATCAAGTGGGTTTTGATTGATTTGGCTTTGTTTGTTAGTTTTGATGATTTGTTTTGATTGATTATTGTTAATTGATGTTTGTTGGTTGTTTTGGTTTAATCTTTTGGTTTGATTTGTTTAGATTTGCTCAAATCCGTGTCCCCTGTTTACTCGTCTGCTTTACTGTTCTTGCCCAGAAATCTTTCCGAATAGCTGCTTAATTTTGTCCCTTATTCGGAATATTGGTTATTCCGAATGGTTTGATTTCTTGTTTCCCTATTCGGAATATCTTAATATTCCGCATAGGAAATCTTATTCGGAATATCTTAAATATTCCGCATAGGAAACCCTATTCGGAATGTTCAGATTATTCCGCATAGGGGAATTTTCCGCATAGACTTAATTTTTCCGCATAGGGGAACTTTCCGCATAGACTTAATTTTTCCGCATATACCTACTTTCCGCATAGACAATTTTATTCCGCATAGCTTTACATTCCGCATAGCATTACATTCCGCATAAGGGAACTTTCCGAATAGAGTTTTTAGTTTTAGTTTTTTAAACTTTACTTTTTCCCGCCTTTTCCTTATTTGCACTTTTACTCGCTTCCCTTTCTATTCAAGTTGTAAATTTGAGTTATTTACTTTTATTTGCCTTTTAAATTTCTCGTCATTTATTTCCCGTTAAGTTTTAATCTTTCATTATTGTGTCCTTACTTTATCTTTAATTGTTTCAAGTCTTTATTTTCAATTAGCTTTAGACAACGACAACCCTTTTATTTGATTCACCAAGAACAACTAATCTCACACAATTAACCCGAGATCAATTCGAAGAGATACCGAGAAAACGAACTTTAATTGATACAAAACATAGTATATTAAAATGGCGCCGCTGCCGGCTCTTTTCGTGAGGATCAAAAGTTTTTTGTGAGAGAAGCGTTGGCTTTTGGGATCCGTTCACTCGTGAACGTTATTTTTCGTGTCAAATATTTTCAACAATCCAAAAACATTTGAAAAATCTTTAAAAAGCATTTCTTTTTCAAAGTATTGCACCAAAAATATTCTTCTTGCTTATCTATCTTTCTTTATGGATTTCTATGTCCATTGTGTCGGGTGTGGGAGACAACTGTACGGGAACGATTCTTGTCAATGGTGTACATGTGAGCGGTGCGGAAACGATATCGACAACACACAATTCGGATTTTGTCCTTTGTGCAACTCGACTAATTCGTCCTTTTTGAACCCACCTCCTATTCCCACGTGCACCTATTGTGGAAGCGATTCTCATTGGCATATTTCGTGCCCGGTTCCATACCCGTATGATCACGGGCAAGAACCGGAGTACAATTATGACTATGATAATAGCTATCCACAAGACGCACCCAGTCTTTCTCCTCAACCGTTCTGCAACAACTGTGGGGGTCCTCACGATACTTCCTATTGTCAACCAATGAATTATTATGAGCAAAATCCGTGTCCTCCGTTTTCTTCACCTATGGATTATTATGAACCAAACCCGGTTTCTAATTCTTCCCAACCGATGAACTACTATGAGCCACAACCATGATATAATTCAGGTTTTCAACATTTTGAGCCCCCACATCACACCCTCAATCATCAATCCTCTCAGCAAAATAGTCTTGATCAACAACTCGCTACTTTGAATGACCTTCTAGAAAGTATAGCTCAACTCCGAGCTGACTTACATCAGGAAAGGCAACCGTTGCTTGATGTGGACGAAACCTTGAAAACCACCGACACCTTTTTGAGCCAATTTAGTCGTTTTCCCTTCTTTTCTACACCTAAATGTTTACTTACAGCGTGGGATAGAATTGGTGAAATTGAACATACTCGGGGCGATGAACAACAAAAGTTGCTGCATGAGCTTCTTAAAGATGTGGAGGTTATCAAAGAAGAGTTAGCCGAATACGTCACGCCTAACTGGACTCGTCCCATCTATTATGATGATGATGACGACGATTATGTCTACACTTTCAACCAATCTTCTGAAGTTGCTGCTCCTACTGTCGATGTTCCTACTGCATCTAAGGATCTAGATTCGTTGAATGAGCTTAGTGATGTTGGTCTCGACAAAGTATTGGATGATGAGGTTTGTGACTTACCTACAATGGAGCCTGAGGACGACGTTCCTCTTACGGAAGAGGTCGATCCCAGTGATGACGATTCTTCCCTCTGCTATGAAAATTTCATTTTTGAAATTTCTCAATCTCCACCGGGAGATGCAGACAATGATGATTTATTCTCTCCGGTTTACGAGAAGTTCACCGATGAACTTGATCTTGTGGATGAGGTGGAAGATGTGCTTCTTCGCGATAGATTACGGAAAGTTCATCTTCTTATTGCTCAAATCGAAGAGTTGACTTCTCCTTCTATTTTCAAGTCTTTACCTCCATCTATTCCTCCCGTTGAAGATAATGACCCATTGCAGGAAGAAATCGATATCCACTCCATCCCTCCAGGTATTGATGACTATGACACGGAGGGGGACATTATATTTTTTGATACTTTGTTGCAAGATATTGTCCCAAGTCCCCCTCCCGAGCACCTTTCATCCTCCCCTTTAGCCACTATCTCGGAGGATGAGTGCTTTGACCCGGGAGGTGACATTGATTATGCTATGATTGATAACCATACGGCTTTGCCGTTTGCTCAGCATCCATTGTCTTCGGGGGAGGACAATGTGCTTACTTTACCCACCCCACCTCCCGTGGATCTTGAATTCACATACTTTTCGTATGTTGCAAGGACCTTCCTCCCATTCAAGACTTATTCCCCCGCCTCTCCTTTGTTGATGTCAACCGGGAACGAGGACAAGGTCTTTGATCCCGGTATCACATTCGAGGCTTCCCCATGGACTATTTAATTCGGGGACGAGTCAGGCTCGTGACTCGGTTACCAAAAACAAGCGCTTTTTGGGAGGCAACCCAATTATCTATCTATTTTCACCATAAGAGTAGGGGGAGCCCCGTGGTGTTTCTTGCCTTCTTTCCTATCATTGCAGGGATTCGAGCTTCAATGACACACTCTTGATGACTTTTGACGAACCGTGACTCCGTGTTCCCTTCTTCTCGGTTCTATCCTAAACTCTTTTCGATTCACTATTTTATATTTCTCAATATTAAAATAGGAATCTCTTTAGTTGTCTCTTCCTTAGCGAGATTTAAACAACGTGCACAATGTCCTAAGTGTAGGGGAGTTTACTCCCACATGCTTAAACATTGAGGACAATGTTTATATTAAGTGTAGGAGGGACTTCTATCGAAGTTAAGTGGCCTTTTCCTTGTATTTGTCCTCATTTTAACCGAAAAATCAATTTTTCGACATTTTTCAAAATTTTTAATCTATTTTGGCCTAGTTGTAGTTCCCATTATTTTTGCTATTTCTCTCTTATTTTAATAAAATGGTTTTAGCAAGTTTAGATATCTTAGATATATTAGGCCCGTTGTGAATATTTTGACTCAACCCGAGTTTACTTATCCAAGTTACTCTAGCTAGTATCCTTAACCATATGGACCTTAATTGTTTTATTAGGCTAAGCATCCACGAGTCTCATTACTTGAGATTTTAAATTGTGGAGAACCAGAAATGATAGATTTAGTTACAAGTTTGGTATTCTCTCATTAACTTATGTGAGTTAATTATGATCTTTTTCTCCCATCACTTGCTAATAAATTATCTGCAATAAGTAAGGTCGTACGATTTGAAAAGTTACTTAGCTTCTAGCCCAAGATCGTTTAAAAGTTGCTCGGTAATGATAAGAGTTCATAGCCAAGGCATAACTTATGAAGCGGGGCGCGAAGATTGGCGAGTCCGAAAAGGCCCTAACAAGGCATGAGGATTCAATTTTATTGCTGAAGATCCCAAGTGATGTGAAAAGCATTATTCCCAAAGTCAATATGAAGGATCAAGACTCACGACGAAAAGCAATCAACTCCCACAAAGATGATGGAGAAGTCTATCCGAAAAGACCCTAACAAGGTATGAGGATAAATAGATCCAAGTCCGAAAAGGAGGCGGATCGTTGTATCTCGAAATCCCAATTAGAGATTGAAGAAATAATCATGAAGTCGTGGTCAACAAAGTTGGAGTACCTCTCAAAAGTCTCCAAGTGAAGAAACTCTATGAACGATGAGAAGACCATTATCTCAAGCACGTCTCTCAAGATATGAAGTATGAAGTACATGCCAAATATCCGCCCGAGAAAGGTCTCAAATCGTGAACCGAGTTATGCCAAGATATGAACTTTTTGATATCCCGAGAAGCAGTTTTAAGAGATTTTGTCCTTTAGCTAACTATTGATCAAATCGTCCTACTTTGTTTTCAGCCTAAATAAACTATCGAAATAAGTCAAAAAATGCATCTTCATGATCATTCTAAGACAAAAATAAAATATAAGAGATACCCGTAGGAATAAGGGAGTTTAAGTGATTAATTGAACCACATGAGTAAATGTTTGTTATGCTAACTTGTAATAACAATGATCTTGTTTTTAAGCTTGGCATGGGGAACGTGAAATTTGAGGGTGATGAACATTCATGACACACAAGCCCTAATGTAAGTCTTAGATTTCTTTACAAGTTTCTCCCTTGTTGCATCTTGTTATTTTCTACCTTTTTCCTTAGTTGTTTAATAAAGGCCAAGGTAGGTTGATTATGATGAAAGATGTAAATTTGCTTTGTAATTAATGCATTGCATGGGGACATTGCAATGGTTAAGTGTAGGGGATTTGATAGGTGTGAAAACACCCATCCTTTTTACCACTTAATTACAATAATAACCGAGCCAAAACGTGTATTTTATGTCATTTATGTCGGAATTATGCGTGGTTTGTGTTTCTGTTGTAATTTAGGACAAAAAGGTGAAAAAGTGGAGAAAACACGGCATTCACGGGCTTTTATCGAAGAAAAAGACGAAAGATGAAGTCGAAAGGTCAAGAGTGGAAAGAGAACGGAAGTCCAAGACCAATTCTGAAGATTTATCGAAGAAAAAGTCAAAAGACGGAAATTTACTAAAAAGCCGAAAAACTCAAGTCTAATTTATTGAAGATTACAAGGCGAGTTTGAAGAGATCCCAAGAAAAGTCCAAGTATTAAGAAGAATAACTAAAGATTAAGAAAATCAAGGACTTAAGTGTGCAATTAAGAGAAAGAAGAAAGAGGGAGGAAGCTTCCTAAGCTCCTCCCTAATCTCCCTATAAATACCAACCAACCTCATTTGTTGAGAGTTGTTGGTGGCTTGACAACCCATCCTTCCACCATTTTCATTTTCATGTTCTTTAATTTTATGCACCTTAATTTCATGTAACGCACCTTTAATTCTCTTTTAATTCCAAGTAAGTTTCCATTTAATTGATGTTAATCTTTACTTTATTGTTAATCTCCTTCTTCCTTTCTTGCTTGATTTGTTCTTAATCTTTGAGTTTATGTTCTTGAGTTTTCTTATTTTCAATCAAGTGGGTTTTGATTGATTTGGCTTTGTTTGTTAGTTTTGATGATTTGTTTTGATTGATTATTGTTAATTGATGTTTGTTGGTTGTTTTGGTTTAATCTTTTGGTTTGATTTGTTTAGATTTGCTCAAATCCGTGTCCCCTGTTTACTCGTCTGCTTTACTGTTCTTGCCCAGAAATCTTTCCGAATAGCTGCTTAATTTTGTCCCTTATTCGGAATATTGGTTATTCCGAATGGTTTGATTTCTTGTTTCCCTATTCGGAATATCTTAATATTCCGCATAGGAAATCTTATTCGGAATATCTTAAATATTCCGCATAGGAAACCCTATTCGGAATGTTCAGATTATTCCGCATAGGGGAATTTTCCGCATAGACTTAATTTTTCCGCATAGGGGAACTTTCCGCATAGACTTAATTTTTCCGCATATACCTACTTTCCGCATAGACAATTTTATTCCGCATAGCTTTACATTCCGCATAGCATTACATTCCGCATAAGGGAACTTTCCGAATAGAGTTTTTAGTTTTAGTTTTTTAAACTTTACTTTTTCCCGCCTTTTCCTTATTTGCACTTTTACTCGCTTCCCTTTCTATTCAAGTTGTAAATTTGAGTTATTTACTTTTATTTGCCTTTTAAATTTCTCGTCATTTATTTCCCGTTAAGTTTTAATCTTTCATTATTGTGTCCTTACTTTATCTTTAATTGTTTCAAGTCTTTATTTTCAATTAGTTTTAGACAACGACAACCCTTTTATTTGATTCACCAAGAACAACTAATCTCACACAATTAACCCGAGATCAATTCGAAGAGATACCGAGAAAACGAACTTTAATTGATACAAAACATAGTACATTAGTGGCAAATCCATTTTTAAAGGGCGGGATTATGAGTAGTAGTCGGTTTTAAAAATTTACGGGAGTCGGGTTTCGCCCCGAACACTTGAAAATACTTTTAAATGGTTCAAACGCACACAAAACGAACATACACATGGTTCCGACTCGACTTAACACGTAATAAAAATAAAATCTCGAAAAACTCAAATATCGATCAACCGATAATAAAAGGTAAATTTTGGGCATCCGTCGGTATCGTAGTCGTTATCGGTTCTTCTTAAATCGTCAAACGTTAAATTACGACCGTAAACGTTGGTTTCAACTTAAACCGTCAAATAAATCCACGATAAAAATTCTTAAAAATTTCAAAAATATACGTAAAATAGGATTAAATAAATGACGTTGGGCTCGGGATATCACATTCACAAGTGAGCCACAACTTAAGAGAGATGCTCATACTGAACAGCTCTTGAGACAATAACTTAGCATCATACGGCACATTCACGGGTCTTACAGAAATGACGAATTTGCCCTCACATACGTGGCACGTAAGGGAGAATGTGGGAAAACAACCTAAGGTTATAAAACATCGACTCGTGGGTTCTTTTGTACGATTCTAAGAAGTTCGATGGCAAAATTGTGGGACCTTTCCACTCAGTGTCTTATTTGCTATTTTGGAAAAGTTAAGGGATGAAATTTGCAGTGTACCCTTTGTGATATTTGTAAAATAAAGTGTTCCCACAAATTCATAGTGATTGCGGTCAAACATATGAAAAATTTGATCAAATTCATGAAGTTTAGAGAACTCGGGACGTGCTCTTCGTGAGATTGAGACACATTTTGTGAGAAGTACATTTTGTATGTCAAAATTTTGATTGTGATATTTAAAGATGCTAGACAAGTTTTGTAAACTACATGTGTTTATGTAAAATAGTATCAAAATGACTAAAAGGTCTTTAAACTTTTATTGTGCAAAATATAAGCTATAACCAAAGAATAAGAGCTTGTGAAATAAGTTGTTTAGATAATCAGATTATGATTAAGTTTTAAAAATGGTATTTGGCGGAACCATCTTAAGTCCGTGTACCTTTTTGGTAACGAGCCCCCCACCCAACAAGGAAGGCATATCACGGTAAATTACCTAGGTAACACTGGCTGACCACGCTGGGCCCCGGATTATTATTAAGTTTATTAGACTTATTTGAACATTCTCCCTTAATCTGATTACTAAACATATCATACATACTTATTTTTTCCCAAAAGGTCTTATGCAGATAAACAAGCAGATGTTTGGTAAAAATGTATGCAGTTTGGTTTGAGGAACAAATCTTGGTTGTACTCAAGATACTTTTCCAACTTATTTATCTAATAAAGTGAACATTTATCTCAAAGTGTTTATATCTTTCATGAAAACAAGGATAACAACAAGTTGCAATGCAGATTTATTATCATAGAAAAGATTAACAAGAAGAGTAATATTAACTATTAGGTCTTTTAAAAAATTTTGAATCCAAATAATCTCACAAGCTGCAGAAGCAATAGCTCTGTACTCAACTTATGTAGATGATTTGAATAAAGTATTTTGCTTTTTACTTTTTCAAGAAACTAAAGTATTATAGAAAACAAAATAACTAGTTACAAATTTATAGTTTTATTAGATTCACTAAAAGCATACTTGATACCTTTACTTGGAACATCTTTAAATTACCTTAAAACATTCAATGCATATCTCAAATGAGATTTAAGAGGAGGGTGATAGGAAAGATCAGGTCTAGTATTCGTAAGATAAATTAATTTTCCAAGTAATTTTTCATAACCGATAATGCTATCAAGTAAAGGATCATCATCAGTAGGCAAATAAGAAAGCACAAAAGTAAACACAATTTTACTTCCAAGTAAGCCATACTCTTTTAGTAATTTTAGATAATACTCCTTTGAGATAAAAAAAATCTTTGCCAGAATAAGGAACTTCCATTTTAAGAAAGTATTTAAGTTTTCTCAAGTCTTTTATGTTAAATTTAGACTTAAGAAAACTATAAAGCTATTAATTTCATCAATGCAATTACCAGTGATAACAAAATCATCAACATAAACAAGTAGAGCAATAAACTTGTTGTTCTTAGACATAGTAAACAGAGAGTGATCATTCATGGACTGCACAAAACCATATTCTTTAAGAACACTAACAAGTTTCTCATTTCATTTTCTAGGTGCTTGCTTTAGAGCGTAAAAAGATTTTTAAGAAGACAAACTTTGTTTTGTTAGTTTTATCAGAAAAGCCTTGAGGAATATTCATGAAAATCTCTTCATCAAGCTTACCGTATAAGAATGCATTATTAACATCAAGTTGAAACAATGGCCATTTATTCTGAACAATAAGAACAATAACACATCTAGCAGTATACATTTTCACAACAGGTGAAAAACTAAAGTTAATCCTTTCTCTCTAACTAAAGCCCTTAGCTACTAATTTGGCTTTACATCTTTCAACTAGTTGCAAAGCCCGTCCGATGGACGGGCGTGCTTTATTATTTTAATTGGAACCAACTATTTATTTATTAATCAAACACGAACAGCTATTAAGTATATTTAATTGAATAAATTTTATAAAATATATTAATAATAATACCTTAAGACAAAATAAACAACTATAAAATACATGAGTACTAATTTGATAAAAAGAAATACATCGTATGTCAAAATATATTCAATTTATTAGCATATAGAGTTTTAGATCAAATTCGATGTAAAGCTTCTTTGTAAACAACGTTGGCCGTGGAATTGGCATAATTACCATCCCTATCACAGCATATTACCTTCAAACCTTTTTTGTAAACTCTAAAATATCTGATGAACGGGCACGCTTTTTGAGTATCATTGAAAAATTTAAAGTAACACTTAGCGAATTAAGAACAATATAAAATTATAGTAAAGTGAATAAAGAATAGTTATCCGATAAGAGGAAATAAAACTTAATAAGGTATCCGCAATTACAAATAACATAATTTTAGATCAAATTCAATGTAAAACTTTATACGTAACGTTGATTGAATAATGATATAATTACCATATTTACCTTTAGAAGCTTCCATTTTTTATGGACTTGTAAAAAACATCCATCAACGATGACTATCTTATGACTAAAACGTACATCTTTTCCCACTCTATCATAGTAAATCTCCAAAGGTAAAAAAAAATTGTAACTCTAAATATCGTACCAAAAGTGACACTTTATTTGTTTTTCTCATCTTTCTATTTACTAAAACAAAAACGTCCACACTATAAATTTTTGTTGTCGATATATCTGTCTTTTTAATAAATATTATGTATATATAAGACTCTGTTTGACTTACCAACACAATTGGCGCATTGCTCTTGGATATAACCTTTTTAATTCGGCATTTAACTTGTCAAACACATAACATAACACATCTTTTCTAATCCAATAGAAGTCATTTTTGAGTAATATTAAGAATATATCGTATCACGTGCAAATATCTAACTGACTTAGTGGACTCTAAAATAACATTAGGACCATGAATGCTTTCATTTGCATATTTTCTCACTTGTAAAAGATATAGAATAACAACTTTTGATATTTACCATAACGAAGCATTTATTTTTTATTACCGATATTTTCAGCGTGCTTTCAAATTTCTTTTCAACTTGAACCAAATGTCTATAATGTTAGTTATAATGTGTAACGTTAGTCCATTTGGCTAATGATCGTTTACACAGTTTGTCCTTTATATTAACAAATTTTTTTTAGTACGGAGTAACTAAAAAGGAAAATTAGGTAATCTTTGACTTCTATTTTAACTTTTATCTCTGTCATATCTTTAAAATTTTAAGTTTTTTGTACATTTTAAATTTTAAAATTTGATTGTTTTCATATCAAAATGAAAAAAAAACTTTCGAAAGTTCATTCAAATAACTTTTCTTATGATATTTTTTCTTTTCAAACATAAAATAAATAATAAAATAGTAATCTCGTTCAATGGACGACGCACTTTTTATCTATCCTTGAATAAAATTATATAATCTTACTACTTTATAAAAGATTTAGACTATTTTCTAAAAATGGAAGTCTTAAAAGTTTAAGCCTTTAACATTTCCTTAATAAGAAATGTATACAAATCATTACTCAATGTTCTCAATAAAGTATACTTATTTCAATATACATTTTGTAACCGTCTATTTAATAGCTCATTTCGTAACATCAATATTTTATAACACTCCATTTAAAATATTTAAATAGCTCATTTCGTAACCGAAAAATATAGTAGTATATAAACTCACACAAAACTTATAAAAGCAAGCCACACCGAATAACCACCACTACTCTCTCTAAACCACCATAAAGGGGTTTTGTGTAAGCACCATCACTGCTGCAATTCAATACCAGCATCTCTTGAGTTTGATTTCATCTGCTATTGTGATTACTCGATACCCATTTATTGCCGATGATGGCTAGATTGAGTTCTTCATTGGCACCTTCGGCTTTATTTTTTTTGCGGTTGATCTTTGTGCTTTTGATATAAAACGATTTGTGTGCTTGTATCATGAGTAACATTTTTTTGCCGCAAAATATAGTCACAGGGTACCCGCCGCCGCATTGCGCGGGTACCCTGCTAGTGGTTAATGAAGTATGAACAATGTCAAATTATAATATAGTGAACAGCCAACAAAAAATAAAAATTAATACTAATCTCATAGAAGAAAATAAAACTTACTAAAATATCGTCAATTAGAAAGTATATAGTTTTAAATTATACAAAATATTAGTCGTAGAATTGTTATAATTATCATCTCCCTCACAACATAAAATCTTAAAATCATTCTTGGTATTGATCCTCGATAAAACAATATATAGTTGGCTTTGAGAGAAAATAGATCAAGGACAACATTCTATCATTTATAATACCATCCAGCTTATGAGTGTGTGCAAGAATGATTCTCTTTCGAAAATAAGCAATTTCATATAGCTTTATTAAATGTTGAAACCAATATGATATTTTGAATCAAGAATCAACATATATCCTAAAATTACACAGTTGTTTATCCATTGTTATTACCACCTTCCCAATTTTTAATTTCCAAGTTCATGTTAACCTTTAACTATTGAAACCTGATCCTAACCTCATGTTGACCTTTAACATGTTTCTTGTAATATCTTTTAATTAAGTTCGTAGGTTAAATCATAATTAACTTCATAAATAATTACTCTGTTCGTCCCATAAGTGTCCACTATGGAATAGTCCAAGTCTTTGACCATTAATATTTGTGTTTGTGTTATATAGTACTCGATGAAAATTATAACAATGAAAATATAATTTAAAACCGAATCTATTCATATGACTTTCGTCAAGTATTATATAACACAAATACAAATATTTATGGTCAAAGTTTTGTAACAAAGACTTTGAATATTTTATAATAGACACTTAATATGAGACGGAATTAGTAACATATAATATTAGTGAATTAACTTTTTTATTAAGTAATAGTTGAGTTATCTACCTCTTACCGATGGATGGGCGCGTTTTTCTAATTTTTATTTTAATAAACTATGTATTTATTAATGAAAAACAAAAAGATTTTTAAGTATATTTAATTGAATTAAGATTATAAAATAATTCAATAATAATACCGTAAGAGACAATAAGCAAATATTATTAACATGAATACTAATACGATAAAAGAAAATACATCGTATGTCAAAATAAATTCAATTTATGTATATATATAGTTTAAGATGAAATTAGATGTAAAGGTTCCGTGTAAACAACATTTGACGTAAAATTGATATAATTAACACCTATATCACAACATAAAACCCTGCTTCGCATTCACCATTGGTACATTGGCATATTTTTGGGCATGAGAATAAATCGTTCAACAAAGTTTTTACGTCATAGTACTAAATGCTGGTATAAACTTAGATGTATAATATATTGTACTAACATAAAAATATTTTAATTAGTGTTAAACTACAAATTAAATTGTTAAAGGTAGTGTATACTGGACATCATATTATAAACTGATTAATTTTTCTATTATAAAGGTTAACTTTCATGTCAAAAAAAAATATTATGTTAAATGTAATGTAGGAAAATAAAATTAAAAGAAAAAAAACATTTATAAAATAAAAAGTTGCCATTCATTAAAAATTACATAAAATAAATTAAACATCATACATATATGATGTAATTTGAAATTCAAAAAGGCCATTTAGGTGATTTTTCACCATTAAAAGCTAAGTGTAAGTTATCATAATCTAAATCCTCTATATCTTCCACTTCATACTCTTCTTCTTCCTCACACTGATACAAATCTTCTTCTTCTTCCACTGGACTACCAACATCAACAGCTTCTCTTAACTCAGCTTGACGACGTTCTCTTTGCTCGTTTTCACACTATTTTCTTGCTGCTTCAACCCTCGCAGCTTCTTCTTCCTCCTCCCTTTTCCACCTTTTGTGGTCTTCATCTTCAAGTTGGTAGTACCATTCATCAGGATAATCCTCCCAGACCCATTTTCCATCAATCTTTATTTTATCTGCACTGTCAATCACTTGATTAACAGCCTCTCCAGTTTTGTTCGTGCCACCCTCTTGTTGGTCTTATTTTCTTTGTTTCCTGAAAACATGTAATTATTAGCAATCTTACTGTATATAAACCCATATATTCCAAAATATAACTTAATTAAAAAAAGTAATTACAAACTTACTTGTGTTCTACCTTGGTTGAAGCTTCAATGTCGGCTTCACTTGCAGATCTTTTTGCTGAAGAGTTCATGTTATTTTGCCAAAATACTCCAAACACTATATTAAGAAAGGATTTTTCAGAAATGTGATTGAAAATGGGTTAATTGGTTCAATCTTATACACTCTCAAATGGCATATCAAAAGGCACACGCCTAACAGATTCAATGCAAATAGCTTTAAATGTATTAAAGTATGCATGCTTTCATATTAGAACCAAGGTTAATGTAGATTTCCAATGTAATAAATAGGTAATTAACATGAATGCATAATTTATAACCATGAGTACATACCAAACTGTCCATTATTATCTTTGGTTAGAGGAATAATAGATTTAGCTTCACTGTCTTCAAGAAAGTTAGACATTGATAATGTGTCTATTTAGCAACAGTAATACAATGATTCGATGTTTGAGATAAGTTGATACCTTGTTTATAGTAGCAACAACAATATATTTGATTATGAAAATTAATTCATGAAATCAGTTACAAAAGATATATGCAAAGAAAAAATCAATCCTACATTGTTATTTGGAGCAATGCGTGTTTTATTGTGGGTAGTGTTTTAATAAGATTACAACTTTCCATTTTTACTAATAACTAAGTTTATATAAATAGCTTTAAGTTTAAAAAAATATATTATCTACTTAATTCTTCCATTTTACTATTACAATTCTTTTTAAAATGTTGTATTCATTTTTTCTAATTAAATAGTTTTTAAAAATAACGTGTAGAAACTAGAAGGGAGGGGGGGGGGTTGAATAATTTCTTATAATTTACTTGTTAAAAGATGGTTTTTAAAAATCCTTTTAAAAAATTTAGGCTTGAGTATTTATGTGAAACCTTCTTATACACAATATGAACAAGGTATAGTGTAACTAAACTAATAATCACAAGTATAAAGAATAATGAATGTGAAGAGATAAGGGAAGGAAAGATCAAACCAAACACCAAGGATTTATTGTGGTTTGGCAACGAAGCTCACTCCTCGTTCCTAATCCACTCCTCGAGTACTCCTTACTCGAGAGTTCACTAATCAACAAGCTCCTTAAGGTGGAGAAACCGTACACAACGTCGCTTTCCAATTACCGACTCTAAGCTAAAAGTCGAGCCCTAATCTTAGCTAGGACCAATATACACCAATATACTTTAAAGACCAAGTATTAAGCGTGATACATACACAACTTCCAAATAGACACAACTACTTGGATCTTCACAACAATGACACAACAATGAATAAAAAAGTTTAGATCTTCAATGGATCTTTGAGGTAGACACAACACTTCAAGGATGAAGTGTTCTTCTTTTTGCACTTTTAGAGGAAGAGATGGGAGGAGAAAGATTCATCTCTAAACAAGTAGTAATCAACCAAATGACCAGGGATTTGAGTGATTTAAGAAGTATGAAAGAATCTGGAAATGTATGTGCAAAAGAGGTGAAAAGAAAATCTGAGAATGGTCCACTATTTATAAGAAAAACTTCCAACGGCTATATCTGCCTGTGGTTCCTTATTGCAGCTCGCGGTTCCTTATCGATAAGGAACCGCCATAGCCACTTAAGGAACCGCCAGAGTAGATTCCGCTCCTTTTTGTCTTTTAGTGGTATGCTTCGAATCTGGAGATTAAAATATCCTGAAAGGATATTCTAAACCTAGATAGAATATGCCATTTTCAAATTTTCAAATTTTCAAATAATTAATTTAATAAAACATTTTCTTAAAAAGAAAGTTTAATAAAAACTTGTCACACTTAATAAAAAGTGAGTTTTAAGAAAAGATTAAATCCTTGATCACTTAATTAGGACGAGTACTTGTTTGTACATACCTTAAGTGATAATGGTTGAAATGAAAAATACTTGAACTCAAGAATTCGTTTTTCGTTGTTTTCGTAAATGCTTGTTTTTACATATTGTCGTAATCAAAACAAAGCGAGACCGAAACATACAAGTAACGTTTTTAGGCATCATTGCATTAACAATCTCCCCCTTTTGATTCCGATAATACATAAACTCAATCACCTAATAAAAAAACAAGATTTTCAAAGACGAGTTTATTTCATTTCTCCCCCTTTGTCGAAGCAAAAAGGTTGGAAAAGTCTTTGAAGAAGAAAAGAACCGGACTTTGCAAATGCTCCCCCTTGGTGCTTACACCCCCTTGATTGGGGTACCATGGAATCAAGATATGGTAACAAGCTACATAGAAGGGTTAGTAGTAGAGAAGAGACACCCAACAAGATATAGCAAAGGTCACACAAAAAAATATAAGAGAAGAGAAAAAGATCCAAGATAAATCATGTTAAAAGGAAACATGATAAAAGATACAAGGAAACAAAGCATACAAAGATGTATGAGAAATAAAACAAGCCAAAGAGAAGCATAAATCTAATCCTAGTTAAACTAGAACTCTAAGATTTGCTTGAACTAGATGTCTTGAAGATAAGCAGCCAATGCTTAGATAAAAGACAAGGTAGTGGAGGAAGGAGGAGGTGGTGGCTTGGTAGAAATCTCATACTCATAGTGAAGAGGAGGTTTGACTAAGATACTCTTGATGTAATTCAACTCTTCGTAGATATGAGCCATAGCAAGATGTTGATATTGACAACAATGACAATATGTTACATGATGCATGACATTATCATGTGAAGGAGGAAGAACACTAATGGCTAGTGGTGAAGATAAGAATTCCACAATCAACATTCTTAGAAGGAGAATAGATGTGATTTTGAGCGTTACCATTTGTATAGAGAAGAGATGTGACAATATGTTCCACAATCAACACTAAAGGCTTTGATACCAATTGTAGAAACTAGAAGGGGGCTTGAATAGTTTCTAGTTCATTTCAAAACATTTCGGCTTAATCCACTATGCGCGGTTCTTTATTGTACCCGCGGTTCTTTATCAATAAAGAACTGTCGGTCCATTTAATTAACCGCCGATAGTGGACGAAACCATTTATTGAATGTTAATCTTAAACAATCCTTGGTATCAAATTATCGATCAAGCTTGACTATATATTTGATGTGTTTGATTGAAAGATAAATACTACAAGTAAGAAAACACACAAACACATCAAATCAAGAGTACATCAAGTAATAGTCTAAACACTAAGCACACACGTACTAAGCATAAGCTTTTATGCAAACTCCTTAAGGTGGAGAAACCATACAACATGAAGCACACTTGTACTAATCCTTAACTTTTCCGCAACTTAGATGTTTAGATTATGATATGCACACAACACACAACAACATATAAATGCATCAATAAGAGTAAAGACATAAATGTAAAGGAAAGTACTGACACGATGATTTATAGTGGTTCGGTCACGAAGCTCCTCTTCGCCCTACTCCACTCCTCGAGTACACCTTACTCGAGAGTTACTTCACTAGTCAAAAAACTCCTTAAGGTGGAGAAACCATACATAATGTCGCTTATCCAACTTCCGACTGTAAGATAAAAGTCGAGTCCTAATCTTAGGTAGGACCAATCTACACACGTCGCCTACTTCACCATTTTTTGACACAAGGCTAGATGTCGAGTCCTAACCTTAGCTAGGACCAATCTACACCCATCTACACTAATCTTCACACAAGCTATGTTTTATAACCCAACATAACAAACCTGTGTTTTATGGCCTAAACACATAAACCATATAGATCTAAGCACACAACACTTAGATCTATGACTCTAACACTATATCCAAGTATTAACAAACTGGGATCTACACAATTAACACCTAATCCAAGGATACCCATCACTTGGATCTTCTACCCTTACAAACACATCCAAGTGAACCCAACACTTGGATCTTCTACATATACATAGTAGGAAAACAATGAATTGATCTAGAAGGAGAGATCTTAATCATGTTATGAAGCCAACACTTAATGGCAATGAAAGTGTTCTTCTCTTTGCACTTGAGAGGATGAGAGGATGGAGGATAGAATCACATATTAAACAAGATTAATCAAAACTAACTAATCAAGGAGTTTAAAGATGTTTTTGAAGAAACTGTGCAAAAAGGATTGAAAGAAAAGTTGGAAATGATCCATTATTTATAGGGCAAGAGTGCAACGTCATAAATACCCACAGTTTCTTAAATTCCCCCGCGGTTCCTTATCAATAAGGAAACACGGGTTCCTTTAAGGAACCTCCGGCTTGGAGACCGTGCACTTTTGTCCTTTAGTGGGGAAATACCATTTATACCCTCAAAGGATATTCCTTTGGCATATGGAATATGCCAAATTCAAATTTCCATTTTGTTTTTAATAAAACACTTTTCTTAAAAATAAAGTTTATTAAAATCTTTTGTCACATTTGATTAAATGTGAGTTTTAAGAAAATATTAATCCTTAATCACTTAGTTAGGTTAATAACATATTTATTCATACCTTGAGTGATTCATGCCGAATGTGATCTTGGAGGTGTCGAGAGAAGTATACAAATGTATTCTTGAGTGATTACGAGAACCTTAACATTTTACATAATGTATTGCAAGTGATACGTTTGTCATCAACAAAACACAAAGAGATTATATCGACAAAACATCGTAATGTTTGCACTAACAATCTCCCCCTTTTGATGATGACAAACAAGTAAACCGTAACGCATATTAAAATGTATAAGTTACTCGTTTACACTTACTTCTCCCCTTTTGTCGAATCAAAAAGGTAGTCAACGTCTTTGAAGAAGAGAAGAACCAACGTCGAGAGAGCACGCATCCAAAGTGGTAGTCATTGATTGCACGTCATTTGAGAAAGAGAAGAATTGACGTCACGAGAGCTTGCATTTGAAAGGTAGTCTTCATTTGTAGAAAATGAGGATCGACATTGAAAGAGCTTGCATCCAAAAATCTAGTCGTCCCTTGTAGTCGTCGGTTGAGAGGCGAGAATCCAAACCGTAGACCCATCATCTAAAGATATTGAGCTTGTGTCATCCTAGTGAAGTCTTCAATCAACATAGGTCAACCAACTCCATGCATAATACAATTCTTATCTTCGAGATTCCATAATTCATTACTTGCAAGATGTTCGATGAATGCAATTTAAGTGAGTCATCGATCGCAAATGTAATGACTAGAAATCTTGCAAATTCTCCCCCTTGATATAAGCTCCCCCTTGCTTGAGGCACCAATGAAGCAAGGATAGTAACAAGCTACAAAGAAGGGTTAGAAAAGTCCTACAAAACAAAGTTAGTGGACAAGAGCATATATGTATAGAAATGTCACCCAAGCAGAATTAGCTTTAAATATATCGAGTACAAAGAGAGGGACTCAAGAGAAAGCTAAAACAATCTCAACTTTTAGAAGTGTAAAAAATATGACAAGTTAAGAAAAATAAGAGGGCAATTAGATAGAAAAGAGAACCCAACTTATTTTGGTGACACCAAAAAATATATAAAGAGGACTAAGAGAGAAAAGAGATGTCCAATTGTTGGGAATCTAAGTTTGTTAGATTCCCTGTATCATAGATTTAAACATAAATCAAGCTGTTAGATAGTAACTTGCCTGTGCCTAGGAGGCAGGCAAGTATCACAAGACTCACAGAGATCTAAGTCTCTGTGAGCAACCTCAGAGGAGTCCATGTCAGAGACATTGTCAAGGAAGTCGAAGATTACTTGAAGATATACTCATTGGCTGTGATGGATAACAGCCAAGATGTATCAGGGACTCTGAGGGGTTGAGGGTTAACAAGGGTGGAAATACCCTGTTAACACTCAACATACTTTGGACATACCTTAGTGTGTACGAGACTATGAAGAAAAGGGAAACTGTGTCAGCTCTATTTCCCTAAAGCATTATGGCAGACTACCAAGAATAGAAGAGCATCTTGTGACAGAGGTCTGACAAGTGTCTGTCTAGTGTAGTCACCATCAACAAGTACATAGAGTCAACTTCGTACCACTATAAATAGGTTATGTAGCCTAGCATTAAAGTTTAACACTTTAATATAATTCACACATTAATGCTTAGAACTTATAGAACCAAACAACTGCGACTGTGTTCATAAGTTAGGTTTTAGTTTGTTCAAAGTGTGCACAACACATTGTCATCAAACGGTGTTATCCATAACACTTGTAATTCTTTATTATACAATAATAAGTATTACGTTTGAAAAGTAATTACGTGTGTTGATTAGTTAAGTTTATTGTTTCTAGCATAGTTTAGGGACTTTCAATTGGTATCAGAGCGGTGTTTGATATTAAAACCTTCAGAAATATCGTTCTAAGTTTTATAATCAAGATCCACCATGCCGGAAACAACCAATGCACCACCGTCTTCTGGGAACAACAACAATGCACCACCAACTTCACCTAGACTCACTCCTCCGCCTCCAAATGAAGATGACCTACCTCAACTTCTTGACTCAAGAGGCGAATCTCATGTCACCAATGTACCAGTCTTTGATGAAGAAGATTTTGCTAGTTGGAAGAGTCAATTCCTCGTGTATCTCGACGGACTTGAACCATTTCTTCTAGAAATTCTAGACAATGGTCCTTATGTTCCCATGGCGCTCACCTCTATTGATGAGAATCCTCTTCCCAAACCTCTCAAGCAGTGGACTCCAGCTGATAGGAAATTGGCAAACCAAGACAAACGTCTCAAAAGCATCATCATATCCTCTCTTCCCAAACACATCATGAAGTCTGTCATGTAGTGTCCCACAGCCAAAAAAATGTTGATAGACCTTATCCTTGGTCATGAAGGACCCTCTGAAACAAGAGAAACCAAGATTCAGGCACTCAGACTTCAGTTCAATGCTTTCAAGGCACTTGAAGGTGAAAATGTTCAACAAACATATACAAGGCTGAAGATTCTTCTCAATGACCTTGCTATGAATGACGTCACCATTGGTCAAGCTGAAGTTAATGCCACATTTGTCAACAGCCTTCCAAGAAAGTGGCTGAGTATGAACTAGACTCAAAGAGCCAATAACTCAATCAAGAATGAACCTTCGCTCAGCTTTATGGAAGGTACAATTATGAAGAAGGGCTGATTGATACCATATACAAATCAGAGACTGAAAGATTTGTAGTTCAGGGAGCAACTTCCAAAGCTTTGATTTCTACCCCACACCCTCATGACAGCGACTCTGATGTTGAAGAAGACACACGCAGCAGCCAAGAGTTCTTGATAGACCTTAATGTTGAATTTCATGAAAGAACATTGCTAGCTAATCAAAGGAGATTCTACAAAAGATCAGAGAGAGTAGGATCAGCTAGCAAACAAACCGACAAATCAAAAGAAACTTGCTTTGCCTGTGGAAAACTTGGACACTTTCAAAAAGACTGTCCTTCCACAAAGACATCCTCACCTTCTTATCCATCATCTTCCACCAAACCTTACAAGTTCAAATCACAACACAACAACTCATCTCACCAATTCAACTCCTCAGACAATGAGAAGAAGGATTACAAGAACAAGTATAAGGCACTTAAAGTTGAGTTAGAACAGATGAATTTGAAGCTTAAGGCTCTGTCTAAGAAGAAAGGGGGCGATAAAAAGACAGAGAAAGGGTTGGTAGCTGAAGCGTATGATTGGAATGATGAGCCGCTGACTTCAGATGAGGAAGATACTACTAGAGTCAGGGCTTTCATGGCAATAGCTGAGGATGAACCAGCTGTTGGAAAAGGAGATGCAAGATCAGGACAATGGGTTGACATCACAATGAAAAAGGTACACAGGCTTTTATCTATGTCTGAAAGTGATGAACACAAACATGTCCTTGATTATACCATTGTTGATTTGCACTTTGTTGAGGAACAAAGAAAGAACTTGTTTGATAAATTTCACTCTGTTAAACTCAAACTGTTAACTGCTAGGGCTGAATGTGAAACTCTCAAACAGGTTAACTTAGAAAAGATATCTCTTCAAAACGAAGTTAATAGGTTAACCTTGAAGAATAGTGCCTTAAATGATCAAGTATCTGAATTAAATAAGGTTATAGAAAAATGGTTGTGCAGTAGGTTCACTATAGATGAATTGCTTAATGATGAACTACCTGCTGATATTAAAAGAGATATCTCTGCCAAGAAAAATGAGTTGAAAATTCTCACTAAACCCAAAGAGATTGTTTTCAAATCTATAGAGACAATTCATATGTCATATCCCCTCTTGACTGATGTCCCTGTCTCTGAAGATGTGGTTGATTTACCACCCTTACCTAAACTCTCAGGAGTTGAACCCAACAGTTCCTCTAGAGGAGCTAAGGCTAAACCCAAAACAGATGTTGAGAAACCACCAGCTAAGGTATTTTCTGTACCTGCTAAACAATCTATTAAGCAAGTTGCCTTTAATCCTGTCTTAACAAAATCTGTGACCAAAGTTGATTCCTCAACTAAAGAACGCCTGTTGTCATTAATGAAAGAAGTAGAACTCTTGAAACAACATATTAATCCTTTCGCTAAATGCTCTACTTCCCATGAACTTAAGTCTATTCTAGGTGAACCCAAAGGTGAAAGGATATTCAAACCTTACTATAATATTTGTAAAAACTCTCATCACATGACCATAGATCATGATAGACAAATGGCTGTTAAGAGAGCTCAGACACCTTCTAGGGAGAGACAACAGGCTTCTAGGAGACAAAGAGGTAATTACAGACCTTATCCTCCCTGTAAATTTTGTGGATGCACAGACCATCACTCAGATGAGTGTCGTGACTTTTGAGGATGTGATATCTGTGGAAGGTTCACCCATGAGACAGCTAACTATACTTCCCATCGTCAAAAGTTCTACAGGAACTCAAGAGTTGCTAATTAGCAATTCAGGGAACCCACCAGAAAGTGGTTTCACCATAGGAACTAACTTGTTTCTATGTATCTATGTAGAAACATCTTAAGGAATCGGTATGGTATCTAGACAGTGGCTGTTCTAGATACATGAAAGGGATTCAACAATACCTGCACAGATATTCAAAGGAGCCAGGTCCTAAAGTGGTGTTTGGGGATAATTCTTTAGGCGACACAAAGGGACACGGCTCAGTGAACTGTAATGAGATAACGTTTACAAGGGTTGCATATGTGAATGGTCTTAAACACAATCTTATTAGTATCAGCCAATTGTGTGATGCTGATTACAAGGTTTTGTTTACTAAGACTTAGGGAACCATATTTAACAAGAACAATGATGTGGTGATTATTGCACCAAGAAGGAGAGATGTGTATGTCATCAACATGGCTACTTGTTCTGAAGACAGCTCCAGTTGTTTTCTAGCCAAAGCCTCTGAAAGGGTCAATTTGCAGTGGCACAAAAGACTGTCTCATCTCAACTTCAAGAACATCAACAAGATAGCCACACAAAACCTAGTTGCTGGTCTACCTTCAGTGATGTTTTCTAAAGATAAAACTTGTTCAGCTTATGTCATAGGAAAGCATCACATGTCTTCTTTTAAGACCAGGAAATCATTCTCTATTGACAAGTGCTTACATCTCCTTTACATGGATTTGTTTGGGCCTGTCAAACCTCAGACCATTAATCACAACAAATACACCTTGGTCATAGTTGATGAGTTTTCAAGGTATACATAGGTTTCTTCCTCAGAAGGAAAAGTGTTGCTGCTGATACCATCATGTCCTTCATCAGACAAGTTGAAAATATGAATGATGTTAGAGTCAAAGCTCTAAGAAGTGATAATGGTACTGAATTCAAGAAACAACAACTTGAATCTTTTAATGATGAAAAAGGAATATCACAAAACTTCTCTTCAGCTGGCACCCTGAACAAAATGGTGTGGCTGAAAGAAGAAACATGACTCTGATTGAAGCAGCCAGAACTATGTTAAATGGTGCAGCTTTACCAAAGCAATTTTGGGGAGAAGCCGTTCACACTGCTTGCTACACCCAAAATAGGTCAATCATTGTCAAGAGACATGGTAAAACTTCCTATGAAGTTTTCAGAAATAGAGCTCCAGACGTCAGCTATTTCCATGTTTTTGGATGTCCCGTGTTCATTTATAACTACAGGGATAAACTTGGAAATTTTGATGAAAAAGCTGATGATGGTTTCTTCTTAGGATACTCTCCAACTGCCAAGGCCTTCAGAGTATTCAATATACCAGAACATAAGAAGTAGAAGAAACCTTTCATGTCAGATTCAATGAAGATGATGACGTCATATAGAGATCAGGAACAGAGGGCGATGAAATTGATTTTAATGAAAACGTGTCTTTCCCAAGTGATGAATTCTTAGAACCAAGACCTCACTGTCATCACCATCATCACACCAACATTATCACTCCTTATGTCCCTGCATTTGATCCTTTGTCAACACACAACATTGAAGTTCCTTCGTCTCAGGAACTTGATGAAAAAGAACCACAACCTTCTTGTAGTCCTTCTTCCTCAACTGCTGAAGATGACTCACCAATTCTTCAAATACCTGAAGACTCTCCCCCTTGATATGGCTCAAGTTAACACAGATACTGAGGTCATCTTTGAAGAAAGCCCTCCTATTCAGCAGGATGAAACTCAAAAAGTGCCAGCTACCCCCACAGATGTCTCTGTCCATGATTCCTCAGCTCCTCAAACTAAATGGTCAAGAGATCAACACATTCTTCTTGTCAACATTATTGGGGAACCTAATGCAGGGGTTACTACTAGACAGTGAATTCAGGACTCAGAGTCAGCCTCAACCAACGAATGTCTCTTTGCTGAATTTCTCTCTCAAATTGAACCTAAGAGAGTAGCTGAGGCTCTTATAGAAGATGGGTGGGTAGCTGCTATGTAGGAAGAAATTAATCAGTTCAAAAGGAACAAGGTTTGGACTCTAGTGCCAGCCCCACCTGGTAAGAATATCACATGCACTAGATGGATTTATAGAAATAAGATGGATGAAATTGGAAACATCATCAGAAACAAGGCCAGGCTGGTGGCACAGGGGTATACACAAACTGAAGGGATTGATTATGATGAAACATTTTCTCCTGTAGCAAGACATGAAGCCATCAGAATCTTCCTTACTTATGCTGGATGCTCTATTGACAGGAAAAGCACCTCAGGTAGCTGTCAAATCCTAGGAGGAAAATTGGTTGGATGGAGTGCTAAGAAGCAAAACTATGTGGCCATGTCATCAGCTGAAGCAGAATATGTTGCTGCTGCCAGCTGTTGTGCTCAGGTGCTCTGGATGATAAGTCAGTTGGCTGACTATGAGATCTTATATGACAAAGTGCCAATCTTTTGTGACAACACCAACGCCATTGCCATCTCCAACAACCCTGTTCTTCACTCTCGAACTAAACACATTGATATCAGGTATCATTTTATCAGGGATCACATAATGAAGGGAGATATTGAGTTGCATTTCGTTCCCACAGAGCTGCAACTATTTGACATTTTCACAAAGCCTTTGGTTGAACCTTCGTTCAACAGGCTAGTTGCTGAGCTAGGGATGCTTAATATCTCAAAGCCTGTGGCTTGATAATTAATGTGTTCATTAAATGTCTGATTAAATATTAAATGTTTTTCACATGAAACTAGGTAGTTACTTTCCAAGTAAATGCTAAAAACATTCCCTATCTTTAATTATTTCTTTTCCGAATAACGAGGAAACAAACGGATTTTGAAAGGTCAAGGGACCCACATGTGTAGTCTTTTTCCCACTACGCATTAAATGCGTTTGAATAACTGTTTCAAAATTTTTGAATATAAATATAATCTCACGTCTCTTCTCACCTACCACTATTCTCATTTCTCACAATCTCATCTCTCTCTAAGCTTTCTCTCTCTAAACCCTTCCACCATTTTCGTTTCTCTTCAACCTTGAATCCATGGCGTACCCAGTTCCCAAGGCTTCAAACGTCACCTTCAAACTTAATAAGAGCATCCTTGCTTCTAACAACTCGATTGGATGGCTCAAGGCTCCTAATGAATCCTACACAGATCTGGTGAATTTTTTGAAGAATTGTGATGTTAGTGAAGCACTCACAAAAACCCCAACCGTCTTCTACCAAGAATACCTTAGTGAATTCTGGTATTCTGCTAAAGTCATTGACGACACCATCACTTTTAGCCTCTCATGCAACAAACACCCCTTCGCCTTCTCTCTCAAAGACTTTGCAAATGTGGCTGGGCTAAGACATGGCGATGAATGTCTGAAGGTTGTAGACAAAAAGGCTGTAAAGGACGCCCTTGCCACACTTAAACCCACTCATGATGTAAACCCATCTCTCACTCCTTCTGAAGTTCTTTCCAAGTCTCACCTGAAGATCAAGTACTTTTCCCATATGTGGCGTGTCCTATTCACTCACATAGTCAAGTCCCTGGGTGGTATGCAGGGTTCTCAAGACCAAATGTCTTTTAATCACCAATCCATTGCTTTTGGGTTGATCTGGGGCACATACGTTGATGTTGGAAGTATACTTTTCTCAAACCTCATGGAAAAGCTCAAGCGACCAAATCAAGTCAGGGAGAAAAATATTTGTTATGTTCGCTTTCTTTCTCTTCTCTTCAAAAGCCTGTTGGGTGACAGCTACCACAACTCTACTCTCACATCCCTGAAGCCTTATCACATTACTGGAGCAATCTACAAGGAGATTGGACCTAAAGATGCCCCTGCTACTTCTCACATGCTCAACATCGCCAATAAACAACCTTTTGTTGTGAAGTCCTTGCTCCCTTCCTCTGAGAAGGTGATTACCTCTGATGTGTCTGGCAAGTCTACGTCTTTGACCTCTGGGCAGCACACCACGACGTCCAAGGCAACAACTGGCCAACAGCCTAAGAAGAAGAAAAAACCCATCTTCTTTCCACACCAAAACTGTTGCAAAGGCCAGGGTAAAGAAGAACGTGAACCTCTCATCCTCCTCTGTTCCAGAGACTCCTGTGGAATCAGAGACTTCAGCTGACCAACAACAAGGGTCTAGCGTCTCGCTGTCAGCCGAGACAATAGGGAACCAGCCTAATTCTGCTGATATCGAACAGGTAATCAGTCTTATCATTTTAGAGGTCCACAAGCAACCACTCTCAAATGTCTGTAGGTGAGAGTGGTGAAGTTAGGGTTATCCTCGACCCATAGAAGTCATTGTATGCACTTAGAAATCCTTAAGACTTATGTACACCCTGTCTATGCACCAGGGAGTGATTCATTTGTGTTTCTAAAGCACCCCGATGACCCTGCACCCTCTAGACAGTATTCAGGCAAACAACAACATGAATACATATATGTCTCGACCTAGAGTAGTTATACCTCACACAACCTCTTGGTTCCCTCAGAAAAAGAATCCCAAAAGTTTTACTTTTAGGGGAGCTGAATAATCATCCTCAGCTCTTCTAGGGACAGCGTTACAAGACGACCTTAACCTACATCTTTTTCACACTTAAAATAATCCCAAAGGATTTATCCTTTCAAGGGAAGCTGGATCATCACCCTTAGCTTTCCTAGGGGCAGCGTAACAGGCGATCTTTACCTACATATGTTTCACACTTAAAAGAGTCCCAAAGGTTTCTTAACCTTTTGGGGGGCTGAATAATCACCCTCAGCCTTCCTAGGGGCAGCGAATGGCGATCCTTAACAACATATGTTTCACAATCAAAAGAGTCCCAAAGGTTTTAACCTTTTTTTTTGGGGGGGGGGCTGAATAATCACACTCAGCTTTCCTAGGGGCAGCGAATGGCGACCATTAACCTCATGCCTTTCACTCTTAAAAGAATCCCAAGGATTTATCCTTTGGAGTGGCTGAGTAATCACCCTCAGCCTCTCTGGGACAGTGAACTGGCGACCATTCCCCTTATTTATTTCCCTGTTACTAATTTAAACCAACTTGCAGGCTGATGTTGAACACTCAAACATTGAATCTCTGGAGCAACCAGAAAAAGAAGCTGATACAATGATTCAGGATCAACCAAACGAGGAGGAGCCCATGCCTGATGTTGAAGAGGATGTGCTCTCCTTAGTAGATGACTTCTCTGAACCTGAATCAATGCCTGATGATGAGATTCTCCCTGAGGGGATGATTGAGGAGGAGGAGGATGAAGAAGATGATGACCAACAATCCCTGTCTCCTCCAAAGGATATCGTTGTGTCCACACCAGCTGTTGATTCCACTCCTCCTCCCAAGGAAGTTGTAGTAACTCCCACCTCTGCTACCTCTGCCACTATAGTCTTCCAAAGACCTGCATATGATCCGACGACTGAATTCTTATTGTTTGATCATCCTACCCAAACCAACTTTGATGTATTTTAAAGGGAGGATGATTATGCACAACAAAGCCTGAACATCCATGATCTTGAACCTGAACATCATCAATCAGATATGGAACGCCTGTCAAGAAAGCTGGATGTCATAAAATCTGAAATGCATTCTTTCACTGTCAACTTTCCAAGGATCATAACACAGGCTGTTAACGATGCAGTCACTGAACCTATAAAAGATGGTACAAGAAAGGAAGTGTCCCATGGACTTAGTCATTTGTCCACACGTATCAAAGATGCCATCGTCACAGAGGTCCCTGCAATTTTCCATACTCATGAGTTAACAATGCATAGACAGTTTGAATCTGTACGAAACAGGCAACTTCGTCACACCAACTTTATCATTGATTGTGTTCATCGCAACACAAATGGAAATTGCAACCACCTACTGAAAATTGACAGAGCTTCAAGGACCAGACAACAAGAAATGGCTGCCTCTGTTGAGCAGATTGCTAAGCACTTTCAGGCACGTTCATCCAAACGTCTGAAACGACAGGCTGAACGTGAGGGGGAGAAGGAAAAGGTACTTAACCTTGAATCTGCCAAACAAGGCTCAGACTCTGCTGACAACAACACTATTCCTTCACCTATCCCTCTCCAAGTCATCACACCAGTTATTATACCAGATGATGAGGATGAAATTAAGGGGGAGCAACAGACACGGGATGGAGTTGATTCATCAAAATCCCTGACTCTGGTTAACACCAGCGAGGCTGTGGATGATGGTGAACCAGCTGCCAAGAAACTCAAGTTCACTGTTAGCTCCCTACCCAAAGCTATACAAACCCAAGCTCAGACAACTTTTCTCAAAAGAGCTGAAGAGCTGAAAAACATAAGCGTGGCATCCTCTGTCTCAAAGAAAGGGAAGGAAATAGTTATGATAGACTCAGACGCCAAACTAAAGAAAATAGCTGCGATGCTAGAGACAGGAGGATCAACCACAGACCCATCCCAATTTAAAACCTTCACAACTTCAAATGAGAATCCTCTTACACCTGAAGAAATTGAGAAACAGGCTATTGAATTCAAAAGGTTGAATGAAATCAAGAAAGCCAAGGAGCTCAATGAGGAAACTCTGAGAAAAATGACTCCACTTCAAAGGGAGAAACAAAGACAAAGGTTGAAAGAGATGGAAGCCAAACGCACAGAGGCACTGAATAAGGTAAAAGCTGATTATGATGCCTGCGTCAACAACAGGTTTGCACCTGGACAAATCACCAAGTTTAAGTATACCATTCACAAGTCTACTAACACACCACAAATGATTTTGTGGAGAGATAACCAACAGGCAAATATGAATGTCTTTGACAACTTTAGGTTAAAGCAACTTGGCTTGACTGGATGGTTTGAACTTGAGGATTTGGCTGCTAAAAGAACTAGACAGGTTAATTTCACTCTTCTTAAGACCCTCAAAGCTAAGTTTAATTGGGTTAAAGAAACTGCAGCCAAGCTCAAGATAGATCCCCCACCACAACTGTTTGAACAAGAACCTCCTAAGTCTGGATAAAAAAGAAGAAGGGTGACTCAGTTTGTTAAGGAAACCTTCGTCACTGATGATGTTCAAGTGGATGGAATGCACAGGTATTTGGTATTACCAAATGTAATCATTGGTCCTATTGATGGTCAGACTTACACTGAGCCTGAAAGAGGTATGGCCTTCATGAACAGGGCTTGTCAATATGCATTCCAAAGGGAAGATGAGCTAGGATTAACATCAACCATTCAACTGATCTGTCTCAAAAAGGCACTTAAAATCAACACAGAGTGTTCCAAGGTTTTTGCACAAGATTTGCAGGCCGAATTGGATACTAGGACAGACTTAGCTGAAGCTGAAGAAAGAATAAAAAATGATGACTATTGAAGGATTTTATAGCTGAATTTTACCTTCATGTTTTATTTCACTTTTGTATTGTACTTCTAATTTCCTTTAAGTATGAATAAAATCATGAGGTGTGTTTGTTTAGATCTGTTATGAGTAAGAAGAAGCTGTTATCTCACTTACCTTAACTTAGATAAATCTAGCTGTATTTATGTTTAAATAGGGGGAGATTGTTGGGAAACTAATTTTGTTAGATTCCCTATATCATAGATTTAAACACAAATCAAGCTGTTAGATAGTAACTTGCCTGTGCCTAGGAGGCAGGCAAGTATCGCAAGACTCACAGAGATCTAAGTCTCTGTGAGCAACCTCAGAGGAGTCCATGTCAGAGACATTGTCAAGGAAGTCGAAGATTACTTGAAGACATACTCATTGGCTGTGATGGATAACAGCCAAGATGTATCAGGGACTCTGAGGGGTTGAGGGTTAACAGGGGTGGCAATACCCTATAAACACTCAGCACACTTTGGACATACCTTAGTGTGTACGAGACTATGAAGAAAAGGGAAACTATGCCAGCTCTGTTTCCCTAAAGCATTGTGGCAGACTACCAAGAATAGAAGAGCATCTTGTGACAGAGGTCTGACAAGTGTTTGTCTAGTGTAGTCACCATCAACAAGTACTTAGAGTCAACCTCGTACCACTATAAATAGGTTATGTAGCCTAGCATTAAAGTTTAACACTTTGATAGAATTCACACATTAATGCTTAAAACTTATAGAACCAAACAGCTGCGACTGTGTTCATAAGTTAGGTTTTATTTTGTTCAAAGCGTGCACAACACATTGTCATCAAACGGTGTTATCCATAACACTTGTAATTCTTTATTATACAATAATAAGTATTACATTTGAAAAGTAATTACGTGTGTTGATTAGTTAAGTTTATTGTTTCTAGCATAGTTTAGGGACTTTCACCAATTTATAAGAAATGAGACTCGTGGATGCTTAGCCAATTAAATCAAAGTTTTGGGTTTTCAAGTCATCTATAGGATCTTGCATCTTCTTAGACTTTTTCAAGTTTAGAATTTGCGTTTTAAAGTTCTCTTGATAAATGAATTTCTAGGATCAATTATTGGAACTTGCGAAAAGTTCTTGTTCTTAACCCGTAAGGGTTAAGACTTTCGCGTTTTAAAGTTCCCTATATAAAATCCTAGCAAAACTTGACTTAAACACGTTAAGGATACTAACTAGAGTAAACTTAGATAAGTAAACTCGGGTTGAGTCAAAAGATTCACAACGTTTGAAAATTAAAACCACTTTATTCAAAATTTATTCAAGCTAAGAAAGAAAATAACTATACAACGGTGAAACTACTAGGCCAAAATAGATCAAAAATTTTGAAAAATGTCGAAAAATCAATTTTTCGGTTAAAATGAGGATAAATACAAGGAAAAACCCACTTAACTTCGATAGAAGTCCCCCTACACTTAATATAAACATTGTCCTTAATGTTTAAGCATGTGGGAGTAAACTCCCCTACACTTAGGACATTGTGCACGTTGTTTAAATCTTGCTAAGGAAGAGACAACTAAAGTGATTCCTATTTCAATCATAAATGATAAAATAATGAATCAAAAGAGTTTAGGATAGAACCGGGAAGACGGGAACACAGGATTACGGTTTGTCAAAAGTCATCAAGAATGGATCGTTGAAAGCTCGAATCCCTGTACATGATAAGAAAGAAAACAACTAACACATACTAGGGTCTCCCCCTACACTTATTATAAAAAAATAGATAAAAAGGATCGATACTGCGGGTTGCCTCCCGAGGAGCGCTTGTTTTTGTTAACTGAGTCGTGAGCCTGACTCGACCTTGATTAGCATGGTAAGAAGTTTGAAGAACATCCACCGGGATCAAATACATGGTTTTCATCCATCAAGTAGCACAAGCTTAAGGCGAACAAGGCAATCCAAAGAAGAGTAGGCAAGGTTCCCTTAAGCAGAGATTGAGCACGGTGGTAGAGAGTGTGATGAGGTACAAACATAACTCCATTGTTTCCAAAAATCTTTCCTTTTATTTGATCAAATGGGTACTGAGATGGCTTAAAAATTGCAATACCGGGATCGAACACCTTTTCCTTTAGGGGAAAATAACACTCAGACTCAGTAGACCTTGAAGAAGATCCGCTCATAAATCTCACAATCTCATCCTCAGAAGGTGGATAGAGAGGTGTTAAGACATAGGTACTACGGATGTTGGTGTCTTTCGGCTTCTTCTCCTTTGAAACGGGTTTCTTCATATCCGAAGGAGGATAAAGACCATAATCAAAGTCCAAAGGAGTAGAATCATTCTCATTGGGGAAGTAAGTATTGAGAAAAGTAGCAAAATCTTCCTCAAATGAGTAGTCATCCAAAGTAGGATCAAGTATTGGTGGCGGAGGATCTTCATAAAAAATAGGAGCAAGGTCACTATTTGAAGAATCAGTCGAAAGATTATCAACATCATCAAAGTCATCATAAGTTGGCATGTTTTTATACTCTGAAGAAAAATTATCAGAATCATCTATATCAGAACTAGAATCATCATCATAGTCATCATAGATTGGTGGAGACTCATAAATTGGTGGGGAATCCAAATTGGAGAAAGAATCATGAGAATCATCCAAAGGGTCATGAAAGAGTGGATTATCGTAGCAAGAATCAAAAAGAGGATTTTCATATACAACAAAATCATCAAGCTTTATACTCTCCAAAGTAGTAGTAAGCTATTCTTGAAGAACATTAATCAATTTCACTGATTCTTTTCCATTTGATTTACTTGTAATTTTCCCCATCTTAAAGACTTGTGCATCATTCCCGACCCTTAAAATAAGTTCACCTTCGGCAACATCAATTAAAGTTTTTCCGGTCCTCAAGAATGGCCGTCCAAGTATTAACGGAATACGAGGGTCCATTTCATAATCAACAATAACAAAATCGACCGGAAAAGTGAAGGTACCAACTTTAATAGATACATCTTCAGCAATACCAACGGGGTAAGCGAGAGTTCGATTTGCTAGCTCAAGAGTCATCTTTGTTGGTGTAAGGTCAGGTTAATACTTGCCCCGAGATCGGCTAAGGCAGGAAATTCTTCAACCTTGTTAAAAATGCAAGGCAACACGAAACGACCGGGATCTCCAAGTTTTTCCGGAAGTTGGGTTTAGGTGGTGTAGGTGTAGCAGGTAAAGATTGAGATGTTGAGGGTTGAGAAGTAGAAGGTTTAGAGGTAGACGGTGGGGTTGGTGGGGGGTGTTGCTTGGGTACTTCTTCATTAAGAGGTGGAGACGGTAATGGAGAACTAGTACTAGGTGTGGTAGTAGGAGGGATAAATAGAAGTGGAGGAGGTGTAGATGGAGTAACGGGAGGAGGGGTAGATGGTCCTACTAGAGTTTCTCCACTGCGGGTAGTAATAGCACTCACATTCACTCTAGGGTTTGTTTCGGTTGTGGAAGGAAGAGCACATTGGGGGCGAAGGGCTTGTAACATTTGAATGAATTTCCTATCCGTGGACTCTTGTATTTGTCTATTAGATTCTTGCATTGCTTGCATTATTTTCTCATGTTCATTCAATTTTTTCAAAACCAAGTCCATTGGCGGATGAGGTAAATTGAACCCTTGTTGTTGAAAACCTTGGTTTGGGTAATGGTTATAAGGTGTAAAACCTTGAGGATTGAAAACTTGGTGTTGAAAGCCTTGGTTTTGCATGTGATAATTTCCCTGATTTGCATTTGAGCCCCTCACATTGGCAGTTCCTTGAAAATTAGCTCTTGGTGGCCCTTGGTTGTTTTGGTGGGGTGGGGGTGGTCTTTGTTGAAAGCCGGGTGGATCCAAGTAATTCGTCGAGTTGTAAGACAAGCGATTAACATCTACATTAGGCTTGAAATGAACTCTCTCGGTGTTGTTGTAAGCATACACTTTCCCGCGAGATTGATCATAAGCTTTATCATAATTAGCATAAGAGTGTGACCCACCACAAGTTTCACAAGTTATATTAAGAGCATGGGCATGTTGAGTGGGAGGTTTATCTCTTAGAACAAGGTGTTGTACTATAGAATTAAGCTCCTTAATTTGAGTAGTGACTTCACTCTCACTGGCAGTAGCCATAGTAGCCCTAACACTCTTGGTTTGGACTTTGGCTTTGTTTTCAATGATAGCCCAAGCTTCATTCATAGTTTTAACCAAAATATTACCCCCCCCCCCCCCCCCCCCCCGAGGCACTGTTTAGTGAATCTTGGTCATTCAAACTTAATCCATTATAAAAAGTATTAATTTGATGTACCTTTGTAAAACCGTGTTGTGGACACTTTCTTAAAAGTTCCTTAAAACGATCCCAAGATTCACTAAATGTCTCACCGTACTTTTGTTCAAAGTTGATAATGTCATTCCGCAAAGCGGTAGTACGTGAGGGTGGGAAAAAGTAATTGATAAACTTGGTCTCCAGGTCCGTCCATGTTGTAATACTCTGGGGTGGTTCCTTATCAAGCCAAGTCCGGGCTTGTCCCTCGAGGGAGAAGGGAAAGAGGAGCAAACGAATTGCTTCTTGTGAAACCCCATTGTATTTAACAGTATTGGATAAGTATACGAACCTTATTATGTGATCGTGTGGATCATCATGAGTACGACCTAAGAAAGGTGTTGCGGAAACCATTTGGATGAAACCAGACTTGAGCTCGAAGTTGTTGGCGTCAATAGCTGGCACCACAATCGCATCATCGTTGCCTTCGACGTGTTATTGCAAGAGCTCGATCATTGGACGATTCTCCATTGTGTTGACAACGGGAGGCTCTACAACAGGAGGATCAATAATAGCGGCTTGAATGGACTTCCTTTTTCGTGAACGAGTACGCATACACCTACAAAAGAAAAGAAAAGCAAAGAAATAGAAGAAATAAAGTTAACGTGAAAAAGAAAGTATTTTTGGCACAAAACTTTTGAAAAAGAAATGCTTTTTATGATTTTTCAAATGTTTTTGGATTTTTGAAATTTTAAATTTTTATGGATTTTTGAAAAAATTTGAGCAAGAAAAATAACGTTAAAAAATGAACGGATCCCAAAATCCAACGCGTCTCTCACTAAAAACCGTTAATCTTCACGAAAAAAGCTGCCAGCGGCGCCATTTGATACAAGGTTTTTGCCAAGTATGCAAAAAGTTATCGTCTCGTCTCGATTCGAATTGAAAAAGGTTAAAAGTGTGACTCAGTTTTCTTGGTGGAAAATAAAGAAAATGATTATCTATTTTAAAATTAAAGTAAAATGAAATTGTAAATGTCGTTAAGTAAAAGTGGAAGCTTAAAACTTTAAAACTAAAAATTAAGACTTAAAACAAATGATGAGAAATTAAAACTTTAAAAAGTAAATTTAAAAACTTTAATAAAAATGCAAACTTTAATTAAATCTAAGATTAAACAAATTTAAAATGACACCTAAGAAAAATGGCGGGAAAATTAAAGTTTGAAAGCTAAAGCAAGAAATAAACAAAACAAAAGTCGGAATCCCAAAATCCTGTCACAATTCGGAATCCACAATTTGCAACTTAATTCGGAATACAAGATAATCAACCTAATTCGGAATCCGTGTAAGGTTCCTAGTTTGGAATCTATGTACTAAACCTAATTCGGAATAAACGTCCTACACATAACTCGGAATGCCTGTCACTCACGTAATCCGGAATGAGTGTGCCTTACCTAGTTTGGAATCCGTGAACCGGGTCTAATTCGGAATCAACATCCAGTAGGTAATTTGGAATCCACAAGTATGAACTAGTTCGGAATCACAAAACAAAATGTAATTCGGAATCTCAATTCCTGAAGTAGTTCGGAATGTACTGATACTTGACCTAATTCGGGAAAAAGAAACCGAGACCTAGTTCGGAATATGCCAAAGCTCAATCTAATTCGGAATGTGCCAATTTGCACATAGTTCGGGAAAATTGAATGCTGGACCTAGTTAGGGAAACTAGGGTTTTGGAATAACCCGAATTAGAACAAGATTAAGCAAGACTAAAAATAAGCTAAAAACTAAATAAGCACTTATATAAAAACTTAACCAAAATGATTTTAAGAAAAAGCAAATAAGCCAAAATTTAAAAACTTTTAAAAACACTAAATAATTAAAATATTTAAAATCACTTTTTATAAAATAACTAATAAACACTTAAATAAAAATAAGAAAATAACAAAATAACCACTAAACAATATAAGCTATAAAAACAAACACTAAAAGATCAATAAGCACAATAAACACAAACATCAATCAATCAAAGAACAAGATTAACAAACTACATGATTATCAAAATTAAACAAGATTAAAAAGATTAAGAAAGGTAGAATGAGAATGATCAATTGAAAAAGCTTGAAATTAAAATGATTAAAGATTCAAATTACAAGATTAATGAAAAAGCTTGAAAGACATTAAGAAAAGCTAGAGAGAGAAAGTAATATTAAGCTACTCCTAATTACCTTACAAAAATATACTAATTATCTAACTAACTAACACCCTCTAATGAAGTGTTTAAGGACTATATATAGGAGGAGGAAAATGTGTTGGTGCTTTCTTCTTTCTTCTCGTCTTTTCGTTTTTTTTAATTCTTCGAATTTCTCGACGTTGTCTTGGGATTTGTCGATATAAATTGAACTCGTCTATTAATTTTCTTCTTCAAATAGACTTGGTTCTTCGACTCCATTAAACTTCCGTCTTTAGACTTTTTCTTCGAATAAATCTTCAGAATAGGCCTTGGAATTCCGTTCTTTTTGCACTCTTGATCTTTTGACTTCGTCTTTTATCGTTTTCTTCGATAAAAGCCCGTGAAAGCCCGTGTTTTCTTCCTTTTTCATCTTATGGTCCTAAAACACAATAAAAACACAAACCACGCATAATTCCGACTTTTACGACATTAAATTTACGTTTTGGCTTGGTTATTATTATAGTTAAGTGGTAAAAGGATGGGTGTTTTCACACCTATCAAATCACCTACACTTGACCATTGCAATGCCCTCATGCAATGCATTAATTATAAAGCAAGTTTTACATTTTCCATCATAATTAACCTACCTTGTCCTTTATTAAACATAAGACATTAAGATAGAAAATTATAAAATATTCAAAGGAAGAGAACAAGTAAAAAGATAAAAGACTTACATTAGGGTTTTGGATGTCATGAATGTTTATCACCCTCAAGTTTCACGTTCCTCATACCAAGCTTAAAAACGAGATCATTGTTATTATAAGTTAGCAAACTAACACAAATTCATGTGGCCTAATTATTCACTTAGACTCCCTTATTCCTAGGTGTATCTCTTATATTTTATTGTTGTCTTGAATGATCACAAGGATGCATTGTTGGCTTATTTAGATAGTTATTTAGGCTGAAAATAAAGTAGGACGATTTAATCAATAGTTAGCTAAAGGATAAAATCTTTTAAAACTACTTCTCGGGACCTCATAAAGTTCATATCTTGGCATAACTTGCTTCACGATTTGAGACCTTTCTCGGATCGATATTTGGCATTGACTTCATACTTCAAATCTTGAGAGACGTTCATGAAATAATGGTCTTCTCTTAATAAGAATTTCTTCACTTGAACTTTTTGAGAGATTCTTCATATTTGGACCACGACTTCTTCATTTTTCTCCAATCTTTATTGGGATTTTGATATACAACGATCCTCCTCCTTTTAGGACTCGGATCTATTTATCCTCATACCTTGTTAGGGCTTTTTTGGATAGATTTCTCCATGATCTTTACGGGAGTATTTGCTTTTCGTCGTTTGTCTCGATCCTTCATATTGATTTTTGATGAATGATTCTTCACATCACTTTGGATCTTTAGCAACAAAATGTAGCCCTCATGCCTTGTTAGGGCCTTTTCGGACTCGCCAATCTTCGCATCCCGCTTCAATAAGTTATGCCTTGGCTATGAACTCTAATTAATACCGAGCAACTTTTAAACGATCTTGGGCTAGAAGCTAAGTAACTTTTCAAATCGTACAACCTTACTTATTGCAATTAAATTTAGTAACAAGCGATGGGAGAAAAAGCTCATAATTAACTCACATAAATTCATGAAAGAATACCAAACTTATAATAGACTCTATCATCTCTCGTTCTTCATAAAACTAAAATCTCAAGGAATGACACTCGTGGATGCTTAGCCAATTAAATAAAAGTTTTGGGTTTTCAAGTCATCTATAGGATCTTGCATCTTCTTATACTTTTTCAAGTTTAGAATTTGCGTTTTAAAGTTCCCTTGATAAATGACTTTCTACGATCAATTATAGGAACTTGCGAAATGTTCTTGTTCTTAACCCGTAAGAGTTAAGACTTCCGCATTTTAAAGTTTCCTATATAAAAGCCTATCAAAACTTGACTTAAACACGTTAAGGATACTAGCTAGAGTAAACTTAGATAAGTAAACTCGGGTTGAGTCAAAATATTCACAACGTTTAAAAATTAAATCCACTTTATTCAAAATTTATTCTAGCAAAGAAAGAAAATAATTATACAACGGTAAAACTACTAGGCCAAAATAGATCAAAAATTTTGAAAAATGTCAAAATCAATTTTGCGGTTAAAATGAGGAAAAATACAAGGAAAAGCCCACTTAACTTCGATAGAAGTCCCCCTACACTTAATATAAACATTGTCCTCAATGTTTAAGCATGTGGGAGTAAACTCCCCTACACTTAGGACATTGTGCATGTTGTTTAAATCTTGCTAAGGAAGAGATAACTAAAGTGATTCCTATTTCAATCACAAATGATAAAATAATGAATCAAAAGAGTTTAGGATAGAACCGGGAAGACGGGAACACAGGATTACGGTTCGTCAAAAGTTATCAAGAATGGATCGTTGAAAGCTCGAATCCCTGTACATGATAAGAAAGAAAACAACAAACACATACTAGGGTCTCCCCTACACTTATTATAAAAAACAGATAAAAAAGATAGATACTGCGGGTTGCCTCCCGAGGAGCGCTTGTTTTTGTTAACCGAGTCGTGAGCCTGACTCGACCTTGATTAGCATGGTAAGAAGCTTGAAGAACATCCATCGGGATCAAATACATGGTTTTCATCCATCAAGTAGCACAAGCTTAAGGAGAACAAGGCAAGCCAAAGAAGAGTAGGAAAGGTTCCCTTAAGCAGAGATTAAGCACGGTGGTAGAGAGTGTGATGAGGTGCAAGCATATCTCCATTGTTTCCAAAAATCTTTCCTTTTATTTCATCAGATGGGTACTGAGATGGCTTAAAAATTGCAATATCGGGATCGAACACCTTTTCCTTTAGGGGAAAATAACACTCAGGCTCAGTAGACCTTGAAGAAGATCCGCTCATAAATCTCACAATCTCATCCTCAAAAGGTGGATAGAGAGGTGTCAAGACATAGGTACTACGGATATTGGTGTCTTCCGGCTTCTTCTCCTTCGAAACGGGTTTCTTCATATCCGAAGGAGGATAAAGACCATAATCAAAGTCCAAAGGAGGAGAATCATTCTCATTGGGGAAGTAAGTATTGAGAAAACTAGCAAAATCTTCCTCAAATGAGTAGTCATCCAAACTAGGATCAAGTATTGGTGGCGAAGGATCTTCATCAAAAATAGGAGCAAGGTCACCATTTGAAGAATCACTCGAAAGAGTATCAACATCATCAAAGTCATCATAAGTTGGCATGTTTTTATACTCTGAAGAAAAATCATCAGAATCATCCATATCAGAACTAGAATCATCATCATAGTCATCATAGATTGGTGGAATCATAAATTGGCGGGGAATCCAAATTGTAGAAAGAATCATGAGAATCATCCACAGGGTCATGAAAGAGTGGATTATCGTAGCAAGACTCGAAAAGAGCATTTTCATATACAACAAAATCATCAAGCTTTATACTCTCCAAAGTAGTAGTAAGCTCTTCTTGAAGCACATTAATCATTTTCACTGATTCTTTTCGATTTGATTTACTTGTAATTTTCCCCATCTTAAAGACTTGTGCATCATTCCCGACCCTTAGAATAAGTTCACCTTCGGCAACATCAATTAAAGTTTTTCCGGTCCTCGAGAATGGCCGTCCAAGTATTAATGGAATACGAGGGTCTATTTCATAATCAACAACAACAAAATCGACCAGAAAAGTGAAGGTACCAACTTTAATAAATACATCTTCAGCAATACCAACGGGGTAAGCGAGAGTTCGAATTTGCTAGCTCAAGAGTCATCTTTGTTGGTGTAAGGTCGGGTAATGATAGATTTTTCCAAACACTTAAAGGCATCAGATTAATACTTACCCCGAGATCGGCTAAGGCATGTAATTCTTCAACCTTGTTAAAAATGCAAGGCAACACGAAACGACCGAGATCTCCAAGTTTTTCCAGAAGTTCTTTAAGAAGGACTGTAGAACAATTTTCATTTAAGTGTGTGTTGACAAACTCATCCATCTTTTCCTTCTTTTTAAGCAATTCCTTGGACAAGTGCTTCAACAAGGCTAATGTTGAAATTCATTTGAGAGATCATCTTCAAATAGGAAGTAATTTGAGAATCCTATTTAGTAAGCAATTTGCACTTGTCTAACCGAGAAGGATAAGGAATGTTGGGTTTAGGTGGTGTAGGTGTAGCAGGTAAAGGTTGAGATGTTGAGGGTTGAGAAGTAGAAGGTTTAGAGGTGGACGGTGGGGTTGGTGGGATGTGTTGCTTGGGTACTTCTTCATTAAGAGGTGGAGACGGTAATGGAGAACTAGTATTAGGTGTGGTAGTAGGAGGGATAAATGGAGGTGGAGGAGGTGTAGATGGAGTAACGGGAGGAGGGGTAGATGGTCCTACTAGAGTTGCTCCACTGCGGGTAGTAATAGCACTCACATTCGCTCTAGGGTTTGTTTCGGTTGTGGAAGGAAGAGCACCTTAGGGGCGAATGGCTTGTATCATTTGAACGAACTTCCTATCCGTGGACTCTTGCATTTGTCTATTAGATTCTTGCATTGCTTGCATTATTTTCTCATGTTCATTCAATTTTTGCAAAACCAAGTCCATTGGCGGATGAGGTAAATTGAACCCTTGTTGTTGAAAACCTTGGTTTCGGTAAGTGTTATAAGGTGGAAAACCTTGAGGATTGAAACCTTGGTGTTGAAAGCCTTGGTTTTGCATGTGATAATTTCCCTGATTTGCATTTGAGCCCCTCACATTGGCAGTTCCTTGAAAATTAGCTCTTGGTGGCCCTTGGTTGTTTTGGTGGGGTGGGGGTGGTCTTTGTTGAAAGCCGGGTGGAGCCAATTAATTCGTCGAGTTGTAAGACAAGTGATTAACATTGACATTAGGCTTGAAATGAACTCTCTCGGTGTTGTTGTAAGCATACACTTCCCCGTGAGATTGATCATAAGCTTTATCACGATTAGCATAAGAGTGTGGCCCACCACAAGTTTCACAAGTTATATTAAGAGCATGGGCATGTTGAGTGGGAGGTTTATCTCTTAGAACAAGGTGTTTTACTATAGAAGTAAGCTCCTTAATTTGAGTAGTGACTTCACTCTCACTGGCAGTAGACATAGTAGCCCTAACACTCTTGGTTTGGACTTTGGCTTTGTTTTCAATGATAGCCCAAGCTTCATTCATAGTTTTAACCAAAATATTACCCCCTGAGGCACTGTTTAGTGAATCTTGGTCATTCAAACTTAATCCATTATAAAAAGTATTAATTTGATGTACCTTTGTAAAACCGTGTTGTGGACACTTTCTTAAAAGTTCCTTAAAATGATCCCAAGATTCACTAAATGTCTCACCGTACTTTTGTTCAAAGTTTATAATGTCATTCCGCAAAGCGGTAGTACGTGAGGGTGGGAAAAAGTAATTGATAAACTTGGTCTCAAGGTCCGTCGATGTTGTAATACTTTGGGGTGGTTCTTTATCAAGCCAATTCTGGGCTTCCCTCGAGGGAGAAGGGAAAGAGGAGCAAACGAATTGCTTCTTGTGAAACCCCATTGTATTTAACAGTATTGGATAAGTGAACGAACCTTTTTATGTGATCGTGTGGATCATCATGAGTACGACCTAAGAAAGGTGTTGCGGAAACCATTTGGATGAAACCGGACTTGAGCTCGAAGTTGTTGGCGTCAATAGCCGGCACCACAATCGCATCATCGTTGCCTTCGACGTGTGATTGCAAGAGCTCGATCATTGGAAGATTCTCCATTGTGTTGACAACGGGAGGCTCTACAACAGTAGGATCAATAATAGCGGCTTGAATGGACTTCCTTTTGCGTGAACGAGTACGCATACACCTACAAAAGAAAAGAAAAGCAAAGAAATAGAAGAAATAAAGTTAACGTGAAAAAGAAAGTATTTTTGGCGCACAACTTTTGAAAAAGAAATGCTTTTTATGATTTTTCAAATGTTTTTGGATTTTTGAAATTTTAAATTTTTATGGATTTTTAAAAATTTTGAGCAAAAAAAATAACGTTAAAAAATGAACGGATCCCAAGATCCAACGCGTCTCTCACTAAAAACCGTTAATTTCACGAAAAGAGCCGGCAGCGGCGCCATTTAATACAAGGTTTTTGCCAAGTATGAAAAAAGTTATCGTCTCGTCTCGATTCGAATTGAAAAAGCTTAAAAGTGTGACTCAGTTGTTCTTTGTGGAAAATAAAGAAAATGATTATCTATTTTAAAATTAAAGTAAAATGAAAATGTAAATGTCGTTAAGTAAAAGTGGAAGCTTAAAACTTTAAAACTAAAAATTAAGACTTAAAACAAATGACGAGAAGTTAAAACTTTAAAAAGTAAATTTAAAAACTTTAATAAAAATTCAAACTTTAATTAAATCTAAGATTAAACAAATTTAAAATGATACTTAAGAAAAATGGCGGGAAAATTAAAGTTTAAAGCTAAAACAAGAAATAAACAAAACAAAAGTCGGAATCCCAAAATCCTGTCACAATTCGGAATCCACAATTTGCAACTTAATTCGGAAATACAAGATAATCAACCTAATTCGGAATCCGTGTAAGGTACCTAGTTCGGAATCTATGTACTAAACCTAATTCGGAATAAACGTCCTACACATAACTCGGAATGCCTGTCACTCACATAACCCGGAATGAGTGTGCCTTACCTAGTTCGGAATCCGTGAACCGAGTCTAATTCGGAATCAACATCCAGTAGGTAATTCGGAATCCACAAGTATGAACTAGTTCGGAATCACAAACCAAAATGTAATTCGGAATCTCAATTCTTGAAGTAGTTCGGAATGTACTGATACTTGACCTAATTCGGGAAAAAGAAACCGAGACCTGGTTCGGAATATGCCAAAGCTCAATCTAATTCGGAATGTGCCAATTTGCACATAGTTCGGGAAAATTGAATGCTGGACCTAGTTAGGGAAACTAGGGTTTTGGAATAACCCGAATTAGAACAAGACTAAGCAAGACTAAAAATAAGCTAAAAACTAAATAAGCACTTATCTAAAAACTTAACCAAAATAATTTTAAGAAAAAGCATATAAGCCAAAATTTAAAAACTTTTAAAAACACTAAATAATTAAAATATTTAAAATCACTTTTTATAAAATAACTAATAAGCACTTAATTAAAAATAAGAAAATAACAAAATAACAGAATAAGCACTAAACAATATAAGCTATAAAAATCAAACACTAAAAGATCAATAAGCACAATCAAACACAAACATCAATCAATCAAAGAACATGATTAACAAACTACATGATTATCAAAATTAAACAAGATTAAAAAGATTAAGAAAGGTAGAATGAGAATGATCAATCTAAAAAGCTTGAAATTAAGATGATTAAAGATTCAAATTACAAGATTAATGAAAAAGCTTGAAAGACATTAAGAAAAGCTAGAGAGAGAAAGTAATATTAAGGTACTCCTAATTACCTTACAAAAATCTACTAATTATCTAACTAACTAACACCCTCTAATGAAGTGTTTAAGGACTATATATAGGAGGAGGAAAATGTGTTGGTGCTTTCTTCTTTCTTCTCGTCTTTTCGTTTTTTAAAATTCTTCGACTTTCTCGACGTTGTCTTGGGATTTGTCGATATAAATTGAACTCGTCTATTAATTTTCTTCTTCAAATAGACTTGGTTCTTCGACTCCATTAAACTTCCGTCTTTAGACTTTTTCTTCGATAAATCTTCAGAATAGGCCTTGGAATTCCGTTCTTTTTGCACTCTTGATCTTTTGACTTGGTCTTTTCTCGTTTTCTTCGATAAAAGCCCGTGAAAGCCCGTGTTTTCTTCCTTTTTCATCTTTTGGTCCTAAACACAATAAAAACACAAACCACGTATAATTCCGACTTTTACGACATTAAATATACGTTTTGGCTTGGTTATTATTATAGTTAAGTGGTAAAAGGATGGGAGTTTTCACACCTATCAAATCCCCTACACTTCAGCATTGCAATGCCCTCATGCAATGCATTAATTATAAAGCAAGTTTTACATTTTCCATCATAATTAACCTACCTTGGCTTTTTTTAAACATAATACATTAAGATAGAAAATTATAAAATATTCAAAGGAAGAGCACAAGTAAAAAGATAAAAGACTTACATTAGGGTTTTGGATGTCATGAATGTTTATCACCCCAAGTTTCACGTTCCCCATACCAAGCTTAAAAACGAGATCATTGTTATTATAAGTTAGCAAACTAACACAAATTCATGTGGCCCAATTATTCACTTAGACTCCCTTATTCCTAGGTGTATCTCTTATATTTTAATGTTGTCTTGAATGATCACGAGGATGCATTGTTGACTTATTTCGATAGTTATTTAGGCTAAAAATAAAGTAGGACGATTTAATCAATCGTTAGCTAAAGGACAAAATCTTTTAAAACTGCTTCTCGGGACCTCATATAGTTCATATATTGGCATAACTTGCTTCACGATTTGAGACCTTTCTCGGATCGATATTTGGCATTGACTTCATACTTCAAATCTTGAGAGACGTTCATGAAATAATGGTCTTCTCTTCATAATAAGAATTTCTTCACTTGAACTTTTTGAGAGATTCTTCATATTTGGACCACGACTTCTTCATTTTTCTCCAATCTTTATTTGGGATTTTGATATACAACGATCCTCCTCCTTTTAGGACTTGGATCTATTTATCCTCATACCTTGTTAGGGCTTTTTTGGATAGATTTCTCCATGATCTTTACGGGAGTATTTGCTTTTCGTCGTGTGTCTCGATCCTTCATATTGATTTTTGATAAATGATTCTTCACATCACTTTGGATCTTTAGCAACAAAATGTAGCCCTCATGCCTTGTTAGGGCCTTTTCGGACTCGCCAATCTTCGCATCCCGCTTCAATAAGTTATGCATTGGCTATGGACTCTAATTAATACCGAGCAACTTTTAAACGATCTTGGGCTAGAAGCTAAGTAACTTTTCAAATCGTACAACCTTACTTATTGCAATTGAATTTATTAACAAGCGATGGGAGAAAAATCTCATAATTAACTCATATAAATTCATGAAAGAATACCAAACATATAATTGACTCTATCATCTCTCGTTCTCCACAATTTAAAATCTCAAGGAATGAGACTCGTGGATGCTTAGCCAATTAAATCAAAGTTTTGGGTTTTCAAGTCATCTATAGGATCTTGCATCTTCTTAGACTTTTTCAAGTTTAGAATTTGCGTTTTAAAGTTCCCTTGATAAATGACTTTCTATGATCAATTATAGGAACTTGCGAAAAGTTCTTGTTCTTAACCCGTAAGAGTTAAGACTTCTGCGTTTTAAAGTTCCCTATATAAAAGCCTAGCAAAACTTGACTTAAACACGTTAAGGATACTAGCTAGAGTAAACTTAGATAAGTAAACTCGGGTTGAGTCAAAAGATTCACAACGTTTGAAAATTAAAACCACTTTATTCACAATTTATTCTAGCAAAGAAAGAAAATAACTATACAACGGTAAAACTACTAGGCCAAAATAGATCAAAAATTTTGAAAAATGTCGAAAAATCAATTTTCCTGTTTAAATGAGGACAAATACAAGGAAAAGCCCACTTAACTTCGATAGAAGTCCTCCTACACTTAATATAAAAATTGTCCTCAATGTTTAAGCATGTGGGAGTAAACTCCCCTACACTTAGGACATTGTGCACGTTGTTTAAATCTTGCTAAGGAAGAGACAACTAAAGTGATTCCTATTTCAATCATAAATGATAAAATAATGAATCAAAAGAGTTTAGGATAGAACCGGGAAGACGGGAACACAGGATTACGGTTCGTCAAAAGTCATCAAGAATGGATCGTTGAAAGATCGAATCCCTGTACATGATAAGAAAGAAAACAACAATCAAATACTAGGGTCTCCCCTACACTTATTATAAAAAAACAAATAAAAAGGATAGATACTGCGGGTTGCCTCCCGAGGAGCGCTTGTTTTTGTTAACCGAGTCGTGAGCCTGACTCGACCTTGATTAACATGGTAAGAAGCTTGAAGAACATCCACCAGGATCAAATACACGGTTTTTATCCATCAAGTAGCACAAGCTTAAGGCGAAAAAGGCAAGCCAAAGAAGAGTAGGCAAGGTTCCCTTAAGCAGAGATTGAGCATAGTGGTAGAGAGTGTGATGAGGTGCAAGCATATCTCCATTGTTTCCAAAAATCTTTATTTTATTTCATCAGATGGGTACTGAGATGGCTTAAAAATTGCAATACCGGGATCGAACACCTTTTCCTTTAGGGGAAAATAACACTCAGGCTCAGTAGACCTTGAAGAAGATCCGCTCATAAATCTTACAATCTCATCCTCAGAAGGTGGATAGAGAGGTGTCAAGACATAGGTACTAAGGATATTGGTGTCTTCCGGCCTCTTCTCCTTTGAAACGGGTTTCTTCATATCTGGAGGAGGATAAAGACCATAATCAAAGTCCAAAGAAGGAGAATCATTCTCATTGGGGAAGTAAGTATTGAGAAAAGTAGCAAAATCTTCCTCAAATGAGTAGTCATCCAAAGTAGGATCAAGTATTGGTGGCGGAGGATCTTCCTCAAAAATAGGAGCAAGGTCACCATTTGAAGAATCACTCGAAAGAGTATCAACATCATCAAAGTCATCATAAGTTGGCATGTTATTATACTCTGAATAAAAATCATCAGAATCATCCATATCAGAACTAGAATCATCATCATTGTCATCATAGATTGGTGGAGACTCATAAATTGGTGGGGAATCCAAATTGGAGAAAGAATCATGAGAATCATCCACAGGATCATGAAAGAGTGGATTATCATAGCAAGACTCGAAAAGAGGATTTTCATATACAACAAAATCATCAAGCTTTATACTCTCCAAAGTAGTAGTAAGCTCTTCTTGAAGCACATTAATCATTTTCACTGATTCTTTTCCATTTGATTTACTTGTAATTTTCCCCATCTTAAAAACTTGTGCATCATTCCCGACCCTTAGAATAAGTTCACATTCGACAAAATCAATTAAAGTTTTTCCGGTCCTCAAGAATGGTCGTCCTAGTATTAACGGAATACGAGGGTCCATTTCATAATCAACAACAACAAAATCGACCGGAAAAGTGAAGGTACCAACTTTAATAAATACATCTTTAGAAATACCAACGGGGTAAGCGAGAGTTCGATTTGCTAGCTCAAGAGTCATCTTTGTTGGTGTAAGGTCGGGTTATGATAGCTTTTTCCAAACACTTAAAGGCATCAGATTAATACTTTCCCCGAGATCGGCTAAGGCAGGAAATTATTCAACCTTGTTAAAAATGCAAGGCAACACGAAATGACCGGGATCTCCAAGTTTTTTCGGAAGTTCTTTAAGAAGGACTGTAGAACATTTTTCATTTAAGCGTGTGTTGACAAACTCAGCCATCTTTTCCTTCTTGTTAAGCAATTCCTTGAATGCTTTGACGAATTTCGGCATTTGGACAAGTGCTTCAATAAGGCTAATGTTGAAATTCATTTGAGAGGTCATCTTTAAATAGGAAGTAATTTGAGAATCCTCTTTAGTAAGCAATTTTCACTTTTCTAACCGAGAAGGATAAGGAATGTTGGGTTTAGGTGGTGTAGGTGTAGCGGGTAAAGGTTGAGATGTTGAGGGTTGAGAAGTAGAAGGTTTAGAGGTGGACGGTGGGGTTGGTGGGGGGTGTTGCTTGGGTACTTATTCATTAAGAGGTAGAGACGGTAATGGAGAACTAGTACTAGGTGTTGTAGTAGGAAGGATAAATGGAGGTGGAGGAAGTGTAGATGGAGTAATGGGAGGAGGGGTAGATGGTCCTACTAGAGTTGCTCCACTGCGGGTAGGAATAGCACTCACATTCGCTCTAGGGTTTGTTTTGGTTGTGGAAGGAAGAGCACCTTGGGGGCGAAGGGCTTGTAACATTTGAACGAATTTCCTATCTGTGGACTCTTGCATTTGTCTATTAGATTCTTGCATTGCTTGCATTATTTTCTCATGTTCATTCAATTTTTGCAAAACCAAGTCCATTGGCGGATGAGGTAAATTGAACCCTTGTTGTTGAAAACCTTGGTTTGGGTATTGGTTATAAGGTGGAAAACCTTGAGGATTGAAACCTTGGTGTTAAAAGCCTTGGTTTTACATGTGATAATTTCCCTGATTTTCATTTGAGCCCCTCACATTGGCAGTTCCTTGAAAATTAGCTCTTGGTGGCCCTTGGTTGTTTTGGTGGGGTAGGGGTGGTCTTTGTTGAAAGCCGGGTGGAGCCAAGTAATTCGTCGAGTTGTAAGACAAGTGATTAACATCGACATTAGGCTTGAAATGAACTCTCTCGGTGTTGTTGTAAGCATACACTTCCCCGTGAGATTGATCATAAGCTTTATCACAATTAGCATAAGAGTGTGGCCCACCACAAGTTTCACAAGTTATATTAAGAGCATGGGCATGTTGAGTGGGAGGTTTATTTCTTAGAACAAGGTGTTTTGCTATAGAAGTAAGCTCCTTAATTTGAGTAGTGACTTCACTCTCACTAGCAGTAGCCATAGTAGCCCTAACACTCTTGGTTTGGACTTTGGCTTTGTTTTCAATGATAGCCCAAGCTTTATTCATAGTTTTACCCAAAATATTACCCCCCGAGGCACTGTTTAGTGAATCTTGGTCATTCAAACTTAATCCATTATAAAAAGTATTAATTTAATGTACCTTTGTAAAACCGTGTTGTGGACACTTTCTTAAAAGTTCCTTAAAACGATCCCAAGATTCATTAAATGTCTCACCGTACTTTTGTTCAAAGTTGATAATGTCATTCTGCAAAGCGGTAGTACGTGAGGGTGGGAAAAAGTAATTGATAAACTTGGTCTGAAGGTCCGTCCATGTTGTAATACTCTGGGGTGGTTCCTTATCAAGCCAAGTCCGAGCTTATCCCTCGAGGGAGAAGGGAAAGAGGATCAAACGAATTGCTTCTTGTGAAACCCCATTGTATTTAACAGTATTGGATAAGTGTACGAACCTTTTTATGTGATCGTGTGGATCATCATGAGTACGACCTAAGAAAGGTGTTGCGGAAACCATTTGTATGAAACCAGACTTGAGCTCGAAGTTGTTGGCGTCAATAGCCGGCACCACAATCGCATCATCGTTGCCTTCGACGTGTGATTGCAAGAGCTCGATCATTGGACGATTCTCCATTGTATTGACAACGGGAGGCTCTACAACAGGAGAATCAATAATAGCGGCTTGAATGGACTTCCTTTTGCGTGAACGAGTACGCATACACCTACAAAAGAAAAAAAAGCAAAGAAATAGAAGAAATAAAGTTAACGTGAAAAAGAAAGTATTTTTGGCGCAAAACTTTTGAAAAATAAATGCTTTTTATGATTTTTCAAATGTTTTCGGATTTTTGAAGTTTTAAATTTTTATGGATTTTTGAAAATTTTTGAGCAAGAAAAATAACGTTAAAAAATGAACGGATCCCAAAATCCAACGCGTCTCTCACTAAAAACCGTTAATATTCATGAAAACAGCCGGCAATAGCGCCATTTAATACAAGGTTTTTGCCAAGTATGAAAAAAGTTATCGTCTCGTCTCGATTCGAATTGAAAAGGGTTAAAAGTGTGACTCAGTTGTTCTTGGTGGAAAATAAAGAAAATGATTATCTATTTTTAAATTAAAGTAAAATGAAATTGTAAATGTCGTTAAGTAAAAGTGGAAGCTTAAAACTTTAAAACTAAAAATTAAGACTTAAAACAAATGACGAGAAATTAAAACTTTAAAAAGTAAATTTAAAAACTTTAATAAAAATGCAAACTTTAATTAAATCTAAGATTAAACAAATTTAAAATGAAACTTAAGAAAAATGGCTGGAAAATTAAAGTTTGAAAGCTAAAACAAAAATAAACAAAACAAAAGTCGGAATCCCAAAATCCTGTCACAATTCGGAATCCACAATTTGTAACTTAATTCGTAATACAAGATAATCAACCTAATTCGGAATCCGTGTAAGGTACCTAGTTCGGAATCTATGTACTAAACCTAATTCGGAATGAACGTCCTACACATAACTCGGAATGCCTGTCACTCACATAATCCGGAATGAGTGTGCCTTACCTAGTTCGGAATCCGTGAACCGGGTCTAATTTGGAATCAACATCCAGTAGGTAATTCGGAATCCACGAGTATGAACTAGTTCGGAATCACAAACCAAAATGTAATTCGGAATCTCAATTCCTGAAGTAGTTCGGAATGTACTGATACTTGACCTAATTCGGGAAAAAGAAACCGAGACCTAGTTCGGAATATGCCAAAGCTCAATCTAATTCGGAATGTGCCAATTTGCACATAGTTCGGGAAAGTTGAATGGTGGACCTAGTTAGGGAAACTAGGGTTTTGGAATAACCCGAATTAGAACAAGATTAAGCAAGACTAAAAAATAAGCTAAAAACTAAATAAGCACTTATCTAAAAACTTAACCAAAATGATTTTAAGAAAAAGCAAATAAGAAAAATTTAAAAACACTAAATAATTAAAATATTTAAAATCACTTTTTATAAAATAACTAATAAGCACTTAATTAAAAATAAGAAAATAACAAAATAAGCACTAAACAATATAAGCTATAAAAATCAAACACTAAAAGATTAATAAGCACGATCAAACACAAACATCGATCAATCAAAGAACATGATTAACAAACTACATGATTATCAAAATTAAACAAGATTAAAAAGATTAAGAAAGGTAGAATGAGAATGATCAATTGAAAAAGCTTGAAATTAAGATGATTAAAGATTCAAATTACAAGATTAATGAAAAAGCTTGAAAGACATTAAAAAAAGCTAGAGAGAGAAAGTAATATTAAGGTACTCTTAATTACCTTACAAAAATCTACTAATTATCTAACTAACTAACACCCTCAAATGAAGTGTTTAAGGACTATATATAGGAGGAGGAAAATGTGTTGGTGCTTTCTTCTTTCTTCTCGTCTTTTCGTTTTTTTTAATTCTTCGACTTTCTCGACGTTGTCTTGGGATTTGTCGATATAAATTGAACTCGTCTATTAATTTTCTTCTTCAAATAGACTTGGTTCTTCGACTCCATTAAACTTCCGTCTTTAGACTTTTTCTTCGATAAATCTTCAGAATAGGCCTTGGACTTCCGTTCTTTTTGCACTCTTGATCTTTTGACTTCGTCTTTTCTCGTTTTCTTCGATAAAAGCCCGTGAAAGCCCGTGTTTTCTTCCTTTTTAATAATTTGGTCCTAAAACACAATAAAAACACAAACCATGCATAATTCCGACTTTTATGACATTAAATATACGTTTTGGCTTGGTTATTATTATAGGTAAGTGGTAAAAGGATGGGTGTTTTCACACCTATCAAATACTGAACTAAAGAGAGTATAACAAGGACAATAAAACAATTCCACATAGTCGAAAAGAGAGGAAGAATGACTATGAGGAAAAACAAAAACAAGGACGATAAACAAGTTGTTTGCACAAACAATGACAAGCATTGAAGAAAGAGGTGTGTACGCGATGCTATCAATCCAAAGACAAGTCAAAGGAGAGGATCTTTGTAACACCCCCAAATTTATACAACTCAATACAGCGGAAGACTCGTTGGTGTTACGGGATAGCACATTACTCACATCATAGACAACGCTTAAAAATCACGTCATTTATTAATAAGGCATTTCCATTCATAAATATCAAATTTACATATGTCCCAAGTCATTATATTTTATACAGGTTTTACAAAGCATTGAATGGAAATTATTGTTTAAGTGTGGGCCATGAATTCTTGTTGACTTCCCAAGAATTACCTTCAAGTACCTGAGATAAAACATGTTAAAAGAAAATGTCAGCGATAACGCCGAGTGAATTCATAGAGTTTAATAAAATCCCTCAATATAACTTTAGTATAAAATTATTACCAAAAATCATTTCGTACAAATCATTGTAATAGGCCATAAAATAGCCAAAGTCATTTTTATACAAATCCTTATCGAAAATCATAATATAGGCATTTGCCTTAAAAATCATTATACGAGCCAATGTCGTAAAAGCATCATACAATACGTCTTATGACGTTGTATAAAGTTAAATAAAAACCGTTATATGAATATGGTTATATAAAACCAAAACACGAACATAATATCAATAGTATGACCCTGTATTGCTAGTAAGGCAATACATCGTAATTTGGTGTGTATAGCAGTATTTCGTTAATTGGATTATTATAAGCCGCATGACATTGTTACCTTACTATAACAAACAACGGGTAGCTAGCCCGAAACTCAATTTGCCCATCTAAATTAGCGTGTCGTCACAAAGGTCACGCTATGTAAATCTTCTCATACATAAATTCGCTTAACAATCAATGTGGCACGACGGGGATCAACCGTCAAGGCGCGAACTGGGGTGATCGTCCCCAAATATTACTATTATATGCATAAGCGTCTACCAAATCCCGGTAGTTCACAATTCATGCTAATGGGACTTTTAGTGACATAACCTAACTTTAATAATCCATTTTATCTCATCTATCGGGTCATTTAATCATTCATCGGGTCATACAATCATTCGGGTCCAAATCAATAAACAAACAATCGGGACAACTAGTGTCCTATTTCATAAAAACTAACATGTTATATCCCTCGCGGGTTTATCAAACATTTCATAAAAACATTTAAAAGAGTGCGAGGCTATGAACTCACATTGATGTGGGAAGGCGATTATCGGCGATTTGGATGTACGGTACGTGCTTCAATCACGGAAACCTAGACAAATAATACTCGTCTTAGACTCTTGTCCAATGACTTTATAAAAATAACAATTATGTATACATATGATGATTTTATATATATGATGATCAAGTGGGTTTATATATTCTCGTTTACTCACTTTAGTGTTTATGTTTTGGTAACTTCTTACTAGTTCACTAGTTTTACCTATATACGTGTTTTAGGTCCAATAAGCCTATTATAAGTTCATTAACTTGTATTAATCTATTTCATACTTGTATTATCAGTATTTACCCTTTACATGTTGGGCCTAAATGGGTTAAGTCCAATAAATAAGTTTATAAGTGTTTTAGCCCATTTTGTTGTATTATTAGTCCAATAACGTTAACTTAGCCCGTTAATGTCCGTATGTTGTATAGTTCGGGTTTTATCGGTTTTTACTTGTTATATATGTTTATATATCAGTATATGAGTGATACTCGAGATTTTGGTATGGTTCAGATTAATTCTCGGAATCTTCTCGAATTGATCACAGCTCAAAGTGGAATGATTGTTCTTGGTGAAAAATAGGGGGTTTGGTTTTCTATTCTACTAAAAAGGTAAATGAATGAAGTAAATAAATATTTAAACCAAAAACAGTTAATGAAATAAAACTTGAATTAAAATTAAACAATTAATCGATAAAGCAGTTAAATAACCTCACTGAAAACTTGCTTGATTCGGAATAATGTTGTTGATGTGGAATAACTGAAGAAATGCTCTATCCAGAATAATCAACAAGGATGGTTCATTCGGAATACAAGGTTTATCCGGAATAAAAGCTCCATGCGGAATAATTAGGCTATTCGGAATAATTGGCTTATGCGGAATAAATGGCTATCCGGAATAAAAGGTGCTACTCGGAATAAATGGTTCTATCCGGAATAAGGTGCTATCCGGAATAAATGGCTACTCGGAATAATGTTCTACTTGGAATATAAGTCTATGCGGAATAAAAAGGCTATTCGGAATAAAAAGGCTATTCGGAATAAAAAGGTTATTCGGAATAAATAGGCTATTCGGAATAATTGGCTTATGCGGAATAAATGCTACTCGGAATAAATGGCTACTCGGAATAAATGGGCTATCCGGAATAATAAATATTCCGGATGGAAAAACTCTATGCGGAATAAAAATAGACAATGTCTTGTTCGGAATATTCTGGGTACGAACAACAGTAGAAACAGAGAGATACGATTTTTAACCAAATCGAGCCAAATACACAAAAAGATTTAAACCAAACTAAACACAAATCATTTACTAACCATAAACAACAAATCCTAATCATAAAAACACAAAACTCACTAACTTTTGAAGATCAAATCACCAAAATAAAACTTAGAAAACTTTGAATCAATAAGAACTAGATGAACAAGATGGAATGAAAGATTTGTATTGAAAGCTTAGTATTAAAAAAACTAAATGAAAGATTTAAACTTACAAATTTATGAAAGATTAAAAATCACCAAACACCCTAATGGTGATGGTGAAAACCTACGAACAAGAGAGAGAAAAGAAAAGGGAGAAAAACAAAAAAACAAAAAAACTGGCCAAAAAGTGTGAAGGGATCTCTTTATATAGGTCTTCCATTTGGTTGGTGAGTGGGCTTTCTCCCTATCTTCTTGTCTTCTCGTCTCTTCAGAAAAGTTGACGTTTTTTATTCTGATTCGGGATTTGTCGACGATTAAATTCAACTCGTCTTTAAATTTCTTCGTTTAATAGACTTGAGTTTCTTCGACATATGTAAATCTTCCATCTTTGGTCCTTCTCTTCGATAAATATTCAAACAGGCCCATTGACTTCAAATCTTTTGCATCTCTTGGACAATAGACTTCGTCTTGAGTCTTTTTCTTCGATAAATCCCGTGCAATCCCATGTTTTCTCCAATATCCATCCGGTTGGCTCTGAAAACATAATAAACACAAAAACCATGCATAATTCAAAACAAATGATATTAAACACGCGTTTTGGTCTTGTTTTAGTAAGAAATAAGTGGTAAAAGGATGGGTGTTTTCACACCTATCAAATCCCCTACACTTAACCATTGCCATGCCCTCATGCAATGCTTAGCGATAAAGCAAGTTTACACTTTTCTCACAATCAATCAACCTTGGCCTTATTAAAATACTACTAAACAAAAATTAAAGTACCAAGAGAAATTAAAACTTTAAAGTAAACAAAAGGATAGAAAACTATTTTCACTTGAAAATAGCTGTATGGAAATAACTTGCAAAGAGATCAAGGACTTACATTAGGGCTTTGGTGCTGCGAAGATTTATCACCCTCAAGTTTCACATTCCCCAAACTAAGCTTAAAAACGAGATCATTGTTATTATAAGTTAGCAAAACAAACACTTACACACATGGCTTAATTATATGCTTAAACTCCCTTATTCCTAAGTGTATCTCTTATATTTTATTTTTGTCTTAGAATGATCATGAAGATGCATTTTTGGACTTATTTCGATAGTTTATTTAGGCTGAAAGCAAAGTAGGACGATTTGATCAATAGTTAGCTAAAGGACAAAATCTCTTAAAACTGCTTCTCGGGATATCAAAAAGTTCATATCTTGGCATAACTCGGTTCACGATTTGAGACCTTTCTCGAGCCGATATTTGGCATGTACTTCATACTTCATATCTTGAGAGACGTGCTTGAGATAATGGTATTCTCATCGTTAATAGAGTTTCTTCACTTGGAGACTTTTGAGGGGTACTCCAACTTTGTTGACCACGACTTCATGATTATTTCTTCAATCTCTAATTGGGATTTTGAGATACAACGATCCGCCTCCTTTTCGGACTTGGATCTATTTATCCTCATACCTTGTTAGGGTCTTATCGGATAGACTTCTCCATGATCTTTATGGGAGTTGATTGCTTTTCGTCGTGAGTCTTGATCCTTCATATTGATTTTGGAAATAATGCTTTTCACATCACCTTGGATCTTTAGCAATAAGATTGAATCCTCATGCCTTGTTAGGGCCTTTTCAGACTCGCCAATCTTCGCGCCCCGCTTCATAAGTTATGCCTTGGCTATGAACTCTTATCATTACCGAGCAACTTTTAAACGATCTTGGGCTAGAAGCTAAGTAACTTTTCAAATCGTACGACCTTACTTATTGCAGATAAATTATTAGCAAGTGATGGGAAAATAGGCAAATAATTACACCAAGTGAGCTTGTGCAAGAATACCGACTTATAATTGACTCTATCATTTCTCGTCCTCCACAATTTAAAATCTCAAGTAATGAGACTCGTGGATGCTTAGCCTAATAAACCAATTAAGGTCTACATGGTTAAGGATACTAGCTAGAATAAACTTGGATAAGTCTATTCGGGTTGAGTCAAAATAATCGCAACGGGCCTAATATGTCAAAGATTTCAAAACTAGCTACACCACTTTATTAATATTTTTGACTTTATTGCGGAATATATACATATGAAAGCAACGATAAAAATTTAAAAATTACGACTAAATGGCCAAAGTTAATAAAAAATTTGAAAAATGTTGAAAAAATATGATTTTCCGGTTAAATGAAGGCATTTTCATGGAAAAGTCCACTTAAAACTTCGATAGAAGTCCCCCCTACACTTAAGATAAACATTGTCCTCAATGTTTAAGCGTGTGGGAAAAGTCTCCCCTACACTTATGACATTGTGCACGTTGGTTAAATCAAGTTAAGGAAGAGACGACTAAAGTGATCAATTTCAAATGTGAGTATGGAGAAAATTGAATCATGATAGTTGAGAGATAGAACCGGATTTCGGATAACACGGGAGCACGGTTCTTCAAAGGTTCCAAAAGTGCATTCATCCCTGTAATCACATCACCACACAAACACAAAGAACCTATAGAGGCCCCCTACACTTAGGAGGTTAAAACAGAAAAGGATAGATACTCGGGTTGCCTCCCGAGGAGCGCTTGTTTTTGATAACCGAGTCCCGAGCCTGACTTGACCCAAAATTAGTTCATGGGAAACGTGGTGAGGGATGGAATCATCTCATGAGAGATGTCCTCACCAAAGTATAACTTCACTCGTTGGCCATTCACCTTAAAATTAGGTCCATTAGGTTGAGCGAGCTCGAGAGTACCATATGGAAAAATTTGGGCAATGGTGAATGGGCCGGACCAACGAGATTTCAACTTGCCCGAAAAGATTTTCAACTGAGAGTTAAAGAGTAAAACTTTGTCTCCAACTTGTAACTCTCGGTTTTTAATCTTAGAGTCATGAATGAGCTTAGTCCTTTCCTTATAGATCAAAGAATTTTCATAAGCCTCATTCCGGAGTTCATTCAGCTCATTGAGTTGGATCTTACGTAGGTCACCGGCTTTGTTGATATCGAAATTAGCCAACTTCAAGGCCCAGTAAGCCTTGTGCTCCAACTCAATGGGGAGGTGGCATGCCTTTCCGTACACGAGACGATATGGTGTACAACCAATCGGAGTCTTGTAAGCGGTACGAAAAGCCCACAAAGCATCATCAAGTTTATCAGCCCATGAGGCACGATGCTCTCCCACGGTTCTTTCAAGAATTCGCTTTAATCCTCGGTTAGAGATTTCAGCCTGGCCATTAGTTTGTGGGTGGTATGCGGTGGAAAGACGATGATTTACACCATACTTAGCCATGACTCTTGCGAATTGGTCATTGCAAAAATGAGTCCCGCGATCACTAATAATGGCACGAGGCACACCGAATCTAGCGAATATCGAATTCAAAAAGTTACAAACCACCCTTGCGTCATTAGTGGGTAAAGCTTTGGCTTCAACCCATTTAGAAACGTAGTCAACGGCTACAAGGATGTATTTGTTTCCTTTAGAGGAATGGAATGGCCCCATAAAGTCGATACCCCAAACATCAAAGATTTCACATTCTTGAATGAAATTTTGAGGGATCTCATCTTTATGTGTGATCTTACCTTGTTTTTGGCAAGCATCACAACGTTTAACCATCTCGTGAGCATCACGATAAATGGTGGGCCAATAAAATCCCGAGTCAAACACTTTTTTTGCGGTGTAGTTGTGACCAAAGTGACCACCGGTGGGTCCTTTGTGGCAAGCTGCGAGAATATCTAAAGTTTTCGGTCCATCAACACATCGGCGAATAATCAAATCAGCACATTGTTTGAATAGATACGGGTCATCCCAAAAGTAAGTCTTAATGTCTTTGAAGAACTTCTTCTTTTGTTGGGATGTTAGCCCGTCAACAAGAATTCCACCCGCCAAGTAGTTTGCAAAGTCCGCAAAACACGGGGTTTCATCAGAAGTCAAGTTGATAGACATTAAGGTCTCCAGGGGAAAAGATTCATTGATCTCTTTGTTCGGATGATCCCCTTGGTAAGGATCCTCAAGTCTACTGAGATGATCCGCGGCTAGGTTTTCAGCTCCCTTCTTATCACGAATTTCGATTTTAAATTCTTGAAGTAGCAAAACCCAGCGAAGAAGTCTTGGTTTGGAATCTTGTTTAGTTAACAAGTACTTCAACGCGGAATGATCGGTATACACGATGGTGGTAGAAAGGACAAGATAGGGGCGGAACTTTTCAAAGGCATAGACAACAACTAAAAGCTCTTTTTCGGTTGTCGTGTAATGCAATTGAGCCCCCGTCATTGTCTTGCTAGCGTAATGGATCAGTTGGAAGTGTTTGTTCACTCTTTGGCCCAAAACCGCTCCAATAGCAAAGTCGCTAGCATCACACATCAACTCAAAGGGAAGCTCCCAATTAGGGGTAACCAAGACCGGTGCCTTAGTTAGCTTATCCTTAAGAAGGTTGAAGGCTTCAATACACTCGTTGGAAAAGATAAAAGGAGCATCCTTTTCTAAGAGGAGGGTCATCGGGCGAGCGATTTTAGAAAAATCTTTGATAAATCGACGGTAGAAGCCCGCATGACCGAGGAAACTTCTCACACCCTTCACGGATGAAGGTGGAGGCAACTTAGCAATAACATCGACTTTAGCACGGTCCACTTCAAGATCGGCTTTGGAAATTTTGTGTCCTAGCACGATGCCCTCTTTTACCATGAAATGGCATTTTTCCCAATTAAGAACAAGGCGAGTGTCTTCGCACCGCTTAAGCATACGTTCTAAATTGGCAAGGCAAGCAGAGAAAGAATCACCATAAACCGAGAAATCATCCATGAATACTTCCATAGTTTCTTCAACCATGTCATGGAAGATAGCCATCATACACATTTGGAACGTCCCAAGAGCATTGCATAAACCGAAAGGCATGCGTTTGTAAGCAAATGTTCCGTAGGGATAAGTGAATGTTGTCTTTTCTTGGTCTTTGGGATCGATGGGAATTTGAAAATACCCGGAGAAGCCGTCTAAGAAGCAGTAATAGTCATTACCAGCTAGACGCTCGAGCATTTGATCCATGAAAGGAAGAGGAAAGTGATCTTTTCTCGTGGAATCATTGAGCTTGCGGTAGTCGATACAAACTCTCCACCCAGTAACGAGACGAGTGGGAATCAACTCGTTATGTTCATTGGGAACAACGGTTATTCCGCCCTTCTTGGGCACACAATGGACGGGACTTACCCATGGCGAATCCGAAATAGGGTAAATCAAGCCGGCATCAAGAAGTTTGATAACCTCTTGTTTGATGACGTCATGAATACGAGGATTAACCCTTCTTTGGCTCTGGATTGCGGGTTTAAAGTCATCTTCCATGAGAATCTTGTGAGTACAAAAGTTTGGATCAATTCCGCGGATATCGGAAATTTTCCAAGCAATTGCCTTCTTATGATCTTTAAGCACGGCGATGAGGCGAGATTTCTCTTCTTCTTTCAAGTCCTTAGCAATGATGACGGGCGACTTCTTCTTATCTTCAAGGAACACATACTCGAGATGGGGCGGAAACTCCTTAAGTTCTAAATCCGGAGGATTTTCGATGGGAGGCGGATTCAAAGTCGGTGCATCGATAGCAATATCCTTGGGAGATGGTGGAGAAATATTGTCTTCTTTAAGAAGGTTTTCAATGAGGCGAAGATCTTCATCCCAATCGGTGGGAGAATCATCATGTTCTAAGTTCACATCTCCCATGGTGGCTTCTAAATCTTTCCAAAGGAAATCACTTTCTCCAAATAGAGATAGTGATGAATCAATAGAGGAAACGGTCTCAACATTGGGAAGAGAAGTAGGAATACTTTTACAAGCATCAATAAAGTGTTCTTCACAAGCCTCATCAAGAACGTCACTGCAATTAACACTCTCGTATGAATAAGGCTGTTTAGAAAGCTTTCCCATGTTGAAGACAATTTTATCGTCACCCACTCTCATGATAAGCTCACCGGCTTCAACATCGATGAGAGTGCGACCGGTCCTCAGGAATGGACGTCCAACGATTAATGGCACACGAGGGTCCATATCGTTGTCGATGACGACGAAATCGGCAGGAAAAGTGAATTTGTCGACTCCTACAAAAACGTCTTCGGCTATCCCCACTGGATAAGCAACCGTACGGTTAGCTAATTCCAAAGTCATTTTGGTGGGGACTAGCTCAGGGAGAGATAATTGCTTCCAAACGCTTAAGGGCATTAAGTTAATACTGGCACCTAGATCGGCTAGGGCCATGCAATTCTCTACTCCCGGGAAGTTGCAAGGGATTAAGAAACGACCCGGATCACCAAGCTTGGTTGGAAATTTCCTTAAGAGCACTGCAGAGCAATTCTCATTAAGTTGGGTATTAGCGATATCAAGAAGCTTTTCCTTGTCACTCAGAAGATCTTTGAACATTTTCGCGTATTTGGGCATGTGAGCGAGAGCCTCAGCGAAGGAGATGTTGAAATTCAATTGTTTAAACATTTTAAGGAAGTTCGAAACCTGAATATCGTCCTTGCTTTTGAGCTTCTCTTTCCTCAACCTTGAAGGATAAGGTATATCGAAAGAAGAGGAAGTCTTTGGGATCGAAGGATCACTCACATCCTTGGGTGGAGGAGGGGTAGAAGTAAGAGGTGTAGGAATTAGGGTAGTAGAAGGTTGAGGAATAGGAGCAGGTGACTCGTTTTCCTTAGTCACAATCACCGGTGGAGGTATAGGAAGCTCGGGTTCCTTGTTACCTTTGCCACTGTGAGTGGTGATTGCTTTCATCTCCCCTCTTGGATTCGCAACGGTGTTACTCGGAAGAGTACCCGAAGAAGAGGGTTGATTACCTTGGAAGAAACAAGCCATCATGTTCCTTAAGTCATTCGTTTGACTTGCCAAAGTGTTTCTCATATCAGCTCTCAGATCGTTTCCTTGCTTCACCATGTCTGCTTTCAAGTTGAGCACTTCTCGCTGGAGATTTTCCACAATCACATCATTGGTCCGCATGTAGGTTTCAACATCTTGGTGTAATGCGGTGGGTTGGTTGGGAGGGGGAGCATGGTAAGCGGGTGGTTGATAAGCAGGTTGTTGGTAAACTTGGTTGTTTCTTTGAGGTGGATATGGTTGTTTATGAGGTGGTTGGTATGGTGCACGAGGTTGTTGTTGAGGAGGGCGATTAAGGTTTTGTTGTTGGTTTAGGTTGTTAGGAGGAAAACTGGGTGGGGAAAGAAAGTTGTTTGAGCGGTAGCTAAGCAAGTTGCGGTCACCTTGAGGACGAGCTTGATAAGCGGCCGGAGGATAGGTACCGTATGCTGCATTCACATTCTCAGAAGGGTAGTTGATATGAGCTTAAATACTCATATCATTTGTAGCTTTAAACAATGAAATTATGCATGGAATGTATCAAAAATTCCTTGTATATGTGTATTTCTTGTTTGAATGTGTGTAGGTACCAAGTTCGCGAAAACCGGCAATACCGACACGAGTTTGAAGAAAAGATCGAGAAGCCAAGGGACAAGTCGTTTTTAAAGACGGGATTCAAGTTTTGGAAATAATATTTGTCAAGTGGGACCCACAATTGGATAAAATGGGCTCAAAGGCCCATTTAAGTTTCAAATAATAATTTTTAAAATCCAAATGGCCAAAAAAAGGGATTGTGAAATACGGCTGAGAAACTATTATTGGCCCAAGCCCAAACTGAAATGAAATAATATCAAGCTATTTGGGCCTTAGGGTTTTTGAATAAACGAATTGTGAATTCATCACATTCACAATTATCTTGGTACACAATAAATACCCACTCCACTCGTTTTTCTCTTTACACGTCACAAATGCACTCATCCTCACAGCTAAATAAACAAACACCACTCACACGTTTCATTCATTTACACACACATTAAATATTATTTCGATACTTTCTATGTGTGCACTTTCTTATCCATTTCCTCTATCTTCCCCAAACTAAATAAACCAGACGAAAATTTACTGCTCATAAAACCCTAGCCAGTAATTACCCAAAATTAATTGGGGATTTTTACCTACACGTTTAATTCATAAAAAGGGGAATAAAACCCCCATGGTTTTAGGAAGAGAGGGTATGGTGAGGCGAAGATACGTGGCGTTTTTCTACTGGCTTTGATACCTCACCAATCCTTATTATCCAATCAGAGAGCAAGAAAGAAACACAACTAACACACGGATGCCACGTTGGCAATCCGTGTGCTAGTGAGTGTTATATCATCCATCCGATCAACAAAGGAAAGAGAGAATGACGTCCAAGGGCTGGAAATCAAAAGGAATATTCCTTAGAAGATTCAGTTATCCTCTCAGCAAAGCCCTTGGGGAGGCTATAAAAACCCCCAATTATCTTGTAAAAAATCATCCTTTCTTTTACTTAAAGTTATTCTGTAGAAATAGTTTTAGAAATTAATCTTGTATTTCTTTTATCAAGTTTTGTATTATTTTTCTGGAAATTAATGAAAGATTCAGTCAGTTTACTTTAATTCGTGATTTATTTTTATTGATTAAATTGATATGCGTATTAATTTTTATTTACTGTTTCACAAAATAATGTTTGAGATGTTAGATTTAAACTAATCAATAGTTTAAGTTTAATATTAGAAGTAAAAAATTGGATATAATATTTTCCCTACTGGAAAATATTCACAAGCAATCTGGAGGTTTTTCTGGTTCGATTTAATCATGGTGACTGGTGTTGGTGTTTCGATTTGTGGTTTAAATGGTGTTATGGTGGTAATGACGTTTAGTAGTTAAGCCAGCTCAGCGCTGCGTTTCTTCACAAAAGAGATCTTCAAAAAGGTGCTAATCCCTTTTACTTTACATGTCTATTAGATTAAATTATATTTGAATATTAATATGCTTTAGTTGATTGAGTGGTTCGAATGTGTTTGTTATTGTTTGGTTTATGTATTTAGAGATTGATAAAATATATCTGCTTCTTTGATGTTTTTGTGATGTTTGATTATATGAAGTTATAAGATTATACGTTTGAATGATTGTAAGTTTGAATGATTATATGAGGTTGTATGTTTGTGATGTTTCTGCCATGAATTATGTTACTGATAAGTTAAAATCGTTTGAGGATTGTTATTGTTTAAAGAATGGCAGTTTTAACTGATAAGTTTACTAATAAGAGTTATATTAGGACATGATTTTGTTACTGCTTGTTATTTCTGCATTAATCTGATTTGCTGATGTATACTTTTCTTTGCTGAAATTTGATGAAAGTTGCTTATGAGTCATATTGATTTATTAGTATAATTTGACTGCTGATCCTTTGAGATTTTTAGAGCTTAATAACAGATATTAATCAGTTATAATAACTGTAGGAAATGTTGCATCTTGTTGAATGTTTTTGATAGCCGATTTATCTGTTAATCTTGCTTAATTGTTTAACCTGCTATTTCGGTTTATTGATTGTGTTTCTGGATAAATGAATTGCTGATATCTTGTTGGATCTGATTTTTAAATGATCAGTTGATTTGAGTTTTCGAGCTCTTTTAATTGTTCTAGTATTCGGCTTATCAAATCCAATCGATTTGATAAGCCGAGTCCTATCAGCTTATCAATAAGCTTATCAAAGTCACTCTTGTGACTGGTTTTTACTCATCTGTCTAAAAAGTAAGTTAATCCAAAAAATATGTCACTTAGGGGTCTCGAACTCGAGACCTCCCCTTTAGTTGTAATGTGTGTTAACCATCTGGGCTAACTGGCCTTTTTGGTTTTATTACTCTTTGATTAATTAATTTTATACAATTGTAGCTTGGCAGATTTCCTTTTAGTAAGCCTGATTCACTTAAATTTCGTTTCTAATAAACTTTTAAAATTGTTTTTAATAAAAGTAAATCGAAATAAATAAAAAATAAAAAATAAAAAAAATGTTTTTATTAAATTCAAATAGTTTAATTAGTTTAATTTTAATTAATTAGATTTTTATAACATTAGATTTAAATAAAAATAGATTTTAATTAGTTTTGTTTTGAAGTAATTTTTAATAAAGTAATTTGTTTTAAATAATTTCATTAGATTCTTAAATAGTTTTAAAAGTAATTGAAAAGATTTATTTTTATAGAATTTTAAATTGATTAAATTTTAAATAGTGTTAATTTTTAAACAAGTAATTGTTTTAGATTTTAAAAATTGTGGGTTTTGCGATTCATGCACTTTAGGATAACATTAAATAGTTTAAAATTGGTAGATTTTAATTGTAGTCTAAAAACCGAAAACTAATTCACACCAATTGTCCAAATCAAAACAAAACGTCTCAAATTCATAAGATCTTCGTGTACAACGAACTTGATTCACTCACGTGTTTAATTGAATTCGTTATTGGTAATATTAGTCTATTACTTTTTCCTAAAGGTAATTTTCTAATTTACCCTATAACGTAATCTCAAATTATCACATATACTATCCACGACACATCAAAAATTTTGGCGCCGCTGCCGGGGATCTTGTGTACGATTCGCTTTTGTGGAGATTTGTTGATCGTTGATTTGAAGACCCTTTCCGTCCTCGGAAAGTTTGTTATTTTTCTATTATATAGTATGTATCGGTTTTCTCGTTTTTTTTGAATAATATATTGTATTACGTAGAACAATAATTTTACATATCTTTCAAATAAGCCTTAGTTGGGATTTCATCACCTAGCTATTGTAGTCGAATCCAAAACAAAAATAAAAGGCAAAATAGATAAATACTAATAAGAAGTTTGAACTCGATTTATACAAACTATAAGGTGGGTATAAGGCAACGTGCTATAAAAGGCCGTCTAAGGAAAAAGGTTTTTAAGTGCTTGGTGCCACCTCGTTTTCCCGCTTGCTTGTGCGTATATTGAGAGGGACAACTTATTATTGGTTTGCCGACTCAAGTAGTAAGAAATCTTATTTTTTGTTGTTTACTTATTGAACCTCGAGACGTTTAGGTTTTCACCTATCGTTTCAAAGTCGACCGAGGGTAATTTACTTCCATAGTAGTTATCCTTATTCCTTGTTTTTTGTCGATCATTATTGATTGAGCAATACCAAATAAAATACCAAAAATAATCTTCTTCTTGTCTAATTTCTTTTCTTCAATCCTCTAAATTCTCGTCTTTGTAGTTTATGCAATTAAGTTCTTCTCGTCTTGTGATTGATTTTAATAGGCTTGAAAATATTCCTCGTAGAAATAGAAATCGTCAACAACGAATAGTGGAACCCGAGCTTCCACCTATTGTTGTAGAGATGGCCAATAACCGAACAATGGAGGAATTGCTCCGTGCACCAACCGAAGGGTATGGGGAAGCAATCGTTGTGCCGGCTATTTTGGCGGATCATTATGAGATTAAGACGGGTCTTTTATCGCTCATTCGTGCCGACCAATTTCGTGGCAATGAGACCGATAACCCGCACTCTCACATTCGGAATTTTCTTCGAATTACCTCGACTCTCAAGTTTAGAGATGTGCCGAATGACGCGATTAAGCTCATGCTTTTTCCGTACTCGCTCGAGGGTAATGCTAAGATTTGGTATGAGAAAGAACCACCGGGTTCGATCTTAACATGGGATGATTTAGTGTCTAAGTTTATGAATTATTTCTTTCCACCATCTAAGACAACACACTTTAAGAACGAGATCACTAGATTTGAACAAAAAGTGCATGAATCGTTTGGGGTTGCTTGGGAAAGATTTAAAGATTTGTTGAGACAATGTCCACACCACGGTTTCTCGGAATTGCATCAAATTAATACTTTCTATAATGGGCTTAATATGATTGAACAAGATTCTTTAAATGCCGCCGCGGGTGGTAATCTTTTAAGAAAAACTCCGAGAGACGCGTGGGGAATAATTGAGAATAAATCTAGAGCACAATATTCACGAAACACACCGGGTGTTTCCGATGTGAATTCATTTAATCCTGAGATTGCTAGATTGGACTCTAAGATTGACACGATTTTGAATGAGCTTAGGAAGAATCCTCATGGATCCATTAATATGGTTGAGAATGTTTGTGTATCATGTGGTGGAGCACATCCTAATCATGCTTGTTTAACCACGGGGTTTGATCAAGCTAGTGCTTTTGCCGCGACGGGAACTTATGGCTCCAACGGTCAAGTTCCTCGTCAAAATCATGTTGCTCCACCGGGTTTTCCACCGGTTCAAAATAGGTACAACAATGGGAACAATGGGAATAATTTTAACCGTGGTAACCAAGGGAAATTCAATCAAGGAAATGGGTTTAATGCTAATCAAAACAATCAAGGTTTTCAAGGGAATAAACAAAATGAGTTGTCAAGCTATATCAAGTCAAATGAGGCAAATATGAAAGCTTTACAAAATAATTTCAAAATACGATTAAAGGGAAAAACAATAAGATTGAGCTTAATCAACAAAGGTTAGAACAAAGTCAAAATCGTATGCACCAAAGTTTGGAACAAAGTCTAAATAAGTTGCTTTCGATATTTGAGGGATTCATGTCTAAACCGTCATCTTCTTCGGGTTGCTTACCTAGTAATACCATTCCAAACCCGAAGGGAGAGCTTAAGGCCATAACCGTTTATGATGATTGTGAGAATTTAGATGAAGTGATTGAGTTTAAGCCTCCACCTAAGGAAACTGTTCTAGAAGTCACTAGGGCTACTTTGAATGTGATTAGTACCTCGGTTTTCTTTGATTTCTTTCCTGAGAAATATAAAGATCCAGGTCAATTCTTGATACCTTGTGTTTTCAATGAGCTTGGTGTTTGCAAAGGCCTAGCCGATCTAGGAGCTAGCATTAACATAATGCCCCTAGCTCTTTGGAAGACTATTGACTATGCACCACTTAGTACCACTCGTATGATCATTGAGCTTGCTAATGGAACCACCACTCGACCGATTGGTATAGCGGAAAATGTCATTATGAAAGTGGGAAACTTCTTGTACTTAGCCGATTTTGCTATAGTCGATTATGAGACCAATCCTCGTGTGCCTATTATTTTAGGAAGACCATTTTTGTGCACGGCTCAAATTCAAGTTGATATGAGGAAAGAGGAAATTAAGTTGTTTTATGGAGATAAGAGTATTGTTTTTAAACCGGAAAAGATTCCAAGATTTGCTCCTAAGAAAGTTGAAACTGTTAAACTTGTTGAGACAATTGAAAGTAATAAGAAAGCTCTTTTTGATAAAGGTGTTTTTCCAATTTTGGAAACTCCATTTTGTGAAAGTAAAAAGTTAAAATCAAATGAAGAAGCTTGCTTTGTTCAAACATGTTGTAACCTTTCCTCATCTACACTCACTCCACACGAGGATGATAGTGCTAAGATTGAAAAACAAATTGATGATTATTTGAGTGAGCCATTCGATGCTAGTGATTTTGTTAGTGAAAATTTTGATCCCGAGAGTGATATTGCTTTAATTGAACAATCTTTGAAAACGGACTCATTTCACTCTCTTCAAAGGATCATGTTGATGCTCCTAAGGTACAATCTTCCATTGAAGAGCCTTTGATTCCTAACTTCACACCGAGTGAGGTTAGTGACTATTCATGTGATAAGTTCATCGATGAACTTTTTGCTATCATTGATCCACTTCCACGGGGAAGTGAAGACATTTCTGATCTCGAGATCGAACGTGAATCTAGTGTTTTACCTACCATTCTCGAGGAATTCGCCGATGAATTGCCTTTAAGTGAGAATGATGATCTTGTATCCGAGTGTGACACACTCGATACTTTGTCGGATATTTCTTGTGATGACAAGGATGACGACACTTTTGTGACCTACTCAAATCCTCTCTTTGAAGTTTCATTGAACAATAATCCATTGTTTCAAGAGGATTTTGAGAGCATCATACTTCCTACATCTCACAACCTTTGTGATGATGATCTTCTTATGAAGGAGGTTGATGAGTTTCTTTATATAGACATTCCTTCGGAATTTGAGGAAGAGTCTAATGACGGTGATGAAGACTCTTGGTTTGATCACCTAATTTATGATGATGACAATGTTGACCCGGAGGGAGAAATTACTTTTGCTCCAATTATCCTTCCCACTCGCTTTGATCTTAATGTGCGGGTTTTCCATGTGACTCGTTTTGAGTACCATGACCCCTTTATTCACATTCATAAGAGTGATAAGGTCAACAAAGTCATGCAAGTTGAAACCACTAGTGTTGAGACTTTTGTACCACCATTACCATGTGCTTTATATGCTTTAGGATTAACATGGGGGGACGACACCTTGTTGTCTATTCCTTTCTCCACCGAGGACGAGGTATTTGACCCCGGAATCGTTTATTTAGGGAAATCTCGGCCTTTCACCGATGCAATAATTGAAAGACTTTTTAATCATCTTGGTGCGAGTTTATCTCGGGGAGCATGCTACATCCATACCATTAGTTGTGACTACCATCTCTTGTTAGAGATTTGTGTTAGAGTTTTATCCTTTCGTTTGTCATCCGACAACGAGGATAAGATCTTTGACCCTGGCATCGCGCTTTATGTTGGTTTTTACTCCAATATGTCGGTTTTGACCACTTTCCCTAAGGACTAATGAATGCGGGGATTGAGTCGAGCTCATGACTGGGTTAACAAAAACGAGTGCCTTCTATCTTCTTTCTATTTTCTAACACCTAATAAGGCTTGATCTTTCAAGCTCGTGCTCGTGTTTTGTTGTGTTGTGAATCTTAGGTACGACCCCTATATTTGAAGACTCTCGTGTTCGGTTTTTGCCGGTCCACTTGATCTTCCATTCTTTGAATGCCAAAAAGGGGCACACTCTTTACCCTTGATTTTTATCGACTAACGTTTTCTCTTGAGGCATAATTAATAAATGGCTTATAGATTTGCGTGCTCTTTCCATGCTAGGATTTTGCATTAGACTCTTCGTGTCTTAGCAAGGGGGTGTCACTCTTGAGCTAAAAAACATTGAGGACAATGTTTGGTTTTAGCATGGGGGAGTCAATCGATATAATCGCTTGCAATTGCTTTTGTCGTGTCCAAACGTATTGTTTTTCTCATTTTTCAATAAAATTTTAATCTTTAGTGTTATTTTTAAGTTTTAATAAATAAAATAAGTGCTTTTGACACGAATTTAGGTTTTCCGTTGGTGAAAATAAGAATAGTTTTTTGACTCGACTCGGTTTTTAACCTTAGCTTTTCCTTAACGTATTTGAATTAAGTTTTGCTAGGCTATTATATAGGGAGCTTTAAAACGCGAAAGTCTTAATTCATACGAGTTAAGAACAAGAACTTTTCGCAAGCTCCTATAATTGATCCTAGAAAGTCGTCTATCAAGGGAACTTTAAAACGCAAATTCTAAAACTTGCAAGAGTATAAGAAGATGCAAGATCCTATAGATGACTTGAAAACCCAAAACTTTGATTTAATAGGCTAAGTATCCATTGATTTCACATTCTTGAAATTTTACAATATGGAGAACAAGAGATGATAGAGCCAATTATAAGTTTGGTTTCGGGAATTTATGTGAGTAAGTTATAAGCCTATTCTCCCATCGCTTGTTAATAAATTAATTTGCAATAAATAAGGTTGAACGATTTGAAAAGTTACTTAGCTTCTAGCCCAAGATCGTTTAAAGGTTGCTCGGTAAGGATTAGAGTTCATAGCCAAGGCATAACTTTTTGAAGCGGGATGCGAAGATTGGCAAGTCCAAAAAGGTCCTAACAAGACATGAGGGCTATGTTTTATTGCTAAAGATCTCAAGTGATGTGAAGAATCATTTATCGAAAATCAATATGAAGGATCGAGACACACGACGAAAAGCAATTACTCCCAAAAAGTCATGGAGAAGTCTATCCAAAAAGATCATAATAAGGTATGAGGATAAATGAAGCCAAGTCCAAAAAGGAGGCGGATCGTTTTATATCAAAATCCCAAATAAAGATTTGAGAAAAATGAAGAAGTCGTGGTCCAAGTATGAATCTCTCAAAACTTCAAGTTAAGAAATTCCTATATGAAGAGAAGACCATTATTTTATGAACGTCTCTCAAGGTTTGAAGTATAAAGTCGCTGCCAAATATCGGTCCGAGAAAGGTCTCAAATCGCGAAGCAAGTTATGCCAAGATATGAACTTTATGAAGTCCCGAGAAGCAGTTTTAAAAGATTTTGTCCTTTAGCTAACTATTGATTAAATCGTTCACTTTATTTTTGGCCTAATAAATTATCGAAATAAGTCAACAATGCATCCTCGTGATCATTCAAGACAACAATAAAATATAAGAGATACACCTAGGAATAAGGGAGTCTAAGTGAATAATTAGCCCACATGAGTTCGTGTTAGTCTACCAACTTTTAATAACAATGATCTTGTTTTTGCACTTGGCATGGAAAAGTGAAAAGTCGAGGACGATGAATCTATTTGAGTTTTATGATCCGTAAAGTTATTTTTCAATAATGAAAGCAATACATTATGTCTTTACAAAATAAAAGTCAAAAGTTGAATAATAGTATAGATAATGTTTTATTTTATCATTGCGTGAGGACACGACAATTGCTTAGCATGGGGGAATTTGATATGAGCTTAAATACTCATATCATTTGTAGCTTAAAACAATGAAATTATGCATGGAATGTATCAAAAATTCCTTGTATATGTGTATTTCTTGTTTGAATGTGTGTAGGTACCAAGTTCGCGAAAACCGGCAATACCGACACGAGTTTGAAGAAAAGATCGAGAAGCCAAGGGACAAGTCGTTTTTAAAGACGGGATTCAAGTTTTGGAAATAATATTTGTCAAGTGGGACCCACAATTGGATAAAATGGGCTCAAAGGCCCATTTAAGTTTCAAGTAATAATTTTTAAAATCCAAATGGCTAAAAAAAGGGAGTGTAATATACGGCTGAGAAACTATTATTGGCCCAAGCCCAAACTGAAATGAAATAATATCAAGCTATTTGGGCCTTAGGGTTTTTGAATAAACGAATTGTGAATTCATCACATTCACAATTATCTTGGTACACAATAAATACCCACTCCACTCGTTTTTCTCTTTACACGTCACAAATGCACTCATCCTCACAGCTAAATAAACAAACACCACTCACACTCATCCTCACACCATTCACACAAATGCACTCATCCTCACAAATGCACTCATCCAGATGGTACGCCCCAAGAATGGTTGAGCAGAGACCATCTGGATAAAGCCGGATTTGAGCACAAAGTTGTTGGCTGCAATCGCGGGTATGACAATTGGATCATTGTTGCCGTCTACATGTGCTTGTAACAGTTCAATCATAGGGCGATTGTCTGGTAGAGGCTCATTGTTGTTGTTATTATTGTTGTTGAGAGGTGGATTGTTATTGTTGTTATTGTTTTGAGGTGGATTATTGTTGTTGTTGTGTACACCGGCCATGTCTAAGTCTTTGAGAGGCTCGGGCTCTTGATAAGACGTTGATCGTGTATGCATGCACCTGCTAAAGAACTAACAAAGCAAACAAGAAATATTTTTGTCTTTTTTTTATGTTTTTTAATTTTTTGTATTTTTGAAAATTTTATATTTTTTAGGATTTTTGAAATTTTTTATGAAAAAGTAACGTTCACGGCGAACGGATCCCAAAATCCAAGTTCTCACAAAAAAACTGTTGATCTTAACGAGAAGAGCCGGCAGCGGCGCCATTTGATACACGAGTTTATGCTATGGTTCAGATTAATTCCCGGAATCTTCTCGAATTGATCACAGCTCAAAGTGGAATGATTGTTCTTGGTGAAAAATAGGGGGTTTGGTTTTCTATTCTACTAAAAAGGTAAATGAATGAAGTAAATAAAGATTTAAACCAAAAACAGTTAATGAAATAAAACTTGAATTAAAATTAAACAATTAATCGATAAAGCTGTAAAATAACCTCACTGAAAACTTGCTTGATTCGGAATAATGTTGTTGATGTGGAATAACTGAAGAAATGCTCTATCCGGAATAATCAACAAGGATGGTTCATTCGGAATACAAGGTTTATCCGAAATAAAAGCTCCATGCGGAATAATTAGGCTATTCGGAATAATTGGCTTATGCGGAATAAATGGCTACTCGGAATAATGTTCTACTCGGAATATAAGTCTATGCGGAATAAAAAGGCTATTCGGAATAAAAAGGCTATTCGGAATAAATAGGCTATTCCGAATAATTGGCTTATGCGGAATAAATGCTACTCGGAATAAATGGCTACTCGGAATAAATGGGCTATCCGGAATAATAAATATTCCGGATGGAAAAACTCTATGCGGAATAAAAATAGACAATGTCTTGTTCGGAATATTCTGGGTACGAAGAACAGTAGAAACAGAGAGATACGATTTTTAACCAAATCGAGCCAAATACACAAAAAAATTTAAACCAAACTAAACACAAATCATTTACTAACCATAAACAACAAATCCCAATCATAAAAACACAAAACCCACTAACTTTTGAAGATCAAATCACCAAAATAAAACTTAGAAAACTTTGAATCAATAAGAACTAGATGAACAAGATGGAATGAAAGATTTGTATTGAAAGCTTGATATTAAACAAACTAAATGAAAGATTTAAACTTACAAATTTGTGAAAGATTAAAAATCACCAAACACCCTAATGGTGATGGTGAAAACCTACGAACAAGAGAGAGAAAAGAAAAGGGAGATGTTAGGACCATTGTAATAGTTATATGTAATAGGTAGACTAGGAGGTATGTAGTTCCTCCTGGTCCTAGTCGTAGTAGGAGCAAGTCCTGCTCCTGGTCCTAGTCGAAGTCAAACTTTATTATTTACTTAATATTCTGTTAGGATATGCATGAGATATGTTAGGAAAGGATATGCATATTAGTTTTACACGTTTTCTTTCATGATGTATTAGGGTTTCCTTGTAGTATAAAAGGAACCTTAGGCAGAAGGGTTAGACACACCTTCACAAAACGCAGTTCTAGTCATTATCAATATTAGAAATCCTTAGAAAGGATCAAGTCTTTATAGTTATTCTGTTCTTTTTAATTATATTTATATTATACATTCATATTGTGTATAGTCTCTTTGTGATTTGACTTGTGATTACAGAAGTCATTCACCGGTCCTGACAGGCTGCAAGATCTACATCTAGTAGACCCAACAAGTGGTATCAGAGCCTGGAAGGGTCTCTATACAAGAAGAATCAAGTTCTCTTATTTTTCACAATCTGTTTAACATGTCTGCCTCCACTTCTACTCAAACAGGAGAAGAAAGCACTCCTAAAATTGTGCAACCTCAGCAGATCCTGGCTACGGTCTCCAACACGAATGGAAAATTCCCTCTTCTGAAGAAGGGTGAATATGATAACTGGGCAATGAAGATGGAATGGTGGATCACCAACACTGATCAAGATCTTTGGAAGATCATTCTGAATGGGAACAGTAGGAAGCTTACTGGACGAGACAAGAACGGTAATATTACTCTTCTTGACCCTAAATCTCATGAGGAAATCATAGCTATTCAGAAGGAGGTAAAAGCAAAAACGATTTTGCTTCAATCTCTTCCTGAAGATCACATGGGTGATTTCTACCATTTGGATGATGCCAGAGAGATCTGGAATGGCATAAAAGCAAGATTCGGCGGGAATGAGGAGTCAAAGAAAATGCGAAGGTCCATGCTGAGAGATGAATTTACCGAATTCAAACTCTCAGAAACTGAAGGTCTAAATCAAGGGTATGATAGGTTCCAGAAGATCTTGAGCCAATTGAATCAACTTCGGTCAAAACCTGATGATGGTGACATTAATGCAAGGTTTCTTAAAGCCTTACCCTACTCATGGAACCAGGTGGTGATCTCTCTCAAAGCCAAAGGTGGGCTTGACTATCTCACCTTTGATGATCTGTTTCATAGGCTCAGAACATTCGAACCCCATGTGAGAGGATATCCTAGTGACTCTTTTCCCACCCCTGCTAATTCAGCCTTTGTGAGTTCTATGGCATCTAGTCCCATGTCATATGCAAGTAGTCCCATGTCATATGCAAGTAGCCCAAGCAATACTATCTCCTCTCAGCATACTATTCAGCATACCTCTGCTCCTGATCCTGCTGCCAAGTCTGGTAGTATGGTAGAAGCTGTTCTTCATTCTTTTGTGGCTAATGTTAATGCTGAACAACAACTTGCTTTTGATGACTTCAAACAGGTCGATAAACTTGACCTGGATGAGATGGATCTTAAATGGCAGATGGCCATGCTTACTCTTAGGGTTCACAAATTTGAGAAGAAAGCAGGAAGGAAATTTAATTACAACCCTCGGGAGCCAGCAAGATTCGATAGAAGCAAGGTACGATGCTATAACTGCCAGCAACAGGGTCACTTGCAAGGGAGTGCCCTAGCAAGAATGATCAGGAGAAGAACAGGTACTCCGCTTTCAAGGTTCAGGAAGTTAAAGATGATAGGAAGGCATTGGTATCTGTTGACTCTATGGTCAACTGGAATGATCATCAGGCTTCTACTCTGGAATCAGCTGAATCCTCGACTCATGTGTTAGCAATGATAGCTGGGAATCTCTCTGATGCAGAAGAAGCAGACGAGTTTGCTCTTATGGGCATCTCACCTCAGGTACAACATTGTCCTCTTGGTTGTCATGATAAATACACAGAATTGTTGTCCCATTTTAATGAAGTAAATGATCAAAATGATAAGTATTTTTTAGAGGTACAAGCCTATAAGGCTTCATTAAACACATTGGAACAACAAAAGAGGTGGTTACAAGATACACAACGTGCGTATGAGGATAAAATCAGGATACTGAGCATTGATTTAGAAAACACTACAAATATGCTTAAATATACAGAAACTGAAAGAGATGCTAGTATTAAAGAAAAAGAGGAGATGCAAGCTAAATTAGATGCTACAATGTTAAGATTTGACAAATGGCAAAAGGCACCTAAAAATCTTTCAAAATTAATTGATAGTAGCATGTCTGGCAGAACTAAAAGAGGCTTAGGATTTGAAAAATATATTGATTCAAAAGATGTTTTTGATTTATCTTTCTCAAGTGTCTTTGATGCCGACAAAGAGGATGAGGGCAAACCTAGTTACAATAGGTTTAAACCAGCAGCAGAAATGCATGCTGTCCCTCCTCCTCTCACTGGAACTTTTATGCCCACCTCATGGCATAATGACTCGGATGGATCACAGATGCTTGAGTCCCCAACAAGTTCTACTAATACTAATGACTTTGTCTCATGTACTTTCAGTGACAAAGCCGGTGACTCTGCATCTAATGGTTCAAGTGAAGAGTCAAGACCTACAAGTTCCAAGTCGAATGAACATGCTGCTACTGGTGCTAGGAGGTGTGAAGAAAAAATTGCTGTCAAGTCAAGTGTGTCTGGTCCTTGTTTATTGAGTCCTAGGAAGAATGTTTTTCCTAGAAATGTGTGTAATAATGTAGGCAGTATGAAACAATCTCATTCTAATAAAAGGTCTTTCAAAACATGTTTTGTTTGTGGCAGTTCCTTTCCGTTAATTAAAGATTGTGATTATTATGACACACATGCATCTGTTAATCATGCTTTTCCTGCTCCTGTCTCACCAGGAGCTGCTTCATATGCTTCTAGAAGACTTAATCCTAGTGCTCCAATATTTAATACTTCTAGAGTATACTCTCCTTTCGCGTCTGATTATTAGAGAGATAGTGGATTCCAAACAACCAGTAATTATTTTCAAAATTTTAATCCAATCTATCCGCATAACTTAGACCACCCGTATTTTGGTTTGGGAACTTTGGGAACTGCTGTTAAGCCCTCAGCAGGTTGTTCTTGGTCAAATAATAATACCCATATGATGCACAGGCAACCAAGGAACAATGGTGGATCTCATCAATCTTCTTGGCATTCTTCTAATGATCCACAAGGCAGGCTCAAACCTGAAAAGGTTTGGGTCCCCTTAAGACACTAACTTTTGCATTTTTATTATATTGTTGTTGTAGGTTACTCCATACCAGGATCCTAGTCTAGGCATTGTTGATAGTGGTTGCTCCAGGAGCATGACTGGCAATAAAAGTCTTCTCTCTAACTTTGTACCATTTCATGGGGGCAAGGTCTATTTTGGTGGTGGTGAAGGCAGAATCACTGGCAAAGGAACGATAAAGACTCCAAATCTAAATTTTGAGCAGGTCTACTATGTGGAAGCACTTCAACACTTCAACTTGATATCGGTCTCTCAGATTTGTGACAAGAAGCAGTTTGTACTCTTCACCGATACTGATGCACTTGTGCTTTCCAAAGATTTTCAGCTTCCGGATGACTCACAAGTTTTACTCAGAATCCCTAGAAGACACAATCTATATAGCATCAAGTTGAATGAAGTCAACCCTACTGGTCAACTAGCATTTCTGGTTGCAAAAGCCTCAGAAGATGAAGCCACTAAATGGCACCGAAGGATGGGACATGTGAACTTCAAGACCATTCACAAACTTGCCAATCTGAATCTGGTCTCTGGTTTACCTCCCAAGACGTTTAGAAATGATATAAATTGTATTGCCTGTAGCAAAGGCAAACAACACAAAGCATCCTTCAAGGCCATTACTGCTTTAAGTCTTATTACTAAACCATTGCAGCTTCTACACATGGACTTATTTGGTCCTACTTCCATCAAGAGCATTGACCACAAGCAATTCTGTTTGGTGGTGACTAATGGTTATAGCAGGTTTACATGGGTGTTCTTCATGGCTGCCAAAAGTGAGACCTACTCAATTCTTAGAGATTTTCTTACCTTGATAGAGAATCAGTTGTCCAAGACAGTTAAAGGTATTCGTTGTGACAATGGAACCGAGTTTAAAAATAGAGATCTCATCGCACTTTGCAATGCTAAGGGCATCAAAAGAGATTATAGTGCTGCTAGGACTCCTCAACAGAATGGTGTGGCAGAAAGAAAGAACAGGACACTAATAGAAGCTGCAAGAACTATGCTTGCTGATTCCAAGCTTCCGACCATGTTCTGGACAGAAGCTGTTAATACAACAAGTTATGTTTTGAATAGGGTTTCTATTACCAATCCTCACAAGAAGACTCCTTATGAGCTGCTCACGGGCAAAGTTCCAAATATTGCTCATTTGAAGCCTTTTGGGTGTCCAGTCACCATTCTAAATACTAGTGACTATTTGGGGAAGTTTGATGGCAAGGCAGATGAAGGATACATTGTGGGATATTCAGCTCATTCTCGGGCGTATCGTGTCTACAATCTTCAAGCCAAACGGATAATTGAAACTATTAATCTCAGGTATTTTGAGGAGAAGTCAAACATCCAACGCAAAGGTCCAGAATGGTATTTTGATCTTGATTATCTTAGTGATTCGTTAGGATATTTTCGTTTCAAAACTAACCATGATGCAGGACCACAAGTGTTTGCCACTTCTAGTACTGGTGTTCCTTCTAGTCTTTCTGATTCAGATGATGAGGATGACATTTTTGTGGTTCCATCCTATTCCACCACGGTTTCTCCTATTCCTCCTAGTGATGTAACTCCATTGGATGTAGAGGATTCCCAAGCAGCTCTTGACACTCTTCTCAAGCAGCAACAAGAAGCTACTAACGCAGCTGCTAAAGGTAGTTTTGAGTTTCCCTTGGCTGGGCCCACTAACAAAGTTGCTCCTGGTACTCCAGCTTCTGCTCCTAGTGCTAGCTTATCACCTACTGGTACTCCGGCTAGTGAGTCTGCTTCCAATACACGCTTCTCCAGTCCTTCTGATTTGGGGAACTAATAATCCCCTACACTTAACCATTGCAATGCCCTCATGCAATGCTTAGCAATTTAGCAAGGTTTACACTTTCCATCATAATCAACCTACCTTGGCCTTTATTAAACAACTAAGGAAAATTTAAAAGATAAGAAATAACAAAATGCAACAAGGAAGAAACTTGTAAAGAAATCTAAGACTTACATTAGGGCTTGTGTGTCATGAATATTCGTCACCCTCAAGTTTCACGTTCCCCATGCCAAGCTTAAAAACAAGATCATTGTTAGCACAAGTTAGTATAGCAAAAATTTACTCATGCGGTTCAATTAATCACTTAAACTCCCTTATTCCTATGGGTATCTCTTATGTTTTATTGATGTCTTGAATGATCACGAGGATGCATTGTTGACTTATTTCGATAATTTATTTAAGCTGAAAGCAAAGTAGGACGATTTGATCAATAGTTAGCTAAAGGATAAAATCTCTTAAAACTGCTTCTCGGGATATCAAAAAGTTCATATCTTGGCATAACTCGGTTCACGATTTGAGACCTTTCTCGGGCCGATATTTGGCATGTACTTCATACTTCATATCTTCGAGAGACGTTCTTGAGATAATGGTCTTCTCATCGTTCATAGAGTTTCTTCACTTGGAGACTTTTGAGGGGTACTCCAACTTTGTTGACCACGACTTCATGATTATTTCTTCAATCTCTAATTGGGATTTTGAGATACAACGATCCGCCTCCTTTTCGGACTTGGATCTATTTATCCTCATACCTTGTTAGGGTCTTTTCGGATAGACTTCTCCATGATCTTTATGGGAGTTGATTGCTTTTCGTCGTGAATCTTGATCCTTCATATTGATTTTGGGGAATAATGCTTTTCACATCACTTTGGATCTTCAGCAATAAAATTAAATCCTCATGCCTTATTAGGGCCTTTTCGGACTCGCCAATCTTCGCGCCCCGCTTCATAAGTTATGCCTTGGCTATGAACTCTTATCATTACCGAGCAACTTTTAAACGATCTTGGGCTAGAAGCTAAGTAACTTTTCAAATCGTACGACCTTACTTATTGCAGATAATTTATTAGCAAGTGATGGGAGAAAAAGATCATAATTAACTCGCATAAGTTAATGAGAGAATACCAAACTTGTAACTAAATCTATCATTTCTCGTTCTCTACAATTTAAAATCTCAAGGAATGAGACTCGTGGATGCTTAGCCTAATAAACCAATTAAGGTCTACATGGTTAAGGATACTAGCTAGAGTGAACTTGGATAAGTAAACTCGGGTTGAGTCAAAATATTCACAACGGGCCTAATATATCTAAGATAACTAAACTTGTTAAAACCATTTTATTAAAATAAGAGAAAAATATCAAAGATAAAGGGAACTACAACTAGGCCAAAATAGATTAAAAATTTTGAAAAATGTCGAAAAATAGATTTTCCGGTTAAAATGAGGACAAATACAAGGAAAAGGCCACTTAACTTCGATAGAAGTCCCCCCTACACTTAAGATAAACATTGTCCTCAATGTTTAAGCATGTGGGAGTAAACTCCCCTACACTTAGGACATTGTGCACTTTGTTTAAATCTCGTGAAGGAAAAGACCACTAAAGAGATTCCTATTTTAATATTGAGAAATATAAAATAGTGAATCGAAAAGAGTTTAGGATAGAACCGGGAAGAAGGGAACACGGAATCACGGTTCGTCAAAAGTCATCAAGAGTGTGTCTTTGAAGCTCTAATCCCTGCACATGATAAGAAAGAAAGCAAGAAACACCACGGGACTCCCCCCTACACTTATGGTGAAAATAGATAGATAATTGGGTTGCCTCCCAAAAAGCGCTTGTTTTTGTTAACCGAGTCACGAGCCTAACTCGTCCCTGAATTAAATGGTCCATGGGGAAGCCTCGAATGTGATACCGGGATCAAAGACCTTGTCCTCGTTCCCGGTTGACATCAACAAAGGAGAGGCGGGGGGATAAGTCTTGAATGGGAGGAAGGTCTTTTCAACATACGTAAAGTATGTGAAATCAAGATCCACGGGAGGTGGGTTGGGTATAGTAAGTACATTGTCATCCCCCAAAGACAATGGAGGCTGAGCATTAGGCAAAGCCGTGATGTCATCAATGATAGCATAATCAATATCACCTCCCGGGTCAAAGCACTCATCCTCCGTGATGGTTTCTAACGGAGTGGATGAAAGGTGCTCGGGAGGGGGACTTGGGTCAATACTTTCCTGCAGCAAATTATCAAAAATAATGTCCCCCTCCATATCATAATCATCAATACCTGGAGGAATGGAGTGAATATCGATTTCTTCCAGCAATGGGTCATTTTCTTCAACGGGAGGAATAGATGGAGGTAAAGACTTGGAAAGAGAAGGAGAAGTCAACTCTTCGATTTGAGCAATAAGAAGGTGCACTTTCCGTAATCTATCGCGAAGAAGTACGTCTTCCACCTCATCCACAAGATCAAGTTCATCGGTGAACTTCTCGTAAGCCGGCGAGAATAAATCGTCATCACCCGCATCTCCCGGTGGAGATTGAGAAATTTGAAAAGTGAAATTCTCATAGCTGAGAGAAGAATCGTCATCACTAGGATCGACCTCTTCCGTAAGAGCAACGTCGTCCTCAGGCTCCATAGCAGGTATGTCACAAACCTCATCATCCAATACTTTGTCGGGATCAACATCACTAGGCGTATTCAACGAATCTAGATCCTTAGACACAGTAGGAGCATCGACAGTAGGAGTAGCAACTTCAGAAGATTGGTTGAAAGTGTAGACATCATCGTCGTCGTCATCATCATAATAGATGGGACGAGTCCAATTAGGAGTGACATAGTCGGCTAACTCTTCCTTGATAACCTCCACATCTTTAAGAAGCTCATGCAGCAACTTTTGTTGTTCATCACCCCGAGTATGTTCAATTTCACCGATTCTATCCCACGCTGTAATTAAACATTTTGGTGTAGAAAAGAAGGGAAAACAACTGAATTGGCTCAAAAAGGTGTCGGTGGTTTTCAATGTTTCGTCCACATCAAGCAACGGTTTCCTTTCCTGATGCAAGTCAGCTCGGAGTTGAGCTAGGCTTTCTAGAATGCCATTCAAAGAAGTGAGTTGTTGATCAAGACTAGTTTGCTGAGAGGATTGATGATTGAGGGTGTGATGTGGGGGCTCAAAGTGTTGAAAACCTGAATTATAGCATGGTTGTGGCTCATAGTAGTTCATCGGTTGAGAAGAATTAGAAACCGGGTTTGGTTCATAATAATCCATTGGTGAAGAAAACTGAGGACATGGATTTTGCTCATAATAATTCGTTGGTTGATAATAATAGGTATCATGAGGACCCCCACAGTTGTTGCAGAACGGTTGAGGAGAAAGACTGGGTGCGTCTTGTGGATAGCTATTATCATAGTCATAATTGTACCCCGGTTCTTGCCCGTGATCATACGGGTATGGAACCGGGCACGAAATATGCCAATGAGAATCGCTTCCACAATAGCTGCACGTGGGAACAGGAGGTGGGTTCAAAAAGGACGAATTAGTCGAGTTGCACAAAGGACAAAATCCGAATTGTGTGTTGTCGATATCGTTGCCGCACCGCTCACATGTACACCATTGACAAGAGTCGTTCCCGTATAATTGTCTCCCACACCCGACGCAATGGACATAAAATCCATAAAGAAAGATAGATAAGCAAGAAGAATATTTTTGGTGCAAAACTTTGAAAAAGAAATGCTTTTTATGATTTTTCAAATGTTTTTGGATTTTTGAAAAAAAAATTTTGAAACGAAAAATAACGTTCACAAGTGAACGGATCCCAAAAGCCAACGCTTCTCTCACAAAAAACTTTCGATCCTCACGAAAAGAGCCGGCAGCGGCGCCATTTTAATAACATGATTTTTTCTATGTTGAAAATTCGTTTCTCGGAATCTCTTTGAATTGATCTCTGGTTAATTGTGCGACTCAGTTGTTCTTGGTGAAATAAAAAGGGAATGGTCGTTGTCTAAAACTAGAGAAAAATAAAGATTTGAACAATTAAAGATAAAGTAAAGACGGTAAAATGAAACAATAATGAAAGATTAAAACTTGACGGGACATAAATGACGAGAAAATTAAAAGACAAATAAAGTAAATGACGCCAATTAAACCTAAAATAAAAGGAAGGCAAGTAAAAGTGCAAGTAAGGAAAAAGGCGGGGAAAAATAAATCTTAAAACTGAAAACTAAAAACTCTATTCGGAATAAACAAATATTCCGAATAAGGATGTCTATGCGAAATAATTGAAAAATGACTCTATTCGGAATAACTGAAAAATGCCCTATGCGGAATAAATAAAAGTTATGCGGAAAAATGGGCTATTCGGAATATTTGAACATTCCGAATAGAAGACACTACTCGGAATAATCTAATATTCCGAATAGAAAACTCTATTCGGAATAATCAGACATTCCGAGTAAGGGTCTCTATTCGGAATATCCAGATATTCCGAATAGGGATTCTATACGGAATATCTAATATTCCGCATAGAAGAATACAAAGACAGTCTATTCGGAATATTCGAAATATTCCGCATAGAAGGAAAATGTAGCAGCCTATTCGGAAAGTCCTGGGCAAGAATACAGTAACAGTAACGAGATTCAGGGAATGAAGAACAAAGCACGAATTTGAGCAAATCTAATCAAAACAAACCAAAAGATTAAACCAAAACAACCACAAAGCATCAACTAACAATAATCAATCAAAACAAATCAACAAAATTAACAAACATAACAAAATTAATCAAAACCCACTTGATCAAAACCACAAAAACTCAAGGACATGAACAAAGAAAATGAAGAACAAATCAAACAAGAAAGGTAGAAGGAGATTAACAATAAGTAAAGATTAACAACAATTAAATGGAAACTTACTTGGAATTCAAGGGAAATTAAAGGTGCGTAACATGAAATGAAGTTGCATAAAATTAAAGAACATGAAAATGAAAATGGTGGAAGAGAGGCTTGTCAAGCCACCAACCACTTTTTACAAACTGAGATCCTAAACTATTTATAGGAGGGGAAAACTTAAGGTGGAAGCTTCTCCTTCTTTCTCTTATTTGCAGGCTTAGGTCCTTGATCTTCTTAATCTTTTGTTAATCTTCTTAATACTTGAACTTTGTCTTTGGGATTTCTTCAAACTCGTCTTGGATTTTCTTCATAAATAAGACTCGAGTTTTTTCGGCTTTTAGTAAACTTCTGTCTTTTTACTTGTTCTTCGATAAATCTTCAGAATTGGTCTTGGACTTCTGTTCTTTTTCCACTCTTGATCTTTCGACTTCATCTTTCGTCTTTTTCTTCGATAAAAGCCCGTGAATGCCGTGTTTTCTCCACTTTTCACCTTTTCGTCCTAAATCACAACAAAAACACAAACCACGCATAATTCCGACATAAATGACATAAAATACACGTTTTGGCTCGGTTATTATTGTAATTAAGTGGTAAAAAGGATGGGTATTTTTACACCTATCAGGAACCATGAACAGAAGTCTTCTACCAAGCTGGATGATATTCATAAACAACCGGTAGATGGGATTTTCCAAAATGCTTCATATGATGCGGACTTTGTTGGTGATCTCAATAACTTGGCACCAGAAGTGGAGGTTTCTTCCAATCCAGTCTTGCAATCACATAAAGATCATCCAACCACTCAAATTATTGGAGATCCTGGTTCTACCGTCAAGACACGCAGAATGCAGCAGAAGGCCTCGTCTGATCATCATGCTCTTGTGGGCTATATTGAGGATCAAAAGCGTAATAATCATACGGACTTTCAACACTGTTTGTTTGCTTGTTTTCTTTCACAGGTGGAACCTCGGTCGGTTTCTCATGCACTTGAGGATCAAAGTTGGGTGGAGGCTATGCAGGAGGAAATGCAGCAATTCTTGTTTCAGAATGTTTGGGTTCTGGTTGACTTACCGGATGGAAAGACAGCTATCAATACCAAATGGATTCTCAAAAACAAGAAGGATGCACGGGGAATTGTTTTCAGGAATAAAGCTAGGCTTTTCGCACAAGGACACACTCAAATTGAGGGCATTGACTATACTGAAGTCTTTGCGCCGGTTGCCAGGATCGAGGCCATTCGTCTGTTTTTGGCCTTTGCTTCATATGTTGGCTTTACGGTGTTCCAGATGGATGTCAAGAGTGCATTTCTCTATGGAAAAATTGACGAGGAAGTGTATGTTACTCAACCTAAGGGGTTTGTAGATCCACTTCATCCCAAGAAAGTCTACAAGGTGGTCAAGGCTCTGTATGGGTTACATCAGGCTCCTAGAGCTTGGTATGAGCGTCTTTCCACTTTCTTGTTAAAGAATGGCTATCGAAGAGGTACTATTGACAAAACACTATTTCTTCGGCGGAATTCCAAGGATATTATTCTTGTTCAGGTTTATGTGGACGACATTATCTTTGGCTCTACAAGGAAGGAGTGGTGTGATGAGTTTGAGCACTTGATGAAAGGCGAATTTCAGATGAGTGCCATGGGAGAACTGTCATTCTTCCTTGGTCTTCAGGTCAAGCAACAATTGGATGGGATTTTCATCAGTCAAGATAAATATGTCCATGAGATTCTTCAGAAGTTTGACATGGATCCTCTTAGACCAGCAGCAACTCCTTATGAAGTTGCTAAAATCAAACTTAAGAATGAGCCAGACCCCCCGGTAAATGTTCACATGTACCGGTCAATGATTGGCTCCCTCATGTATTTGACTGCATCACGTCTGGACATTATGTTTGCAGTAAGTGCTTGTTCTAGACACCAGGTGACTCCAACGGTTTCGAACTTAAATGCAGTGAAGAAGATTTTCAAGTATATCAAGGCTCAACCTAAATTGGGTCTATGGTATCCTAGAGAATCTCCTTTTGTTCTGGAAGCCTATAGTGATAGTGACTATGCTGGTGCTAATAATGATAGGAAGTATACTACTGGTGGTTGTCAATTTTTGGGTCGTCGGCTTATTTCATGGCAATGTAAGAAACAGACAATCGTCGCTACTTCTTCAACAGAAGCTGAATACGTTGCTGCTGCTAGTTGTTGTGGACAGGTTTTATGGATCCAAAATCAGATGTTGGATTATGGTTTCAATTTTATGAATACCAAAATTTTTATTGACAATCAAAGCACTATTTGCATTGTGAAGAATCCTGTTTTTCATCAGCGGACAAAGCATATTGAGATTCGGCATCATTTTATACGGGATGCCAATGAGAAGAAGCTGATACAGATTCTTAAAGTTCATACGGATGACAATGTTGCTGATTTGCTGACTAAAGCTTTTGATGGTCCTCGGTTTAACCACTTGGTGGTTCATATTGGGATGGTCAATCCTTGAGGTCTAGGATTGAGGGGAGGCAAAGCCTAAGGGGAGGCTTTGTGTAAATATTAGGTCAGACTAACGTATTCATAGTATTTAACAACATTGTTTTTGGTTATGTTGGTGTGTGGTGCTTCTGATGGGGATTTTTGCTCTCTTCTGGTGGATTTGGCCTTACATGACTGGCTTCTGGTCCTCTTTGGTCAGCTTCTGGTCATGCTTGGTTGCCTTCTGGTGGTTTGAACTCCTTCCATGTCACGTGGTGTTTGGCTCCTGGTACTGGTCTGGCATACTGTTCATTCCTTTTGTCCTTTGTTAATCACGTTTTGCTCCTGGTTTGACCATTGTGTGCTTTGACTTTTGGTCAATGCTCCTAATGCTGGTATTTACAAGTTTGAATTAAGCAAGTTAATTGGGAGTTGGTTATTATGTTAAAAAGGGCAAGTGGTTATTATGCACTTATGGTTTAATTTGAAAGGGCAACCCCCCATTAATAGGGGTCAATGAACAGTTACTAGTTTCTTTCTATATGGTCAACATACACCCTTGACTCACTCATTGCAATTAACACACACACAAAACCGCTTCTACTCTCTACACCTCAATCTTATTCCTTCTTCCATCAATTCATCAAGATCCATGGCTGCTCTTGCTTACCAACCTGCTCACAACCGTGTTGCTTATCTGGGTGATGGTCTAAATCGTGAACATTTTGCTGACATCTTGGATTTCATTGAAGCTTCTAACTTAAGGTTTGCATTTACTGTCTGTCCCACCATATATGATAGTGTGATACGTCAATTTTGGGCGTCTGCTCAGCTTGTGAATGTGGCTGGACGTCCACGTGCACTCCATGCTACCATAGATGGACGTGCATATGTGGTGACTGAAGCGTCTATTCGCTCTTCTCTTCATCTTCAGGATGAGGGGGTGTTGAATCAATCCCCAATTCGGAAGTCTTGGAGGGAATGGCTGCCATAGGTTATGAACATGGGGGGAAGTTTAACTTCCAGAAAATTAGGTTTTCCCCTCAATGGAAGCTTCTGGTTCACTTTTTAATCCATTGTATGAGTCCCAAGTCTGGGAGTTGGGATGCTTTCCCTACTCCTTTGGCTACTGGTCTTATTTGTTTAGCCCAGGGTAGAGTGTTTATTTTTTCTCATTATCTATTTGAGGGGATGGCTAGTAATTTGTCTACTGCTGGTTCGAGGAAGAAATTTCTTATGTACCCTAGGTTTCTTCAACAAATCCTTGTTTGCATTCCACGTGATAGGACTGAGCATGTGCCATCTAAACTTACAGCTAAAGTGTATTACAATATGATGAATGGGTTTACTGGGGATTGGAGGCCCCTGACTGAAGCCATGTTAGGGTTGGCTCAGGGTCCTATGGGTGAGGAGGAGGAGGCTCCTGAGTTGGTTGTGATAGATGATGACCCCATGGAGGAGGAGGAGGCTCCTACTGTTGGTGCCACTCCTGTGGTAGAGGAGGAGCTAGTTGAGGAAGTGGTGGTTGAAAAACCATCTCCTACCAAGGCTGGTCCTTCCTCCGTTCCACAAAGGTCTCCATTTGTGGAGACTCCACCTCCTAGTCCTGCCCCACATTCGACTGAAATCCCTTTTGATGCTAGTTCTCCACAAGTTGACCCACATGTTGCTTCGGGCTCCCGTGATGCTTTCCCTGATCCAAGTTCTCTTGGTGGGCAGGCGGAGGAGCCTACTACACTGACATCTTTGCTCGATCTTATGCACAGGTACCATGAGAGGATGATTTGTTTGGAAGCTGACTTAAACCAACATCGGAAGCTTACAAGGGAGTTTGTTCTTCCTCTGGCTGATCGCATAAAGGCGTTGGAGACTCAACAACGTCGTCGCAAGAAGCATGTGGTTCATTCAGATTCTGAGGATGAGGGTGCGGAGAAGGTTGAGGATGGCTTGACGTTGTTGGCAAAGGCTGCCTTTGCTGATAAAGTTTATGATGATCTGCCGGTTCCTCCAACGTCCTCCAATGCTCCTTCTCCTGGTGCTATTCCCCCTTCTATGGGTGGTGATTCTGATCCTGCTGATGGTTCTCATGCTGGTCCCTCTCATGATCCGAAGGGAAAAGCCCCAATGACTGATGCTCCATCTCCAACTCGCAAGCGTACTCGTCGACAGATTGAAGAAGAAAGGCTTGGTGAAGAGGCTGCTCGTCGGGTTCAGGCTGAGATTGATGAGGCGGATAGGGCTGCTGAGGAAGAGCTTCGAGAGCGCAGGCGTGCGCAAATTCAGCATGATGCCATGCATTGGACTGATGGTGAATGGATGTAAGTGTTGACTGTTCTCACTCGGGATTATGCTCAGTTTAAAGATCTGTTGGGTGATGATGTTGATGAACACAATTGTATTCCGCGTGCTATGGTAATGATGCGTAAGCACCAGTTGGCTCTTGCTGCAGAACTTAAGAAACAACGAAGGAACAGACCTCTATCTCGGGCTGAGGAGCGCCAGCAGATGCAACGTTATGTGAAATATCAATCTGCTGCTCATTTCAATGCTCCGTGGACTTGGGCTCGGGTGAGGGCTTTGACTTTTGATGAGCTTAAGGCCCTTTATGAGAAGATGGTGAAGCGTCAAAGTCAACCTATTCCGGAAAGATTTATTTACCATCCTCGTGGTGTGACTGCTTCTATGCCTGCTGAATCTACTGGTCCTTCGTCTGCACCCACTCCTGGTTTTGCTGGTAGTCCTTCTGGTTCTGTTGCTACTTCTGTTGGTCCTTCTACTACACCCTTGATTGCTCCTATGGGTTCTACTGCTGGTCCTGCTCATACCATCTTTGTTACTACCACCACCACTCATGCTTCCACTACCACACCTGTTACCACTTCCACCACACATGTTCCTGCAAGCACCTTTGTTGATACCACCACACCTACTGCTACTACATCTAATGTGCCATCTCCATTACCACCAGTTCCGGCAACACAACCTAATCCTACTTCTGATGCAGCTCCTAGTGGTCCATTGGGTGGACATGTTCATGAGTCTACTTCTACTGCTTCCCCTGCTGTTGTTGAAGTTAAGGTAAAGGTTGAATCAACACCTTCTGCTCCCACACCTCGACGTTCCATTCGCCAGAAACTCGCTCGTCGTGTTCGCCGTGGTAAAACAGTTCCTTTTGAGAAGCGTGATCCTGAGAATTTAATTGATGCAGCTTCTGACAGCGATTCTGACTTACCCTTGGGCAATGGCAGCATTACGGGTTATATGGTTGAGCGTTCTACCACACTTCCTGGTGGTGTATCCCATCGGATTACATTGAGTGATGGGTCTGTGCGATTGGCAACGGATTTGCAGGGTGTCTTATCTTGGGCTGACCGTATGGATCTTATGGCGTTGTTTAGACTTGTTGATTCTAGTATGACGTTTGACCCCATGGCTGTGTCTTCATGGCCTGGTATGCGAATCTGGGCTGATCTCAAGCTGATGTTGGATCCTCCTTCCAATGCTCCTGTTTCGGGCATATGGAAGGATCAAATGCAATGGGAGATTATACGCTGGAAGCCTTATGCTGGATGTGGAGTTCATGTGTTGGAATTAGAATCTGGTCATATGGTGTTTATGCTGACGGATGTGGAGTATCCTTTGACTATTTCTTCCATGGAGGCGATGTCGGCAAGTCACCTGCAAATTTCTACAGCTCCTTCTGGGAATGAGTCCAGTATGGCTACGGCTTTGGTAGAGGGTATTCAAGCAAGGTTGCTAGCGGATAAGAAGGCTGCTTCTGGTATGTAAGGTGTTTGGGTTGTAAGTGTTTATACTTTGTATTTTTGTTCTTATTTTTATTCTTTTCACCAATATGTACAGTGATTGGTGAATTTCATTCTTTATAGTTAATTAAAAAAAAACAATTTAAAAAAAAAAACAATCATACTTTTTATATAATATCTGCTTATACTTTAAACATAGTTTAGATTTTATACTTGTACATAATATCCCTTGGCTGCTTCACAATGTGGTTCTGGTTACTGATTTGCGCTTATCCTGGTACTTGGTTTCACTTGGTGTTGGACGTGGTCCACACAACAAATGGTTCTCAACTTACCATGTCTAATTGACAAGAAAAAGTTGATTCACCTTGAGGGTACGGCTCCTGGTGCGATTCTCAAATCCGTTGATGGTTGCCAGGTTACCCAAAACTGGATGGTTTTCACTTGCCATGGTTTTAGACTGAAAAGTGGCTAATCCAAGGGGGTACGGCTCTTGGTAAAGATCTTATCAAATCCGTTGATAGCTGTAATAGCTTGCTTAAAGCTATAGGGTGTTCAACTCACCGATGCTTCATTGCTAAGAGTTGGCGAGTCCAGAGGGGTATGGCTTCTGGTAAAGACGTATCAAATCCGTTGACGGCTGTGATGGTTTGCCTAAAATCATCAGGGTACTCCCACTCACCATTGATTCACGTTCTAAGAGTTGGGCTGGGTTCTAGTCTCCCAGGGTGATGCTTATTCCACCGGAATGACTAGCTAGCCCAAGAGCGAGCAGCTACTTGGTAAAGGCTCATCAAATCTGCTCATGTTGCTGAAAAGATTCAACACGATGCTGATTTGTTACAAGCTTTGGAGAAGCTTCTAGTGTTTCATGTTGCGGCTGTTACTCTGATTCTTATCTTGTTGATGCTGCTATTTGTTTTGCTGATACAATCCTCGGGCTTTCTTTGCACGTTTTCTAGGAAACTTGAACTCAACAGGTCAAATTCAAGTTTAGCGGAGGATTGTTAGGACCATTGTAATAGTTATATGTAATAGGTAGACTAGGAGGTATGTAGTTCCTCCTGGTCCTAGTCGTAGTAGGAGCAAGTCCTGCTCCTGGTCCTAGTCGAAGTCAAACTTTATTATTTACTTAATATTCTGTTAGGATATGCATGAGATATGTTAGGAAAGGATATGCATATCAGTTTTACACGTTTTCTTTAATGATGTATTAGGGTTTTCTTGTAGTATAAAAGGAACCTTAGGCAGAAGGGTTAGACACACCTTCACAAAACGCAGTTCTAGTCATTATCAATATTAGAAATCCTTAGAAAGGATCAAGTCTTTATAGTTATTCTGTTCTTTTTAATTATATTTATATTCTGCATTCATATTGTGTATAGAGTCTCTTTGTGATTTGACTTGTGATTACAGAAGTCATTCACCGGTCCTGACAGGCTGCAAGATCTACATCTAGTAGACCCAACAGGAGAAAAACAAAAAAAAACTAAAAACTGGCCAAAAAGTGTGAAGGGATCTCTTTATATAGGTCTTCCATTTGGTTGGTGAGTGGGCTTTCTCCCTATCTTCTTGTCTTCTCGTCTTTTCAGAAAAGTTGACATTTTTTATTCTGATTCGGGATTTGTCGACGATTAAATTCAACTCGTCTTTAAATTTCTTCGTTTAATAGACTTGAGTTTCTTCGACATATGTAAATCTTCCATCTTTGGTCCTTCTCTTCGATAAATCTTCAAACAGGCCCATTGACTTCAAATCTTTTGCATCTCTTAGACAATAGACTTCGTCTTGAGTCTTTTTCTTCGATAAATCCCGTGCAATCCCATGTTTTCTCCAATATCCATCCGGTTGGCTCTGAAAACACAATAAACACAAAAACCACGCATAATTCCAAACAAATGATATTAAACAAGCGTTTTGGTCTTGTTTTAGTAAGAAATAAGTGGTAAAAGGATTGGTGTTTTCACACCTATCAATGAGTTTATAAAAGTTTATATTAGACGGGTCCAACCGTCTAAGTTTTATTTAACAAAAACGTTAATTTTACGGTAATAGCCGAAAAAGTCGTAAAAATCATGTTTATAGTTTTATAACTTATAAAACTTATCAAACTACCATTTTTATAAAATGTCCATTTATTTATCCTTATACATATTTATATAAATGTATTATATAAGTTAGTGGGTTTTAATTCTCATTTTATGTTATTTTTATTTGAGTGCTTATATAATACTATTATACTTTAATTTCCCAAAATCTGATTTTTATTTTCATGTTCACCAAAACAGCTATATCTAGAGTTCTATATGGAGATAGAAGCTCAAATTTTTAAGGCATAAACTACATGATATTTGCTCCATTTAACTCTCTTATGGCTACTGTTTCATCAGCTTCTAAGTATTTTCTAAAAATCGTCCAAAACAGTCTATGCAGATTTGTACTTTAAACTTGTTTTGATCATATCTCACTCATCCTAATGATTCCATTGCATGGCCAACTCTCACATGTGTACAAGACATATTACTTACTGTATATCCATTAATCTATACCATTTTATCAGTTCATGACATGGTTCTTTACTGTTTTATACAGCCATCATTTTTAAGCATGATTTTAACCTTTTTACATATAGTTTTTCATCTTTTTACCCATGATTATCAACACCAAATCTCCACACAATATTTTTATCATCATATATCATCATATATCATCATACATATATACATTTAAGAAGAAAATACATGATTACATAATCAAAATAATAAGAGGATGAGGAGGACAATCTTTATACCACCATGATGATGTAGGTTATGATCAAGACATGGATTTTGATCACACAACTTGTGATAAACCAATATCATCTTCAAGTCCACCAATCTTCATGAACTCCTTGTAGAAAATCAGCCCCAAGACACCAAGGAAACTCCTTTGTAGATGTTATGATCACCTCCAATCAATAAGTCTTCAAAAGGACATCATCTTATGCAAGAATAACATAAGATTTGTGGTTAAATTTAGATCAAATGGGTGTTTAAGGTGAGGATGGGACGACAATGGTGGAAGAGATGAGAGGATTTTAGTAGTTTGCATGAATGAAAAATGAGTGAATGGTTTTGGCTAGGTGGTTTTTGTTATGTGGTAGCTTACTTTGTAAGCTTAGGACAAGTGTAAGACTTGTTTAATAAAATTTGACACCTAAGGGTGTTGGTGGAGCTCATTCTAGCCGTCCATATAGTGGGGTGGGCAAGTGTAAAACTTGTCTCATCCCACTAATTTACGGGTACTCCTCGATTCTAGTTTCCTCGATTTGCGTGCCCTCGGGTCGTTTTACGAAAAACGTTTTTATAAATTATGAATCAACGGCACAAAACGAATCTAATAAAAATTGTTTCATCAAAAACGGAGTTCGAATACGTAAATACGTAATCCTAAGGTTTCCGGTTTAGTCGTAAAGGACGTAAAAATAAAATCGTAAGTCCTAATCTCTTCTCGTAAATTTGTGAGTTTATGAACCAACACAAATTTAAAATCTCAAAATAATATTCACGGACAAATTTATTTTCTAAAATGTCGGACTGTCACCAAAGACGGTGTATGTAAACGTAAGCACGTAACGTAGAATCCTCCGGTTTAGACGTAGTCGATGCTACTTCAAGACGTGAATCCAAATTTCTTCCCAAAAATAAGCGAGTTCATAATATATTAAAATAATGTTTTTAAATAATACTTGAGAATAAAATATCAACCATAAATTGACGAATTGTCACAGCATTTACCCCTAAACAGGATCTTTGTCCTCAAAGATCATCTTATCTTACTACTCGCTTCTTATACAGTTAAATCCATGTGGGTATTTCCTCCACATTCGGTCTTTTCTCACAAGTGTAATTCATTACAATACGCGAGTTTCATCAAACATAACTACAGGAATAAGATCAGGCTTAATGTTGACTTACTTTCTCTATCCATGATGTTCACGGGTTTTTGATGAATGCAACTTTTCGCCGATCTAAACTTCATTAAGGAATAGTCAGATTTTCACTTGATAGGCTTTTTATCAAGTTCGATATACGATACATAATTTACGTAGCTCTTGAAGTCCTAGGGTAGATCCAGCTTATATGCCTTTCAAACCAATCTTTTACATCATCTCAATGGTCCCATACAACGGGGACTTATATCCCATGATCCTTCAGATCATCAATTCATTTTTCCATGGTTAAAATTTTTGGCATAACTTTGCTACCCATCTGGCACTTTAAGATCTACATTTCATATTCACATAACCTCCTGCCCACTACTGGCAGTCAATAATCAGATCCTAATTTCAACAATTATTTCAGGTCTCGCGGGTCGAGTATTTTGTAAGGTTAGGTTCGCCATCATAGGAAACCTTAAACCTAAAAGACATGTCCAACTCACAATGGGTGTATGTCGGGTGTCTTCATCTCAAATCCTGCTTACAGATGCTCTAATATATAAATCTTAACAAGATTCGATCTCGATCCTAACACGATAATTATCAATGATAATCTCTACAAAGGAAAACGATTATACAGTTCATTACCAAAGGTCAATCATTCAAACATAAAACAAGACTTCTAGTGTTTTGTATTGTTACTTTACCTCGTCCCTTCGATTTGGGGTGGTAAACAGTACTCTCATCAAGGTTCGTTCCCAATGACTTTTGAGCAAATCTCTAGAAATTCGATGCGAAGCGAGGATCTTGACAAAGATGTTCGATACAGGTACACTATGTTTACATAACTCCTTAAAATACGAAAGAGTCAATTTCTTCATCAAGAATTTATCATTAACGAGAATGATATTAGCAGATTTGGTCAGTCTGTCGACGATGACCCAAATCGAATCAAATTCAGATGATGACCTTTGCAATAGCTAGACGTTTACTAATGTATGAGGCGATGTCTGCCTTTATAATTTGCTATTAGTACGACTTCTTCAGACAAAGATACTTTTAGTCAGAAATGACATAAATAGAATACTTATACTTACAAGACTCCAACATAACTATATCTTAAAATCTCCATATTTAGACATTCACAAGTAGCCTTTAAAACAATTAACGCTGTTGGCTTCTCAATTTTAATGGTTCATATTAGCCGCGAACCCCTTTTTTTATTATCTATATTATCTCTTTTTACAACATCAGCTACTTTTAAATTGTTCGGCAATTTATTTTGTACCATCATTACTAAGGAACACATCCTAATTGGTTCTTTATACTTTTTACATAATGCGTCGATATCTAAATTCACCACTCCTGATGATATAATTATCATGTCTACAATTCACTCAGATATTCTTTCTTCATATTTTCTAAGTTTTAATTTCGTCTCAACTATCATTTTTATCTGTTTTACTCAATCCAGTGTCTAAAGCGTCGATAATTATTACAAGTAATTAAATAATAGATATTTAATTTTATGAAACGTAAACGTAAAAAGTTTTAAATTTCTTAGTTCGACTAATTATGTAAAAATGTTCAAGATAAATTTGAATTTAATCAACAATATTTTTGTTGGTTTACTGAAAATAATTAATAAGATCTGTAAATGTTTGGAAAATCTTTGTTTACACTCTGGTCAAAATTTTCTTAGTTGACAAGTAAAAATTGTCGTTTCAAGTTTTAAGTCATGGTTTAAATGGTTTCCTCAATCCCTCTCAGGTTGTCTTGAGGTATACACAATCATTTACCCCTAAACAGGAGTTTAGTTAAATGATTTGTGTATAAGGAAATAATCCCTTTAAAAATCCCTTGTTAAAACATTTGTCAAAACATATTTCTACTTTTTTTTTGGTAAAACCCAAAGTCTTAAATGACTTCTAATTTTTGAAGAGTCAATTTATATTCCATTATCTATTAATCACACGGTTAAATCATGTAAAGGATTAAGTCTTAAGTCATATGTTAAATATTCAAAGTACAGGTTTTCATTGTTCGGCCAATTCAGGGCAATCTATAAATAATTATTAACTCATTCTTATTCTTATAATCAAACAAATAGTCCTTTAATGATCACAAGCATGAATTTATCAAATTACAGCCTACACACGAGATTCACCAAATTTATGGATGCTACATGTGTATTAGTCAATCCAAATGACATCACGTGAAACTTATAATGTTCATTACAAGTACCGGATGTAGTGATTGGAATACATGATCTTTTTCGCGGATGCGAAATTGATGATAACCATGTCGTGGATCAAATTCCTGAATATACGCTAGAACCTTGTAAATGATCGAACAAATCTTCCATTTCGAGTCATGGATATCGTTTTCGATTGTCAATTTACTCAGTTCACGGTAATTAATAAATATAAGGAATGATAACACCATGGCTCTTCATAATGACGAGCTCGGTAGAATAAAAGCTTTCTTCGACAACTCTCTCAGTTGTACGGTAATTCCTTTAATTCAGATGGTGCTGGCGTATAGTGCACATACCAAAGGTGCAGCACCGGGAATATAATCAATACCAATTCCAATATGCCTTAATGGCAAAAGTCTAGGTAATTCACCAATAAATACCTCCTAAAGTTTCAGATAACAAAAACATCTTTTAATAAATTCATATTAGGTTCTTTCTAGATTATAATATCTATGACTAATTCACAACCATTCACGGTATAATTTTAAGTCTAAATACAGGATATCGTCATCCACCAAGAATTATTTATATCATTTTTGATAATCAACATCTTATCATTTAGGGGAATTCTACTAGAGTTCCCATCAATTAAGACAATGTCGTCATGTCATAATCAATCAATCCGTTCTACTAGCACTATCAACTTTCCAGTTTCATTACCGTTGATAAGATGTGAACTTCTCAAAAGACCAACAATAACTCATAATCCTTCACAATTCAAGGATATCTGGAGACATAACTAACCTAAAAAGAGTAAGGTTAACGCATAATCTATGCGAGAGAATTTCAAATCAGATACAGACGAAAACATTTAATGAATATGAATATATCCCATGTTTTCATAATTTGAGTACGCATTCGAAAGCTCCTCCGATCGTTACCCAGGTCATTCAAATGAAATCAAATCAAAAGAAATGATAGGAACGTCGATACATCCAGTCGGGTATCAACACTCGGTAATCAGATACTTTTTATAAGAATCTCACTACGGGAGAATTGGACAAGAAGGGAATATCAATTGTCAAATAAGACAAATTCCACAGATGAGTAAATTCAATTCAGAAGAATAAATGGTACGGGCACATATGTAGGTGCCCCTAACAATATGTCCCTATTTTTGCACTTCTTGCAGATCTCATAAAATTTAATCTTTCACAATCTTCAAAGAAAATGTAGTGTTTATTCATTAGTTTTATGGTGACTACTAATCAGCCTTGCATGGTCCATTCCAAATTGTATGTAGGCGCGCAACTATATACAATTTCAAGATTAACGATGCAATACTCAGTTCGTCAAAATTTTATCATCATGTTTATAATAAAAACATTTTCATGTTTAATTCTTAAATAAGAATCAAAAATAAATTTACAAAGATTTTCTTTGTTATGAAAACAATTAAGCTTTCCAAGATGTTTTATAAACAACTTCATTTCGATAACAATCACTTATAAATCTCACTTTGAATAATCCTTATAGTGATGAAAATTTAATTTTTCTCAAGGGATACTGTTTTATCTTATAAAAACAATCAGTGATCTGCAAAAGAGTGATGAAGAGTTGTTCACCAAGAACTAACTACAATATAATAGAAGATGAGCTTAGCCACTTAATCATGAGGTGCATGACCTCGATGGCACTCAGGAAGAATAATCCACAACGTAACTCAATTCAAGATGAGTACTTGTTCAATGGTTCCATTACTAATGCGAACATTAGGATGAAGCAATAAAAGATAGATAACATCGATACATGTAGAATTTAGCAATCAAAGGTAGTCTTTTCATTAATCACAAACAAGTTAAATTGTACCGTAACACATTATGTGTCACTATGTCATACAGTTCCAAGATCTCATCCTACCAACTGATGTCTCAGTTAAGTTAGGGATTATTTTTAAAAGATACCACAATGAATACTAATATACAAGAGTCATTAGGTGTTCCACATGTCCCAGAAGATCCATCGGTCTCAATTTAGAAGAAGATTTCTTCAATTTATTTCTTAGACACTGGGCATCCTCGTTAGTGGACAATGGCCTAGGAACAACACTTATCACAAACTAACAATCATTTAAAACCTTATAATTCAATCACAGGACTTAACGACTTATATTAACAATATCATATTCCATACGGGTTAAATTTTACTTTATTCAAGTTTCAATCAACTTATACTCAATGCAATATCCTACCTCATTCTCCAATATTTTGAACCTTATTCATAAACCTTAATAGGCAATAAAAGCTCGATATGATCAACACTTAATTTCCAATCCTATAGCTCTTACAAAAACAATTATCAAATGAGTCACTAGTATGAGATGACTCGATCATTCAATTAGACTTCTCGGAAAAGTACTAGTTGCATGAGGCTTTTGGGTAATGGTTCCAATGACAGCCTCAAGTGCAACATTCACCCTTTCGATTTCAATTTAAGAATTGGATGACAACGAATCAGATGACATCTTTCTAGGTGGTAACGTCTTGTCAAACTCCACTCTATAAGGAAAGATCGTCATGACATCGATATCAGATTTAATCTCGCCAATTCTTCTTTAATATCACAATCAACAAATATCTACATTTCTACGAATATCAACCATTTTGTTGGGATCATAAATATGCACAACTTGGTTTAGATCTAGGATAGCTAGAATTCCTACGAGAATAGCTTCGATTAATTTACTAGGGGATTTAGGGTTCCTTGTGACAATCTACGTCGTATAAATACCTCGTATAAATATCAAAATAATCATCAAACAATCATGTAATAAAATTAAATCATATATATATATATATATATATATATATATATATATATATATATATATATATATATATATATATATATATATATATATATATATATATATATATATATATATATATATATATATATATATATATATATATATATATATATATATATATATATATATATATATATATATATATATAATCCAAGTTATATATATATATATATATATATATATATTAAAATAACACTTCTCAGTCTGGCCTTGTCGGTAACTCGGGAATTCTTCGGCACCGTTATAGTCAAAAGATTTTTAGACATTTTGAGAAAAATGTTTATTGTTAAAAGATTCTGAAATGTTTTATTCAAAACCTTGGTTACAGCGGAAGACTCGTTGGTGTTACGGGATAGCACATTACTCACATCATAGACAACGCTTAAAAATCGCGTCGTTTATTAATAAAGCATTTCCATTCATAAATATCAAAGTTACATAGGTCCCAAGTCATTATATTCAGGTTTTACAAAGCATTGAATGGAAATTATTGTTTAAGTGCGGGCCATGAATTCTTGTTGACTTCCCGAGAATTACCTTCAAGTACCTGAGATAAAACATGTTAAAAGAAAAGGTCAGCGATAACGCCGAGTGAATTCATAGAGTTTAATAAAATCCCTCAATATAACTTTGGTATAAAATTATTACCAAAAATGATTTCGTACAAATCATTGTAATAGGCCATAAAATAGCCAAAGTCATTTTTATACAAATCCTTATCGAAAATCATAATATAGGCATTTGCCTTAAAAATCATGATACGAGCCAATGTCGTAAAAGCATCATACAATACGTCTTATGACGTTGTATAAAGTTAAATAAAAACCGTTATATGAATATGGTTATATAAAACCAAAACACGAATATAATATCAATAGTATGACCCTGTATTGCTAGTCAGGCCATACATCGTAATTCGGTGCGTATAGCAGTATTTCGTTAATTGGATTATTATAAGCCGCATGACATTGTTACCTTACTATAACAAACAACGGGTAGCTAGCCCGAAACTCAATTTGCCCATCTAAATTAGCGTGTCGTCACAAAGGTCACGCTATGTAAATCTTCTCATACATAAATTCGCTTACCAATCAATGTGGCACGACGGGGATCAACCGTCAAGGCGCGAACTGGGGTGATCGTCCCCAAATAGTACTATTATATGCATAAGCGTCTACCAAATCCCGGTAGTTCACAATTCATGCTAATGGAACTTTTAGTGACATAACCTAACTTTAATAATCCATTTTATCTCATCTATCGGGTCATTTAATCATTCATCGGGTCATACAATCATTCGGGTCCAAATCAATAAAAAAACAATCGGGACAACTAGTGTCCTATTTCATAAAAACTAACATGTTATCTCCCTCGCGGGTTTATCAAACATTTCATAAAAACATTTAAAAGAGTGCGAGGCTATGAACTCACATTGATGTGGGAAGGCGATTATCGGCGATTTGGATGTACGGTACGTGCTTCAATCACGGAAACCTAGACAAATAATACTCGTCTTAGACTCTTGTCTAATGACTTTATAAAAATAACAATTATGTATACATATGATGATTTTATATATATGATGATCAAGTGGGTTTATATATTCTCGTTTACTCATTTTAGTGTTTATGTTTTGGTAACTTCTTACTAGTTCACTAGTTTTACCTATTTACGTGTTTTAGGTCCAATAAGCCTATTATAAGTTTATTAACTTGTATTAATCCATTTCATACTTGTATTATCAGTATTTACCCTTTACATGTTAGGCCTAAATGGGTTAAGCCCAATAAATAAGTTTATAAGTGTTTTAGCCCATTTTGTTGTATTATTAGTCCAATAACGTTAACTTAGCCCGTTAATGTCCGTATGTTGTATAGTTTGGCTTTTATCGGTTTTTACTTGTTATATATGTTTATATATCAGTATATGAGTTTATAAAAGTTTACATTAGACGGGTCCAACCGTCTATGTTTTATTTAACAAAAACGTTAATTTTACGGTAATAGCCAAAAAAGTCGTAAAAATCATGTTTATAGTTTTATAACTTATAAAACTTATCAAACTACCATTTTTATAAAATGTCCATTTATTTATCCTTATACATATTTATATAAATTTATTATATAAGTTAGTGGGTTTTAATTCTCATTTTATACTATTTTTATTTGAGTGCTTATATAATACTATTATACTTTAATTTCCCAAAATCTGATTTTTATTTTCATGTTCACCAAAACAGCCATATCTAGAGTTCTATATGGAGATAGAAGCTCAAATTTTTATGGCATAAACTACATGAAATGTGATCCATTTAACTCTCGTATGGCTACTGTTGAATCAGCCTCTAAGTATTTTCTAAAAATCGTCCAAAACAGTCTATGCAGATTTGTACTCTAAACTTGTTTTGATCATATCTCACTCATCCTAATGATTCCATTGCATGGCTAACTCTCACATGTGTACAATACATATTACTTACTGTATATCCATTAATCTATGCCATTTTATCAGTTCATGACATGGTTCTTTACTGTTTTATATAGCCATCATTTTTAAGCATGATTTTAACCTTTTTACATATAGTTTTTCATCTTTTTACCCATGATTATCAACACCAAATCCCCACACAATATATTTATCATCATATATCATCATACATATATACATTTAAGAATAAAATACATGATTACTTAATCAAAATAACAAGAGGATGAGGAGGACAATCTTTATACCACCATGATGATGTAGGTTATGATCAAGACATGGATTTTGATCACACAACTTGTGATAAACCAATATCATCTTCAAGTCCACCAATCTTCATGAAATCCTTGTAGAAAATCAGCCCTAAGACACCAAGGAAACTCCTTTGTAGATGTTATGATCACCTCCAATCAATAAGTCTTCAAAAGGACATCATCTTATGCAAGAATAACATAAGATTTGTGGTTAAATTTAGATCAAATGGGTGTTTAAGGAGAGGATGGGACGGCAATGGTGGAAGAGATAAGAGGATTTTAGTAGTTTGCATGAATGAAAAATGAGTGAATGGTTTTGGCTAGGTGGTTTTTTTTATGTGGTAGCTTACTTTGTAAGCTTAGGACAAGTGTAAGACTTGTTTAATAAAATTTGACACCTAAGGGTGTTGGTGGAGCTCATTCTAGCCGTCCATATAGTGGGGTGGGCAAGTGTAAAACTTGTCTCATCCCACTAATTTACGGGTACTCCTCGATTCTAGTTTCCTCGATTTGCGTGCCCTCAGGTCATTTTACGAAAAACGTTTTTATAAATTATGAATCAACGGCATAAAACGAATCTAATAAAAATTGTTTCATCAAAAACGGAGTTCGAAAACGTAAATACGTAATCCTAAGGTTTCCGGTTTAGTCGTAAAGGACGTAAAAATAAAATCGTAAGTCCTAATCTCTTCTCGTAAATTTGTGAGTTTATGAACCAACACAAATTTAAAATCTCAAAATAATATTCACGGAAAAATTTATTTTCTAAAATGTCGGACTGTCACCAAAGACGGTGTATGTAAACGTAAGCACGTAACGTAGAATCCTCCGGTTTAGACGTAGTCGATGCTACTTCAAGACGTGAATCCAAATTTCTTCCCAAAAATAAGCGAGTTCATAATATAACATTAAAATAATGTTTTTAAATAATACTTGAGAATAAAATATCAATCATAAATTGACGGATTGTCACAATCTTGACAAGATCGATTCACAATTGTTGGAATAGAGGTAGAGAAGAAACATTCATACCAATTGTAATGATAATATGTCAAAGGGTTAAAAGCTTAGAACTTTTTTGAATCACCCAAGAAAATTCAAGATTTAACCAAAATCCTCTCAAAAGGTTAAAAACTTAGAATTGTTGGAATCACCCAATCCAATTGTAAATTTTAACCGCAATCAACTCTCAACAAGAGAAACAAAAAAAATCTCAAATCAAAGACAGTTTTGACCTTAAAACTAATTCCTTTAGAAAGCTCCAAAAGCTTTAAGTCGGGAATCAAGGTACAAAAAAAAACCAAAAGCGAGGATAAATGACGCTTAAGAAAAAAAACTAGATATAAGACATTATAGGCAAGGATGCTTATGAATGTCCACACCAAAAAGATGACTCAATGATATAGATAAAGCGATCAAATAAGCCAAAGAATAGAAAGACCAAGATGGATGGTGTTTAGCATACGATAAACTACATGCTCAAAGTTTCGTAGCTCTTCTCAATCATTTTGAATGTTCAAAGAAAAATTACATGACGAGGAAAGGGTGAGGCTCAACTCGACTTAGTTTAGAAAGGATAGAAGAGAGAGACTCAACTTAGAGAAGCATGATTAAAATAAATCGAGAGAGACTCAACAAGGAAGTTAAGGATAACTTCACAAAATAATTCAAGAAAACTATACCTTATTAGGTGATAGTGAAGCCTTAAAAGAAAACGAGAGAAGAGACTCAAAAGAGAAGAAAAGAAAGAATCTTCAAGAAAACTCATCAAAGAGAGAGATAGACCAAAAATGAACAAAAGGGACTCATTGGCCGCGGTTCGTTAAATAGGTCCGCAGTTCATTATCAATAATGAGCCGCTAGGTTATTTGAGGAACCGTGGACAGTGGGTGTCCAAAAAAGATTATATAATTAAAAGAAAATCACTTGGTCAAACAATTTAACATAAGATGCTAAATGGCTTAAAAGCCAATGCTTCGGTTATGACTTTTAACAATTGCACTTGCAAGTTAAAATTACTTGAATATTTCAAAAGAAATATTTAAGTTGTCAATCTTACTAGGAGAGGAATTAGATTTAAATCTAACATTCCGTGACAACTGAGTGAGAAAATAAAGAAGAAAAGAAAGATCACAAGAACAACGAGATCCAAGACCCAAAGACAAATCATGTGGAAAAACATGAAAGGAAATAGAAGAAAATAAAGATCATACAAAGATGTATGAAACACAAGCCTGCAAGTTAAGCATATATTTAATCTTAGTTCCACTAGAATTCTAAGATTTGCTTAAATTGGATGTCTTGGCAATACGCAATCCACATGCTTAAATGAAAGACAAGGTGGTGGCAGAATTTGGTGGAGAAGGCTTGGTGATAAATAAGTTTGGATCTTCACAACAATGAATAAATAAGTTTGGATCTTCAATGGATCTTTGAGGTAGACACAACACTTCAAGGATGAAAGTGTTCTTCTCTTTGAACTTTGAGATGAAGAGATGGGAGGAGAAAGATTCACTTCTAAACGAGTAGTAATCAACCAAATGACCAAGGATTTGAGTGATTTAAGAAGTATGAAAGAATCTAGAAATGTATGTGCAAAAGAGGTGAAGAGAAAATCTGAGAATGGTCCACTATTTAGTGCAAACATTACGATGTTTTGTCGATGTAATCTCTTTGTGTTTTGTTGATGACAAACGTATAACTGGCAATACATTATGTAAAATGTTAAGGTTCTCGTAATCACTCAAGAATACATTTGTATACTTCCCTCGACACCTCCAAGATCGCATTCGGCATGAATCACTCAAGTTATGAATAAACATGTCATTGACCTAATTAAGTAATCAAGGATTAATATTTTCTTAAAACTCACATTTAATCAAATGTGACAAAAGATTTTAATAAACTTTATTTTTAAGAAAATGTTTTATTAAAAAGAAAATGGAAATTTAAATTTGGAATATTTTAAAGAATATTCCCTAAGGTATATTCTAAAGAATATTCTTTAATTTGAATTTGGTATATTCCAAATGCCAAAGGAATATCCTTTGAGGGTATAAATGGTATTTTCCACTAAAGGATAAAAATGCACGGTCTCCATGCCATAGGTTCCTTAAAGAAACCCGCGGTTCTTTATTGATAAGGAACCGCAGGGACATTTAAGGAACCGCGTGTATATAGAGCCGTTGCACTCTTGTCCTATAAATAGTGGATCATTTCCATCTTTTCTTTCAACCCTTTTTGCACAGTTTCTTCAAAAAAATCTTTAAACTCCTTGATTTGTTAGTTTTGATTAATCTTGTTTAAGATGTGATTCTATCCTCCATCCTATCATCCTCTCAAGTGCAAAGAGAAGAACACTTTCATTACCATGATGTTTTAGGTTCATAACATGATGAAGATCTCTCTTTCTCGATCAAGTCATTGTTTTCCTACTATGTATATGTAGAAGATCCAAGTGTTGGGTTCACTTGGATGTGTTTGTAAGGGTAGAAGATCCAAGTGATGGTATCCTTGGATTAGGTGTTAGTTTTGTATATCCAAGTTTGTTAATACTTGGATATAGTGTTAGAGTCATAGATCTAAATGTTGTGTTCTTAGATCTATATGGTCTATGTGCTTAGGCCATAACACAAGGTTTGTTATGTTGGGCCATAAAACATAACTAGTGTGAAGATCGGTGTAGATGGGTGTAGATTGGTCCTACCTAAGATTAGGACTCGACATCTAGCCTTGTGTCGGAAAATGGTGAAGTAGGCGACGTGTGTAGATTGGTCTTACCTAAGATTAGGACTCGACTTTAGCTTAGAGTCGAAAATTGGATAAGCGACGTTGTGTATGGTTTCTCCACCTTAAGGAGTTTGTTGACTAGTGAAGTAACTCTCGAGCAAGGTGTACTCTAGGAGTGGAGTAGGGCGAATAGGAGTTTCATGACCGAACCAATATAAATCATCGTGTTGGTACTTTCCTTTACATTTATGTCTTTACTCTTATTGATGCATTTATATTTTGTTGTGTGTTGTGTGCATCTCATAATCTAAACATCTAAGTTGCGAAAACGTTAAGGCTTAGTACGTGTGTGCTTCATGTTTAGATTATGGTCAAGTGTGCATCACCTAGTCTAAACATCTTTGTTGGGTCCACTGGTTGTGGATCTTGCAGCCTGTTAAGGATGGTGAACGACTTCTGTAATCACAAGTCTATTCACAGAGAGACTCTTAATGTAATACAAAGTATAAGTGCGGAATACAAATACTATGATCAAGAAGAAACAGAATAACTAAAATAACTTGATCCTTACTAAGGATTTATACTATTAATATGAAATGAATATTGGTGAAAGGTGTGTCTAACCCTTCTACCAATAGGTTCCTTTTATACTATAAGGAAAACCTAATACTACATTAAACATACATGTGTAACTCCTGATATGCATATCCTTTCCTAACATATCTCATGCATATCCTAACAAACTACTAAGAAAAAGATTGTTTGACTTTCTACTAGACCAGGAGCACGTGTTGCTCCTACTACTACTAGGACCAGGAGGAACTACATACCTCCTAGTTTATCTATTACAAATATCTATTCCATATGTCCTAACAATCCTCCCCTAAACTTGAATTTGACTGGTTGAGTTTAAGTTTCTTGGTAGATCTTGCAAAAGCAGCACGAGGATTGAAACAACAAAACAATAGCAGCAAAATAACCATAAGATGTGAAAGCACAAAGACCGCTGCAACTAGTAACTCTGAGAAGCTTCTTGAAAGCTTGTAACATATCTGCACTTGTTGGATCTTCACAGAAACATGAGCAGATTTGATAAGCCTTTACCAAGTAGTTGCTCCCTCTTGGGCTAGCTAATCTTTGTGGTGGAATAAGCATCACCCTGGGAGACCAGAACCCAACCCAACTCTTAGAACGTAAATCAATGGTGAGTAGGAGTAACCTAATGATTTTGGGCAAATCATCACAACTGTCAATGGATTTGATTGAAGTCTTTACCAGAAGTCGTACCCTTCCATACTAGCCAACTCTTAGCAATAAAGCATCGGTGAGCTGAAAACCCTATATCTTTGAACAAGCTAGTACAGCTATCAACGGATTTGATAAAAGTCTTTACCAAGAGTCGTACCCCCTTGAACTAGCCACTTTTCAGTCCAGGACCAAGGCAAGTGAAAACCCTCCAATTTTGGTAAACTGGCAACCATCAACGGATTTGAGAATCACACCAGAGTCGTACCCTCATGGTGAACCAACTCTTTCTTGTCTGCAAGACATGGTGAGTTGAACACCATTTGTTATGTGGAACAGATCCAACACCATTAGGACATCACATGAAAGCCCAAGTGTGAAAAATCCAAGAATTAAAGAGTTTCATGATGGAAAAGTATAAGCAGATATTATATAATTTACAAGTATTGAAATTTCCATCGCATGTTAGAAGTATAAGCAGATATTATATAAAAGTATATATATATATATATATATATATATATATATATATATATATATATATATATATATATATATATATATATATATATATATATATATATATATATATATATATATATATATATATACACTAGCCATTAGACCCGTCCGATGGACGAGCTAGCTTTAAGTATATATTTTTAATGAAAATTGAAGTTATGTGTGTCTGTATTTAGTATATGTAGTGTTAGTTATGACATTAATATTTTAGTAATGTAGCATAAAATAAACAAAAATAACGTAGTTTATGATATTTTATTTATTTAAGAATATTAAGAGATAATTGAATTTGCATACGTTAACGTTATGAATAAGTTTGTTACATTAAAAAATTTTAGAATTTTAATAATATTGTATAAATATTTTATGTATTTTTGAATTTTATGAGGTAATAAATCTTGTATATGTTAATGTTATGAATAACTTTTTTACATTAATTTTTTAAAATTAATATTATTGTTAAGTTTTTTTTGTGAGCAAAAACGTTATAGTTATATATTTTTTAGAAGTTATTTTGTTTTGTAAGTTTTGTGGTAAAATGTATTCTAGCAAAAGTAAGCCGAAAAAGCTCATACCTGGTTTTATTTTTTGTCACATGTATAATATAGCAAAAGTATATAGCCCAGTCCAAAACTTGACAGTCCGAATATCTAAAAATATTTACATTTTAGTAAGTCAAACTATTGTGAATCATTTGTAATTCCTATTTTCTTTTTGAATCATTTTATGGAAACCATTTAATGAATTACATGCCATTTTTATAGAATTTTGTATTTAAGGTATCATTTGTAATTCCTATTTTCTTTTTGAAGCATTTTATAGAAACCCTTTAATGAATTACATATATCATTTTTATAGAATTTTTTATTTAAAGCATCATTTGTAATTCCTATTTTTTTTTGAAGCATTTTATGGAAACCCTTTAAAAATTACATGTGTCATTTTTAATAGAATTTTGTATTTAAGGCATTGTTTCACTATCCTTCCTTATATATTTTTATAGAATTTTGTATTTAAGGCATCATTTGTAATTCATATTTTCTTTTTGAAGCATTTTATGGGAACCATTTAATGAATTACATGTGTCATTTTTAGAATTTTGTATTTAAGACATCATTTGTAATTCCTATTTTCTTTTTGAAGCATTTTATGGAAACCCTTTAATGAATTACATGTGTCATTTTTATAAAATTTTGTATTTAAGACATTTTTTCACCATCCTTCCTTATATATTTTTATAAAATTTTTTATTTAATTCATCATTTGTAATTCCTTTTTTCTTTTTGAAGCATTTTATGGAAACCCTTTAATGAATTACATATGTCATTTTTATAGAATTTTATATTTAAGGCATCATTTGTAATTCCTATTTTCTTTTTGAAGCATTTTATGGAAACCGTTTAATAAATTATATGTGTCATTTTTATAGAATTTTTAAGGCATTGTTTCACTATCATTCCTTATTTATTTTTATAGGATTTTATATTTAAGGCATCATTTGTAATTCATATTTTCTTTTTAAAGCATTTCATGGAAACCATTTAATGAATTACATGTGTCAATTTTAAAATTTGTATTCAAGTCATCATTTGTAATTCCTATTTTCTTTTTGAAGCATTTTATGGAAAGTCTTTAATGAATTACATGTGTCATTTTTATAGAATTTTGTATTTAAGGCATTGTTTCACCATCCATCCTTATATATTTTTATAGAAATTTGTATTTAAGGCATCATTTGTAATTCCTATTTTCTTTTTAAAGCATTTTATAGAAACCTTTTTAATGAATTACATGTGTCATTTTCATATAATTTTGTAGTTAAGGCATTGTTTCATCATCCTTCCTATATAAGGGTTTTTCATTTGATTTGATTTGATTTGATATTTGATATATATATATATATATATATATATATATATATATATATATATATATATATATATATATATATATATATATATATATATATATATATATATATATATATATATATATATATATATATATATATATATATATATATATATATATATATATATATATATATATATATATATATATATATATATATATATATATATCTTTACATTATATATAAGAGGAGGGATATGCCACATAAGCAGCCTTTAATCCACGTCAGCATTATTATTTGGGCCGATCATGTAACCCGGCTTGTATAACGATATAACAATATATTCTACCCGAAAACTTTTCTGTATCTTTAAAAATTCGTCTTTGATGGCTGTTCTCCAAACCCTAAACTGAATCCCCACATACTACAAATCCATCGAACCGAAAACTTTTCACCTTTAATCATGGAGATAGGATTCCTTTGCAGGTATGTGGTTATATAAGATTGAGATGATTTTTTGATTTCTGGGAAAAATTGATTACTACACCATTACTTTATAAGATTTATAAGATTCAGTTAAAATTTGAAGATAAACATACAAAATACAGATTTGTACAAAATTTATTTTTAAGTCTAAGCATATATATATATATATATATATATATATATATATATATATATATATATATATATATATATATATATATATATATATATATATATATATATATATATATATATATATATATATATATATATATATATATATATATATATATATATATATATATATATATATATATATATATATATGTATATATGTATGTATGTATATATATATATATATATATATATATATATATATATATATATATATATATATATATATATATATATATATATATAAATATATATATATACATATATATATATACATATATATATATATATATATATATATATATATATATATATATATATATATATATATATATATATATATATATATATATATATATATATATATATATATATATATATATATATATATATATATATATATATATATATATATATATATATATATATATATATATATATATAGAATTTGGATCATATGAGAACTTTTTAAAGTTGTAAAAATGAGAACCAACCAAAATCACACAAATGACACTCTGTATGAAACAATTTTAACACATGATCAAGTAAAAACATAATTTTTAAAGATTCGATGGGATTTCTTTTGAAAATTGGCTAAATCTAAGTGATACATTTTGATTCGAGATGTGATACGTATCATGTTTTGGTATTGTGTATCATCTTATTTGGTGGTGGTTGTGTATCAAATGTACCATTTTATGTATAAGATATTATCTTTTTAAGATTGTGATGTTTGTGTATCACATTTTTAATTGTGTATCAGTAATATGTTACACACTAAGTCGTTGTTTATTAGTTGGTAGAATGTTAAGTTGTATAAATAATGTATATTTTTGTGTATTATTGCTAAAATGGTAATGTATCAATGTTTTAGTGGTGTTTTAGAATAGTTCTCATTTTTACAACTTTAAAAAATCTCTCACATTAACCTCCCTCTATATATATATATATATATATATATATATATATATATATATATATATATATATATATATATATATATATATATATATATATATATATATATATATATATATATATATATATATATATATATATATATATATATATATATATATATATATATATATATATATATATATATATATTTTAACAAACTAAGTAAAGTGTTAGTCACCAATCATTGTACATATTGGTGAAAAGAATGTATGAAATATCAAAAGTATAGAAGAAACAAACCAATCACTGACCAGAAGCAGCAACCTTGTCCGCAAGTAGCCGAGCTTGAATACCATCAACTAATGTGGTGGCCACAGCAGACTCGTTGCCAGAAGGAGCATTGGACACCACCAGGTGACTCTCCAACATGGCTTCCATGGTAGCAATGGTCAGGGGATACTCCAAATCCACAAGCATAAAAACACTAGCACCAGATTCCAATTCCAATACATGCACAGCACATCCCGCATACAACTTCCACCTTTTAATCACCCAACGAGGTTGTTCCTTCCACACACCAGCACTAGGAGAATCAGGGGGACAATCCAACATGATCTTCAAATCACCCCAAAGGACCAACCGAGGCCAGTTAGGAACATCACTCGGGGAATTTGGAATAGCAGCATCAACCAACCCATATAAAACCATAAGATCCTGACGATCCACCCAAGATAAGACATCATTCAAACCAGAGAAGTATTTATGGTGGCTATCATTGGTCTGGACCATAAGAGTAAAAGTTCCAGCACGAATGGGCGATGGTTGAACCTCCCAATGCACAATCCGTCCACGGCTGTGACAACCCTGGTTTTGAGGTTCGTCACTTAGTTTTATTTTGTGCTAGTTGCGTGTCTTTACGTGTTTATGTGCTTATTGGTGTGTATAGATTGTGGTTTGGATATCGTTTCCGGTAGGGGGTACCTTGTGAATGAAACGATGTGTGATGATTTCATGTTCATGAGTTCACATGGTAGTGACTATAAAGTGAGATGGTGTTATTTGGTGGTTCTAAGTATACGTATATGTATTATAGAAAATCGTATTTTTACGATTTACGGTTTAGCATTTAGAGGTCGCGGATGAGGTAATTAGTCATATGAATATTTTTCGGGATGGTTTTAAGTCATTTAGGACTTAGTTATAAAGTTTATTTCAAAATTTGAGATTTTTTTTAAAAGTGTATATTTTACGTCTTTTACGGTAAAATGCGTAAATTTGACTAGTTTTACGGTTTTGTGGTTTTGGAAGCTTTAGGTGGTGAAATAAATTAAGGAAAATTAAAGTAATATTAATAACATAATATTAAATAATAAAAATAAAAAAACGAATTTAGGGGTGTTTGGGTCGGTTTAGACGCACCAAAGAAGAAAGAAGGGAAAATCCCAAAACAGGCCCAATGGACTTGTAATGGGACTAGGGGGCCTTTAGGACTTGACCAAACCCAACTCATAACTATAATAATCAGGTTTTTAACCTCCATAACATCTTCTAGCCGAAATTCATCAATGGTGGCCAATTAGGGTTCTTCAAAAATTAGGTTTTCTTCATCTTCTATTAATTCAAAGGTAAACCTTCATAACCCTTTTTGATTGAATTGTTTTTATGTTTTTATAATCATTCTTATGATGGAATTAGGGTTAGGGTTCATATAAAATCAGTAAATTAATGATGTGATAATCATAATCTGATGATCATATAAATTAGGGCTTGTAATTAGAGGGATTAGGGTTAATTAATGAGGTTGATTTTGTTAAACCCGTTTTTAAAAACTGGGCAGATTTTGTGTCAATTGTTTTGATCATATCGGGAGTTCTATAAACTCTTATTTTACGATCCAAGTACCCCTGGAAAGATATTTGAAGTGGCTTTCCAATTCAAGAAACGAGAACTAAATTGGAGGTAGGGAAGTGGGTCAAAAACAGGTTACAACAGTCAGAGGTCAAAACAGTTTTGAATTCAGCCTGTTTTCTTTTTAAGTTTTGGGTTGTTTAGGGTACTTAGGGTTGCATTGGGATCTTATCACGAACGTGAGATATGTTTTATATATTTTAGTAAGTATCTGCACTTGGGCTAAGGTTGTGGTTTAGGGTAAGACCCCTTAATGGTAACAAACTTTTAGTACGTTTAAAATCAGGAAATCTGGAATGACAAAAGTAGATATATGTATATCGGGGCCTTAACCGTAGCTTTAAGGTTAGGAAAAGTGGGAGGTTTTAGCCAACATATGTAAGGGTATGAATATTACTTTTACAGAAACCATGAGTATGTTTAAGTGGATGTTTGACTTAAAATTTTGAGACCTAAAAACTGGGACTGTTTTGGGTAAAATATGAACGGGTTAGTTATTAAACTTAACCAAGTTAAGGACTTGTTAAGGAAGGGTAATGGGGTGATTATAGATTATCAATAAGGTAAATATGTGGGAATAGGCTAGATGTCCATCATAGGTTGATGAGCCATTTTAGTGATTGGTTCGTGTATTGATTTCGTGTTTTTGGTTTGTTAGCTTGTTGTTAGTGCGAGGACTTGTGAAGAAGCTATCAGGTGAGTTTCATAGTCCCATGTCTTTTAATGATTTTGACTTCCAGATGGGATGGAAGAGACATTGTGTTGAGTTATTTTCTAAATTGATGTTGTGAATGTGTTTGTGATTTGAGATGGACTTGTGTGTACATTATGTGATTAACTGCTATGTGATTTTGATTGTGTATGATTTGGATCAGGGGACACGTGCCGTCTCAGTTATTGTGGTTTGACAAGGTAGTGGCCTTGTGGTTTAACAAGGTAGTGGCCTTGTGGTTTAACAAGGTAGGGGCCTTGTGGTTTGCCAAGGTAGTGGCCTTGGGATAGGTACATAGTGTGATCATCTATGGTACCATGATGTTGTTTGGCAAGGTAGGAGCCTTGGATTGGTTTGGTATGATTAATCTTCATTGATAGTTGTTAATGCATATTTGTAGAACATTGTCCATATGTTATTGTGTTGATGGTTGTTATTCACAGCTTATAACTAATTTAGCGTTAGAGTCTAAACCTATGACTCTCACCAACTTTATGTTGACGTGTTTTGGTGTCTCTTTCAGGTGATACTATGGTTAAGCATGAGAACATAAGTGGCTAGGATTGGAGAAGCTTAGGAATGCATATAGAAGGAGAATCCCTGTTTCCTTCTTAGTTTACCTTTATGTTTTTTTGATAAGTGATGCATGTTGGCACCTATATGTTTGATATGTTAGTGTTATTTGTTTGTCTCGGGTAAATGGTAGTACTGTTACCTATTTACCTAGACTCCTGCATGTTGAGATATTGTCATGACATTTTTTGTCGCCATTTATGACATTTCTTATTTCATTTAGTTATCTCTATAGACACGCCATGTTGTGATGATATCCATACGTCGCGCCCCATATTCCGCCATGGTGGGGTGTGACAGAATGGTATCAGAGACAATGGTTATAGAGAATTAGGTTGCCTAGTTTCGTAGCCTAGTCTATAGCTTAAGGGTCCCTGCATATAGGCGTCATAGGAGTATGTGTGCATTTTATATTAATTGATGTGTTTGATGTTATTTATTGAGATGTTTTGACTAGTATGAATTGAACCATAGTATGTTCATACTTAGCCACATGTTATTTTCTTTTCGGATTGTGACTAGTGCAGGTTGAACCGTAATCATCCACGCTAGTTATTGTTGTATTTTGCCTAAATTGTACATTATAGTACATAATTTGGTACATGGTAGTTTCTATCTTTTGTTGGGTTATTTTATGTACCTAATGTATAGTATTTTTTTTTTCTTTTGATGTTTAAGTCATGTTCCCTAAGAATTATGTGGTAATTCGAGTTACTAGGAGTAGGTGGATAGGAAGGGGTTTTAAGCCGTTTCCACTCTTATGGGCGACATGACTTATAACTGATTATGTTTTCGTTTTGGATTTAGTCTAGGCCGTTTTAGCTAGACTATGGATTTCTGTATTCCAAGAGTTTTATTATGTTATTTTTATAGATGGAGTTTTGGATCTTATTGGTTATGTGGTTATGACCTTATGTGAGTAGATGGATTTATGTGTTATATGTTGTATTGATTCTTATAAGTGTCATCATAGGAGGGAGTGCATTGGGGAAAGGGTAATTGTATAAGTATGGTGGCCAACATAGTTATACAAGTACCACAACTTCAATGGGTTCCCAAGTATGGTTGCATGAAAGAAGGTTAGTACATGCTTGTATATGATGAGATGTAGAATTTGTGTATACGTATTATATATGAGTTTATGTAATGGCTACCTACGATATGGCTATTGTTCTTTTTGTGTTATATGTTTTGGGTTATAGTTGTGTTGTGTGATTTTGGGGTCACACGATATGGTTTGGTTTTGGAGGTGGGCTTTATGCCTTTTTGTGGCACGGTGAGATGGTGATTACTCGTATGGAAAAGCGAGCGTATAAAGCGATTGATTGACTTACGTGTATGATAACGAGTATGTTTGGGGGATTCAATAGGTATACATATGCGGATGTATATATACTACTATGTGTTAAGTTATGGTATATGGTCGTTCACTAGTTATTATAACTTGAACGTACCTTGTGTTTGTTCGTGTTTTATGGTCCTGGAGTTTGGTGGAGTTTCAACGACGTTTTGAATCTTTTGAACTGTGTCTTGTAGCGTATTCTTTGAGTTTCGTATTTCACGTGTACGTTTTAAAACGGTGTTCTTGGTTTTAAGTCTATTGAAATAACCTGGGATTTCTTTTGAGATAATGAAATCTTTTGTGTTGAGTCTTACATTTCTTTTGGTTGGTATATGGAAAAAGGGGACTTGGAAATCTAGTATAGGGTTAGATAGTTGGTCGTATTCGGTAAAATAAGGGTAAGGTGTTGGGGTCGTGTTTGAAACAAGATGTAACATAAGATTTCTTTTTAGTCAACACTTATTTATTTCAAATTCTAAAAGACTTTCTTTAAAACAAAGCGAAGTAAAATTTCTTTCTACTTACATAGTTTATATAATTGGGTTTAACCGATTCACGTCATTTATAATTATTAATTCAAGGTTAAATTGAGTTTATGAAGATTTCACATACAATTTTATCTTTCATTAATATAAAACTGTTTCGTTCATAACTTGCTCGTTTTTAGAGCTTTTTGAGTGATTCAAAAGCCAAAAATTATGTACTCGGAACGTACTTTTCAAATATTCAGAAAGTATAGTCATGGGAGGTCAGTGGACCGGTCGGAATTGTTGTACAAGTGTCGGGTTCAAGGTTGAGTTTTGAATAGTAGTTTATTTTTATTTGGGGTGCACGGGATACCTAGTCCTTGGGTTGTGTTTTGAGATCTCCTAGAAGGTTGTTTGTAGATGGTTTGAGTCGTGGGGAGGTAAAAATAATAATAATAATAATAAATAAGAGTATATTCTTTTGGAAAGGTCGGTCTTTTGCACGGTTTAAGTAATATGTTGCGGGGCGTAATATGTTTTGTTTGCCATTGGGTGTTTCTTGAATTATTTTTCGTTGTCATTGGTCATTTTGAATTGATACATGTTCTGGGTTTGAGTTTTCTTTTGAGTCTCGGGGTTTTTGACTTGTTTTAATTGGTGCACGTGAAATGTCGTTAGTTATCCGTTGGTTTGATTCATTGATCGTATCTGATGGATTCAGGATGTAGTTTTGGTTTCGTATTGTTCGGGAGCGTTGAGGTAGTCGTATGAAAGACTTGGTCGCGCCTACACGCTTAAGTAGGTGACCATGAGAGAACGGTCGGAATACCCTTAGTGGGGAGGAAAGAAGTTCGTAGACGAACTAGTGTGGTCATGAGGTCTCTTAGGAGTACCAAGGAGATGAATAGAGATTTGTGGGATATTAGCACAAGTAACGCGCCATAGAGAGTGTTGGAAGGGGAAGTAATACCTCAAAAGTATTTATGATTGTTCGTAGGGCATGTAAGTTTTCCAAAAATTTCCTGAAATTTAGTAGGTTTGCCGATTACTGTGAGGTAGAACCATAAATGGAGCAAGTAGGAGAAGTGAGAGGAGTTGTAGTTAGTGCCCTTCTAAGGCAAATCGTTGATGGAGTGATTTAAAAACAAGGGCTGTTAGAGATTGCAAGGAAGGCCGGATAAAAGTTGAGTTGCTTAGTAGCAAATTGGATGTGGAAAGAGGTTGAGTGGTCTGATGAGAGGAAGTACCGGTCTTTTAAGATGCGTGTAGAATTTTACAAGTAGAACGAGGTAGGAATTTATTCGTATTGCCGCTAAGAGAGGGTGCAAGGAGGACATAGTTGAAACTGCTAAGGATGTTGTACGAACGCTTTGGGTTTACGTTTATGTATTTGGCTTCACCAAAGCACTAGCGGTTTTCATGGTGTCAATGAACCAAGTGTGCATGAACGTGTATAAACGAGTTGTCATCAGGAGCGTCGACGACATCTTGAACTACTCAAATCTGAGAAGGAGAGTGAGGCGAATTATGTGTTGGTTTTGGAGTGGAGTTATACGTGAGATTTTCGAGTGTGAGTTTTTAGTATTAAGTTTACCATGATGAGTAGTTAGAGATGATGGCGTATCATGGAACCAGCAAGGGGCGAAGTGAAGAAGGATGAAGAAGCGTTTTGGAGGCTGAAGAGGTGGATTGGATAATGAGCCGATCTTGGCATTATCGGAAGGACCGAATGAATTCGCGAAGCATGACGATACGTGGAGCAAGGATTTGGACGCGTACGAGGACGACAAAGAAAGGCGATCGCTTATACGTTGCAGGAACTGAAGATTTGGAAGAACTAGATGGACTTAGTTAGTGGGGTTGGATTGTTATATCTGCCTAGAATGCTAGAGGCATTTGGTGTACGAGACGTGGAGAATGATCTATACGGATCATGAACGTCTCCAACACATATTCAATCATCTTGATTGAACTTTTGGCAAAGGTGATGGGTGGAGTTAAGTGATGAAAGAAAATTGCAAGGCCAAGTACCATCTGGGAAAGGCAAGTATGGTTGATGAGACATGGAATAAGAAGAATAAAGTGAAGCAGAGACGAACTGGAACAATATGGATGACGTATTAGGGTGATTTGGATGAAGGGTGTAGGTTGCACGAGTTGAGTTGTCTAAAGCGGAGAACGCGCCAACCTGTAAGTTGCGTGGCTTGGATAATCATATGTAGAAAAAGAGGAAACCACTAGAGTTAGTGACAAAGTTATGTAGGGAGTTTCACCCATAGTAACGGGTGGTATGTTTTGGTAAAATGGAAGAGTTGATGTAGAGTTTTGTAGGTCCATTTATGATCTTTAGAAAGATCGGACCATTAGCTTATGAGCATATAATTTCCTGGGGGAAATGAGTTGTATACAAGATACATTTCATGTATTGAGATTGGTAAAGGTTATTTGAGAATGCATTTTGAATGTACGGTTATTCGGGACTTGTGTTAATGAGAGTTTTTGTTTTATCAAAGAGTCATCTAGGAGATTTATTGACTGTGAGGTCAAGAGTTTGGCAATGAGTTTAATTGTTTTTGGTTTGTATATGTGGTATTTAGAAACTTGAACTAAAGTACACGTGGAAATGAGAGGAGTTCTTTTAGAACAAGTATCCTCGTGTGGTTTGTTGTCTGTGTGTTTGATCCTAAGGAGTAAATCTCGGGACGAGATTTCTATTAGGAGGGAGTGATGTGACAACCCTGGTTTTGAGGTTCGTCACTTAGTTTTATTTTGTGCTAGTTGCGTGTCTTTACGTGTTTATGTGCTTATTGGTGTGTATAGATTGTGGTTTGGATATCGTTTCCGGTAGGGGGTACCTTGTGAATGAAACGATGTGTGATGATTTCATGTTCATGAGTTCACATGGTAGTGACTATAAAGTGAGATGGTGTTATTTGGTGGTTCTAAGTATACGTATATGTATTATAGAAAATCGTATTTTTACGATTTACGGTTTAGCATTTAGAGGTCGCGGATGAGGTAATTAGTCATATGAATATTTTTCGGGATGGTTTTAAGTCATTTAGGACTTAGTTATAAAGTTTATTTCAAAATTTGAGATTTTTTTTAAAAGTGTATATTTTACGTCTTTTACGGTAAAACGCGTAAATTTGACTAGTTTTACGGTTTTGTGGTTTTGGAAGCTTTAGGTGCTGAAATAAATTAAGGAAAATTAAAGTAATATTAATAACATAATATTAAATAATAAAAATAAAAAAAACTAATTTAGGGGTGTTTGGGTCGGTTTAGACGCACCAAAGAAGAAAGAAAGAAGGGAAAATCCCAAAACAGGCCCAATGGACTTGTAATGGGACTAGGGGGCCTTTAGGACTTAACCAAACCCAACTCATAACTATAATAATCAGGTTTTTAACCTCCATAACATCTTCTAGCCGAAATTCATCAATGGTGGCCAATTAGGGTTCTTCAAAAATTAGGTTTTCTTCATCTTCTATTAATTCAAAGGTAAACCTTCATAACCCTTTTTAATTGAATTGTTTTTATGTTTTTATAATCATTCTTATGATGGAATTAGGGTTAGGGTTCATATAAAATCAGTAAATTAATGATGTGATAATCATAATATGATGATCATATAAATTAGGGCTTGTAATTAGAGGGATTAGGGTTAATTAATGAGGTTGATTTTGTTAAACCCGTTTTTAAAAACTGGGCAGATTTTGTGTCAATTGTTTTGATCATATCGGGAGTTCTATAAACTCTTATTTTACGATCCAAGTACCCCTGGAAAGATATTTGAAGTGGCTTTCCAATTCAAGAAACGAGAACTAAATTGGAGGTAGGGAAGTGGGTCAAAAACAGGTTACAACAGTCGGAGGTCAAAACAGTTTTGAATTCAGCCTGTTTTCTTTTTAAGTTTTGGGTTGTTTGGGGTACTTAGGGTTGCATTGGGATCTTCTCACGAACGTGAGATATGGTTTATATATTGTAGTAAGTATCTGCACTTGGGCTAAGGTTGTGGTTTAGGGTAAGACCCCTTAATGGTAACAAACTTTTAGTACATTTAAAATCAGGAAATCTGGAATGACAAAAGTAGATATATGTATATCGGGGCCTTAACCGTAGCTTTAAGGTTAGGAAAAGTGGGAGGTTTTAGCCAACATATGTAAGGGTATGAATATTACTTTTACAGAAACCATGAGTATGTTTAAGTGGATGTTTGACTTAAAGTTTTGAGACCTAAAAACTGGGACTGTTTTGGGTAAAATATGAACGGGTTAGTTATTAAACTTAACCAAGTTAAGGACTTGTTAAGGAAGGGTAATGGGGTGATTATAGATTATCAATAAGGTAAATATGTGGGAATAGGCTAGATGTCCATCATAGGTTGATGAGCCATTTTAGTGATTGGTTCGTGTATTGATTTCGTGTTTTTGGTTTGTTAGCTTGTTGCTAGTGCGAGGACTTGTGAAGAAGCTATCAGGTGAGTTTCATAGTCCCATGTCTTTTAATGATTTTGACTTCCAGATGGGATGGAAGAGACATTGTGTTGAGTTATTTTCTAAATTGATGATGTGAATGTGTTTGTGATTTGAGATGGACTTGTGTGTACATTATGTGATTAACTGCTATGTGATTTTGATTGTGTATGATTTGGATCGGGGGACACGTGCCGTCTCAGTTATTGTGGTTTGACAAGGTAGTGGCCTTGTGGTTTAACAAGGTAGTGGCCTTGTGGTTTAACAAGGTAGGGGCCTTGTGGTTTGCCAAGGTAGTGGCCTTGGGATAGGTACATAGTGTGATCATCTATGGTACCATGATGTTGTTTGGCAAGGTAGGAGCCTTGGATTGGTTTGGTATGATTAATCTTCATTGATAGTTGTTAATGCATATTTATAGAACATTGTCCATATGTTATTGTGTTGATGGTTGTTATTCACAGCTTATAACTAATTTAGCGTTAGAGTCTAAACCTATGACTCTCACCAACTTTATGTTGACGTGTTTTAGTGTCTCTTTCAGGTGATACTATGGTTAAGCATGAGAACATAAGTGGCTAGGATTGGAGAAGCTTAGGAATGCATATAGAAGGAGAATCCCTGTTTCCTTCTTAGTTTACCTTTATGTTTTTTTTTATAAGTGATGCATGTTGGCACCTATATGTTTGATATGTTAGTGTTATTTGTTTGTCTCGGGTAAATGGTAGTATTGTTACCTATTTACCTAGACTCCTGCATGTTGATATATTGTCATGACATTTTTGTCGCCATTTATGACATTTCTTATTTCATTTAGTTATCTCTATAGACACGCCATGTTGTGATGATATCCATACGTCGCGCCCCATATTCCGCCATGGTGGGGTGTGACAACGGCCAAGGGGCAAGTCATCATCGCTATCAGAAGCGGCATCTATTAAGTGGGCAGGATCCCTCTTCTCAAAGGGAACTGTCTTACCACGGCGAGCCTGCTTCTTTTGAATAGACCGGCGAGGGGTGGGGACAGCAGTAGAGGGTTCCTCCTTGACCTTGATAGTAGTGGCAGCAGCAGTAGAAATATGATCATCAACATTCATAGGTTCAATAGTGGCTTCAGCTGCAATGTGTGTAGGGAGTGGTTCAGAAACTGGTGGAGGTGTAGGATCATCAACAAGAGTAGCAGGTGTGGCATCAACATCAGGTGTGGTAGTAGCATTAGTATGAGAAGGGGTGGGATCAAACTTCGAAGAAGAAGTAAAGGGAACAACAGTAGTAGCTTCACCAGTAGTTGGGACACCAGAAGTACCTTCTTTGGGAAGACCGGAGGATGGAAGTTGGGCAGCTCTAGGATTGGGACATGGAGTAACAGGAGCAGGGGGCGATATACAGCATTTGCAGGCCTGGGCATTTCCCCGCGATTCAGCTGGACCATCTTGTTGTACAAGGTTTTGAGCTTGTCATCAGACAATGTCTTAACCTTCTTCATTGTCCAGCCATGAGTAAAGAAGGCTCCAGTCTGATTCTTCACATATTGTTGCATAATCCTATTTTGTTCAGCATAAGAGAGAGGCTTGTTGCGGTGATTTTAGCGAAGTTGAGCAGCAAGATCCTCCTTTTGCCTTTGCATCAGAGACATGGCCCTATGAACACAATTCCCCTGATTCACATCCACACCCAACACATTGGTAAACTGAGAGTAGTCAGAGGTGAGGATGGTAATCACATTCATCCAATCCGCATTGTCCTAAAACATGGCATTGTGTCTGATCTGCTCACGGCGTTGTTTCTTTAAAGCTTCATCTTCAGCCGCAACCGTTGAGGCAGCCGTAGCCTATTGGTCAAACTCCTCTTGCAGCTTTTGAGCAGCCTCCTCTCCCATCCTCTCTTCCTCCAGTTGTATACGGGTTCTCTTCCTAGGAGGGGAGGGAGCATCAGTCATTGGGGCTTTACCCTTTGGGTCATGAGATAGACCAGGAGTGGAGGATGAAGGACCAGCAGTATCATTCTTTGGCACGGGGCCAGCAGCAGTAGAGGGAATGCTTGAAGCACTAGGAGGAACATGTAGGTCTTCACTTGGCTTGGAGGCAAAAGCAGCCCTAGCCAGAACAGTCAACCCATCTTCCTCCTCATCCTCATCAGACTCGGATAACACCACCTTCTTCTTATGGTTCTTTAGCTGCTTCTCCAATGACTTGACCCTGTTTGCCAAAGGGAGCACAAAATCCCTTGTGAGCTTTCGATGTTGGTTGAGCTCATCCTCTATTGATATGATCTTCTCATAATACCTGTGCACTAGAGAAAGCAAAGAATTATAAGTAACAGGGTCCTCAGCTTTCCCACCAAGAGGACTTGGTTTAGGGGATGCTTCATTGGGACCAGAAGCAAAAGATTGGTCAGCTATATGATCACGAGAGCTAGAAGGCTCTTCAGCTGAATGATGAACTGGGCTAGGAGGGGGAGAATCAGCAAATGGGGACACATGTGGGTGAGAATAGGAGGTAACTGTTGAGATAAATGGCATGTCTGCCACCACCTCTCTAGCCGGCTCCTCAACCTCCACATGTGGCACACCAGCAGCAGGAATCTCCCCCTCCATGGGATCATCAACCAATGGAGGTTCCTCCTTGGCTTGAACAGCCAGAGGAACCACATTGGGACCCCCTTGGGCAAGGCCCAGCATAGCATCAGTGAGGGGCCTTAGAGGACCAAGATACCCAATTGTCATGTTTGCCTATACTTTAGAGTTAGCTTAGAAGGCACATATTCTTTCCTATTTCTAGGTAAACACGTAAGAATCTGTTGCAAAAACCTAGGATACATGGGAGAACCAATAGCACTAAGATTTCTAAGCAAACCATCAAGCAGATAACGAGAAAAGTTAAAAGGACGACCTTGTGTAATACACACCAAACTAGTAGCAAGGGAGATGGGAAATGCATCCCAACTCACAGCTTTGGGACTTAAGCATTGTATCAAGAAGTGAACAAGCATCTTCCATTGAGGGGAAAATCGATTTTTCTGAAATTTAAACTTCCCCTCATGATTGTAACCTATTGCAGCCATACCATCCAACACCTTCGCATTTGGGAGAGAAATAATGCCATCTTCATTTTGGAGATGAAAGGCAGACCTAATGGATGCTTCTGTCACCACATAGGAGCGACCATCTATAGTAGCATGGATCTTCAATGGGCGAGCCAAAACGGTGTGGGTGTTGGTAGAAGCCCAGAACTGACGAATGACTGAATCATACACAGTTGGGCATACAGTAAGGGCATACCTAAGATTAGAAGCCTCAATGTACTCCAAGATGTCAAGAAACTCCTCCCTTCTAGGGCCTTCTCAGAGATAAGCCACCTTGTTGTGATTTGGTTTGTACTTTAGAGATGTCATTGATGATGATTGAGTAGTGGAAGATGATTGCTTGAAGATCTTTAAGGGTAGGAGTGTGTGTTTGTGTGTTTAGATTGTGATAAGTGAGTCAAATGTGCCCTTTGACCATAAATAATGGTGAGGGAAAACTGTTCATTGACCACTAATTATGGGGGTTGCCCTTTCCAAATTAAGTCAATAATGTTGAGTAACCACTTACCCTCTAAACCATTATTAGCAAATTCTAGTTACCAAGTATAAACAAATATGGGTACCAGAAGTAACCTGCGTTGACTGAAAGTCAAAAGGACTAGAGGTCAACGCTAGAGGTCAACGCTAGGAGCAGTGAGTGATCAACAAAAGTCAACATAATGAACAGTGACCCAGTGTAAAACCCGCATGCTTTTACCATGAATAGTACCCTTAAGATCGCACGTACATGATTAGAACTTTCCTTTTATAGCACTTTTGCGTTTCATGAATAAGAATTACAAGTATTACGTACGTGTTATAACACGATAAGTATTTATTACGTATGAACACACGATAATTATTCCAATAATAATTATAATCACGAACATGCGAACATGAAATCATGAACGTAAATTAATCACGAGCTAATATTACGTATGTATATATATTTATTACGAACACGAATAAATATATTAAGTCACGATCGATAAATAATTAGAACACGTAAAACACGAACACGAGAACACACTATTATTTTAGACACGAGAAAAGTACGGGATACCCCATGTGGGGCCCCCATGTCGCGGATATACAAGAAAACATGGGCTTAGCCCATGCAAATTTAACTAACTAGGAAAAAGGGGTAAAACATGTTCATTATTTACAAAAGTTAGAAAATAAGAAAACCCTAATTCTTCTTCCTTGTTCTTTTGGCCGCCGGGTTTTGATCACCAAAAGGGGTGTTCGGGTTGATTTTGATCTTGGAATTTTTGCAAGGATTCGTGTGTGTTCGTCCTTATTCGATTCACATATTTGGTATAACCTTTAACCTTTTCTTTTTATGTTTTGATTTATTGGATCACATAAAATCATGATGTTTTTAATTAAATAATTAAAAACAAGTATTTTAACATGTTCTTATCATGGGGTTAAATCAAATCAAGGGTTTAGGGGTGTTTGTGTTGTAGCCGACGCCTAACCGAGCCCCATAGGGGTCTCGGCTTGGCTTATCTCGCACCACCGAGACCATATGGTCTCGGTATGGTGGTGGTGGTCCCACGGCAGCAGCAAAACTAAGGGGAAACCCGACCTAGGTTGGGGTATGGTGATGGTTACGGGTCCGGTTCATGGGTTTTAGTCACGGGTCCGGTTTATGAATCATTTTTTCAAGGTTTATGATTTTTACAAGCTATGTTATTTTTTTAAGACTTAAATTAAATTAATTAAAAGCATGACATGATTAATTTAATTTACATGACTTAGGTTATAAATTAAATCAGTAATTCATGAATTGTAATCTAAGTATTTATTATGTAATTAGACTTTATAATTAATTAATTATTAAAAACCATGACTATAATTAATTAATTTACATGACTTAGATTATATTATTAATAGTTAATAATACATGTTTTAACCTAAGTATTTTACCTTTTTTTAATTAAAATCATGTTATATTTAATTAAATACTTTAACCCATAGTTTATTTAATTTATATGTAATAATTAATAAACTATACTATATAATCACATGACTTAGAATAATAATCAGAAAACACTTAAGCTTATTTAATTAGCTTAATTAACCAGCTTATATCTATTTATGGAAACTTTCTATTTTAGAAACTTATTTATTTAAGGCAGCTAATCTATTTATGGAAACTTTCTATTTTTAGAAACTTATCTATTTTAAGCAGTAATTCTATTTTTAGAAACTTTCTTTTTTTGGAAACTTTCTATTTTTGGAAAATTTCTATTTTTAGAAACTTTCTATTTTTGGTAACTTTCTATTTTTGGAAACTTTCTATTTTAGGAAACCTGTTATTTTTAGAAAGTTACTTATTATTACACAACAAGTATAATAATACATGAAATACAAGTAATACTTAATCAGAATAGACAAAATATACGATAAACACGGTATAAATCTTAAAAACAGTAAAACATGACATGAACATATAAAACAAGCTAAGACATGTTATAAAACCAGTTACGTATTCGGTAATCAGATACTTATACACGTATGTATTTATGTAGCATTAGTGATACCGAAGTAGGACTCTCTTCCGTTCGCCTTCTTCGTTCACTGGACATAAGGTACGGATTCTCCGTCCTTTCAGTATGGACATTCTTTCCTTATTAGGATTCCCCGTATGCAGCCAACTGTTTTCCCTAGTATATGTTTATATGTTTGATTGCTTATGTTTAATTAGAATACCTAAAGCCATATACATGCATGACCAGTTTCACCTAGTTATGGAGGTACCATAACCATAACACTAGAGGCACTGGTGTTATGACTTCCCCACGGCGGAGTGATTGCTCGTGGCGTCCCTTCAGCTTTTGGCCATATTATTATATTTATCATGTGGGGCGTATGGGTGCATCCTAGTTACATGTTTTCAGCAGATTACACATTGTGAATGTGGTGTGTGCCTTGCATCCTTCACAAGGAGCTGATCCCTCCTACCCAAAACCAGTATATTAAATTAAAAGCAGCCCCTCTAATTTGCATGACGAGGTCACCCCTCCAAGTATTCATGCACGTTGATATTTCATGACCTATATTGGCTAACGGTAAAATATGTTAAACAGTTTTCACAAGATAAACATAAGGCTTTTCAGACTATAAAACCAGTTTTACTAAGACTTAACCAGGTTATCCAGGACTTAGTTTCTTCCGCTGTTTCATGCTTATATGCTTATATTATTCATGCTTTACTTGTACATCCGTGAACTGAGCGTATTGCTCAGCCGTTTTCCTTTTCATGTTCCCAAAACGACAGGTACTCAGGGACGCTCGTAGACTTTAAGCGTACGTGCATATGGACTGGAAGCTTTCTAGCCTTCTTTACTTTATGCATTTATCTATACTTTGATACTCTTTCCATGGACATTGTTTAGTCCTTTCATTTGCAGTACTTATGTTTGTGTGTGATGAGCTTTACTTTTGGACTACCGATGTTTGATTCCGGTATTTCCTATTATGGTCATGTAATGTTTTGACATTTATCCTTGTATGCTTTGATGACACGCCATAATCACGCGTGACATTCCATTTATCAAAATGGGGTGTTACAATTATGGTATCAGAGCCAAGGCTTCGACATGTAGGCTCTCAAAACATGGCCTGTGATTAGTGGGTAGTCACTATGGTCTTCCTAGAACTGACAGTCGGTTTTCATGCATTCATCATTTTCATACATACATATATATGTCATTGTCGAAGGTTTATGACTAAGTAATGATTGGTACAGGACTGGCCCTATTTAGTCGCATGTGTTTTATAGAAACTTTTAAATTTGGGACCGACCCATAGGCGTCCCCTCGCCATGTCTTTTATTTTGGGTGAACTGACCATAGGCGTTCACTCTCGAGCATACAAAAGTTTTCATAAAACTGCATCATGCATTCATGTACTAGTTTTCCTACATAAAATTTTTCTCATGATTTAGTGGTATAAATTTTTTTCATGTATATATTTTATGTTTTGATCAGTTTAATCATGTATTTTATGTTATACTGTCAGATGGTTCTCACACGCGAGCAGGAACAACTCAATGCAGCAATCCAAGTTGCAATGCAAGCTTTGCTTCCTCAGCTGAGGAACGACATCACGGCTGAGGTTCAGGCTGCCAACAATCAGCAGCATCACCCAGCACCTCCTCCTCCTCCTCTAGTGATATTGGCTACATGGCTGGAGAGATTCAACAAGCTCCATCCTCGAGCTTTCGAGAGAACAGATAGCCCCAGTGAAGCTGAAAGCTGGTTGGCTCACATCGAGAAGATCTTCGATGCTATGGGTTGTGACCCCGTTTTCAAGGCGAGGTTGGCATGTTACCGGTTCGAAGGCGATGTGTTAAATTGGTGGTTAGCATTGAAGCAGTCTGAGGGAGGTGATAATTGGATGGCTGGTTTGACATGGGCTCAGTTCAGAGATATGGTGATGGAGCAGTTCTTTCCCAAGGTTGAGCAAGACAAGCTGAAGAGGGAGTACCATGGGATCCGACAGAGAGCTGGGGAGAATAGCAACGAGTTCATGCAGCGCTTTCTTCGCTTAGCTGGTTTCCTTGGTGCAGCGGTAGGTACTCCTGAAGATCAGGCACATCACTTTAGGTGGGCTCTTCGCACATCGGTCGCAAACAACTTGGTGTGTGCTACGTTCAACACGGTAGCACAAGTGGGATGCAGCACGCAAGTTGGAGATGCTGCAGGAGAGAGATGAGTTCGGGGAAGCAGAGAGACCCGAGAAGATGTAAACATTCGTATTCAAGCGGTGATCAATCCGTATTCTTTCAATATATGTCAATATTTCATCTCTTTAAATTGTATCTTCCAGGCAGAAGACGGGGGACCGGTCTCATCCGGCTACTCAGCAGCAGCCTAATCAGCCCAAGGGAAACGGTCAGACTAACGACCGTTTTGCTACGGATAGGCGTGGCGGTAATGATAATTACCGTAACAACGTTGGACACTCCAACGGCAGCAGGTCCTTATACTTACGCATTTTCTTATGATTTCATGTTATAACTCATAATTTTGACACATTAGCAAATCTTCTACCAGGAACCATGGAAATGGTAGGGACCAGAACCAGAGAGGTTCACAGCCTAGCCGTCCAACTATTAATGGTATTCAATCTTACGATTATCCGCATTGTCCTTTGTACCCAATTATCATGTCTCATGTATAATGTCTTATCAGGTTCTCAGCCAGTCAGGACACCTGCTGGAGGATATGCTCATCCTCTTTGCTCTACTTTCCATCGTAGGCACCCAGGACCATGTCACCGCGACAGTGACGCATGCTTCAAGTGTGGTCTTCCTGGCCATCGCATGAAGGACTGCCGCAAGGGCGAGATGGAGGGCACATCGGGACATGTTGATACCAAGCCGCCTCCTACCACTGGACGCGTTTACACGACATCTCGCGATCAGGCCAACAAGTCTACAGGTACCATCATTGGAATCTTGTATATGTATGGTCAAGCTACATGTGTTATTTTTTATACGGGTGCTACTCACTCGGTCATTTCTATTGCTTATGCCAAGAATGCTAGGATACTCCCCATGCCACTAGAGAATAGACTCAGTATTTCCACGCCTTTGAGAGACTATGTACTTATAACCCATGTGTACAAGATCCTTCCCCTAGAGTTTGACGATAAGGTTCGTCCTGTTGACGCACTTTCGTTGGACATAAATGACTTTGACATGATTTTGGGCATGGATTGGCTATCCAAGCATCATGCTACCGTAGACTGCCATTCATATCGAGTCATCTTCGGTGATGTTAATGCATCAGAGTACATTCATAACGGGTTCGTACCCGGCAGGTCTGTACAAATCATATCGACCATGCAAGCACGTGCACTACGGTCACATGGCTGCGAGGGTTATCTAGCTACGATTCATGACATGCATGCTGAATCCCCACCAATTAAGGATCAGCCGATAGTGTCAGAATTTCAAGATGTACTTCTAGAAGAACTTCCGGGCATACCACCTGCACGTGAAGTGGAATTCAACATCGAGCTCATCCCAGGAGCTGAGCTGATTTCCAAGGCTCCTTATCGCATGGCTCCCATAGAGTTAAAGGAGTTGGAGGATCAACTGCAAGAACTTCTAGAACGAGGTTTCATTCGACCGAGCGTATCTCCATAGGGCGCACCGTTCTTATTCGTTAAGAAGAAGGACGGCAGTATGCGTCTTTGCATAGACTATCACGAGCTCAACAAGATTACTATCAGGAATAGGTATCCACTCCCACGTATAGATGATCTGTTTGACCAACTCCAAGGGGCCAAACACTTCTCCAAGATTGATCTCAGGTCAGGCTACCATCAGCTACGGGTTAAGGAGCAGGACATCACCAAGACTGCTTTTCGTACACGCTATGGCCACTACGAATTTGTAGTCATGCCATTCGGCCTGACCAATGCTCCAGCAGTGTTCATGGAATTGATGAACAGAATCTTCCATGAATTTCTGGACAAGTTCGTCATTGTCTTCATCGATGACATCTTGATTTTCTCAAAATCCAAGGAGGAATACGAAGACCATCTTCGTACAGTACTACAGATTCTTCTCCAGAAGCAGCTATATGTTAAATTCTCCAAGTGTGACATCTGGTTAGACAAGGTGGCCTTTTTAGGTCACATTGTATCAGCAGAAGGAATCACTATGGATCCAGCGAAGGTTGAGGCTATTACTAAGTGGCCGAGGCCAACATCAACGACTGAAGTCCGCAGTTTCTTAGGCTTAGCTGGCTATTACCGTAGGTTCATAGAGAACTTTTCCCGCCTAGCACTACCATTGACCAAACTGATGCGGAAAGGGGAGAAATTCGTCTGGACTGAAGAACGAGAGAAGAGCTTTGAAGACCTGAAGCAGAAGTTAGTATTTGCACCTATTCTTACTCTCCCATCTGGTACGGGTGGATTTCAAATCTACAGTGATGCATCGGGGAAGGGACTTGGCTGTGTTCTCATGCAACATGGGAAAGTGATCGTGTATGCTTCACGGCAGCTTAAGCCTTATAAGGAAAATTACCCTACGCATGACTTGGAACTTGCTGCAGTATTGAAGATATGGAGGCACTATTTATATGGAGAATCATGTGACATTTTCACGGACCACAAGAGCTTGAAGTATATCTTCACTCAACGTGAATTGAACATGAGACAGAGGAGATGGTTAGAGCTGTTGAAGGATTATGACATTAATCTGCAGTATCATCCCGGCAAGGCGAATGTAGTAGCAGATGCACTTAGCAGGAAGTCCAGAATGATCAACGGCATTAAGATTGAGGAAGAAATCATAAGATACTTGGAGCGACTAGACATAGAGATCATTGTACGTGGACAGCACGGTTACTGGGCTAATCTTAGAGTAGAACCCGAGTTACTCTCCAAGATCAAGGAAGCTCAGAAAGATGATGGAGAAATCTGGGCGATAATTCAGAATTTTGAGAAGCAGACAGAGTTCAGAGTAGATGCAGATGGTATCGTATAGTAGGGCACGAGACTTTGTGTTCCTGATGATCAAGAACTTCGGGAAGCCTTGTTAGCTGAAGCTCATAGCTCCCCATTCTCTATACATCCTGGTTCGACCAAGATGTACCATGACATCAAGCAGTACTTTTGGTGGAGTGGTATGAAACAGGATGTTGCCACTTACGTCTCCAAATGTCTTACCTGCCAGCAAGTTAAGATCGAGCATCAGCGATCTGGCGGTCTCCTTCAACCGTTAGATATTCCAGAGTGGAAATGGGACAAAATCACCATGGATTTTGTTACTGGTCTTCCGCCAACCAAGAGGAAGCACGATGCAATTTGGGTTATCGTAGATCGACTTACCAAATTAGCTCATTTCTTACCGATCCGCAAGGAAGATTCGGTTAGTAAACTCGTCGATACGAATAGAAGGGAGATCATGAGACTCCACGGTGCTCCATCTAGCATCATCTCAGACAGAGATCCTCGATTCACTTCGCGATTTTGCAAAAGTCTGCAGAAAGCTTGGAGTACACAACTTAAGCTTAGCACGGCGTTCCATCCTCAAACAGACGGGCAGTCGGAGCGAACGATTCAGACATTGGAAGACATGTTGAGGTCATGTGCGTTGGAATGGACGGGTGATTGGGACGATTATATCTTTTTGGTGGAGTTTGCATACAACAATAGTTGGCACGCAAGTATCAAGTGTGCTCCTTTCGAGATGTTGTATGGCAGAAAGTGTCGCGCCCCAATCTGTTGGGATCAGGTTGGTGAGCGAACACTTGAAGGACCAGAGATCATAGAGTTGACTAATGAGAGGGTCGCAGTAGCTAAGCAGAAACTTCAAGAAGCACGGTCACGTCAGAAGAGTTACGCCGACAAGCATCATAGGGACATATATTTTAATGTAGGATATCACGTTTTCCTTAAGGTTTTACCGGCACGTGGTGTTAGACGTTTTGGAATTAAAGGGAAGCTCAGTCCTCGGTTCATCGGACCGTTTGATATCATTGAACGAGTCGGTAAAGTATCTTACCGTTTAGCATTACCTCCGCAGCTTTCGCATGTACACAATGTGTTTCATGTGTCCTTACTCAGAGGGTACCAGTATCATCCTCTTCACATGGTTCAGTATCCACTGGAACAGATACGTGAAGATCTCACTTTTATAGAAGAACCCGAACGAGTTCTTGACAGACAAGAACGAGTCATGAGAAGGAAGACGATTCCATTCGTCAAAATCCTTTGGAGGGATCATACCGAGCGCGAAGCCACTTGGGAAACAGAGGAGTCTATCCGGGCTTCTTACCCTCATTTCATATTTTGAATTCGGGTATGTTTTTCTTTTTCAGTTTACTTTATCTATAATTCGGGGACGAATTATTCTTTTAGGGGGAAAGAGTTGTAAAACCCGTATGCTTTTACCATGAATAGTACCCTTAAGATCGCACGTACATGATTAGAACTTTCCTTTTATAGCACGTTTGCGTTTCATGAATAAGAATTACAAGTATTACGTACGTGTTATAACACGATAAGTATTTATTACGTATGAACACACGATAATTATTCCAATAATAATTATAATCACGAACATGCGAACATGAAATCATGAACGTAAATTAATCACGAGCTAATATTACGTATGTATATATATTTATTACGAACACGAATAAATATATTAAGTCACGATCGGTAAATAATTAGAACACATAAAACACGAACACGAGAACACACTATTATTTTAGACACGAGAAAAGTACGGGTTACCCCATGTGGGGCCCCCATGCCGCGGCTATACAAGAAAACATGGGCTTAGCCCATGCAAATTTAACTAACTAGGAAAAAGGGGTAAAACATGTTCATTATTTACAAAAGTTAGAAAATAAGAAAACCCTAATTCTTCTTCCTTGTTCTTTTGGCCGTCGGGTTTTGATCACCAAAAGGGGTGTTCGGGTTGATTTTGATCTTGGAATTTTTGTAAGGATTCGTGTGTGTACGTCCTTATTTAATTCACGTATTCGGTATAACCTTTAACCTTTTCTTTTTATGTTTTGATTTATTGAATCACATAAAATCATGATGTTTTTAATTAACTAATTAAAAACAAGTATTTTAAACATGTTCTAATCATGGGGTTAAATCAAATCAAGGGTTTAGGGGTGTTTGTGTTGTAGCCAACGCCTAACCGAGCCCCATAGGGCTCTCGGCTTGGCTTATCTCGCACCACCGAGACCATATGGTCTCGGTATGGTGGTGGTGGTCCCACAGCAGCAGCAAAACCAAGGGGAAACCCGACCTAGGTCAGGGTATGGTGATGGTTACAGGTCCGGTTCATGGGTTTTAGTCACGGGTCCGGTTTATGAATCATTTTTTCAAGGTTTATGATTTTTACAAGCTATGTTATTTTTTTTTAAGACTTAAATTAAATTAATTAAAAGCTTGACATGATTAATTTAATTTATATGACTTAGGTTATAAACTAAATCAGTAATTCATGAATTGTAACCTAAGTATTTATTATTTAATTAGACTTTATAATTAATTAATTATTAAAAACCATTATTATAATTAATTAATTTACATGACTTAGGTTATATTTTTAATAGTTAATAATACATGTTTTAACCTAAGTATTTTACCTTTATTTAATTAAAATCATGTTATATTTAATTAAATACTTTAACCTATAGTTTATTTAATTTACATGTAATAATTAATAAACTATACTATATAATCACATGACTTAGAATAATAATCAGAAAACACTTAAGCTTATTTAATTAGCTTAATTAACCAGCTTATATCTATTTATGGAAACTTTCTATTTTTAGAAACTTATTTATTTAAGGCAGCTAATCAATTTATGGAAACTTTCTATTTTTAGAAACTTATCTATTTTAAGCAGTAATTCTATTTTTGGAAAATTTCTATTTTTGGAAACTTTCTATTTTTGGAAACTTTCTATTTTAGGAAACTTTCTATTTTTGGTAACTTTCTATTTTTGGAAACTTTCTATTTTAGGAAACCTGCTAATTTTAGAAAGTTACTTATTATTACACAACAAGTATAATAATACATGAAATACAAGTAATACTTAATCAGAATAGACAGAATATACGATAAACACGGTATAAAGCTTAAAAACAGTAAAACATGACATGAACATATAAAACAAGCTAAGACATGTTATAAAACCAGTTACGTATTCGATAATCAGATACTTATACACGTATGTATTTATGTAGTGTTAGAAATACGTTTTTATGTATATTAGAAGTATCAGTCACTCCACAATATTATTAATGTTGTAATAGCTCGTAGTTAACAAATAGTTAATAGTTACTTATTTAGTTAAGTAAGAACCGGTCCATGGGCTTGTCATGGGCCGGCCCAAGTCCATTAGTGACTTGGAAGCATAAATACCCCTTTCCTCCTTGGAAAGGGGTTGGTTGTTGTTCACTTTTCTTGTTTCCACTTAATAAACATCACATAGTTTTTCTCTCACTCTCTCTCTAGTTTCTCTCTCTAGAAAACATTAACCCACTTCATAGATTCATAGGTTATCAAGATTCTACATTTGGTATCAAGAGCTATGGGGTGATTTAAGGTAATGATTTGTGTGGATTTTAGTTTTTGATTGTATTAGTGTTCTTTAAGAAGATCCATCTTGATTCTTGGTGTTTTTGGTGTTTTTGTGATTGGGATTAGTAGATAAGTATTAGTTTTTACTTATTATTGTAGAAATCACAAAACTTTTTGGGTTATTTGGTAAAAATCTGGGTTTAAATCTTCTTTTTGATCGACTGTTCATACACGAACAACCTTCTGATTACCCAGCAAAAGTTCCGAACCAAAACATCCGAACCAAAAAGTTCCGGATCAACCAAAGTTCCGGACCAAAAAGTTCCGAACCAAAAGTTCCGGATCAAGGAAAGTTCCGGATCAAGGAAGTTCCGAACCAAAAGTTCCGGATCAAGGAAAAGTTCCGGAACAAGGAAGTTCCGAACCAAAAGTTCCGGATCAAGGAAAGTTCCGGATCAAGGAAGTTCCGAACCAAAAGTTCCGGATCAAGGAAAAGTTCCGGATCAAGGAAGTTCCGAACCAAAAGTTTCGGATCAACGAAAGTTCCGGATCAAGGAAGTTCCGAACCAAAAGTTCCGGATCAAGGAAAGTTCCGGATCAAGGAGAAAGTTCCGGATCAAGGAAAGTTCCGGATTAAGGGAAAAGTTCCGGATCAAGGGAAAGTTCCGGATCAAGACTTCCGAACCAAAAGTTCCGAATCAAGGTATTCCAAGCCAAATCTTCCGAATCAAACTTCTGAATCAACAAAAAGTCCCGAATCAAGGGTTATTTTACTTGTTTTTCGACGATTTTTTAGAGGATTTAATCTTGGTTTCTTACAACAAAAACTCAACACAATTCACAAGCTTTACTTCACTGCTCGATCAACCGATAATCTTTGTCTCTTTGAAGTGAACAAAATGAATCCGAATTCAGTAATGCCTCAGATGACATCACTTACGGATATTTCCGTCATTACGGGAACGGATAATCGCCCGCCAATGCTCATCAAAGAAGTTTTTGAAGCATGGCAAGGCCGGATGATGTCTTACCTTAAGGGAAAACCGGTATATGGGAGGCTTATGGTCAAGTCAATTCTAAATGGTCCACTTGACTATGGTACCATCGTGGTTAACAACGTGACTCGACCACGAGAATTTGAAGAACTCACTCCAGCTCAACAACTTGTTGCAGATGCAGACGAAAAAGCTCTTCAAACCATTCTCCAAGCCCTTCCACATGACATCTATCAAATGGTAAGTCAGTATACGGTGGCGAAGGATTTATGGGAACGTCTTAAGGTGTTACTACAAGGTACGTCTCTCACCAAACAGGAAAGGGAATGTCAGTTGTATGATCTGTTTGATAGATTCACGTACAACCCAGGGGAAACGCTTCACGATTATTACTTCAGATTCACCACTCTCATGAATGATCTGAATGTATATAATCTCGTGATTGCTCCATTCCATGTTAACACCAAATTCTTGAATACTTTACCTCAAGCTGAATGGGGTGAGTATATTACCGATGTTAAGTTAACCAGGGATTTGCATAAGTGCAATTTGGATCAACTATATGCTTTTCTTCAACAGCATGAGAAACATGTGATCATGCACCGTTCGCCTCGAGGTATGTACCCTGATTCATTAGCTTTGATGGCGAATCAACCAAGCTTGTCTCACAACAACACTCCTTATATCTTGGGACATCAAGCCTATCATCCATCACCTTACATGACACCAACCTTTCCCCAATACTCGATTCTACCACAACCACCCACCGCACATCAGCAACAATATCGGTTTAATTCACCTTCACCACACTATGCTTCACAACATCACCTAGCAAGCATTGCACCTTATGCTCAGCCTTCATATTCTTCTTATCAAGAGAATGCAGCATATCCATCAAGCTATTCTGATCACATGAGTATTCCTTCTGGTGATTATGCATCTCAACAAGACCAAGCAATGTATTGTGATGATGAGGAAGTCCCCATTCCTGTATTCAAACAAGGAGCTGACCCAGTTGAAGTGTTAACCACTATGTCTGCTTATCTCACAAGGACTTTAAGCAAACGAGGATTTAGGGGATCAGCTCCGACTAACAATCAGTTGAGGAATTCATCCAATTCTCGCCAACAAGCTACTATTGAGAATGGCAGGGTAATGGTTCAACCTATTCAACCATATCAGGGGAGACCTACTACATCAACTACCAATGCACGCACGGTCAATCCTGCTCCAATGGTCAACACTCCTCCATGGGCTAATTCCACAGGCAAGTTGAGAATTATTACATGCTACAACTGCAAGGAAGAGGGTCACATGTCCAGGGATTGTAAGAAACCCAAGAGGAGAAGGGATGGTCAATGGTTTGCAGAGAAGATTTATCTGGTGAATGCTCAGGCACAAGGAAGGGAACTTGATGAAGAGGAGCTTGCATTTCTTGCTGATCCAGGGATTTCTGAACAAGACGTTGTCACCACACAGAATGCAGCATACCAAGCAGATGATCTTGATGCGTATGACTCAGACTGTGATGATTTTCAATCGGCAAAGGCAGCTCTTATGGCAACTATCTCCAGCTTAGGGCCAGAAAAGAGATCTGAGGTACTTATTAATACCATTGATAATACCACTGATGCTAGTATTCAACCACATCAAGTTGTGCAAGAGTGTGCTGATACGAATGAATCTTCGGTGGTGAGTCTTTCAAACGAGGAGACAATCAATGATAGTAATATCAATGTGAGTCCCCAGACTTTGAGTGAAACACAACCGGGAGTTATTTCGCATACGCATACTCCTGCTCAACAAGATTTGGTCATGGTTCCTGCTACATTACTTAGCCAAATGAATGCTGCACTCTTAGAAACCCTAGCTAAGAATAAGAATTTGTCTGATGAGCTTACCTTAAGCAACGAGAAAGTTCAAACTTTGGAATTAGTGCCTTCGTCTAGTGTTCTCACAAACCCCGAATATGATCACTTTCGAAACAAACAAATGGGTCACTTGCAAGAAATTGAAAACTTAAGAGCAAATCTTTCTAATGAACTTAAAGAAAAGGAGTTAGTGGTCACTAATTTTCAAAAACTTCAAACGGATTTTGAATTACTCGAGTCTAAGAAGAATGAAATGGAAATTAATGCGACTAATAAGATTAGAAGTCTAGATTATTTTCTTTTAAGACAATACGTTGCCTCTCAATTAGTGCACTTATTTGATGCCTCGTTTAGAGAATTTAACTTATCACGTCAAAAAGGCCTTCCACCTAACCCAAGGTATGCAAAACAAGCTTTAAGACATAGTCCAAGACTTTATAATGCAACCCAATTAGGATTGGTCTTAGACCCGATTGTTATTTTCGATGATCAAACAAGTAAGGATCTAGTTGATGAGGATCGGTCATACAATTCTGCAAAATATCCCGAGTGTGATTATTTTAAAATGAATAAGGAGCTTGCTAAAACGGATTTTAGAATTCGCTTCCATATGGACAAAGATCTCATTACAGCACCAACCTACATGTTGAATGAAGAAAACCCTAGTACATTTCCTACACTTGTCAACATGGAAGGTCCTAAGGAAATTCCAAAGGATCTTCCACCTGTTAGCACTGTATGGTTAAACTTGCAAGAGATTAATCAATACTTTACTAATTTTGACAAGGTCATTTTGGAATGTACGACTTCAAATGGCCTAAACGCCGGAGAATGGGCTTTCGAACACATGAACGAGGTGTTTAAAAATGAGATCAACCCATTTGTCGAAAGTCTAAAAGGAAGTTTTGCATCTCTTAAAGAAAATCTTGAGTTTGAAATTGGAGAAGTTCAAAAAGTGTTTTATGAAATGGACACCGCTTACGAACTACAACTGATTGAAAAGGAAAAGATTTTATCTGAATATGACCGATTCTTGTCCGAAGTAATCTCGTGTGATGTGCTTACTACTGTAAATGTTAATTATTCGAATGAGCTTACATCCGCTATGATTAATTGTGATGCTGTGAATATATGTGATGATGTTTGTGATCTCTCTGTAAATGTTGCTGATACTGTAAATGAGGTAGATAATCAGTCTTGTCACGAATCTAACGCTGAGTTTTTAAAGCTACAAGATTCTTACAATTTACTTTCAAAACGCTTTAATCAACTAGAACAACATTGTATATCTTTAGAACTGAAACAACAAACTCAAAATGAGGATCTTTTGATAACAAATAGTTGTGAAAACGGTGTTGAGACGAGTGACAAGATGATTGCAATAGTTAAGGCATTAGAGGAAGAGATTATGAGATTGAAGAGAGATGTGTCATCAAATGAAACACTAAAATTGGAACTAGAGGCTGCAGAGTCTAAAAACCAGGTCTTAGAAATTAGACTTTCGTCTGTTCTAGAGGAGATGGATCGGACAAGACAGGGACTATCCGCTCTTTATGGTTCACTAGAAGAACGCTTCGCTTTTAATGCGGCACAGCAACAATCTTATGTTGAACAACTGAACCAAAAGTGTGAGGAAATCTCTTACTTAAACATCCTGCTCATTGACAAAAACATGGTTTTGGCTGAGTTAAAGGAGACACTTCTTCTCACTCGACAAGAAGTTGTTGATAACTTAGCTACCGACTCTGCACCGTCCACTAGTGCTCCAACAACCAAGTCAGTAGTGCTTTATAAGAACCCGCTTCATAAGAGAAACCCTGTTACCTATGATGATTATATAAGGAATGCCATTAAGCATGTAGATCTTGTTAGGGATATTTTAGACGATCTTTATGCCTTAGATCCCTCAAGTAGCTACTATTATTCGGCTCATGAATATATTAAGCGAGTTCAATATTGCTTAGCATATTTGCAATACATAGGTAAACTAGGCTATGCACTACTTACTAATAGGCCCATTGCTGTAACTCCATTCAATAAGACTCCAGGAGCAAAACCGTCATTGGCACCATCAAGTAAGGCACCTTTAAAATCTGTTGCTAATGTTCCCACTTTGCCTTCTACAGGATTAAAAGAGACTACTAAGGCTAAAGGATCGCCACTCAAGAAAGATAAGATCAAGCCCTCCACTAGTAGTGCTAAAAAGAAGAAAGTAGAAGCTCACCATAGGAATGTTAGTTCAGTTTTAAATAAGAAGAATCATGTTAAGACTAAAAGCTCTGCGCCTGTGCAGAAGCCTAAACCATTTGTGAATTCTGATTTAAAATGTTGGAATTGTAATGAATGTATGTTTTCCCAACGTCATGATTTGTGTCTTATTGATCATGTGAATGAAATGAATGCCATTAGGAATGGTCTTGAATGGAAGCCAACAGGTAGAACTCGTGCCCAAGTTGGCTGGCAATGGCGTCCCACTGGTAGGACCTTTACATTAGATGGAAAAATGTGCCCTTTAACTAGGAATGCATCCATTGAGGTTAGGTCTGAGCGTCCTTTAGTTAGGCACACTCGCACTCAAGTATGGAAACAGCGCCCTTTAATTAGGTCAGCTCCCACTATAGTGCCTATCAGTGAAGAAATACCACAGGATTTAAGCCAACTAGAATCTAAACCACCAACTAGGAAGAAGAAGGCTAGGAAATCTAAGAAACCTAAAGTTAGCAAATCTAAGATTATTAAATCTGTACCTGCTAATAACAAGGAACACTCAGATTCCGATACCTCTACATTGTCGTTGTGTGGTGATATTTTCAGGTGGTCCAAATCATCCTCTGGTATTTGGACTCCGGTTGTTCAAAGCATATGACCGGAGATCGCTCGATGCTCCGAAATTTCGTCAGCAAGTTTCTTGGTACGGTTAAATTCGGGAATGATCATATTACAAAGATAATGGGATATGGTGAATATCAGATTGGAAACGTTACGATTTCAAGGGTATACTATGTAGAAGGTCTTGGTCATAACTTATTTTCAGTAGGACAGTTTTGTGATTCCAACCTAGAGGTTGCTTTTCGACAACACACTTGTTTCATCCGCAACTTGGAAGGAAAAGATTTGTTGAAGGGATCTCGTGGTGCAAATCTTTATACGTTGTCCCTACAAGACATGATGGTCGCCTCTTCAGTATGTCTTCTCTCTAAAGCATCTAAGACCAAGTCATGGTTATGGCATCGCAGATTATCTCATCTTAATTTTGATGCTATTAATCATCTGGCTAAAAACGAATTAGTTCGTGGTCTTCCAAAGCTCAAATTTTACAAGGATCATTTATGTTCCGCGTGTTCAAGGGGGAAAAGTACCAAGAAATCATACAAGCCCAAAGCTGAAGACACCAATCAAGAAAAACTTCATCTTTTGCATATGGATCTTTGTGGGCCAATGAGAACTGAAAGTGTGAGCGGTAAGAAATTCATTCTGGTCATTGTGGATGATTTCTCCAAGTTTACATGGGTTAGATTTCTACGTACAAAGGATGAAGCACCGAAGGCTATCATCACTTTTCTGAAATTCATTCAGGTACGTTTGAATACTATTGTCCGCCGTATTCGCACAGATAATGGAACAGAGTTCGTCAACCAGACTCTTCGTGATTACTATGAAGGAGTTGGTATCTCACATGAAACATCCGCTGCACGCACTCCACAACAAAACGTTGTCGTTGAAAGACGGAATCGTACGCTTATGGAAGCTGCTAGGACTATGCTCATTTATGCGAACGCTCCATTGTTCTTGTGGGCAGAAGCTATATCTACTGCATGTTTCACCCAAAACCGTTCTATCATTCGGAAACGCCATGGAAAAACACCTTACGAGCTTCTACATGACCGTCAACCCGATGTCTCATTTTTTCATGTGTTTGGTGCTCTTTGTTATCCAAACATTAATAGTGAGAACTTGGGCAAGCTTCAACCGAAAGCCGATATAGGTATTTTCATTGGTTACTCACCCTCCAAGAAAGCATACCGAATTTACAACCGTCGTCTTGGTAAGATTGTAGAAACTATGGACGCAGATTTCGATGAGTTGACAGCGATGGCTTCTGAGCAACACAGCTCTGAACCCGCGCTTCATGAGATGGGAACCGGTGCTATTAGTTCCGGATTAGTTCCCAATAATCCTACTTCTACATCATTTTTACCACCAACAAGGCCCGAGTGGGATAAACTGTTTCAACCGTTGTTTGACGAATTCTTTGATCCCCCAAATGATGAAGTTCCAGCACCTGTAGTGATAGCTCCAATCCCGGAAGTTGTTGCTCAAGCAAATGAAGCTTTATCTAATGCATCTTCAATTCACATTGAACCGGATGCACCTTCACCAAGTGATTCTCAAACTACACCTGAATCGTCACCCCTACTTGTGCCCAATGATGTGGAAGAGGATTCTATTGATCACGATTTGGAATATGCTCACCTGCAAGAGCTTCCTTTCTTTGGTGTAGCGATACCTGAAAACCCTTCAGCCGCGTCTACCTCAGAAGAAGCTCCTTCTATTGTTCACTCCAGACCACCTAGGATTGAAAAACATAGCACCAAATGGACAAAAGATCACCCAATTAGGAATGTCATTGGTAATCTAGATCGACCAGTCTCTACACGCCATCAATTACAAGAGAGTGCACTCTATTGCTACTTTGATGCATTTCTCTCTGAAGTTGAACCGAAAAATTGGCAGCAGGCTATGACTCAATCATCTTGGATTGAAGCCATGCAGGAGGAACTAAATGAATTCCAACGACTTGAAGTATGGGAATTAGTTCCTCTCCCTGACAAGGTTAACATCCTTACCTTGTTATGGGTTTATAAGGTTAAACTTGATGAGATGGGTGCAGTATTGAAGAATAAGGCTAGATTGGTTGCTAGAGGATATAAACAAGCCTTGGGTATAGACTTTGAAGAATCTTTTGCTCCTGTGGCAAGATTGGAGGCGATTAGACTATTCCTTGCGTATGCTGCTCATATGAACATGATCGTCTATCAAATGGATGTGAAGACGGCATTTTTAAACGGTGAACTAAGGGAAGAAGTCTATGTTAGTCAGCCGGATGGGTTCGTTAGCACGGAGTTTCCTAATCATGTGTACAAGCTTAAGAAGGCTCTCTATGGGTTGAAACAAGCTCCACGCGCGTGGTATGATCTCCTCTCAACATATCTCATTTCGGAAGGCTTCTCCAAAGGCAAGGTGGACCCCACTCTATTCACTCTCAAGGAGGGCAACGACATGATTCTGGTACAAGTTTATGTTGATGATATAATATTTGCTGCCACTAACATAGAATTGTCAAATCGCTTTGAGAAGATAATGTCCACACGCTTTCAGATGTCAATGATGGGAAAAATCTCATTTTTCTTAGGATTACAGATTTCTCAAAATCCCAGAGGCATCTTTATTAATCAATCCAAATATGCTCTAGAATCGTTAAAGAAATATAACTTTGATAATTGTGACCTCGTGGACACTCCAATGGTGGAGAAATCCAAGTTAGATGAAGATAGGAATGGGACTATTGTCGATCCAAAACTTTACCGTGGAATGATCGGCACCCTTCTCTATCTGACTGCTAGCAGGCCTGATTTGCAATTTGCTGTATGCATGTGTGCCCGGTATCAGGCTCGGCCTACCGAAAAGCACCTACATGTTGTGAAAAGGATCTTTCAGTATCTAAAAGGAACACTTCATCGTGGTCTATGGTATCCGAAAGATTCCTCTATTGCTTTAATATCATACGCAGATGCCGATCATGCTGGATGTCAAGACATGAGGCGTAGCACTTCTGGATCTGTGCAACTCCTTGGAGATAGATTGATCAGTTGGTCTTCAAAAAGGCAGAAAAGCGCTGCAATTTCTAGCACGGAGGCTGAATACATCGCCATGTCCGGTTGTTGTGCTCAAGTCCTTTGGATGAGATCACAATTAACTGACTACGGTTTGGGATTTAACAAAATCCCGATGTATTGTGACAACAAGAGCGCCATTGCCCTTTGCTGCAACTATGTTTAACACTCCCGGGCCAAGCACATAGACATTCGCTACCATTTCATTAAAGAGCAGGTGGAGAATGGAGTGATCGAGCTGTATTTTGTCACTACTGAGTACCAGCTGGCGGATATGTTCACCAAAGCATTAGATCGAGGACGAATCGAGTTTTTGATCGACAAGCTTGGCATGAAATCATTCACTCCAGCGACTCTCAAAGAGTTGGCAGAAGAATCAGCTGAATAGTGGTGGTAAACTATTCAGAGTATCCTTTGTTCGTGATCATGTATATTATAGTAAATATATAAACCACAAAAGAAAAATACAAAAATATAAAACCAACAAAAACCATAAAAAATATAAAACCTACAAAAACCATAAAAAATTATAAAACCTAGAAAAACCAAAAATATTTTTTGTTTTTTAAACGGGCATGTCTTTTATTACGGTAATATTTACGGCCTTAGAAATTTCGATCAATATTGACACGGTGCCATAAATAGAGTCCGTATAAAAGTTGAAAATTTTTAAAAAAAACATGCCCATTATGGCTTGTAGTTATTTCAGACTGCAACCCGGTTTTCATATTAAAGTCACGTATTTCTTTGGAAAACGTTGGCTCACAACGGGAATTAATTTTCTCGGGCATGATTTACAAGCCAAATCATGCAAAGGGATCAAGTTTACTTTACAACTTGGTCTAACACGAATTGGTGTACGTCTCAGTGCATTAATTTGTCAAAATAAGAGAAATCTTATTGACACCTCAAATCAATCTTTTTCAAGATACGAATTGGAAATGCTTTCATCAATATTTGACTCTTTAAACAATGACTACAGCTCTTTAAATAGAAAACGGGTCATCGTTTAAGGGGGAGAAAATATTAAATCATCTTCGTCATTAAATTGATTTTCAAAAGTGATTGTGTAAAATTAATGGCTAAATGGTAAAGGAGTGGTATTGCTTTAGAAAACGACTTGTGCTCGTTCAAGGTGATAGGACTTGCTTTAGAATTTGGAGATTTGCAAATAGGTTGCGGTTGCTAAGTTGTGTGAAAGTTAATAGTGGCTAAGTTTAACAATGGTTAGGAAAAATGAAAAGTGATAAACCAAAAAGGAAAAGGAGTGAAAATGTAGGGTAAAAAGTGACATTTGTTGAAAGTTGCTAAAAATTTGACCTAGTCAAAAGCAAACACCCCGCCCCCCTTTTTCTCTTTATCTTATTCACTGTTTCTATTTACCTTCTTGCCGCCATTAAAACGCACACACAAGCTCTCATATCACTTGTTTTCAATCTATCAACTCAGTTCATTCGATTTATAAGGTAATAAACATCTTTCTTTGATTTAAAATTCGTCTAAATCATCACTATGTCCTGCTAATTAATTCGTTTGAATCAAATCAATCTAATTAGGGTTAGTTTGCTCAAATTAGGGTTAATTAATTAGGGGTTTTTGATGGGTTTTGCTCGGAATACCATTAGAAGATGATTTGTTGCCTTAGATTGCTTTAGAAATCACTAAATGCGACTAGATTAATCTTTCATAGCTGTGTTTAAGAAGTTCCGAATGAACATGGATAACAACTTCCGAATGAAGGAATTTTGAACAAACTTCCGAATGAAGGAAGTTCCGAATGAAGAACTTCCGAATGAAGGAAGTTCCGAATGAAGGACTTCCGAATGAAGGAAGTTCCGAATGAAGAACTTCCGAATGAAGGAATTTCCGAATGAAGGACTTCCGAATGAAGGAAGTTCCGAATGAAGGACTTCCGAATGAAGAAGTTCCGAATGAAGAACTTCCGAATGAAGGAAGTTCCAAATGAACGACTTCCGAATGAAGGAAGTTCCGAATGAAGGACTTCCGAATGAAGAAGTTCCGAATGAAGAACTTCCGAATGAAGAAGTTCCGAATGAAGGACTTCCGAATGAAGGAAGTTCCGAATGAAGGACTTCCGGATGAAGAAGTTCCGAATGAAGGACTTCCGAATGAAGAAGTTCCGAATGAAGAACTTCCGAATGAAGGAAGTTCCGAATGAAGGACTTCCGGATGAAGAAGTTCCGAATGAAGAACTTCCGAATGAAGAAGTTCCGAATGAAGAACTTCCGAATGAAGAAGTTCCGAATGAAGCACTTCTGAATGAAGAAGTTCCGAATGAAGGACTTCCGAATGAGAAGTTCCGAATGAAGGAAAGTTCCGGATGAAGAGTTGTTTGATTTATAGTTGTTTGCATGTTCTAAGTACTTGGTGAAATATGTTATGCTTAGAAATAAGGATGATACATATCTACATATGTTTGTGCATCAACCTTTCATGTCTTATTTTAAGCAGATACAATGACTAATCCAACAGTACAAGCAATCCAAGACTCTAGAGAAGCCGCAATTGCCGAAGCACGAACACTCAAGTTCATACTAAACAACCACCGGCTAAAACCAGTTTCAAAATCCACTCACCATGGGTTTAAAGTCGCCATAGCAATCCTTGATCAATCCCATTTCAAGAATGCTTTAAGAAGTAGTGCCTCGGTGCCTTATGATTACATGTATGAGTTCTGGGCCACCAAGGAAAGCACTTCAAACAAGATCACCTTCACCATCGACAACAAGCAGCAGACACTTAATGTTTCAGACTTCCGTAAGATATTTGGCATTCGGGATACACCCAAAGGTATGGAATTTTCGAGGGATCCTACTAAAGACGAACTCATGGAGTTGTTCGATGCTCTTGGATGTCCTGACATACGAGTTGCGTCTGAATTTACCACTGCTAAAGTAGGTCAGCCTTGGAGAGCAATGTTGGGTATTCTCAGTAGATGTCTTACACCGAAAACAAGTGGGCATGATGCTTTGCACAGTCCTATTATGAACATCTTCTATGGAATGTATAAAGGTGCAAATGCAGACTATGCATTACTGTTGTGGGAAGAATTCACCTTCCAACTCTTCCAAAACAAGAAGCTTAAGACAAATTTCTTTCCTTATCCTCGGTTTATCAATCTTATCATTAATTATTGTATGAAGAATGATGTTACTATTGATAGGCATGTAGCAAGTCGGCATCACACTGTAGAAGCTGATCATACGGTGGATCTTAGGCATGAAGGACCATCTGGTGGTGTGATTCCCGGTCCTATTCCCGATCATCTTCTGACGGATAAAATCAAAGGCTCTGCTGATTACAAGCTACTGCTGCTAGAAATCAAGAAGCTGAAAGCAAGCCTTCAGACAGTAGAAGACTCGTCTACTACGGTCAAGAGTAAAGGTAAACGCAAGCAACCAGTTGCTTTACCAGAACCCGAAACCAAGAAGAAGAAGACTGAGGTTAAGAAGGGAAAGGGTAAGGCTGATGAGTTAGTTCTACGTGACGAGGAAGACGTTGTTGATCCTACTCTTGACAATGCGGAGAGAAAAATGATGAAGATAGCTATTCAAAGGAGTAGGAAAGATACGGGCGGTAGAATTGCTTATGAGTTGACGGATTTTGAATTAAAGAAGATCCTGAAAGCTCGAATGAGGGAACTTGGATCGTTTGATAAATCCAGGATTCAACGGGCTCTTTACAAATCCCTGAATGACGCTATCATGGAGGATGATAGGTTATTTAAAACGTTTGGAAGTGTGGTACCATACCACATTCTGCCTGAGGAAGAAAGGGAAGAAAGTGAAGAAGAAGAGGGTACTGGTGAAGAAGAGGAAGAAGAAGGAGAAGAAGAAGAAAAGGATGATGACGATGACGATGACGATGATGATGAGGATGATGATGATGATGGTGATGATGGTGGTGATGGTAATGAGGAGAGTGCTAAGGGGAGCAACGAGGATAGCGACGAGGATGATGATGGGGGTAAACAGCCTGAAAAGGGAGATAAGGTTGCCAGCTCAAAGAAACCTGCAAAGTCTGGAACCAAGTCTAAGAAAGATGCTGAGCAGAAGGAAAAGTCTACCTCCACGGAATCAAGACGATCCAAGTGGCGCCACGATGTGAATGCTACTACGGCGTCATCGATTCCTGGTACATCTATTGCTGTATCTTTACCTATTACCACTAACCCCGTTAGTTCTGTTGTTGTTGCTCCTGTGATTGCAAAATCGGTAACTGAACCTGAAGCTGCACAACACTCACCCGTTCACGACACCGCCGAAATGCCTGAATCAGAACCAGCAGATGTTCACGTTTCCACTCCTCTACAACAAGAACCCCAATCTACTGTTCCTGAATCAAGCACACGGGATTGGGCAGACACGTTGGAGATTGACGAGACTGCACCACCACAGGCTTGGATCACGGCAGCGGCGCAATATGATCCGATCACAGACGCTGACAGAGATGTTTTGTATCTCCGTATCCGCAGTCCGATTGACTTATGTGCATTTCTGGCTCATGAGTATAAGACTTCGGTTACTCCGTCTCTGGTGAAGAGAGCGCTGAAGGATAAGAGAATTCGCGCCAAAAACCGGTTAACCCGAATGGAGTTCGAGTACTATGCTGATGAGATCCTGAAAGCTCTGAATACCGTTCAACGGCCAGGTCTTCATGAATCAGAAAGAGCTCCACCTCCACTTGATCCTACTCAAGATAATCAGATTGCTCTCGACTTCTTCGTCACCTATGATCTTGAGTATCTTCTGAAGGGTTCATCAAAGTACGCAACCTCCTTGACCTTGCTGAAACCTGCCAACTGGGGGACAATACCCTGGATCGAGGAAAAGGTAAACCGACTCTATGTCCCAAAGGTAACTCGTAATTATGATATGTATGCTGTTATAGGTGCATCTCATTGGGACGAACGAGTCCGAAGGGCGTACAGGGGTTGCTGCTTAGTCAATTCAGGAAGCAACGTTAGATCAGATATCCGCATCTCCAGTATTTTAGGGCTGAAAACTGAAGCCAAGAATGGCTATTATCATGTGACGGAGATTCATTTGAAAAGGGAGGATGACAGAGAATACAAAATCCAGCAGGGATATTTTTCTATCATTCGCCTTGAGGATATCGAAGATATGTTGCTTCTGATGACCCGTGATCAACTCACACATATTCCTCGTGAAGACCTCATTGCCTTGAATACAGCACTTCGTATGTTCACACGAAGCGTTGTTATCAAGAAACGAGTTGAAGATCTGCAGTTGGGAGTCGAAAGCTACCAAAGGAAGCTCAACTTAACCCGTCCAGTGAATCAAGTTCTACCTCAACATGTAGATAGATGTCCCTATACCGGCATTTCTGTTCCGAATTGCGGCATTTTCTACTTGAACAGTCGAGGGTTAATGAAGTTTATGAGGGTGGGTGAGCTTTATAAGTACAGTGATGGGACTCTTCTATATGTCAGAGGAAAGTTGGAGCATCTTAATTCGGGTGGGACTTTACCAGAGATGACTGAGGATTGGCATCCGGGTTATCGGCAGATGGCGAAGTATGTGATCAAGAAGATAGATCAAAAGCTCCGTGAACGTAGATTGATGAGGAGCTTGGAAAGATTCGTTGGTGGAAGACCATATTTAGTGCACCACAAGCTACTGCAACGATCCATCTAATGGGTCGTACACTTCAGGTCCACTTTATATTGGTTTTCAATTGTGAATATGTATATTTGTGAATATTGTGCTTGTACGGCTTGATGTAGTGTTAAAGTATGATAATTTTTCAAGAATTTCTCACGAGATTCTAAATCTTTCAAAATATATCATACTAAAGCACTACAAATATCCCTTATTAATTTAAGGGGGAGCATGAACATGTTCTATGGTCAAACATCGATTTCATTTTTACCCAAAGACCGGTTAATCCATTCAATATCCCAAATATTAATGGTTAACATTTTGGATAAGGGGAGAAAATGGGATTAAGGAGATTTACATGATACTTGGCTAAAAGATGAAAAAGACTTAACGATTATCCAACTTAATATGTGTAAAGCACGTGTTAAGGGGGAGCGTTTTTGATGATCAAAAACACCTAAGGTACGAAACTTTTGATTTCAATATCACAAGTACTTTAGGTGATTTTCAATGATTTTTCATGGTGGCAATTCCTTCCCAAAACACGCTTAATTCACGACGAATGTGGTGACAAAAGGGTGGTAGGAATAGGTTTAGTCCAATGATTCATCAGAGCCGATGGAATCTTCCCAAGAACAATTCCCTAGATAGAATTAGAAGTCCTAGGAAAGTTAGAGAAAGATTGTGAACGTAGCTGAATGCCGACCAAGTACTTAAGCTAGCACTGGAACAATCACAACAAGGTGCTAGTGATGACGTATTGGTAAGCATTGAAGGGGTTGAAGAATGAAAAAGAATTGTAAAGATAAAGGGTGTAAAGAAAGAAGCCCTCCTTACAACTTTAGGCAGAAACCGGGTCAATACATATGCTATTGAGGTCATTTTTGTTAATGATTCTCGATATTGAAGAAAGACGTCATGGACCCAGTGATGCAATGCACAACCCTTCCCAGCTAACTCAAATATCTCTCAAAAGGTATTTGTTTTAATCACACGAAGATCAACACGTTATCTATTGGTTTATTCACTCCGAATAGACTGGTATTGAAAAGGTGGCACTCCTCTCCAGCCATCGCTCACTAAATCAAAATGCACTATCGAGTCTAGAGCCAAGAGATCATCAAAAGTCTCATTAGGACACTTTCCATTTATTCCTTGCTTTCTCACACACTGTGAAAAGTAAGAGATTTTCATGAGTCCTGCGCAATATTCCTGTAATATTGCCAGAACATCCGAGTAATACGTAAGTATTACAATGAAGATGGAAATCCTGCTTGAGCCAACATCAAACAAGCTCATGGTAGGTTACACGTGCGGTTCTTTTAGAACCAATCTTGTGAAAAACTGGAAAGAAACAGTGGTTTAATTCTTAATTGAACTTAAACTCGTTCCAGGCCTCTACGCATTATCATATGATCTTGCCAGAACACTCAGAGTGACTCTTGATTGATCACGGTGACGAGTGGAAATCCTTCTAGTGTTAACATCAAACAGAACTTGGTAGGTGACGTGCAAGATTCTTTATGAATTGAGCTCGTGACAACTGGAAAGCAACGATGGTGAAAATCTTAATTGAAATTCACTTGTTCCAGGTTTCATGAATTGACGGCTTCAAATCACAAGGATAATTTATCCAAGTGATTCACTCTTTATGTTCGCAGTCAGCTTTGGACGGTCGAATAAAGAGAACGGGTTAACCCGCGAAATCCTGTCAAGAAGTTACTTAATTGAAACTATCCGTCACGGGTACGATATCTAATATCGTCCAACGGTCTTCACCGACCGGAGGTAAAATGCTACCGAATTAGAATAAAATGTTCAAAGCCATTCTATTCGTGTCGTTGCTGTGTACCTGTTAAAGACGGTGGCGTTGCTGTGTACCTGATGAAGACGGTGGCGTTGCTGTGTACCAGTGAAGACGGTGGTGTTGCGGTGTACCTGTAGAAGTCGTTCCCACATGCTTATGTTTTTCTGCATCAAAGTTCAGCAAAAATTCAAGAAAGTGCAAAATGAAGTCTTCCGCTGTACCAAACTCTGAAGCTTTCGAGAATTCAACAAAAAGACATAAGTGTGTGAAACATGGAGTCCAAGGAGGCAAGTTTCACAAGAAGGCAAAGATCACACGTGAAAGGCCAAAAGAACAATGCTCTCAAGCCAAAGCCTAAAAGATCAATAAACATATTCACAACAAAAAGAAAAAGAAGAAAAGACTACGAGCTAAAGAACGAAGACTTAGTATAGTATGCTAGGTTTAGAACTTTGTAACGTGGAGTGACCTCCCTTAGGGGGAGATTGTTAGAAATACGTTTTTACGTATATTAGAAGTATCGGTCACTCCACAATATTATTAATGTTGTAATAGCTCGTAGTTAACAAATAGTTAATAGTTACTTATTTAGTTAAGTAAGAACCGGTCCATGGGCTTGTCATGGGCCGACCCAAGTCCATTAGTGACTTGGAAGCATAAATACCCCTTTCCTCCTTGGAAAGGGGTTGGTTGTTGTTCACTTTTCTTGTTTCCACTTAATAAACATCACATAGTTTTTCTCTCACTTTCTCTCTCTAGTTTCTCTCTCTAGAAAACATCAACCCACTTCATAGATTCATAGGTTATCAAGATTCTACATGTAGCATTAGTGATACCGAAGTAGGACTCTCTTTCGTTCGCCTTCTTCGTTCACTGGACATAAGGTATGGATTCTCCGTCCTTTCAGTATGGACATTCTTTCATTATTAGGATTCCCCGTATGCAGCCAACTATTTTCCCTAGTATATGTTTATATGTTTGATTGCTTATGTTTAATTAGAATACCTAAAGCCATATACATGCATGACCAATTTCACCTAGTTATGGAGGTACCATAACCATAACACTAGAGTAACTGGTGTTATGACTTCCCCACAGCAGAGTGATTGCTCGTGGCGTCCCTTCAGCTTTTGGCCATATTATTATATTTATCATGTGGGGCATATGGGTGCATCCTAGTTACATGTTTTCAGAAGATTACTCAGTGTGAATGTGGTGTGTGCCTTGCATCCTTCACAAGGAGTTGATCCCTCCTACCAAAAACCAGTATATTAAATTAGAGGCAGCCCCTCTAATTTGCATGACGAGGTCACCCCTCCAAGTATTCATGCACGTTGATATTTCATGACCTATATTGGCTAACGGTAAAATATGTTAAACAGTTTTCACAAGATAAACATAAGGCTTTTCAAACTAGAAAACCAGTTTTACTAAGACTTAACCGGGTTATCCAGGACTTAGTTTCTTCCGCTGTTTCATGCTTATATGCTTATACTATTCATGCTTTACTTGTACATCCGTGTACTGAGCGTATTGCTCAGCCGTGTTCCTTTTCATGTTCCCAAAACGGCAGGTACTCAGGGACGCTCGTAGACTTTAAGCGTACGTGCATATGGACTGGAAGCTTTCTAGCCTTCTTTACTTTATGCATTTATCTATACTTTGATACTCTTTCCATGGACATTGTTTAGTCCTTTCATTTGCAGTACTTATGTTTGTGTGTGATGAGCTTTACTTTTGGACTACCAATGTTTGATTCTGGTATTTCCTATTATGGTCATGTAATGTTTAGACATTTATCCTTGTATGCTTCGATGACACGCCATAATCACGCGTGACATTCCATTTATTAAAATGGGGTGTTACACCCAAAGTAGTAGTAGAAGCCAAACACATGTGGATAAGAGGTGTTTTGACCCACTAGGAGCAGAAGAGTGCTACTAGGAGTAACCAAATTCTTCCACCAGAAGTTGCACACACAGCAAATACCTATGGAAAATGTCGTAAGTGGCTACCAGAAGTAAGTATGTACAAGTATATATGTACAAGAAGCCTCCCCTTAGGCTTTGCCTCCCCTCAATCCTAGACCTTAAGGATTGACCATACCAATGTGAACCATCAAGTGATTAAACCTTGGACTATCAAACGCTTTAGTCAACAAATCAGCAACATTATCATCCGTATGTACCTTGAGAACATGTATCAGCTTCTTTTCATTGGCATCACGTATAAAATGGTTCTGAATCTCTATATGCTTGGTTCGTTGATTAAACACAGGATTCTTCACTATGCAGATAGCCTCTTCTATAGCCATGATTCAATAAGAAAGTGGATAGACGCTCATACCAAGCTCTAGGAGCTTGATGAAGTCCATAAAGAGCTTTGACCACCTTGTAGACTTTCTTAGGATGAAGTGGATCCACAAAGCCCTTAGGTTGAGTGACATATACCTCCTCGTCAATCTTACCATAGATAAACGCACTCTTGACATCCATCTGAAAAACCGTAAAGCCAATATAAGAAGCAAAAGCAAAAACCAGACGAATGGTCTCAATTCTTGCAACCGGAGCAAAGACTTCAGTATAGTCAATTCCTTCTAGTTGAGTGTGACCTTGTGCTACTAGTCTAGCCTTATTCCTCACCACAATACCCCTTGCATCATTCTTGTTTTTTATAATCCAGTTGGTACCAATTGCTGTCTTGCCATCTGGTAAATCAACTAGGATCCAAACATTTTGAAACAAGAATTGCTGCATCTCCTCCTGCATAGCCTCCACCCAACTTTGATCCTCAAGAGCATGTGAGACATACCTAGGTTCCACCTGTGACAGAAAACAAGCAAACAAACAGTGAAGAAAATCTGTGTGATTATTACGCTTTTGGTCTTCAATGTAGCTCACAAGAGCATGATGACCAGAATTTGCTTTCATATGCATGTCGCGAGTCTTGACAGTAGAACCAGGATCTCCTATGATTTGAGTAGTAGGATGCACTTTGATCTATTGAATAGGAGTAGGAGCTACTTCTACTTCTGGTGACAAGTTATTAAGATCCCCAACTATGTCATCATATGAAGCGGAGTCGAAAATGCCATCTATTGGTTTCTTATGAATATCATCCAACTTAGTTGAAGACTTCTTTTGATAGTTTCCCAAGTCAGAAGGACCAGAGAACCTAGTTGTGGAAGTAGGATCACTAACCGGGCTTCCAATACGTGTTGAACTTGCACTAGGAGTAACAATAGGATCACCAGGAGTAACTGGTACAACAGGAGTACCCAAAAGAAACTCAAAGCCTCCTTGAGTAGTTGTTGTAGTAGCATCTTGTTGTTGCTTAAGCAGTGTATCAAGAGCTCCTTGTGAGTCCATAATGTCTGATAAAGTAGAACCAATAGGAGTAACAGTGTTGTCGGGAGTGACTGTGGTGGAATAGGATGGTATGACAAAAATGTCATCATCCTCATCTGAGTCCAAAGAGTTAGATGTAGCACCTACACTAGAAGACGCAAACACTTGTGGACCTACATTTTGGTTAGTTTTGAAACGAAAGTATCCCAATGAGTCACTAAGATAATCAAGATCAAAATACCATTCAGGACTTTGCCTTGGATGTTTGTCTTCTCTTCAAAGTACCTGAGATTTATAGTTTCAATGACACGCTTGGCAGTGAGATTGTATATCCTATAGGCTCTCGAGTGAGCTGAATATCCCACAATGTAGCCTTCATCCACCTTGCCATCAAATTTCCCCAAATAGTCCCTAGTATCTAGAATGGTGACAGGACAGCCAAATGGCTTCAAATGAGTAATGCTCGGGACTTTAGCTGTGAGTAGCTCATAGGGAGTCTTCTTATGTGGATTGGTAATAGAGACCCTATTCAGCACATAACACGCAGTGTTAACAACTTTTGTCCAAAACATAGTCGGAAGCTTAGAATCAGCAAGCATGGTTCTTGCAGCTTCTATAAGAGTCCTGTTTTTTCGTTCTGCAACACCATTCTGTTGAGGAGTCCTGGCAGCACTATAATATCGTTTGATACCTTTGGAATTGCAAAATTCTATGAGGTCTGCATTCTTGAACTCAGTTCCATTGTCACAACGAATACCTTTCACCTTCTTGGACAGCTGATTCTCAATGAGTGTAATGAAGTCTTTGAGAATGGGGTAGGTCTCACTTTTAGCAGCCATAAAGAAAACCCACGAAAACCTGCTATAGCCATCAGTTACCACAAGACAATAGTATTTATGGTCAATGCTCCTAATAGAGGTAGGACCAAACAAATCCATATGTAGTAGCTACAATGGTTCAGTTATTAAGCTGAGAGCAGTAATAGCTTTGAAGGATGCTTTGTGTTGTTTGCCTTTGCTGCAAGCAAGGCAATTAATGTCATTCCTGAAAGTTTTGGGAGGTGAACCAGAGACCAAGTTCATATTCGCCAGCTTGTGAATGGTCTTGAAGTTTACATGCCCCATCCTCCTATGCCATTTGGTGGCTTCATCTTCTGATGCTTTGACAACCAAACAAGCTAGTTGACCAGTAGGATTAACTTCATTCAGCTTGATACTGTAGAGGTTATGTCTTCTTGGGATTTTGAGTAGTTGTCACAAATCTGAGAGATAGAGATCAAGTTGAAGTGTTGAAGTGCTTCTACATAGTAAACCTGCTCAAAATTAAGGTTAGGGGTCTGAATGGTTCCTTTGCCAGAGATCCTGCCTTCACCACCTCCAAAGTACACCTTCCCGCCTTGAAATGGTACAAAGTTAGTCAAAAGTCCTCTATTCTATATCATGCTCCTAGAGCATCCACTATCTACAATTCCAAGAGATGGATATTGGTATGGAGTAATCTACAACAACAGAAAAGTCATATGTAAAAGTTAGTGTCTTAAGGGGACCTAGACCTTTTCAGGCGTGAGTCTGCCTTATGGATCATTAGTAGATAGCCAAGAAGATTGATGAGATCCACTATTTTTCTTGCGTTGCCTGTGCATCATATTGGTGTTATGTTGTGACCAAGAACAACCCGCTGAGGGCTTAACAGCAAAACCCAAATATCCCAACCCAAAATGCATTTGGTCTTAAGTATTAGCATAATTTTGATTAAAATTCTGAAAATAATTGTTGGTTGGTCTATTAGGGGTATAGGCATTGCTTCTCCAAGAATTAGAAGCTAAAGGAGAGGTCCTTCTAGTAGAAGGAAAAGATTGGGCACATGGATTTAGTCTTCTAGAAGTAAAACCCATGCCAACACGAGCAACTTCTGGTGTACCAGGAGTAGCATAAGCTTGATAAACAGGAGGCTTTTGATCATAAAAATCACAATCCTTAATCAAATGGAATTTACTACCACAAACAAAGCATGTTATAATAGACCTTTTATTCAAATGACATTGTTTTAAACTACTATTCTTATTACAAACCATTCTAGGAGAAACAACATTCCTAGATTCCAACAAACTAGAATTTAAAACAATGGAAGTAGAAGCAGTAGCAACTCTCTCATCACTCATCATAGCACTAGCAGTAGCAGTGTCATTTGTCTTGGGACTCGGGGGTCTTGACTCTTCACTTAAACCACAAGATGCATAGTCACTTGCCTTGTCACTGAAAGTACAAGAGACAAAGTCATTAGAATTAGTAGAGCTTTTGGGAGACTCATGCATCTGTGATCCATCCAAGTCAGTATGCCTGGATATGGGCATAAATGTTCCTGTAAGAGGTGGAGGAACAGCATGCATTGCTGCAGCTGGTTTAAACCTATTGTAGCTAGGTTTTCCCTCCTCCTCTCTGTTAGGATCAAAGATACTTGAAAAGGATAAATCAAAAACATCATCTAGACCAATATATTTGTCAAAACCTAACCCTCTTTTAGTTCTACCAGACATGCTACTATCTATTAGTTTGGAAAGATTATTGGGTGCTTTTTGCCATTTATCAAATCTTAATAGAGTAGCGTCCAATTTTTTTGTATTTCTTGTTTTGCCTGAATACTCTCAGTGTTAAGTTTTTCAGTATACTTAAGCATGTTAGTGGTATTCTCTAAATCAATGCTTAACACTCGAATCTTATCGTCATACTCAAGTTGAGTATTTTGAAGCCATTTCTTTTGTTGTTCTAAAGTTTTTAGAGAACTCTTATAAGCTTGAACTTCTAAAAAATATTTATCATTTTGAGCATTTAGTTCATTGCATTGAGTTAAGAGGTCTGAGTATTTATCATCACAACCAAGAGGGCAATTTTGTACCTGAGGAGAGATTCCCATAAGAGCAAATTCCTCTGCTTCTTCTACATCAGATATGTGACCAGCAATCATAGCAAACACATCAGTAGAAGACTTAACTCCAATGCTGGTGTCTCGTGCTCATTCCAGTTGGCCATAGTATCAACTGACACCAAAGCTTTCTTTTCATCCTTGAGCTCTTGAACCTTGAAAGCTGAATACCTGTTCTTCTCCTGGTCATTTTTGTTAGGGAATTCCCTAGCAAAATGTCCTTGCTACTGACAATTATAGCATTTGACCTTGCTCCTATCAAACCTGGTTGGCTCTCTTGGGTTGTAGCTAAATTTTCTACCGGCTTTCTTTTCAAACTTATGAACCCGGAGAATGAGCATAGCCATCTGCCACTTTAGATCCATTTCATCTAAGTCAAGCTTATCAACCTGTTTGAAATCATCAAAAGCTAGCTGTTGTTGTGGATCAACATCAGCAACAAAGGAGTGAAGAACAGTTTCTACAATGCTACTAGTCTTGGCTTTTGATTCAGGAGTAGTAGAATGTTGGGATGACAAAGTATAGCTTGGGCTGCTAGCATAAGACATTGGACTAGAGCCCATGGAACTCACAAAAGAAGAATTAGCAGGAGTAGAGTAGGAGTCACTTGAGTATCCTCTTACATGAGACTCAAAGGTTTTGAGTTTATAGAACAAGTCATCAAAAGAGAGATATTCAAGTCCTCCTTTTGCTTTTAGAGAGATGACTACCTGATTCCATGAATGAGGCAGAGCTCTAAGAAACCTGGCATTGATGTCTTTATTCTCTGGTTTGGACCTGAGTTGATTCAATTGACTGAGAATCTTTTGAAACCTATCATAGCCTTGATGAAGACCTTCTGTCTCAGAAATCTTGAATTCTGTGAATTCATCTCTTAGCATGGATCTGCGCATCTTCTTGGATTCTTCATTCCCTCCAAATCTTGCCTTGATGCCATTCCAGATTTCCCTAGCATCATCCAAGTGATAGAAATCACACATATGATCATCAGGAAGAGACTGAAGCAAAATACTTTTTTCTTTGATTTCCTTTTGTACAGCTGTTATTTCTTCATGAGATTTAGGATCCAGAATGATGATCTGACCATTCTTGTCTCTACCAATTTTCTTCTTGTTGTTTCCATTCTGAACAATCTTCCACAAGTCTAGATCAGTACTGGTGATCCAGCACTCCATCTTCATAGCCCAGCTATCATACTCTTCCTTCTTCAAGAGTGGGAATTTTACATTTGTATTGGAAACAGTACCTATGATTTGTTGTGTTTGTTGTGTGGTGGTGCTTGGTTCTTCTGTTTCAGTAGAACTAGAATCATACATGATTAGACAAAGATGTTAGTAAAGAAAAATGGTTCTTCTTGTGTAGAGACTCTCCCAGGCTCTGATACCACATGTTGGGTCCACTGGTTGTGGATCTTGCAGCCTGTTAAGGATGGTGAACGACTTCTGTAATCACAAGTCTATTCATAGAGAGACTCTTAATGTAATACAAAGTATAAGTGCAGAATACAAATACTATGATCAAGAAGAAACAGAATAACTAAAATAACTTGATCCTTACTAAGGATTTCTACTATTAATATGAAATGAATACTGGTGAAAGGTGTGTCTAACCCTTCTGCCAATGGGTTCCTTTTATACTACAAGGAAACCCTAATACTACATTAAACATAAACATGTAATATGCATATCCTTTCCTAACATATCTCATGCATATCCTAACGTACTAAGAATAACATTGTTTGACTTTCTACTAGACCAGGAGCACGTGTTGCTCCTACTACTACTAGGACCAGGAGGAACTACATACCTCCTAGTTTATCTATTACAAAGATCTATTTCATATGTCCTAACAATATTAGTTGCGGAAAAGCTTATGCTTAGTACGTGTGTGCTTAGTGTTTAGACTATTGCTTGATGTACTATTGATTTGATGTGTTTGTGTGTTTTCTTCTTGTAGTATTTATCTTTCAATCAAACACATCTCATATCTAGTCAAGATTTATCTAGAATTTGATACCAAGGATTATTTATGTTTAACATTCAATAAATGGTTTCGTCCACTGTCGGCGGTTCCTTAAATAGACCGGTGGTTCTTTATTGATAAAGAACCGCGGGTACAATAAAGAACCGCGCATAGTAGATTAAGCCAAAATGTTTTTAAAATGAACTAGAAACTATTCAACACCCCTTCTAGTTTCTACAATTGGTATCAGAGCTATTCTAGATCTTTAAAGTATATTGTGCTTTAAAGCTTGGATCGATCTTTGCTCTAGTTTTTCAAAACAAATGGTTTTAAAAAAAATAGAAACGATCGTTGTATCAAATTTCCTATGAAGAATGATTACATATGAAATGTGTTTTATTATTTTATTCGTACAAGTTTTGGTGTTAAATAAACTTTAGGAAATAGCTTGATTTTAAGTGTTTTTATTTTTGGAAGTATACAAATCTTTTGTGTAATAATTAACTATAATATATGAGTTCTATGTGTCTAAAATGATTTTTTAGAGTCCTAAGTCCTTCCAAAATGTTACCAAATGATTTTGGTCAAAAACCCACTTTTTTTCCTATGACCGCGGTTCTTTAAATGTTCCCCGAGGTTCCTTATCAATAAGGAACCGCAGTCAGTCTGACGCAGATTTTTGCAATCTTTGAAAAATCATATAAAATCAATCGTAAGTCCGTAGAAGTCGTGCCACCCACCGTTTCAAACGTAATTGAATTTCTTTTCTATTAAATATGCTTCCAAACCTTTATTCAAACTTTAAAATTTGGATTTTTTCTAAGTTCAATACTCTGTCCAAAGTATTGAGCGTCGGTTTGTCGTAAAACTTGTGTTTTACTCTTTAATATTAAGTTGGACATATCTTGTTGATATATCTTTGAAAATTGATACATTTATAAAGTGTTGAACTTAACTAAATTTTGAAATGGGTCGAAAACTATTTTCAAATAAAATCAAGCTATGCATACTTTGGTGTATCTAACACTCAAAACAAAGACGAATAATTTTATGCTTTTTCTTTTGTCTTTGGACATTCTTAAGTGATCATTACTATTGGTAGTAGTGTTACTTAGTTGTCTATTTATGTGTGCATTTCATATAGGATTAACATCTCTTGGTTTACAAATGTTACATAAACATTTTGTACACATTGGCATGTTCTTTAACACTTTTAGGTTTGAAAGCTTTGGGAGCTTGTCAAATCTATTGATGTGGGTCGTCTTACTCGATCAGTATGTTATTAGTTCAAGTAGATTAATGTCTCACTATAAAACATGAAACACCCTTTGAAAATCTTAGCTATTTTCTCTTAAAGGAGTGTTTGTGGGAATTAAGAAAGATCTCGATTAAATATCAATTCATTATTCAAACTATGATTGGTATCATTATCGAATCTAATTGACATGTTTTTAAGTGTAAACATAAATAAGGTTTATTAATAATATACATCGGATCATAACTTACACTTGTGTTGATGATGGTATATTGAATCTGTTTGTTCAAATTATTAGACATATTTGTTTAATAATTGCGTACAATGCCCAATGGAGTCGGTTTGACAACTTGGATGTTTCATCCGAAATACTCAAGTAATTTACATTGCAATGCAATTTGTAAATGTGTCATTTCCGAAACACCAATCAAGAGTGTTCCTTTGTTTTTTGTAAACGTTGTTTATACATTTTAAAGTTATTGGCCTCAAGTCCTATTAAGGTAAATAACCTTAACTAGAATTGTTTGACAAGATATGCAATGGTGCATTCTTAACCCTCATTAGGTTGTGCATTGTGTCGTCATACACTCTTCATCATTGGTACACTTTATTAGATAAATGTAGGAATTGTATTTTATCTAACTTGAGAATGACTACTAGAGAATTTATTGCACTAGAATCTTAATTTGACCTAACGGTTGAATTACATCCATGTGGGAAGTTGCTTATTATATAACTCGTAAAAACGGTCGTGCTTAGCCTTAATTGATCACCTCTAGTGATAGTCTCATACTCATTCTCTAAATTGATTAAATGGCTCTTCCTAAATATGACTAATGATAGTTTACTTTGATGAACTATGTATGTCGTTAGGAGTCTTTTTCTTTTGTAGCCATTAGGTTTTTCTTAGCCTTCTTCCTACGTGCTAATTGAACCTATGTGTTTTTCCTTTGTGTGTGTTTTAGTTTTTATTGCTCTTAAGCATGACTTTATGATAAGTTAGACTAGAACATTAGGATTTTCCGAATTGGAAAAATTCCCTTATCCTCCAAAACACACCCTCTGTATACGGATCCTTAATTGTCCGGCGGCTCCATATATATATGGAACCGCGGGTACAATTATTGAACCGCGGGCAGAAGCAACCAAAAACGAGTTTTATAAAACTTCCCAATTGTTCCATCACCCTTTGGAATCCTTGTTTCAAACCTTTGGTCACTCCTAAAATATCTTGTGCTTTCTCCAATTAACCTTAACCATTTTGTATTTCTTTCCCAAAGCAAAATGTATTTTTCACAAAATGAAAGCCTTGATTATCCACTATTTTCTAAAATCTCTTTCAATCCAACTTCACCAAAGAACACACCAAATTAAATCTTTTCTCCTTCTAAGGAAATTGATTTTGGAAACTCTCTTTTTCCACCACTTCCCTTTTGTGTTCTTCCGCCATCACATGATTATGTCATGCATCATGGAACATATTGTCTTTGTTGTCAATATCAACATCTTTTCATGTCTTATATCTATGATGAGTTGAATTACAAGATTATCACCAAGCCTTCTCCACCAAATTCCGCCACCGCCTTGTCTTTCATTTAAGCATGTGGATTGTTTATTTCTAAGACATCCAATTTAGGCAAATCTTAGAATTCTAGTGTAACTAAGATTAAAATTATGCTTAAGTTTTAAGCTTGTATTTCATACATCTTTGTATGATCTTTATTTTCTTGTATTTCCTTTTCATGTTTTACAACATGATTTGTCTTTGGGTCTTGGATCTCGTTGTTCTTGTGGTCTTTCTTTTCTTCTTTATTTTCTCACTCGGTTGTCAAGGAATGTCAGATTTAAATCTAATTCCTCTCCTATTAAGATTGACAACTTAAATATTTCTTTTGAAATATTCAAGTAATTTTAACTTGCAAGTGCAATTGTTAAAAGTCATATCTGAAGCATTGACTTTCAAGCCATTTAACAACTTATGCTAAATTGTTTGACCAAGTGATTTTCTTTTGAGTCGATTATCGTTTTTGGACACCCACTGTCCACGGTTCCTCAAATAACCTAGCGGCTCTATTGATAATGAACCGCGGACCTATTTAACGAACCGCGGCCAGTGAGTCCCTCTTGTTCGTTTTGGTATTTTTCTCTTTTGTCGAGTTCTCTTGAAGATTCCTTCTTTTCTTCTCTTTTGAGTCTCTTCTCTCGTTTTCTTTCAAGACTTCATTATCACCTAGTAAAGGTATAGTATTCTTGAATTACTTTGTGAAGTTATCCTTAACTTCCTTGTTGAGTCTCTCTCGGTTTATTTTATCCTTTCTAAACTAAGTTGAGTTGAGTCACCCTTTCCTCGTCATGTAATTGTTCTTTGAACATTCACAATGATTGAGAAGAACTATAAAACTTTTAGCATGTAGTTTATCGTATGCTAAACACCATCCATCTTGGTTTTTCTTTTCTTTGACTTCTTTGATCTCTTTCTCTATATCATTGAGTCATCTTTTTGGTGCCGACATTCATAAGCATCCTTGCCTATAATGTCTTATATCTAGTATTTTTCTTAAAGCGTCGATTTATCTGCTTTTGGTTTTCCTTTATTTGTGTACCTTAATTCCCGACTTAAAGCTTTTGAGCTTTCGAAAGGGATTATTTTGTTTGGACAAAAATGTCTCTAGGTTGAGATTTCTTTTTGTCCTTCTTTGTTGAGAGTTGAGTATGGTTAAAATTTACAATTGGATTGGGTGATTCCAACAACTCTAAGCTTTAACTCTTGCCATAATATCTTCAAAATTTTGGATGTTTCTTTTCTACTTCTATTCCAACAATTGTGAAATGATTATGTCAAAGTCCTCTCCTTGTTTTTGAGTTGATTGCGGTTAAATTTACAATTGGTATGGGTGATTCCATCAGTTCTAAATTTTTAACCCCTTGAGATAATATCTTCAAATTGTTGGATGTTTCTTTTCTACTTCTATTCCAACAATTTTGAATTGATCTTCTCAAAATCCTTTTTTTTTCTTTTTTTTGATAGCATCGCATGCACACTTCTTTCTTCAATGCTTGTCATTGTTTGTGCAAACGACTTGTTTATCATCCTCATTTTTGCTTTTCCTCATAGTCGTTCTTCCTCTCTTTTCGACTATGTGGAATTGTTTTATTGTCCTTGTCATACTCTATTTAGTTCGGTATTCGTGCCAATATATTAAAGTAGAGTATGTCCTCTCGAAAATATTTTTTTTTAAATTGGACATCTCTTTTCTTTCTTAGGCCTCTTTATATATATTTTTTGGTGTCACCAAAATAAGTTGGTTTCTCTTTTCTATCTAATAGCCATCTTATTTTTCTTAACTTGTCATATTTTTTACACTTCTAAAAGTTAAGATTGCTTTAGCTTTCTCTTGAGTCCCTCTCTTTGTACTTAAGATGTTTAAAGCTAATTTTGCTTGGGTGACATTGCTATACATATATTCTCTTGTCCACTAACTTTATTTTGTAGGACTTTTCTAACCCTTCTTTGTAGCTTGTCACTATCCTTGCTTCATTGGTGCCTCAAGCAAGGGGGAGCTCATATTAAGAGGGAGCATTTGCAAGATTTCTAGTCATTACATTTGTGATCGTTGACTCACATAAATTGTATTCATCGAACTTCTTGCAAGTAATGAATTTTGGAATCTCAAAGATAAGCATTTTGGTATGCATGGAGTTGGTTAACCTATGTTGATTAAAGACTTCACTAGGATGACGCAAGCTCAATATTTTTAGATGATGGTTCTACTGTTTGGATTCTCGCCTCTCAATCGACGACTACAAGGGACGACTAGCTTTTTGGATGCAAGCTCTTTCAAAGTGGATCCTCCTTTTCTACAAATGAAGACTACCTTTCGGATGCAAGCTCTCGTGACGTCAATTCTTCTCTTCCTCAAATGACGTACAATCGATGACTACCACTTTTGATGTGTGCTCTCACGACGTTGATTCTTCTCTTCTTCAAAGACGTTGACTACCTTTTTGATTCGACAAAAGGGGGAGAAGTAAGTGTAAACGAGTAACTTATACATTTTAATATGTGTTATGGTTTACTTGTTTGTCATCATCAAAAAGGGGGAGATTGTTAGTGCAAACATTACAATGTTTTGTCGATATAATCTCTTTGTGTTTTGTTGATGACAAACGTATAACTCGCAATACATTATGTAAAATGTTAAGGTTCTCGTAATCACTCAAGAATACATTTGTATACTTCTTTTGACACCTCCAAGATCGCATTCGGCATGAATCACTCAAGGTATGAATAAACATGTCATTAACCTAACTAAGTGATCAAGGATTAATATTTTCTTAAAACTCACATTTAATCAAATGTTGCAAAAGATTTTAATAAACTTTATTTTTAAGAAAATGTTTTATTACAAAGAAAATGGAAATTTGAATTTGGAATATTCCAAAGAATATTCCCTAAGGTATATTCCAAAGAATATTCTTTAATTTGAATTTTGCATATTCCAAATGCCAAAAGAATATCCTTTGAGGGTATAAATGGTATTTTCCCACTAAAGGACAAAAATGCACAGTCTCCGTGCCAGAGGTTCCTTAAAGGAACCTGTGGTTCTTTATTGATAAGGAACCGCGGGGCATTTAAGGAACCGCGTGTATATAGAGCCGTTGCACTCTTGTCCTATAAATAGTGGATCATTTCCAGCTTTTCTTTCAACCCTTTTTGCACAGTTTCTTCAAAAACATCTTTAAACTCCTTGATTAGTTAGTTTTGATTAATCTTGTTTAAGATGTGATTCTATCCTCCATCCTCTCATCCTCTCAAGTGCAAAGAGAAGAACACTTTCATTACCATAAAGTGTTGGGTTCATAACATGATGAAGATCTCTCCTTCTAGATCAAGTCATTGTTTTCCTACTATGTATATGTATAAGACCCAAGTGTTGGGTTCACTTGGGTGTGTTTGTAAGGGTAGAAGATCCAAGTGATGGGTATCCTTAGATTAGGTGTTAGTTGTGTAGATCCAAGTTTGTTAATACTTGGATATAGTGTTAGAGTCATAGATCTAAGTGTTGTATGCTTAGATCTATATGGTTATTGTGTTTAGGCCACAAAACACAAGGTTTGTTATGTTGGGCCATAAAACATAACTAGTGTGAAGATCGGTGTAGATGGGTGTAGATTGGTCCTACCTAAGATTAGGACTCGACATCTAGCCTTGTGTCGGAAAATGGTGAAGTAGGAGACGTGTGTAGATTGGTCCTACCTAAGATTAGGACTCGACTTTTAGCTTAGAGTCGGAAATTGGATAAGAGACGTTGTGTATGGTTTCTCCACCTTAAGGAGTTTGTTGACTAGTGAAGTAACTCTCGAGTAAGGTGTACTCGAGGAGTAGAGTAGGGCGAAGAGGAGCTTTGTGACCGAACCACTATAAATCATCGTGTCGGTACTTTCTTTTACATTTATGTCTTTACTCTTATTGATGCATTTATATGTTGTTGTGTGTTGTGTGCATCTCATGATCTAAACATCTAAGTTGCAGAAAAGTTAAGGCTTAGTACATGTGTGTTTCATGTTTAGATTATGGTCAAGTGTACATCACTTAGTCTAAACATCTTAGTTGCGGAAAAGCTTATGCTTAGTACGTGTGTGCTTAGTGTTTAGACTATTGCTTGATGTACTATTGATTTAATGTGTTTGTGTGTTTTCTTTTTGTAGTATTTATCTTTCAATCAAACACATCTCATATCTAGTCAAGCTTGATCTAGAATTTGATACCAAGGATTGTTTATGTTTAACATTCAATAAATGGTTACGTCCACTGTCGGCGGTTCCTTAAATGGACCGGTGGTTCTTTATTGATAAAGAACCGTGGGTACAATAAAGAACCACACACAGTGGATTAAGCCGAAATGTTTTAAAAATGAACTAGAAACTATTCAACCCCCCTTCTAGTTTCTTCAATTGTAAATAGAGAAAGCCCAAGATATTTTGGGGGTGGTCAAAGGGTTGAAACAGTTGTAGCCTTCTAATGGTAACACATTGCCACAATCAACATTCCACAATTAACATGATTAGGATTAAATAGAGAAAGCCCAAGATATTTTGGGGGTGGTCAAAGGGTTGAAACAAAGATTCCAAAAAGTGTTGGAACAAATTTGGAGTTTCAGAAATACCCGAAAAAGAAGGCTATGTGAGCGGTTCCTTTTCTCCACCGACGGTTCCTTGTTGATAAGGAGTCGCGGTCTCAATAGAGAACCGCCCACAGTGGGTTGATTTTGGTGACGAGGGAGGATTTTCTAATTCAGCAAATCCTATTTTGCTAGTCTAACTAATCATGGAGACATGCTAAGAAGCAAAGATAGACAAAGAAAACACACAAGAACTCACCAAACAAGGTTTTGACCAAAATACATTGATTTTGAAGAAAATCAATGTTGGAGGTATGTAGAACTAGATAAAAAGTCATGACACAATGATCCTCCATAGCTCACTTTTGTTCTTGCTATATTTGAGAGACACATACATATGAATTATGTAAGCTCATTATGAATAGCAAGAAGCTATGAAAAACGTTTTTAGATTGAATTAACAATGCAAAAACATTTCTCGACCATTTTCGAAAGAACTTTGAGAATTTTGAAAAAAAGGGAAGAAGTTTTCCAAAAAGAGTTTGCAATACTCAATAACTCAAAGAAAGAAAAGACTCAAAAGAGAAAAAGACTCGATTAATAAAATACGCAATTAAGGAATATGTTCCATTAAACCTATACCTAGACGCAAGTAATTAAAAGGTTCCCTCTTAAGTGGCTTAGTGAAGATGTCGGCTAAGTTTTCTACCGAGGGTACCTTCTCAATCGAAATGTTCCCCTTTTGAACATTATCCCTAAGGAAATGGTGGTGAATCTCTATGTGCTTAGTTCGCGAATGTTGCACGGGATTCTTGCTAAGGTCTATTGCACCCTTATTGTCGCACATGATAGGAACATCATCAAGAGAAATCCCGTAATCAACAAGCGCTTTCTTCATCCATAGAGCTTGTTGACAAGCTTTATCGGCACTCACATACTCGGCTTCCGTGGTGGATATTGCAAGAGCGGTTTGTTTCTTGGAGAACCAAGAAGTTAAACAACAACCCATGAAGGTACAAACTCCACTAGTGCTTTTCCAGTCCACATAGTCTCCCGCATGATCCGAGTCCGCGTAGACAATGGTTTCTACGCCGATCCCTTTAGGATACCATAATCCTAAATGTATAGTACCCTCAATGTATCGGAAGATACGCTTAACCGCTTCAAGGTGAGAGGTTTTGGGAGCCTCTTGGAAGCGAGCACAAAGGCAAACACTAAACATAATATACAGTCGAATTTCCGTTAGGTACAATAAACTACCAATCATACCTCTATATTTGGTGTTGTCTACCGACTCACAATCATCATCTACGGTGAGTTTAGTATCCGATGCCATAGGGGTCTTCATCGGTCTAGAGTCTTCTAATTCAAATTTCTTTAGCATTTCTTTAACATACTTGGATTGATTAAAAAAATACCATCGTCCATTTGTTTAATTTGGAGTCCTAAAAAGAAGTTAAGTTCTCCCATCATACTCATTTCCAACTCGTCATGCATGATTTTGGCAAAGTCATCACACAATTATTGACAAGTTTAGCTAAATATAATGTCATCAGCATATATTTGTACGACAATGAGGTGAGAACCTTTCTTCTTTGTAAAGAGCGTATTGTCTACCATCCCCATTGTATACTCATGTTTTACAAGAAACGCTTTAAGTCTATCATACCAAGCTTTGGGTGCTTGTTTAAGACCATAAAGAGCTTTCTTAAACTTGTAAACATGATCTGGTTCTCTCAAAATCAATGAAGCCGGGAGGTTGAGCCACATATACCTCCTCATTGATCAAACCGTTAAGAAACACACTCTTTACATCCATTTGTTGAAGCTTAAAATCTAAGGTACAAGCGTAGGCTAAAAGGATTCTAATGAATTCTAATCTTGCTACGGGTACGTATGTCTCGTCATAATCAATACCTTCTTGTTGATTATAGCCTTGAGCTACAATTCTAGCCTTCTTACGAGGCACAACACCATTCTCGTCTAACTTATTCCTATATACCCATTTGGTTCCTATGATGGTCGAACTTCTAGGTGGAGGAACAAGTTCCCAAACTTCATTAGAAATGAATTGATTCAATTCTTCTTGCATGGCGATGACCCAACTCTCATCCATCAAAGCTTCTTTAACATTCTTTGGTTCATTCAAGGAGACAAAACAAAAGAAGTTACTTTGATTTTGGACTTGAGATCTTAGGGTCCTTTGACTTAATTCACCTATGACGTTGTCGAGAGCATGATCCTTTGACTCCTTAATGTTTACTCCATTTTCAACACTAAGGTCTTCAACTACTATGTTTCTAACATCTTTGACATTAACTATGTCTATTTCATCCAAGTCATCATCTACCAAAGGTGGTGTCTTAGATGAAGGAGGGGTTTCATGTGACAACCCAAACCCGAGGTCATTTATTTAATATTATATAATATTATTTTTACGAATAATTTTGAAATTTTTGATGAGTTTGAATGATATGACGATTGATGGTTTTTATTTAAAACTGACGTTGGAGGTCTTATTTTTATCTTTTTACTAATAGCGAGGATTATTAGTTACCACGATATCGACGGATGCCCGAGATTTAATGTTTTATCATTTGTTGTCTCGATGTTTATATTTTTGACGTTTTTATTTCAAGTTCGTATTAAGTCGAACCGAGATCATATTATCATCATATTTTGAGTGTGTTTTAACTTTTGAAAAGTATTTTTACGAAACCCGAGCCTCGTAAATATTTTCAAAATAGACAATTTACATTTTCTACCCTTACAACTAATTAATTTCATTTTGGACCAAAACTATCACAAATTGGCAAAACAAGTCCCTCCATCCCACTATAAATAGATTTTCCACTTAGGAAAAACACATAGAATGCATGTGTAAAAAAAAATTTCTTTCTCTCTCTCTTGTTCTAGCCCAAACCGTACACCCCCTAATCAAATCCATTTGATTTTCAAAATTTAGCTTGAATCAAGCTAAAACAATTAAAGTCCCATCTCTAAAATTTAATGGTGATTCTAATGGTGTAATTTTCTTCAACATGCAAGAATATTTATTTTTTCATATGACCCATGAAGGTTTGATTCATTTTTATGCTTGTATGTTGTTGTTAGTATTATTATATACATATTTTCATTATTGCATGTTTGAAATTTTGAGTGGGTAAATTTTTGTATGATCATTTAAATGTGTTATGGGTTAGTTATGTTGTTAGTAATGATATTAGGGTGATATTAGGCATATGAGAATGATTAAAATGTGGTGAAAAAATCATTTTCAATGATTTTTAAAAGTATATTTTTAAACAGATTATTAAACTTAATTTTCTGAAAATATGAGTTTGAGTTTGAGATGAACTAACTAGATATTGTTGTAGAGAATTCTTTTAGCTTCGATTTGATATAAGATAGAGCTTCTAGCTCCAAACGAGCGCGAAGTTACGTTAGTTTGATTATTCGTGTACCGGGACACGAGTATCGGCACGATATAAAATTGTTGTCGATATTTGGATCGAATCTCGGGGACTATAAAATGGATTTTTAAAATGAGTCATGGGCTGATCTTGAATGATAAGTATGATGATGTTGAGTTATTTTCAAAGTTGAGTGTCGGTTTTATAAACGGAGAAAAATAAATGGTTTAGAAGACTATATGAGTTGTTGACGTAAAACTGTCCGGTTTTTGTAGTTCAAAGATGTGTCGGGCAGGGAACTTTAAAAGTAAAATCTTTTGATGGGCTTTTAACAGGTCTTTCTATATATAGTAAGTGAGGTCTCTGATTAGTATCATAAATATTTGATGTGTTTAAGTGGGGTAAATGAGCTCGTACATTTGGTGTGTACCGGCAGATTTTTATCGAAGAATTAACTAATAGTAAGCACATAGAATGAAGTAAAAGGTCAATTGTATTGTTTTCATTTTGGGTTGGGTGTGATTTTATGATTTTGAGTTTGATGTTAGTAAGTATGGATTTTATTCGAGTTTATTATTGATAAACGCGCCTTATTTGATAGGTTGCGGTTTTTGTGTTTATCGGGCATCAACTATCGTCGAAGATCGTCTTACTACTGCTATTACTCCAGGTGAGTCTATAGCCTAGCTTTTGTAATTGTTTTGAATGATTTTAAAACCCGCGAGGGGGATACATGCTATTTGAAAGGAAAATGAACACAAGTCATGATTGATTGTTTGAACCCGAATGTTGCCTTTGTTGCCTTTGATGATTTGAATTGTATAAGTACCTAATTTGCAAAAGTCCCTAAATTCATGAGCCGTTAACTATCTTCTGACTTGATGTTGTGAGTTGGGAATAGCCTCTTATTCTAATAATAGTACTATTGGGTTGACGACCCTATCTGAGACCAGGGCTTTACGCTGAGTAACCCGCTGGGAAGGATAATTTTACGAGAATGAGAATTGGTATTCTTGCAAATGATACCCTAGTAGGGGCACTGGAATTTCATCTAGTCATGTCGGCTTTAGGCGTGGGTGACTAAGTTAAGGGGTCGGTGTCATGAGCTTAATACAATTCGATAGCTATTGCTATATACTAGAATGCCTGACTAATAGATTGTAATGATCAGCAATTCTATTAAATGATCTTGATTGATTTTTCTCTTGTGTTCAAATGATGATTTGGAAAACCTATAGACTCGCTTAACCGTTGTGTTGATGATTTTAAGCATGTATTTCAGGTATTGAAGATGATGAATTGTGGAGCTTGCTGGAGAAGGATTGTGGGATTGCTTTTGTGGTGATTGGTCTAAAACGGATTACTTTCCCTTTTGTCATAAAAATAATAATGTACGGTCAAGTACTTTGGTAAATTGTTGTTGATTTGATAAAGTCTTTGGGGACCTAAATGTTACTCTGATATTTCTAAAATTGTTTTACTTGGGATCGAAAGTTTTAGACAATGGTTAAATTATATCCTTTTATATTTCAAATATATCATTTTGAGTTTGTTCAAAATGTCTTGTGTAACAATGTTTGTGTTTAGCACCCAAATGTGTATTTCCGCTGCGTAATGTAATTTGGGGGTGTTAAAGATTGGTAATCAGAGCTTTTTAGTTATAGCGAATTAGGTCGATTTTTGAGAAATGTCCTAAACTATAGCTTTGGTGTCGAAAATATTTTACAAAAGCAACGCAACTTCTCCGCAAGGCTCCGGTAAGATTATTTGTTTTGTATTGTTTTATTGATTGATGTATCCCTTAAAATTGAAATGATTTTTAAAGTATTTATTAAGTAAATACTATGATGATGTATTGATGATGTATTGATGTCGTTGAAAGTACGTTGAGTACTTGTTATCGTAATTTTCTTTATGTAATGCATATGTATATAATTTTAAATAATGACCTTATATACTGACGAGGGTCTAGAACAGTAGACCAGATGTTGAACGATTTTACAACTGATTTCTTGCGACTAATATCGGGTATGAGGAAGTTTGATTAGTTGATGTATGATAGATATGTGGTTGAAATTGGTGTGATTAGAGGGTTGATGTGAAAGAAAGGTGGTTTTAAAGGTTGTATTTGGTATGTGAAGAATTGAGTTTGTTAGGACTTGGAAGATGGATGAGATTGCTAGTCTTGGGTCGATTGTGATGAATTGGTGTGTTTGAATTGAATGGTTTAAAGATAAGTAGGTAAGTTTTGAAAGGATGAGTGAGTGGAGCCTCAGGTGAGATTGATTCTGAGTAGAGCTTGGAAGCTTAGGAATGTTGAAAGTCGTACTGAGATTTGCCTTGTGATTAATCTGCCGTGTAGCAGCGAGTATTTGGATTTTGAGAATGAGCTGCCATCAGGTTATGGATTTGACCTTGAAGTGTGAAAAGGGAAATAGACGAGTGTGATGTAGCTGACAACAATGTTAAGGAGGATCAGGAGCTGCTGTCTAAGGAACTAATCTCGTAATGGATTTCTTTATATCTTATTTTCTTTTGTGATCGGACTTATTTAAACCCTTGTGTCGTAGCATTGTGATGGAACTTATTATCTTTTAAGTTTGTTCGATAGATGATTGTAGTGACAGACACTGCCACTATACTGTTGAATCCTCAACGCAATCTGAATTACCCTCATGATCTATGATGTGCCTTTATTAACTCTTTTGAGTTTTGGTTGATGAACCATTGTAGTTTATGTTGTTCGTGCATGTAGTATCCATGAGATATCCTGATAAAGAATTCCTTCTTTTATCTTGATATGTATACCTAACATGTTTCTTTCTTCTGTGATGATGGAAGAAGGAGTAAGGGAAGCATATTTCTATCATTAATAGATCGCTACGTGACTAAGTTTCTTGAAATATGTTGCCAAAACTAACGACTGCTACTGTGAACACTATGATCGAACAAGTCGTTGCTAGAGCATTTGGAGCTGGTTGTGCTGCAAGGAATCAAGATGTTGGGGTTAGTTGTGCTGGAGATAATGGTGTTGCAGTTGATGCTGCTGAGAATAATGATGATGCTGCTGAAAATAATGGCGATGCTGCTAACAATAATGAGGATGCTGCTGATCCAGATGATAGTGTTGCTGCTGTTCTGCAAGTTCGAAAGAATATATATATGTTGGTTTTCAGAAGTGGGGTTCTACGCAGTTTTGTGGTATTAATAGTGCATTAGAATTGCATAGTTGGATTGATAAGATAGAGATTACTTTGAGATTATTGAGTGTTCAGAAATTAATAAGGTGAAATTTGCTGCTGCTATATTCCAGGATGGTACACTAAGATGGTGGAATACCAAGTGACTACTTTAGGATTGGTTATGACTAATAGTGAGGCATGGACCGTGATGAAAGGACTATTGACTGCTAGGATTCGTCCCAAGAAGGAACTAGGACAATTGGAACCCGAATTAAGGCACTTAGTGCTGAGGAACGATGTTATTACTGCTTACTGGGAAACTATCTGAGCTATAGTTGCTATGTTCTTATACTTTTGTGAATAACCGTAAAACAACGAAGCAGTACATTAGAGGATTGTCTAGTAATATCAAGGACGAGGTTATTTATTTAAGACCTAAATCTTTCGATGAAGTTGTTCAGATGGTGCATGATTTAATGGATGTGAAAGTGCTAGATAGGAAAGATAGTATTGTTGAAAACAATAAGAGAAAGTGGGAATATGCTAAGTTCAACCAGAATCAAGGACAGAATTGTGAGGATTACAGTAATAAAAATAGCCAAAGACAGAACCAAAATCAGTATTTAAACCCTAGAAGGAATGAGGAAATTCGTGCTGCGATTGTGTCTGAAAATAACAAGATAAATCTCGAGTGTGTTTGTTGTACTATATACCATGTAGTTAATCACAATTGCGACTAGAGATAGGAAAACCTGGTCATAAAGCTGCTAAGTGCAGAACAAGAGGATTAGTTAATGGAATTAGTACTTCTGGAGTAGTGATATGTTTTAGCCGTGGTGAGAAAGAATACAAACAAAGGAATTGTCCAAGGAAAGGAAATTGACAAGATAGGAATGTTGCCGCTCCAGCTTGCGTTTGAATGATGTTGACAAACCTTAAGGTCTGAATGTTGTAAATGGTATATTCTTACTTGAGATTCTTTATGTCAGTATGTTGTTTGATTTCAGATCGGGTAAAAACTGTAGAAATGTAAAGATTTAGTTGTTGTATCAATGGAGAGTCAATAAGATTGAAAATTAACTATGATGTGGTGTTAACTGATGGAAAGGTTGCTAGTGTTAGTTTACACTGAGAGTGTGTTCCTTGAATTTAGGAAAGTAGGTGTTTAGTATCGACTCGATGCTCAAAGAGTTGGGATCTTTGGATGTGGATTATTGGTCTGAATTGGTCAGTGGTGCGAAGTGCTGATGCTTGAGATTGAACTAATCTTCATTATAAATTGATAGCTGCTGGTTTAGATTTTGCTGCAAAAGCTGAGTGTTGATTGTAAAAGGTGATGAGTGAATTTTCCGTTTGAGAAGTATCTTGTTTGGAAACAAGGAAGTATGCAAAAGAGGGATATGATGTATTTCTAGCTCAGGAAATTAGTGATAGGGTGGTTAAGGAGAAGTTTGGAGATCTGTTAATGATTCGAGAGTATTATGAAGTTTTCCTGAAGATTTGCAGTGTTGCTGCCGCCCTGTGAAATGGAGTTCATGTCGATTGAGTGTTGTAAGCAATAGGTGTAGTGCTTCTGCGTTTCGTTGTGTAGTGCTTATGTGTTTTGTTGAGTAGTGAATGTATGCCTTATCATTTGGCACCGTAAGAGTGGAATGAGTTATCCGGTCAACTGCGAGAAGTGATGGATAAAGGATGTATTAGATTAAGTTTCGTTACAGTGATGATCGCCTGTGTTGTTTGTCAAAGAAGAATGGATTGTTTCGGATGCGTATTGATTATCGAGAGCTTAACAAATTGAAAGCCAAGAATCGGTATCCCTTACCGAGGATTGATGATTCGCGTGATCCTTGCAACTTGTCTGGATCCAGTATGTACTCAAAGATCGCTTTGAGTTCTAGTTATCATTAACTGAGAATTAGAGAAGGAAGATATTCCTATAGTTGTTCTTCGTACTTGATGTGGGTACTTTAAGTTTCAAGTGGTGTTTTTAGAATTGACGAACGCGTATGCCGTATTCATGGACTGGGTGAATCTTGTGTGTAAGATGTGCTAGGATGCGTTAGTCATTATATCTATTGAAGATATTCTATTTTAATCCAAGAGGAAAGGCAGAACATAAGTAGCCTATGAGGATAAATTTTTGGGATGGATGGAAAAAGAGAAACTGTATGTAAAGTTTTATATGTGTGAATGTTGGTTGAAATATTTGCGTTTTAAGACAGTTGATTGACAACAAAGGTATTAGTGAAGATCTTGCCAAGATTGAAACGATTAAGGATTGGTCGGTACCAACTACGCTGACGGAGATCTGTTAATTCCTTAGTTTAAGCTTGGAATAATCGGAGGTTTATCGAAAGGTTTTCACTGATTGGTGAACCATTGATTAAGCTAACTAAGAAGAATTGGGTGTGTGAGTCCCACTTATACATCTAAATTGTTAGTTTTGAGATCTGATCCTTATCAGATGATGAAGCTGTATACTGAACACTAAAGGGTAATTTGTGTTTTGCACCTATGTTGTCGTTGTTGAAAGGATCTGAAGTATTTATAGTTTGTAGTTTGCTGTGATGTGTCTCATAAGGGTTATGTAGTTGTGGTGTTTGTTTTGAGATGTAGAAATATTACTTGTATGGAATCAAGTGTGTAGTGATAAAGGATCATAGAAGTTGCTCCATAATTAATTTCCTGGGATGATAAAGGAAATGAGTAGAGGATTATCAGTTATATATTTCGAGTATTTGAGTATGTTGATGATTATGACTGTGAGTGATTATGACTACGAGATTCGCTACCATCCGGGAAAGGCGAATGTGGTAGCTGATGTACTTATCAGGGATAAAAAGGGAAAATCTTTTAAGATTTGAGTTTTGGAAATGACAAGAAGTGTGGTCCTGATAGCAAGAATATTGAAATTTTAAGTTAGTGGTCTGATTTGAGAAGGAGGTCAAGGTAAGTGATTTCAACATTTTAACGAACTTATGGAAAGGATTTCATTGTAAGGTCAAGTGAGACATGATATATTGAGCACTCCTAACATATCAAAGTTGAGAGAGTGAGACTTAGTGATGAAGGAATCTCACAAGTCAAGTAATCGATACGATTTGGTTTGGATAAAGATGAAAGTTGAGTTGAGTACTGTGTGTTATATAGAGATTGATGGACAAAGTGAAAGGACGATTTGAACATTGAACGGTATGCTTGTGCGTGTGTGATTGACATAGAAATTGTTGGAATTTTTATATGACGATGATTATCATGCTAGTAGTAAGGCTGTACTATTGATGGTACACAAAGAACTTCAATTTGTGAAGGTTAAAGATAGTGAGTTATGGACATAAGATTAGTTTTCGGTGCATTGCAGAAATGTAGGTGAAATTGAATGACTGAGCTAGAAGTGATATTGGAAATATTGATAAAATTGTATGGGTTAAGGACCGTTTATTAGTAACAGGGAGTTGTCAGAAGAGTTATGTTGACAATCGAAGGAAATCGATGGGGTTTGAAATTGGGAAACGTGGTTATGCATAAGGTGTCGTTATGATGGGTGAAATTTGTTTTGAGAACAACAAGGAAGGAATTCAACTTGAAGATAAGTTGCTTTTCAAAGAAAGAACTGTGAAGAGTTCTTATGAGGTCGAAACATAGTAAGGATTATATTGTGAAGATACAAGAATTACAGGAGTGGAATCTGAAATGGTGAAGGAAGCATGAGGAATTCCTTAAGGAAAAGAGTTCTCTTTTGTTCTGGAGGTATGGAATGTGAATATAAGAGGGGCCGAGCGCCGGGACGTCGCTCTCTTTTAGGAGGGTAGGATGTGACAACCCAAACCCGAGGTCATTTATTTAATATTATATAATATTATTTTTACGAATAATTTTGAAATTTTTGATGAGTTTGAATGATATGACGATTGATGGTTTTTATTTAAAACCGACGTTGGAGGTCTTATTTTTATCTTTTTACTAATAGCGAGGATTATTAGTGACCACGATATCGACGGATGCCCGAGATTTAATGTTTTATCATTTGTTGTCTCGATGTTTATATTTTTGACGTTTTTATTTTAAGTTCGTATTAAGTCGAACCGGGATCATATTATCATCATATTTTGAGTGCGTTTTAACTTTTGAAAAGTATTTTTACGAAACCCGAGCCTCGTAAATATTTTTAAAATTGACAATTTACATTTTCTACCTTTACAACTATTTAATTTCATTTTGGACCAAAACTATCACAAATTGGCAAAACAAGTCCCTCCACCCCACTATAAATAGATTTTCCACTTAGGAAAAACACATAGAATGCATGTGTAAAAAAAATTTCTTTCTCTCTCTCTTGTTCTAGCCCAAACCGTACACCCCCCCCCCCCTAATCAAATCCATTTGATTTTCAAAATTTAGCTTGAATCAAGCTAAAACAATTAAAGTCCCATCTCTAAAATTCAATGGTGATTCTAATGGTGTAATTTTCTTCAACATGCAAGAACATTTATTTTTTTCATATGATCCATGAAGGTTTGATTCATTTTTATGCTTGTATGTTGTTGTTAGTATTATTATATACATATTTTCATTATTGCATGTTTGAAATTTTGGGTGGGTAAATTTTTGTATGATCATTTAAATATGTTATGGGTTATTTATGTTGTTAGTAATGATATTAGGGTGATATTAGGCATATGAGAATGATTAAAATGTGGTGAAAAATTCATTTTGAATGATTTTTAAAAGTATATTTTTACACAGATTATTAAACATAATTTTCTGAAGATATGAGTTTGAGTTTGAGATGAACTAACTAGATATTGTTGTAGAGAATTCTTTTAGATTCGATTTGATATAAGATAGAGCTTCTAGCTCCAAACGAGCGTGAAGTTACGTTAGTTTGATTATTCGTGTACCGGGAGACGAGTATCGGCACGATATATAATTGTTGTCGATATTTGGATCGAATCTCGGGGACTATAAAATGGATTTTTAAAATGAGTCATGGGCTGATCTTGAATGATAAGTATGATGATGTTGAGTTATTTTCAAAGTTGAGTGTCGGTTTTATAAACGGAGAAAAATAAATGGTTTAAAAGACTATATGAGTTGATGACGTAAAACTGTCCGGTTTTTGTAGTTCAAAGATGTGTCGGGCAGAGAACTTTAAATGTAAAATCTTTTGATGGGCTTTTAACAGGTCTTTCTATATATAGTAAGTGAGGTCTCTGATTATTATCATAAATATTTGATGTGTTTAAGTGGGGTAAATGAGCTCGTACATTTGGTGTGTACCGGCAGATTTTTATCGAAAGAATTAACTAATAGTAAGCACATAGAATGAAGTAAAAGGTCAATTGTATTGTTTTCATTTTGGGTTGGGTGTGATTTTATGATTTTGAGTTTGATGTTAGTAAGTATGGATTTTATTCGAGTTTATTATTGATGAACGCGCCTTATTTGATAGATTGTGGTTTTTGTGTTTATCGGGCATCAACTATCGTCGAAAATCGTCTTACTACTGCTATTACTCCAGGTGAGTCTATAGCCTCGCTTTTGTAATTGTTTTGAATGATTTTAAAACCCGTGAGGGAGATACATGCTATTTGAAAGTAAAATGAACACAAGTCATGATTGATTGTTTGAACCCGAATGTTGCCTTTGTTGCCTTTGATGATTTGAATTGTATAAGTACCTAATTTGCAAAAGTCCCTAAATTCATGAGCCGTTAACTATCTTCTGACTTGATGTTGTGAGTTGGGAATAGCCGCTTACTCTAATAATAGTACTATTGGGTTGACGACCCTATCTGAGACCAGAGCTTTACGCTGAGTAACCCGCTGGGAAGGATAATTTTACGAGAATGAGAATTGGTATTCTTGCAAATGATACCCTAGTAGGGGCACTGGAATTTCATCTAGTCATGCCGGGTTTAGGCGTGGGTGACTAAGTTAAGGGGTCGGTGTCATGAGCTTAATACAATTCGATAACTATTGCTATATACCAGAATGCCTGACTAATAGTTTGTAATGATCAGCAATTCTATTGAATGATCTTGATTGATTTTTCTCTTGTGTTCAAATGATGATTTGGAAAACCTATAGACTCGCTTAACCGTTGTGTTGATGATTTTAAGCATGTATTTCATGTATTTAAGATGATGAATTGCGGAGCTTGCTGGAGAAGGATTGTGGGATTGCTTTTGTGGTGATTGGTCTAAAACGGGTTTCTTTCCCTTTTGTCATAAAAATAATAATGTACGGTCAAGTACTTTGGTAACTTGTTGTTGCTTTGATATAGTCTTTGGGGACCTAAATGTTACTCTGATATTTCTAAAATTGTTTTACTTGGGATCGAAAGTTTTAGACAATGGTTAAATTATATCCTTTTATATTTCAAATTTATCATTTTGAGTTTGTTCAAAATGTCTTGTGTAACAATGTTTGTGTTTAGCACCCAAATGTGTATTTCCGCTGCGTAATGTAATTTGGGGGTGTTAAATTTCATCAAATGTCACGTTAAGTGATTCTTCAATTACACCTGAGGTTCTATTGAGGACTATGTAGGCTTTACTAGTTTGAGAATAACCTAAAAAGATACATTCGTAAGACTTTGGGTCGAACTTAGTAAGGTAATCTTTGGTGTTGAGAATGAAGCACTTGCTTCCAAACACCCTAAAGTATTCCAATGAGGGCTTCTTACCTTTAAGAATCTCATAGGGGGTCATTCCTAGGAAAGGTCGAATAAGAATTCGATTGAGAATATAGGTCGATGTGTCCACGACATTGCACCAAATTTTTTGAGGCAAAGATTGCTCATTTAACATCGTCCTACTCATATCTTGGATGGTCCTATTCTTCCTTTCAACTACCCCATTTGATTGTGGAGTGCGAGGAGCCGAGAAGTTATGGGTAATACCATGAGCTTCACAAACGGCACCGAATTTCACTTCATTATCAAATTCCCCACCATGATCCGTCCTAATAGAGACAATTGAACATCCTAGTTGATTTTGAATTCTTCGACTAAAGGTTTCGAAGTAATCGAAAGCTTCATTCTTAGACGCCAAAAATCTAGTCCAAGTGAATCTAGAATATTCATCCACTATAACTAAGGTATAAAGGTTACCTCCATAACTTCGTATGGCGGAAGGTCCAAAGAGATCCATATGTAGGAGCTCTAAGCACCGAGAGGTCGAAACCAAATTCTTGGCTTTGTGACTTGAGCGAACTTGCTTCCCAACTTTGCAAGCATCACAAAAGTGACTATCAAACTTCATCTTGGGGAGATGTCTTACCAACTCCTTAGAGACTAAAGATTGAATTAAACGCATATTAGCGTGACCTAATCTCCTATGCCAAAGAGTAGAACTATCATCTAAAGTCGCTAGACATAAGTTATCCTTTGACTTCCTATTGACCTTCATGACATAAAGCTCATGCTTTATAACACCTTTTACAATGACCTTTCCATCTTTTACGATTTCACTGTCATATTCCGAAAAGATGACTTTACACTTATTGTCACAAATTTGACATATACTTAGAAGGTTAAAACCTAATTTATCTACGCGCTCTACATTTTCAATGGTCATAGAGTTAAGAGAAACCGTACCTTTGCCAATGATATTACCACATCGATTACTAGTGAATGTAACGTTACCTCCATCATATGCTTTGTAGTGCGAGAACAAACTTTGATTACCTGTCATGTGTTTAGAACAACCACTATCCTTAATCCACTCGTCGGGCTCTAAATCGATTCCCAAGAATATCTAGGTAACAACACACAAGATTAAACATTTGGTCCCCAATATCTCATGGGTCCAAAGTTGTTAGTTCCAAACATCCTTTGCATTTGGTTGGAATGCATGAATGGAGGAGACATTCCTCATGGGGAAAAGTATTGTTGTTGAAAATTGTTCCAATTCATATGGCCATTTTTTTGTCCATAGTTTCTCCTAGGTGTCTGTGATCTTGATCTAGAATTATTGTTATTCCTTCTAGTTGTTGGAGTTTTACTTCTAGGTCGTGACTTAGCTTGATTGTCCCTTTTTGGTGTAGGTGTTCTACTTCTAGGTTTTGACTCATTTCGTACTCTTGGAGGAGTAGATGTTTGTCTAGATAAGTTTCTAGTTCCCATTAGAGATTTACTCAAGGGCTTGTAGAATTTATCTAGAGTAGGCTTTTCAAGAATAGGTACTTTAACCTTGTTAATAAGAATATGTTTTGGCCCTTCACCTAAAATGGACTTTTCAGAAAGTTCAGGATTTTCACAAAAAACTATCCTCTGTCCACGGTTCTTTAGCTCTACCCGTGGTTCCGTAGTCATAAGGAACCACGCCATTACTGGCGAACCGCGTACAGGGGTGCTTTTTTCTGAAGACCTAACTTGTTTTGGTTCACTAGTTGATGCTTCATTAGTGTTATATCCCAACCCAAGTCTTTCCTTAGAATGAATTTGTTTGTTCAACATATCATCAAGAGCACTAGTACCTTTCATGAACTTTTCCAATTTAATGGAGGTACTCTTGAGATCTTCATTCTCTTGTCTAAGGTTTTCAAATTTTAAACAACCTAAATCAACTTCTTTGTTTTTCTCAAGCTTAGCTAATTTCTCTCTTAGCTCACTAATCTCATTTTCAAGCTTGGTTCTAGTTGATTTTAGCACTTTGTTCTTTTCAATGAATTTAAGGCTAAGCTTATGTAAGTTATTGTATTGGCCTTCTAATTCACTATCATATTGAGAAAAACTATTATTGTTATAATAATCGGTTTCGGAATGTACCTCTTTAGAAGTGTGCGCCATGAGACATTTCTCATCTTTGGGGTTGTCATCAACATCTTCACCGCTATCGCTCCATGAACCTCCAACGAACGCTGTGTGGTTCTTGTCGTGTGAAGGCTTAGGACAATCACCGATGAAATGATTTGGATCACCACATCTAAAGCATTTCCTATCACCTTTATCATCTTTGGCAAATCGGTTTTTGGAGAAGGGTTTCTTATCATTGCTTGGTTGCCTCACGTATTGACCTCGTCTCTTGAAGAATTTCTTAAATTCTATAACCGCCATGGAATATTCCTCATCATCATTATCTAAGGAGCTTTCATGGTCACTTTGTGCCTTCTTGGCCTTAAGTTCAAGAGACTTTCTTTCACTCTTGGTTTTCACCATTTCCGAGTCCTTCAAAATTATCATCTCATGAACTTTTAAGTTGAACAAGAAGATCGATTTTGCTTTCTTTGACTTGGCTATTACCTTAGCGGGTTACTAAAAGAGTGTTCCAAATATCTTTAGCGGCTACACATAAAAATCCTTTCATACTCTTTCTTTGGTAAAGCATTATAAATCACCATTTTAACCTCATTATTTTTATCAAGTTTCCTTTTAGTGTCATCATTAGCTTTGTCAAAAGTGACTATCTCTTTGCTTTTAGAAACTTCATTATATTGATAAGGCAAAAAATTACCATGGGTAATAACATGCCAAAGATCTAAATCTTTTAATTTCACATAAGTCTCAAATCTATCTTTCCAATAAATAAAACTATCGGGTTCAAAAAGAGGTGGTCTTTGCATAGATTTCCCTTCTAGATACTTGTTGGAATCCATAGATCGATTCAAGTTTTAAAATACAATATATTTTAAAAACGCTTGAGCAACCACGCTCTGATACCAATTGTAGAAACTAGAAGGGGGAGGGGGTTGAATAATATCTTAAAATTTAGTTGTTAAAAGACGGTTTTTAAAAATCCTTTTAAAGAACTTAGGCTTGAGTATTTATGTGAAACCTTCTTATACACAATATGAACAAGGTATAGTGCAACTAAACTAATACAAATATAAAGAATAATGAATATAAAGAGATAAAGGAAGGAAAGATCTGTCCAAACACGAAGGATTTATAGTGGTTCGGCAATGAAACTCACTCCTCGTTCCTACTCCACTCCTCGAGTACTCCTTACTCGAGAGTTCACTAATCAACAAGCTCCTTAAGGTGGAGAAACCGTACACAACGTCACTTATCCAATTTCCGACTCTAAGCTAAAAGTCAAGCCCTAATCTTAGCTAGGACCAATCTACACCAATATAATTTAAGGACCAAGTATTAACCTTAATACATACACAACTTCCAAATAGACACAACTACTTGGATCTTCACAAAAATGACACAACAATGAATAAATAAGTTTAGATCTTCAATGGATCTTTGAGGTAGACACAACACTTCAAGGATGAAGTGTTCTTCTCTTTGCACTTTGAGAGGAAGAGGTGGGAGGAGAAAGATTCACTTCTAAACAAGTAGTAATCAACCAAATGACCAAGGATTTGAGTGATTTAAGAAGTATGAAAGAATCTGGAAATGTATGTGCAAAAGAGGTGAAGAGAAAATTTGAGAATGGTCCACTATTTATAAGACAAACTTCCAACGGCTATATCCGCCCGTGGTTCCTTATTGCAGCCCGCGGTTCTTTATCGATAGGGAACCGCCATAGCCACTTAAGGAACCGCCAGAGTAGACTCCACTCCTTTTTGTCTTTTAGTGGTATGGTTCGAATCTGGAGATTAAAATATCCTTAAAGTATATTCCAAACCAAGATAGAATATGCCATTTTCAAATTTTTAAATTTTCAAATAATTAATTTAATAAAACATTTTCTTAAAAAGAAAGTTTAATAAAAACTTGTCACACTTAATAAAAAGTGAGTTTTAAGAAAAGATTAAATCCTTGATCACTTAGTTAGGATGAGTACTTGTTTGTACATACCTTAAGTGATAATGGTTGAAATGAAAAATACTTGAACTCAAGAATTCGTTTTTCGTTGTTTTCGTAAATGCTTGTTTTTATATATTGTCGTAATCAAAACAAAGCGAGACCGAAAAATGCAAGTAACGTTTTTAGGCATCATTGCATTAACATAACGCAATTTTAAACAAAAGTGATATCCTAAGCAATGGATAAATATTGTTTAATAATAAAAAAAAGTATCAAATAACAATTAAAATCGCGTTTTGAAATTTGGTGTTTTGAAATTGCGTTTTGAAATGCGTTTTAAAGATGTATGTTATTAAACAATTTTTTTATTAAAAATCAGTATCCAAAATCTAAACATCATCACTATCTTCAGAATCAGTAGAATCATCACCAGTAACATAGTCTTTAGTAGTATATTATGTATCTTCAGAATCAGCATTTGCGTCATCAATGAAGTCGTCCAACGAATTGGCTTCGTCATCTGTGTCTTCATCACATTAACTTTCTGAATTTGCTTCGTCATCTGTGTCTTCATCACTAATACTTGTTTTGTATACCTTTATCTATAGCTGAACTTTGTCTGGTTAATTTTGTCTCTAGTAATAAGATGAATCGTTAGTAAGAAGTGCATAAAACACGAAACATAAAAAAATACATAAATAGATAGACTTGTGTATTACGTGTGGGGATATAAAGTTTCTTTGGACGTCCACGTACTTTAGATATATGATACCATTTACATCTAAACATTATTTAAGTATGTAATATGTGCATCAAATTTGACATACTTACAATTGCTTTACGGTAGTTGCAAAGCCCGTCCGATGGACGGGTGTGCTTTATAATTTTAATTGAAATAAACTATGTATTTATTAATGAGACACGAAAAGTTTTTAAGTATATTTCATTGAATAAATATTATAAAACAAATCAATAATAATACCTTAAGACATAATAAACAACTATAAAATACATGAGTACTAATCCGATAAAAGGAAATACATCATATGTGAATGCAATATATTGGTATATAGAGTTTTAGATCAAATTCGATGTAAAGCTTCTTTGTAAACAACGTTGATCATTGAATTGGCATTATTACCATCTCTGCCACATCATAAAACCTTTAAAACTTTATTGTAAACGCTGAGATATGCGATGAATGGGCAGGCTTTTTTAGTATCAATGAAAAATTCAAAGCAACGCTTAGCGAATTGTAGGATAAGTAAATCTTGCTTATGTTTTAGAGAGAGAAAGAGATAGATGATTTCACACTTCTAGAGAAAGAAAGTTTAAGAACTATGTGTATTAAGTGCAGAAAGCATAAGCATGTGTTGACGACTTCTTCTGGATTGAACACCGCAATGCCACCTTCTTGTTACGCTACATAAGACAGTTAACAACAAAACATATACACGGATGAAATGGCCTTGAACATTTCATTCTAATTCGGTAGCATTTTACCGTCGGTCGGTGAAGACCGTTGGACGATATTAAATATCGTACTTGTGGCAGGTAGTTTCAATTAAGAATCTCCTTGACAAGATTTCGCGGGTAAGCCCGTTCTCTTTATTCGACCGTCCAAAGCTGACTGCGAACATAAAGAGTGAATCATTTGGATAATAATATCCATATGATTTGAAGCCATCAATTCATGTTCCTGGAATAAGTGAAATTCAATTAAGAACCGCACCATCGTTGCTTTCCAGTTGTCACGAGCTTGATTCGTGTAGAATCTTGCAAGTTACCTACCAAGTGCTGTTTGAGGTTAACACTAGAAGGATTTCCACTCATCACTGTGAACACTAAGGTATCACTCTGAGTGTTCTGGCAAGACCACTAAGATATTGCGTAGAGGCCTGGAACGTGTTTAAATTCAGTTAAGAATTAAACCTCTGTTGCTTTCCAGTTATCACAAGTTTGATTCATAAAGAATCGCACAAGTCACCTACCATGAGCTTTTTGATATTCGCTCAAGAAGGATTTCCATCTTCATTGTAAATACTTTCGTATTACTCGGATGTTCAGGCAAGATCATGAAGATTTTGCGTAGGACTCTTAAGATCTTTCTTACTTTTCACAGTGTGTGAAGAAGCAAGGAATTATGAAAGTGTGTCCTAATGAGATATTCGATGATCTCAAATGGCTCTAGACTCGATCGTGCACTTTGGATTTTATTGATCGGAGGCTGGAGAGGAGTGCCACCTTTTCAATACCAATTTATTCGGAGTGAATAAATCAATAGATAATGCGTTGTCTCCGTGTGATTAAAACAAATACCTATTGAGAGATATCTGAGTTAGCTGGGATGGGTTGTGCATTGCATCACTGGGTCCATGATGTCTATCTTCAATATCGAGCATCATTAAAATGATCTCAATAGCATATGTGTTGACCCGGTTTCTGTCTAAGTTGTAAGGAGGGCTTCTTTCTTTACACCCTTTATCTTTACAATTCTTTTTCATTCTTCAACCCTTTCAATGCTTACCAATACGTCATAACTAGAACCTTGTTGTGATTGTTCCAGTGCTAACTTAAGTACTTGGTCGGCATTCAGCTACATTCACAATCTTTCTCCATCTTTCCTAAGGACTACTATTTCTAGCTATGGAATGTCCTTGGGAAGATTCCTCCAGTTTTAGAAGAATCATTGGACTTAACCTATCTTACCATCTTTATGTCACCACAATCTTCATCGTCGTGAAATAAATGGGTTTTGGGTAAGTATATGTCACAATGAAAATCCATTTTGATATGCAAATCCGTTTTGCTCCCCCTTAACATATGCCACGATGTTCGAAAACATTTCGCATATGTCGGGATGAGCCAGCATATTAAGTCAAACCATTTGTGATAATTTCCCATATTAAATCACATTTTCTCCCCCATATTAAAAATATTAACCCAATCGATGTTTTTAATATCATTTGATTTAATGAAGTTTTAACAAAGGTTTTGGGAAGAAAAATGCAAGTCCGTTTTATCCTCATGATACCAAATGTATGAGATATGATACCGATTTGTAACATGATCACATATTCACCATATTAGAAAAAATTAACAAGGTTGGACCTGATTGATGAGAACATCATATGATAAGATCAAATGGTTCTTGTCAGCATATGTTGGTCGCCTCGTCACGTCTGAATTCATCTCTTGACACCACGTGTACGATTGGTATTATTGTCTTGACACCAGTTAGTGAGCTTGGCACGTTCGGCATCGAAGATTCTGAATGCTTGACAATTGCTCCCCCTCAATTGTTGACCCGTGTTCTATTGAAAGAGTTGTAGTCGCCGTTTCAGTAGTCGCAACGTCGAGTATGTAGATACCAATTGACAAAATCTTTGGTTGTAGAGATGATCGCTTCATTAAAACAAGATTTCTCTTGTTTTAACAAATAAATGCACTGATGCGTACATATATCCGTGTTAGACCAAGCTATAAAGTAAACTTGATCCCTTACAAGGTTTTAAAGTAAACCTTGCCCGAGAAAATTAATTCCCGTTGTGAGCCAAAGCTTTCATAAGAAATACTTGGCTTTAATGTGAAAACCGGGTTGCAGTCAGAAATAACTACAAGCCATTTAGGCATGTTTTATGAAATATTTACAACTTTTGTACGAACTCTATTTATGGCGCCGTGTCAATATTGATCAACATTTCTAAGGCCGTAAATATTATCATACCAAAAGACATGCCTTTGAAAAATAAAGTAAAAATATTTTTGGATTTTTATGAATTTTTCAATTTTTATGGTTTTTATATGGTTTTATATTTTTGTATTTTGCTTTTGTGGATAAAAATATAAACAATATATACAGATGATCACCAAGGATACAGAGAATAGTTTACCATCACTATTCTTTCGCTTCATCTGCCAGTTCCTTAAGAGTCTCAGGCGAGAAGGTTCTCATTCCTAGCTTGTCGGCTAAAAATTCTATTCGAGCGCGATCTAAATCCTTCGTGAAAATATCCGCCAATTGATACTCAGATCGGACAAAGTAAAGCTCGATCACTCCATTTTCCACTTGCTCCTTGATGAAGTGGTAGCGAATGTCGATATGCTTCGACCGGGAGAATTGAACATTGTTGCAGCATAAGGCAATTGCACTCTTGTTGTCGCAGTACATCGGAATTTTGTTGAAACCTAGACCATAGTCGGTTAATTACGATCTCATCCAAAGAATTTGAGCACAACAACCGGACATAGCTATGTATTCTGCTTCCGTACTTGAAATTGCAGCGCTTTTCTGCCTTTTTGATGCCCAACTGATTAATCGATCTCCTAGTAGTTGCAATGTTCCACTCGTGCTACGCCTTGTATCTTGACAATCCGCGTGATCCGCATCTGCATATGCCATAAGTGCAATCGAAGAGTCCTTCGAATACCAAAGTACCCGATTAATGGTTCCTTTAAGATACCGAAAGATCCATTTAACAGTAGCTAAGTGTAACTCAGTAGGCCCAGTTTGATACCGAGCACACATACATATAGCAAACTGAAGATCAGGTCGACTAGCTGTGATATACAGAAGTGTACCGATCATTCCACGATAAAGTGTCGGATCAACGGCAACTCCATGTGGGTCTGCATCAAGCTTAGTTCGTTCCACCATTGGAGTATCCACGGGGTCGCAAGATTTCATCTTATATTTCTTAAGAGATTCAAGGGCATACTTGGATTGGTTGATAAAGATGCCTCTGGGACTCTGAGATATCTGAAGTCCTAAGAAAAATGATACCTTGCCCATCATTGACATCTTAAACTTGGAAGACATGAGTTTCCCAAACTCATCTGATAAGGTTTGGTTCAAGGCAGCAAATATAATATCATCAACATATATTTGTACCATAATCATATCTTTACCTCGTTTTTGAATGAACAGCGTGGGATCCACCTTTCTTTTGTGAAGCCTTGCGTAATGAGGAATTGTGACAATAGATCATACCATGCGCGTGGAGCTTGCTTCAACCCATAGAGAGCCTTCTTAAGCTTGTACACAAGATATTTAGGATTCACAAAACCATCTGGCTGTTGAACGTAGACCTCTTCCTTGATTTCACCATTGAGAAATGTCGTCTTCACATCCATCTGATAGACGATCATATTCATGTGGGCTTCATAAGCAAGGAATAATCTAATAGCTTCCAAACGGGCAACGGGTGCAAAGGATTCCATAAAGTCGATGCCTAATAATTGCTTGTATCCACGAGCTACTAGTCGAGATTTGTTCTTCAATATTCCGCCTAACTCGTCGAGTTTCACCTTGTAAACCCATTTCAAAGCGAGTAACTGCACTTGATCCGAGCATGGGAAAAGTTCCCATACTTCAAGACGTATAAATTCATTAAGTTCTTCTTGCATAGATTCTATCCAACAGGATTGAGTAAAAGCTTCTTGCCATGTCTTAGGTTCAACTTCAGTGAGAAAAGCATCAAAATGACAAAACATTGCATTTTCTTGTAACTGACTTCGTGTGGATACCGGACGATTAGGGTCACCAATAATAGAATCTATAGGATGATCCTTTGTCCACTTGTTGTCATGTTCACGAATCCGTGGATTGGAGTAGACCGTACTAGGAGCTTCCTCTGAGGTGGACGACCCGACTTGAGTAGAGTCGGGAATTGGTACACCAAAGAATGGAAGTTCATGCATTTGAGCGAATTCCAAATCGTGATCATCATCATCCTCTTCATCATCAATAGGCATGACATGAGGAGTTGATTTGGTAGTTGGTTGAGAATTACTCATTGAAGGTGTATCTTGACCAATTGTAGGTGCAGATGTGTCTGATTGTGCTTCGGTTGCTGGAGCGACAACTTCGGTTACCGGAGATATTACCTCAGCTTCTGAAGCAAGTGATGTCTCATGATATAGTTTCCGTCTGTATGAATAAAAGTGTTGATAATGATTCTATTGTGCATAATGTTGAATATGTGGATAATGTGGTAGATAGTACTTGTCACGAATCTGACGCTGAATTTTTAAAGCTTCAAGATTCATATTCTTCGCTTTCAAAACGTTTTGATGAGATTCAAACACATTGTATTTCGCTTGAATGCAAGCAACAATTTATTCAAGAAATCTTTGAAACGTCATTCGAAGGTGTTAATATCGATGATGCAAACTTTGAAAAGAATTTTCGATTGAATTTACAGTCAAAACAGCGTCAGCCAAGTGACAAAGTTGCTAAATCCTTGCCGATTGACATAGAGAAATCTAAGAAGCTTAACTGTGTGAACGTACTTGAGGCCGCTGAGAATTTTAAACTTGATCTAGATAATCGAGTTTCTAAGATTTTGTCCAAAGTTGATAACTTAAAACAGAAAAATACACAACTCTTCGATTCAATAAAGCCCGCATGTGCTAATACCACTGCACATAATCAATTATAAGTCGTTGGAGTGACCGATCCTTTCTAAATACGTAAAAACGTATTTCCAACACGAATTAAGAACAATGTAAAATTATAATAGAGTGAATAAAAAAATAAATCAATCGTTATTCGATAAGAGGAAATAAAACTTAATAAGGTATCCACAATGACAAAGTACATAATTAAAAAGAGTGCATTTTAAAAGGGTAATATTATGATGAAGTAAACATGAACAACCATGTAAAGCCTTCCCCGTGAACGAGACGCCTCAAATCATATGCTATACTTGTTCATGGAACCACGCCTACTCCCATCCCATGTGTCTAAATTAAACAGCAGAATAGAGCTTGTAATTAGTTTACCAAAGTATTCACGCATTTAAAATTGATAAATTATTTGATAGCCAGACCACTCAACTGTTGGGTCTGAATTAATAGATCAGAAAAAGTGTTACCTTTCACTTGTGCTACTGGTTAACGCATAATATGGGTCCAAATTTTTTTCATTCATGGTCATCGCTATCCTATTTGTGCCAATGAAACCTAAAAAGAAAACCATGAAGACACTTGAGGTAAATTTTGTTTTGAGATCAAGCTAACAAAAATTAGATTGCAAATGATACCTTTGTTGTCATTTGTCGTCTCACTGAGTCGTAACCAATATCCCAAACTATAGAACAAGTTAAAAGTTAATCATTGAGGCAATACCCAAATAGTCCTATTTAAAACATTGAAATTACTTCAATTCAAATCCAATTACGTGATTACATTTGGAAGAAAAACAAAGATGTATAAAGGATGTACCATGGAAAATGTATAATAAAGTCTCTTGTGTAGTATTTGAACAGATCGTACACCAAAAACCTGGATAGCCACATAAATGATATTAGAAAGTGAAGCAAGTGAAGGCAGGAGCTATAAGAAAATTCTAGTTTTAAGTAACACTCACGCACCATGTCTAATATGAGTTTACTAAGAAGCACAAAATACATTAATCGATTAGTTTAGTATTATTTGCCAATAAATTAAAAGATGGAAAAATTAGCAACTTACATCATATAAGAAGATATCTCAACTACATAACAAGTAGCTAGATTTAACAAAGTAGGTGATTCTAAGCCTCTAGCTCCAATAACTAAAATGGATGACTTCAACCGATTTGTTTGCGATGTAGTTCAACAAAAAAACTACTTAGATCAAACCTTCTAAAATGATAAATGTCATAATTCTCAAGAAAATGGAAAAGTAAAAAAAATCACCTAAACAGATAATGTGTAGGATTTCACCTAAACACATAAACTGTGATTTCAGCATTTGATTGATGGGATTTTAATGTGTAGGATTTCAAAATGAAATGAACAAATCCATGTTATTTTGGAAAGTATAATATACGGGTAAGTCAAAAGTAGGAGCCTCATGTTCATGATCACGTCTTGTAGCAGGATCATCCTAAACCCTATTAGAACCAAGTGACATATTCAAAAACCATTTGATGTTCAAGATTGATTGCCTTACATTTTAGTATGATGAAGATCAGTTGTTGAATCTGATATAGTGGAATCAAAATCTCGTAGCTCAATTTGTAGTTCCCTAAGCAGGCAGGATTTCGATTTGCACATATGTTATTTGAAAAAAACTTCCACGGACACCTTCAATTACCAAAAAATTAAACAAATTAGTACATAATAAGCGTGTAATGCAAAGCAATATAAACTGAGAACCAAACCTTATAAATTCCACTAATAGTCGTATCGAACTATCGTATTTTTGCAGCAGTAACATATAACGATTTTCTTAGCCTTCTTGTTGCTTCATATCTCGCGGGCCTTAAATCACCATGCACCTCATGAAAACCACCCTTTCATTCCCGTGATTTAAATTCCAGTGACAAAAACCAATCAATATTATGTCATAAGATTATCGTAATTGCATAAAATAACACAACTTTTGATTTTTTATATTGGAATTCGTAACATGAATATGTTTCATTAAACTAAAACAAAAAGTAAGTAGGTTAACAAATACCAATCCATTGTTCTTTGCCATTACCTTGGTTAGAACTGATTTAAAGGTATCGTACGTATATATTTAAAAGCATCCCTAATTGACTGCATTCTCACCCTTACTTTTTTTATCAAATATATCAAAATAGGGTGGCTAAATGATTCTATATAAACATAACAAAGATAATTACTTTTAGGAGTGTCTATCGCGAAGGAAAGGGACACCAATCAAAGATCCACATACCGTATCGATAGTTGAAATGATGGTAATCCATGTTTCAGATTTCAATACCTGATATATCGCTTAATCATTCATTATAATCTAAACAGCTCATATGCATCCACTATATGCTTCTTGCGCCGTTTCCTTGCTGCACGTGTATAATTAACATAAATTTTTATATAATAAAGTTAAAAACAAACTCTTTTGTAAGACGCTATGAAAAAATCAATGAATTGAAACATAGGATATACGCAAACATTGTAAAAACGTTTAAAATAAGAACACTATCATATAAAATCCAAACGTATATATTTATAAAAGAGAACAGTAAAACAAATACTGTGGTAGTATACCTTACAACTCATTCTGATTTGGTCCAGCATTGGATCTCACTAAGAATTTCAATTTCAACCTCTTGTTTCACTTTAAAATTCTGCCAGGGATGTCAGCAACCTAAAACAATAACAAATGATCGATTTAATACTTTTCAACGATCCATAACAGAACAAAATAACCGAGTAAATGCTTGTCTCAAATTATCAACATAATTATGTTGGTTTCTAATATGGACATTAGGCACAATAAATAAGTAGATTTCAAGCCAATATTTAGGACATAATAATAAAATTAGCAAATATCATTATAAATCCGCATAACTTACCACCAAGTTCTTTCAATAAAGAAAAATCAACGACATACCAAAAACATGTTTTATAGCATTCTGAACAACGGTTCACAGAAATAGACATGTTATTGTGTGCATCATCCGCCCCTTGGTAATTCATCCAATCCTGAACACTATATATAAAGGTTGCAAGCCTTTTATGTTGATAAAACCTGCAAACATAAATCGGAAGAAGCTGTCACATATGAAGTCGACCCACTGTATATTAGGAACTATAACAGGCTATTATAGTAAAATCAAGTTTCAGCTCACAAAACTACTATATAAAACAAAAAGCAAAATTATTTATAAATAAAATAGAATTTATAAATCTGGTTGATTTTTTGCAATGGACATAGAACAATGATGGATACCTGAAAATCAAACAAAAGACAGCCACCATAAATCATAATTTTTTTTAAAACATATTAAAAAGATTATAATTAATCAATACTCAGTTCAATTAATCACAATAATAAACCTTTTGTGTATAAGAACATGTAATCACCTTCAAATTTGGTTGGGAAGATTCATTCGCATCACTCTGGTTGCTCCTAACAATATGGATCGTAGTTTTTTTTCGTTTTTTACGATTAGACATTTAAGTTCCTGTGATTTTGATTTGATGTAAGATTGCATGCGAATATGACATGGTTTGAATAAATATAATGAGTTGTAATTGAGAAAAATATTGATATGAAGCGTTTTGAAACAAAATTAATTGAGGTAATTTTAGAAACTCATATTTGGTAAGAGAATTAATTTGTATTATGTTACATGAGAATTAAAAATAGTTAATATTGGTAATTTATTTCCATGCTTATTAGTATTTTGTTTTAAAAAGTTATTACAAAAATCAATTTAGTATACATTCCTTTTATACATATGAATGAATTCAAAATTATCATAATGATTTAATTTTTTTTATCCTAAATAATCATTTTAAAATGTGAGAATTTATTTTAGGATTAAAAGCATATCAAAATTGCCATAATTAGTTCTAAAATTTTAATACATTTGTAATTAGTCAAAAACATGTTAAGCCAAAATAAATACTTGCCTAATTTATAAAATCGAAATTGTTTATTTTTTATTATGTTTTTTCATTAAATGATGTTATGATGAATGGTCTTTATTGCCTTTGTTTTAGAAAGTCCTAACACAAGTGTGGAATTGGCATAGTGGTAAAGATATTGTGTTTCTAACATAAAGACCCGAGTTCGAATCCCACTCCAGACACATTTTTAAAAATTGTTCCATGGACATGCTTAGGTGGCACACTCTATGTAATGACGTGGCACACGCTGTGGGATGATGTGGCACACGAATTGTGCTGATGTGGTAGGAAGATGTTTGTTTTGAGTGTCATGTCACATTTATTCTTGCCACCTCATATTAATTGTGCTTAGGTGGATTAATGGGAGGGATGTGTGAGCATGACGTGACATTAATTTATCCTTATATATAGAGTAAGATTTCACTATTAGATTTATACATGACTTTATAAATCCATTTACATTTTATAGTTTTTCTATTAGCAGGAAGATTAATAATAACCCAAGTCTGAATTTTATTTAAATCTTCAATTTAAGTATTTACGAGCCATGCAGACCCGCGCGATGCACGCAAGTTGGTGACATGATTTTGTTTCTGAATGTTCCACTCATCGAATAGTTGCAATTATGTGTAAAATGTTCCCGACCATGTAACATTTTTGTATTATTTATTAAATTTGAACTTTTACTCAAAATAAAATTTATAAAAAAATGCCATACATGGCTATGAAGAGTAATACGTGTTTTCATATGTTTGAAACATATCTTTATTTGTCATTACCAATATGCTATAAAATATTACACTATCATTTAAGATCTTCAATATAGTACAACATTATTTTAGGACACACCAAATCCTAACTCATTTAACAGACACGTCCATAAACATTTTCCAACCATGTTACTCATAAACACAGAGCCGCAATTGTATCTTAAATAACCCATAAGCAGCAAATCTACGATATACCCTTTATTTTCTTGAAAAAGCAACCGAAAACCAAACACTCCTCTTAATTATTTCCTTTTGCTTGACACAAATCAATGAGGTAGACACTGAGTTATGAATCTTCAAAATCGTGTTTAAGGTCTCGGGTAGGTGATTCTATTTTGTGTTGTGTTACTATTCTTTTTTGCGTCTTGAAATCTAAATTTTTTCGTCGGTGGCCTTAGCGTCGTTTTTGTCGTTTTCATTGTTGTTTAGGCATTCATCTTCCCTAAGCTACTAAACTTGCGGTGTTAATAGTAGACTTAAAATATTAAAATTCGCATAAGCTCACTTTCATATTACTAAAAAAAATTCGGCCCGTTAAATATTAAACATAAATCAAGCCCATATCAATGTTCTATACTCGATTTATCACTTGTTCTAACCTAATTACTCATTTTACAAAATCAAATCGTCCGCAAATTTTCATCTCAAATACTAACGCTTACCAAAATTCATCTCTTTCCAACGCCGACAGCCAAAGATATCCTCATTGATCAAAGATATCTCCTAATGAAATCGAATCACACATACCACTAACTTCCAGTGTCCATATCAATTAAGCCATAAAGTCGAATAAACAAACGAATCCTTTATCATCTGTCTTCACACGAAAAACCAAGTGACCTATTTGGAGCATAAATCTGATCAAGTCTTCAGATCTGAAATTTTTGATCCCAAACTTAGATCGATTTAGCTTGTGTAAATGAGATTAGATCAAGTTAAACACGTAGAGAAACTTTGTTTATGTATAAAACAATTTAAGTGTTATGCGGAATTAACACTCAAACAAGAACACACAAACAGTTGTAAAACAAACTTTCACTTGATTGATAATAACGAACTTGCTTACAATGAAAGTGTTAAACGTATGAAAACTTATATGAAACATAACCTAAAGGTCTTCTTTTATTGACATAAGAAGCCTTGTACAAGAGTCTACGTATCAGCTATTCTAGGTAAAGATAATTATAGAAAATACATTGTTGATCCTATCTTTACTAGAAACAAACTAGAAACATAATACGCGTAGACCATATCTTTCCATCAGTGCTTGTCTTCAACCTATCAACGCTTGACTTCTTCCTGTCAACGCTTGATCTGTCAACGTTTGTTTTCTTCTTATCAACGCTTGTTTTCTTCTTGTCAGCGTTCAAGTGTACTGGCTACATTTTATTCCCAACAATCCTCCCCTAAACTTGATATCTACTCTAGTAATCAAGTTTCTGAATAAAAATTAAGAACTAGGAGGAATCTTACAAATCTTATCATATTGGAAATAAACATGCCTAATAAAATCTTTGGCCACGTCACTTGAATAGTCAATCTCCAGCTGTGTTGTCTTCATCTTGTCCATAACTTCTTTGGACATGGGATACTCAGCATCTACAAGAAGATACTCAGCAAACTTTGTAGATATCAAATAATACACACCAGCAGCTGAATACAAACGCCATTGAAGACCACTGATATCATCCTCAAGATCCTTCCAAACAGGATCTTCTTCTTCTGGTGCACACATTCTCTTGAATGTTGACCAAAGCTTTATTCCATTGACTGAAGTAGGAGCTTCAATATCATACTTGGCCATCAACAACCTCCAAAGGTCAGCCAAGTCTTCCCTATCTATACTTGCAAAGAGAGACATAAGAGTAGTAAATGTGTGTACCTCTTTCCCATATCTACCAATCTTTCAAAACCCACTTGCATCTTCTTCATAGCTAATGATAGGGTTTCTGGCATCAAGAGGTAACACTTGTACCATATCTGAAGCTTCCATGGGCGAGAGCTTAATGCTCCTTCTAATAACAACTTCACTGGGAACCACTTTATTTAGATCTTTAGGAAACTCAAGTGGGACTCCCTTCTTCAAAGGCCTTGGAACAATCATTGCCTTCTAAATCTCCATCTCTTCTGCAAGCTCTTCTTTCCTCTCATCTGAAAGAAGTCTAAGAGTGTTCATTTCCTACACTCTTACCCAAATGGGATAAGCCTTGTACTCCAATTCTTGAAAGGATAATCCCTGCAATTTCTTGAAGGTCCATCCAGTTCCATGACATCTAAGTAACATGTAGTAAAGCTCTCTTCTATCCCTCTTCAGCAGTGAGAAAACATTGTTAGCCTTATGTTTCAGAATTACCTTGTAGTCTCTTTGAACTCTTAGAAGAATCTCCAATCCCCAAATTTGGTCTAAAATTGTCAAATCTGGATTCTCCATTATCCTATTCTCCCAAGCATGGTACATCTGAACTACTTATGGCATATCAAAGTCTATCTGCAATTTTAACTCTTTAAGATTCTCTCTTGCCAAGTCATCACCATATTCAAGTCTTTCTGGTTGTTCAATTATCATCACACTTGAATCTGAACTTCCTTCATCACTTCCTTCTTGTTCCTCAGAAGTGACAACAAATGGTGATTCACCAACCTTCTTCCTTTCTTGTTACATAAGTTGTGCATCCAACCTTGAATCAAACTCTACTTGTGTTGCATCCTTTGGAACTTCTACTTCTACCATAATTCCTTTACCCTTATCTAATGGATCAATGATGGGTAAGGATGATGGTAATACCTGTGAAGACATTTCTTTGATGATAGTTAATGACTGGAATACATCAACCATATCTACAGGTCTGTCAACGCTCAAATTCCTTGTGTCAGCGCCCAATTTACTAGTGTCAACGCTTGGTGTGTCATCGTTCAAATTTTGCTTGTCAACGCCCAACTTACTTGTCTCAGCGCCTCTTGTGAACTGCTCCATCATAGCTGTAAAAGAGAAGTTCAAAATTGTAGGAGTAACCAGAGATGTGTCAAAACCTGGTTGCTTCTTCAATTCAGTGAGGGCTTCAGCAACACCCAAAGATTCTCCATCATGTGAGCCTTTATCACTCACATGGATCTGCTCATCCTCCCCTTTGGAAGATTCCTCCATTCCACGCCTAGTGTTAGCATCCTCCAAAATAACAATCCTCTCCCTCAATTGCTTGAGTTCAAGGCCTTGTGTAGTAACTATTTGTACCAGGTTTGCATTTTGCTTTTGCAAGCTAATGCAGACAGCCTTCAATTCCATCATTATGTATGGTTCCAATCTGCCCTCCTCTAGAATGGGTATTTGACCTCCCAAATTAGAGTCATGGGGCATGGATGAGGTCTTAAAGATGTTAGGACTGTCTTGGCCTGCATCTAAGCGAGTACCAATAGTCCCAGCCTCATCCACAGCACCAACCACACTTGTAGTGGTGGTTCTCTCTGCTACATGGCTAGGACCACTAGAGGAGAACACTCCAGTAGTCCTTGGGCGTTTAATCAACCTATATTCAGGGGGTGTAGAAGATGATGTGGATTGGGTGGTAGTTTGAAGGTTAAGGGGTGTTTGGGTCTGTGAAGGAAAGGTGTCAAGGTTTGGATTACTTGTGTCAACGCCAACATTTAACATGTCAGCGTTGAAGGATTCTTGGTCAATTTCCATGTGTTGAGGGGAAGGCAAAGGTTCTGGTATTGGGTCAAGTTGTGGTTGTAGGTCTGGTTGGGTTTGTGCTGCTGCAATAACAACAAGCATAGCTTGGGTAAGGGGTAAGTCATGGTGAGGGGGTGAGTTCATCTTGGTAAAAATAGTTTTCTTTTGCACATGGATCTCATAAAAATCATCATGATCCCTTGTGCAGTAATTTTGCACATCAAAAACCATTTGTAAAAATCTGGGATAAGCCAAGGTCATTTTATTCCCTTTGTTTTTACACATGCCATCAAAAATCAGTTTTGAAAAATTAAACTTTTGCCCATTTGTAATACACACAATTGCACTAGCAATGGATCTATTAATTTCATTGTGTGCAGTACATTTGGGACTCAAACATTAAAGGATGACATGTATGAGGTACTTCCAGGCTGGGGGAAACTCTTGTTTATGATATTTGTTTAAAGTACCCTCATCAGGGATAGGATACCCCAAAGCCCGAAGTCCTTGTTCTACTTCATTGATGGGGAGGGTGGTTATACCATCTGCATCATCAAGATGCAAAGCCTGGCGAACCAAGGCTTCAGTAACCACCCAAGTACGCCCATGAACGATAGCTGATAATGTAGTCACATTATTAATTTTTGAGGAACTAACAGTGTTCTAAAACTGTTTAATATGAGTGACAGGATGAGAGGAGCATGAGAAAGTGCATACCTAATTGGAGATGCATTCAAATACGCCACCATCTGAGTGTATTGTGGAAACAAAGTATCATCAGCCTCCAAATAAGCAATCATGTTGTGCTGACTCCTAAATCCCAATACCAAGTCACTTGGTTTAAACTTTGGTGCCATTGTTGGAAGAAAGCTGTTTGTGAATTATTGAGAAAGATGAATTATAGGTGAAAAAGTGTTAGACAAGAATATGAATTACCCTGGTTAAAAATAGAAGCCAAATATATAGGAGAGATATGTACATGTGATTGGTCAAAAATAAGGCAAGAATTTTCAAAATATAATGATGAAAATCTTGAAAAGAAAATAAGTTATCTTGTGCATTAATGAAAAGTTATCTACTCCCAAAATTACGGCCCCAAAAGTTCGTCAAAAATAACAACTGGGTAGGTCCCAATGAGTGTCAACAGTAAAAAATAACCCATCAACGCCCAACGGCTATATTCTTGTCAACGTTTGCCAAAGCCATGTCAGCGTCTAAACTGGTCATAACAACGCTTGGAAAAATATTTGTCAGCGTCCAAAAATAAAAGTAATAAAAATGAAAAAGGACCTTAACAAAGTAATTTATCCTAGTGAAGATAACCTAGAAATTGATAATTATTATAGGGCGGCAAGCACTGTCCAGTTATGCACACTTGCTTATGCAAGATAGACATAACAGTCCTCTAGTGTCCATTGCTAACCAAAATTCTTAACAATTAAGTTATCTCATAAAATTCCTTGTAACTCCCAGGTAAAACCATTATAAATCATTCCCAAGTCTCCTAATAGACCACATCCAATTCTAGGCCAAAAATCTCTTGGCAGCATGCATAGTATGTCAACTTTGCATGCTACAGTGCCTCATGATTTAGTAAACTAACTCATACTCACCTGTGGACACAATCTAAAATTGTGATAAGAGTATTATAAGAATACCCAAAAGTCCTAAAGGTTCCTAAAACCTCCCCTTAATCTGTGATACATATGTTGCCCAATAATATGCATGTAAATAAAAATTTATGTCAAGATAGGAATAAAGATATTCCAACCATCATCCATAAATTGAAACATGCTCCAATTGATTCTCCAAGGATCCATAAGCAACTATGTATCCAATGGTACAATGCTAACAACGCCTGCACACTTAGATCAAAAACCACAAAACTAACATATTGCTGATAACGTCACGATAACACTTATCAGCGTTAAAATAACCTTTGTCAGCGTTAGACAAATATAGTGGAAAATCTAACTTTTCAAAAAGACCAATAACGATGCATATCTTGTACATACTTTTACAAAAAGACTCCAAAACACATATTATGTGAGACTGATCATTCCAATACTTGTTACCAAGTATTGAAACCTTCCAGTATCAAAAGGTTTAGTTAATAAATCAGACACATTTTCTTCTGTGTCAACCCTATCTGGTTGAATTAAACCTTTTTTAAAACAATCTCTAATAAAATGATGTCTAATTTCTATGTGTTTTATTTTAGAATGATGTACAGGATTTTTAATAATGCATAAAGTGTTGTTATTGTCTACAAAAATCTTGGTATGCATGAAATTATACCCATAATCCAACAGCTGGTTCTGAATCCACAAGACTTGTCCACACCAAGCAGCTGCAGCTACATACTCTGCTTTAGTTGTAGAATTGGCCACCACTGTTTGTTTCTTGCATTGCCAAGATATCAACCTACTCCCAAGAAACTGACATCCACAAGTTGTGGATTTTCTATCAAATTTATCACCACCATAGTCATTGTCTGAATATGCAATAAGCTCCAATGGTGAATCTTTTGGATACCATAATCCAAGATCTGGATAACACCTGAGGTACCTAAAGATTCTTTTGACAGCATGAAGGTGACACTCTTTGGGAGTCACTTGACGGCGTGCACATGCACACACAACAAACATAATGTCAGGTCTTGAGGCTGTAAGATACATCAATGAACCAATCATTGATCTATAGTGCCTGACATCCACATCTTTTCCATCTCCAACTTTTCCCCAAGGATGTTTTCTATCCATAGGAGTACTAGCCCGTTTTTCATGTGGAGAAAAGCCAAACTTCTTCAAGATTTCTGCTACATACTTGTCTTGAGAGATGAAGATACCATCTTCTTTCTGCTGAACTTGTAACCCTAGAAAGAAGTTCATCTCCCCCATTGCACTCATCTTGAATTTGTCTGTCATAAGCTTGGAAAAGTCTTCACTCATCTTTGGGTTTGTAGAGCCAAAGATGATATCATCCACATAAACCTGAACAAGTAAGACATCCTTACCAGTCTTCTTTGTAAATAAGGTCTAGTCTATTGTGCCCCTTTTGAATCCATTTTCCACCAGATAGGTGGACAATGTGCCATACCATGCTCTTGGGGCTTGATGAAGTCCATACATAGCTTTCTTGACTCTATACACCTTGTCTGGATGCTCTGGATCTTCAAAACCAGGAGGCTGCATGACATATACCTCCTCAACAATTGTGCCATAAAGGAAAGCACTCTTCACATCCATTTGATAGACAGTAAAGCCCATGCAGGAAGCATATGCTAGAAATATCCTTATAGCCTCAATCCTTGCAACTGGTGCAAAGACCTTCTCATATTCTATCCCTTCCTCTTGTGTATATCCTTGAGCCACTAAACGTGCCTTGTTTCTGACCACAATGCCTCTTTCATCTTTCTTGTTTCTAAGAACCCATCTTGTCCCAATAGGTCTGACATATTTGGGACAATCAACCAACTCCCAAACATCCTGAATAGCAAATTGGTAAAGCTCATCCTACATTGCTTCCACCCAACTTGGTTCTTTGAGAGCATCAAAAATCTTCTTGGGTTCCTGTTGTGACAGAAAACAGGCAAACAAACATGATTGAACAAGAGGGGTATCAACCTTGTTGTGTATATTGGCAATAAATCCTGCAAGATTCTGATGAGATCTTCTAGTCTGAACAGGAGACATCACATCTCAAATAATTAGAGAAGAGGGGTGATCCTTCATTGTAGAAGTAAGAACTCCTCCCTCAAAAAGTCTGTTGTCTTCAATCTCATCATCCAAGTTACCAATGTCTTCTTCAGACTCTCTTCCATCAATATCTGTATGAACCTCTCCATTTCTGCTTGAAGGTTCACCTTGTTCAAAATTGGAAGAGAAAATATGGTCAAAAGAGTTGTCAACGCCTGAACCAAGGTTGTCAGCGTTGGATCCATCAACGCCTGAAATAGTGTTGTCAACGTTTGAGCCATCAACGCCTGAATTGGTTCTGTCAGCGCCAGATTTTCCTTTGTCAGCGCCTGAAGGACCATTCATGTTGGTAACTGGTGATACTTGGGGACCACCATTTTCCTTTCCAGCAGCAGCAACAGCAAAATCATATGTCCATATGGGAATAGTGACATACTCAAGTATGGGAGATGACTTGTCTGCTTGTGATCCAACCTCTTCATTAACCTGTGTACCTGAAACATCAATAACTGATTCTTAAACAACACTTGAAGTTACCTTCACAATGTTTGAATTAGTAACAGGCATATAATTCAAAGTCCTAGATAGAGGTTCCAAGTCAAATAGCCAATTTGGACCACTTTCAGGATCACTAGGTTTATCTCTAAAAACCTAACATGTACCTTTTCAAGTATACGTTTTTCCTTCTTAAGGTAAACCCTATATCCTTTGCTCTGCACTGAATAACCCATGAAGTAGCCTTCATCACCTTTAGCACTAAATTTACCTAAGGCATCACTAGTATCTAGTACAACTACATGACAACCAAAGGGTTTAAGAAAACCAATATTAGGTTTCCTTCCCCAAAGTAACTCATAAGGTGTTTATTATGTATCTTGTTGATCAATGCTCTATTCTGAACATAACAAGCTGTATTCACAGCCTCAGCTCAAAAAGCAATGGGAAAGTGAGCATCAGCCAACATAGTCCTGGCTGCTTCAATGAGGGTTTTATTCTTTCTCTCAGCAACCCCATTTTGCTGTGGAGTTCTGGCAACACTAAACTGTCTAGTAATCCCTTTCTTGGTACAAAAATCATCCAATAGCTTATTTCTAAACTCACCACCATTATCACTTCTAAGCATTTTAACTTCATTACCAGTTTTCTTTTCTATTTGGTTAATAAAGTTAATTAAAGTATCAGCAGTGTCACTTTTCATGGCTAAAAAGAAAGTCCAAGTAAACCTAGAAAAGTCATCAGTGATGACAAAGCAGTAAGATTTACCATTCAAACTCTCTATATTAGTTGGACCAAACAGGTCCATATGCAGCAAGTGAAGTGGTGTAGACTTAGAGTGCACCTGTTTAGACTTAAATGAGACCTTGTGTTGTTTGCCTTTAAGGCATGCAACACAAGAGTGGTCATTGTGGAAAGCCTTTTCAGGCAAACCATCAACCAAGCCATGTCTCACAAGTCAGTTTATATTCTTAAAGTTAATGTGCCCTAGTCTCCTGTGCCATAGATTACTCTCATCAACTGAAGCTTTAGCATAAAGACATGACAAGTTATTATTCATCCTAATACCATTAAGATTCACATTATAAATGTCCTTATGCCTAGGTGTCCTATAATCAATAAATTTCTCATCTGGCATTTTGAAATCCTTGCTCAACACCAAGCATTCAGTATCAGTGAAAAGAACCTTATTTTTGTTATCACAAACTTGTGATACACTAAAAAGATTATAGTCAAGTTCTTTTACCAGAAACACGTTTTCAAAACGCAAGTTGTTGGTGAGAAGAGTTCCTTTGCCTGTGATAGTTCCATATCCGCCTCTAAAGTAAACTTTATCACCATCCTTAATTGGAGTGAAGTTTGTGAGATAATCTTCCTTCCCAGTCATGTGCCTAGAGCATCCATTATCCCAATAGCCATAATCATTTACCTGCTTTTGAATGCCCTGCACATAAAGAAAACAAATTAGTTTTCTTTGGGAACCCAAGCCTGGGCAGACTTGGATTCATTTGGTTGTTCAACAAGAACAAACTTAGTCCTCATAACAACCCCTTGTTCATCCCTTTTTGGATTGAACACCCAGTTAACCCCAATTGGTTTTGTGATGACGTTTGAAATATAATTAAATCTGTTACAGGTCATAGAAATCCCATTAGAATTAGGGTTTTGATCTTGCTTAGGTCTCCATGTCAAGTTAGAAGAAGCTTTAGACCCCTTTCCCTGTGGTTGCAAATATATACCATTATTTGGTCTGGCAACGTTTCTGTCAGCGTTTGATTTGGTCTTGTCAACGCTGAAATTACCCTTATCAGCGTTGAACCTATGGTTTGCTACAGGAACCCATTGCCTATTAGACCATGTATTGGTCTTCTGAAAAGGTCTTTGCCCATAAGTGTTAGACCCTTTAGTGAAGAATGGGGCTGGTCTAACAACTTGTGGACTTTGCTCCACAAATGTTTTAGGTCTGACAGTGTTTGACCTTTTGTCAGTGTTGACCTTGGAAGCGTGACACACTTATAGGCTAAATGTGAAAAGCTACCACAAGTATAACAGACTTTTCTAGACACAACTCTAGGTCTAGAAGAAAAGAAACCTGTTCCATTATCACTAACTTGGCTTTTTGGTGACCTAGTATTTCTATACATTTCTGCATACTTAATGCTAGGTTTTCTAACAGCGTTTGAGCCAAGGTCAACAGTCTTGCCAGTGATTGGGTTTGTTACTTTGATAGGGGTAGACTCATTTGGGCTATCACAAAGCATGCCACCCTTGACAAACAAGGTAGGGTTGGCTTTCTTCCATTGGTCCAAATCAGTCAACTTCTGCCTATATTCTTCTACTGGGGTAAGGACTCTTGGTGGAGGAATAAATTCCTCTTCTTGGAGTTCTGGTAAACCAGTCCAAGATAAGTCCTTTCTTTGGACACCATAGAAGTCCCCAGCTGGTGGTGGAACACCAGCATACTCTTTCATCCCAATCCCAGTCATGTCCCTAGAATCCCTTTGCTTACTAACACATTCTCCTAGGGTTTGTGAGGCCTTATCAAATCTTTGAATTTTAAGGTCTACATTATCCTTATTCTTGATAGCCTCATCTAACTTAACATGTAGTTCAGCATTGACCCTCTCCAAGATATTTCTAATATCAGTACTAGCATTTAAATCATGTTTTAAGATATTGATTTTATCTTTTAGGTCAAGCTCTATTTTCTTATACTCAGCTACAGTCTTTTCAGTTTGAGTAAGAGCAAGTTGATAGTTAGACAACTTGCATCTCTCATTACTCACATCTGATAACAGTCTTAAAACCTCTTTGTTAAGTCTTTCAGTATTTAAACGACAACCCTTACTACAAAAAGCATCATCATATACCTCATTGTCTGATGAAGATGAGGAGTGTGCCATGAGAGCATAGTGAACATGCTCTTCTTCTTCTATCTCAGCAACCAACGCTTTATCCTCTTCCTCATCCTTAGCCAAATAGCTCCAGTCCCATCCAACACCATTAATTTCTTGCATTGCCACCATGGCCTTAGGATCCTGAGCCTTAACAATTTGGCTTGAGGGTTTTCCAGCATCATATCTTCTTGGAGATCTGCATTCTCTCATAAAGTGCCCCATACGATGACAATTGTAACACTCAACCTTGGATTTATCAAATCCAGCAGTGTCCTTAGCATTAAACGTCAACTTCTTCTTGAATCTTCTATTCCATTTGTTTGCTCTTATACTTGCAAGAGCCATATTCCACTTTATATCCATCTCCTCCAAGTGCTCATCACTTATTTGCTCAAGGTCCTCATAAGTAATCACTGAACCATTGGGCAATGAAGCAATGTATGCACACACAATATCCATATCCATACCAGCAAGTTTAACTCTTGGTGAGTCAATTTTGTATGTGTCAGCGTCTGAGTGTGAGGCGTTGACAGGATATGATCCAGCGTTGACACAGGTTGATCCAGTATTTGGGTGCATGTATGACTCCTTCTGATCAAATTGACCTTCACTATGTGAGAAGAAGGCCATATTACCATTTGTAGACTTGCCTCCATGATCCAAAAGAGTTTCATTCTCTATCAGCCTCAGTTTATTGTACACATCATCAAAAGTATAACTTTTGTGAGTGTTATTGGCAATTATAGACCTTGCCTCAATCTTCCATGCATCACCAAGGCTTTTAAGAAAAGTAGCAATAATGTCAACATCACCAATCACTGTCCCCATGAAGGACAGCTTACTTGTAATGTCGAGAAGTCTGCTTCTCACACTACTTAGCTTCTCATTAGGTTGAGCCTTAAACACAGCATACTCATGCAAGAGTTGCTTCTTTTTCTCTTCCACCGTATCAGCATTACCACCATAGGCAAGTTCAAGGGTTGCCCAAAGATCTTTTGTAGACTCATAACCTCTGTATTTGTGCTGGTTTTCTTGTCCCAAAGAGAGTTTCAGAATGCTTAGGGTTTTCATATCAACCCTTCTCTTTGCTATGTCCTCAACAGACACAACTCTACCATCTTCAGGTTTTTCTTTCTTATCTGCTTCAGAGCATCCTTGTACAACTAATCTTGTAGCAATGGCATCTGCAATCTTTTGAGCTTTATTGAATGTGTTTCCATATTCAATAATCTCCCGGAGAGTGTAGTCATGGATTTGCAGATATTGCTTAAAGTTAAACTTCCACAGCTTAAAATTGTCTGGGTCTAACATGGGAATCTTGATGTTGTGGTTTGAGGAGGAGGAGGAGGTTACTTCTGGAGTGGACATGATGTTTTTAGGGTTTTGTGAAAATTAAGGTTTTTGGTGATTTAGGGTTCTTGTGTTCTTTTAGATCAAAGTTTCTCAACAAGCTCTGATATCACTTGTTGATCCCAAACTTAGATCGATTTAGCTTGTGTAAACGAGATTAGATCAAGTTAAACACGTAGAGAAACTTTGTTTATGTATAAAACAATTTAAGTGTTATGCGGAATTAACACTCAAACAATAACACACAAACAGTTGTAAAACAAACTTTCACTTGATTGATAATAACGAACTTGCTTACAATGAAAGTGTTAAACGTAGGAAAACTTATATGAAACATAACCTAAAGGTCTTTTTTATAGACATAAGAAGCCTTGTACAAGAGTCTACGTATCAACTATTATAGGTAAAGATAATTATAGAAAATACATTGTTGATCCTATCTTTACTAGAAACAAACTAGAAACATAATACGCGTAGACCATATCTTTCCATCAGTGCTTGTCTTCAACCTATCAACGCTTGACTTCTTCCTGTCAACGCTTGATCTGTCAACGTTTGTTTTCTTCTTATCAACGCTTGTTTTCTTCTTGTCAGCGTTCAAGTGTACTGCTACATTTTATTCCCAACAGAAATATGGTCTCGGGTAGGTTCGTTTTTTATTTTATGTTTTTCTTTGAACGAATCAAGGTGAAGTGTAACATGATTTGTATAACTCATATTTTTAGGTCGGTTATGGAGAGAAATGTTCAAGCCTTCACAAATAAATGATGGATATGGTTCAACAAAAAATCCTTCAAGACTTGAACTAATGTTGATCAAATATGAGATCGCTTGTTTTTCATTTATGTTGTGTTGGAGATGGGTTTATGTTAGATGGTTGTGATAATATGTGAAGCAAGGTTTAGGTAGATTGGTTTTCTAATTGATTTGTTGCAGATTTGTTATTCTTGTTTTGCTTCATGTCTTGGGCTGGTGTTATTTTTTGTTTTGTGTGATTTGACTCGGTACCAAGATATGACTTAGATGCTTTTTTGGAAGCCAGTTTTTATAGGCTTGTATTCCAACGACCTTTCACTTCCCACAGTAAATTAAAAGAGTAACAACATAAATTGTAACCCCCATGCTTTGCATTCTTCAGCTTTATATCTTGTAACCACATGATGCTTCATATTCTGACTTTAAATAGTGTTAACAATAGACTCGAGGCATTGTTCAGGCATGGATTTAGGCATTATACACTTGTACCATAGTTAACATAGCTTAGCTCCATTGTACTGGCATTAAATTTACTCCTGTATTTCAAAGTTAAGGACCTAAAAATTAGATATAATAGATAACATCTAGAAGGAGTATTATCTAGAATTACTAATATAGTATGGCTAAAAGAGTATTATCTAGAAGTGAATTATGAGATTGGTGACTTGCCAGTCAATGCCGTTAGATAATACTCTAGGCCAACTAAGTTTCCTTCTAGTCTTAATATCTTTGTCATTGACGGTGAAGTTAAATATGATGTTGGCAGATTGGTTAATTATGCTAATAGATCATGATAGCTTTTGCTTTCCTACTACTGTTACAAAAGTGTTGAAGCAACTTGTTATAAGCATGATATCATTGATAGTAATTGGATTCAAGGTTTCAAAATCGTAAATCGCTAGTCGGCTGGTCGACCACCTTGTCCTTGTAATCGTTCTAGGCGAGATTAATCGGATTCGCATGTTTAGCAGATTCTGAGTATTTTCGGCAAGTTTTGGATATTTCTAATGAGTTTTAAGCATTTTCGACAATATTATTCTTAAAATCCATCTTACCATACATATAAATAGTTGCTATAAGTGATAAACACAAGTTTATAGTGAGTTTTTGGTATTTTCAGAAAGATTTGTAGGTTTCTAGCAAGTTTGACATCCCTTGACAGTGGTTGACCACAGTTGATTGCCGTTAGCCGCTTTTACATTAATCGGCAAGGTTGATGGCATGGTAACGATTAAGCGGTGATTAATCGGCTTTGTAGACTTTATAAGTAACAAATCGACTACCAATGTTAAGAGAAATTCTAAGAACATCAATACTTGGTCAGCAGAATGACGAAATCTTTGATGCCATAAATTCTTAGAAATATAACAAGCAGTGATGCAATTATTAGAAACAATCTTACAAAATTATCAACATCAAATAGATATATTCCATTGCATTGTCTACTAATCTCACTATCTTGTTTTCCTTTAAGTCATGAATGTATCAATTATTCTCATCAAATCTCACAAACAATTTACTGTCTCTAGCAAGTTTATGAACAAGACGAAACTAACAATGTATTCAGGAACAACAAGAACTTCATATAAAGTTATGTCATTATTAATTAATCACCAGTATTAATAATTAAAGCTTGAGTCCCATTATGATGGCGCATAATAAGAACAAGTTTAATAACATCAACCACATTAACTAAGAATTTAGTAGACACAATCATATGTTGATTTTCTTTTGGATCAATAATCCAACCTAAACTTATATTCCAACCAAAAAATTTGTATTCCTATTAAAATATTTGTTACAATTTAAGTATTTTTAGTTTTATTTTACCAAAACTTTGTGATCATTGTTTCTCTTAAATTCGTATGGAACGTTTTACTTATCTACGGACAAGTACTCGACCATAACCTTCAAAATGTAGACCTCTCGTTTACTCAAAACAACAATTTCGACCCGAAAACTCCATTACAAAATTTGACGTCATGCAAACTTACAAATTTTAAGAAACTGTATATTTTTCGTAACGCCAAACAAATGACTATATCTCCTTCGCTTTAAGCACGATTTTAACAAATAATATATCACTCATATGACTATATCTCCTATTTTATAAACTATTTTTTCATCGTTAATTATGATTAAACGACATCTTTAATGTGTGACATGGGATGACCTACATGGGAGTCGGGTGTGGGCATGAGCTACACACTATTTTAAGTCACGAAGGGTAAATTTTATATAAAATATAGGTTTTCTCGACACGTGCAACACCCAGATTTACGTAACGTGGGTTAATTTAGTACTAATAATCCTAAAAAAAATTGTGCAACACCCTATTAGAAATCCTAGGTGCGCCTCTGACGTGCGATACCTCACTCATATGACACTGAAATCGAGTCATTCAAATAACTGAGTAAATTGACCTAAAATTTATAACTTTTATGTTGTAAATTTTTTCTAATTCAAATTTAACATTGTCAAATTTATAGCTAAAATTGCAATAAAACGCGATACATTCATTTTTGTGCAAAAAAATAAAATAAATAAGTAACATCACTTTTGAATCTTATATTGATAAAATGATTAGAGTTGCATAGTAGTTTTGGATAACAAGAAGGCAAGCTTCTCTGCTTTGATCAAATCAAAAGCCAAGTCAGCCAAAGTTAACCAGTTTACTTACTATTATATTATAAGCCATAGTCTTCGAGCACATGAAATAGATACGGCCCGAACCCAAGAAAAATTTATTGCATTCATCGCAATTTTGAAACTAAAAATCTAAGCTAAACATTTTATCAAGCGTCTTGTGTGAAAAGAATATGAATAAAATGTCAACTTTAACGTGTCATATCTCACTCATATAACATCAGATTTTAGTAATTCAAATTTGTAGGTGAAGCATGGCTCAAAATATACAACTTTCATGTTTTAAGTTTTGCATATTCGGCTTTTTAGGTAGACAAAAATAGAGCCGGAAATACCAAAAATTTCAAAATAATCATAACTCATTTAAAAAGTTGAAAAAAAGTTGGACTCACATATCAAAGTGCACACCAAATTAGAGAGAATTAAACTTTGAAAATTATGTCAAAATCGGTTTTTCGTAAAAGTTTGTTGCTTGAAAGTTACGTGCGTTTGAAATTTGAGGGTGAATTGTAAAAATATAAAAAAACCATAATGCCTCTAGTAATTTATACTAAAAGGTTAGTTAAATCTCTCGGATTAAAAAGACTATTGATCTAATGGATAAATTTACTTTTTGTTTACTTTTCTTAAAAGATCATGTCTTTTATGTTGATATAGATAACCCGATTACATAAACAAAATTCTTTATATACCCATAAATAAAAGCGCGAATCAGGTCGGGTTGGTCAATATTGGGTTATTTGGGTCGATTCCAATTTGGTTCGAGGCTAAAAATAATTTACCCAAATCAGACCTTATTTCAACTCGGCATGCACCGATAGCTATTGTCTTCGTGTATGTTGAATACTTGGTTAGCGAGATCCGTTGGATATGATGATGGATAACGTATCTGGATAAAGTTGAGGCCGCACGTATCTTGGCGGGGAATCCTGTTACGGCTGCATCTATGGCGTGTGTGTCCGTACTCTCTTCCATTGTACTTTATCTAAGCCAACTCTCCTGTTCATAACACTCACACACTATGAACGCTAAACTATAATAAGTTATAATGGTGGTTGCCTTATCTAAGCCTACCTTTTTACGAATTGCAAAACGGAGACTGACGTTTGTTGGCTATGATGATCTGCTACGGACCTGGATAAAGTTGTGACCACCCGCACCTTGGCTAGGCAGTCAGTTACGGCTTCAGCCACGGCGAGCGTGTCCGCTTTTTCTTTGAATGTTCGCTATCTGAGCCTACCTTATCTGAGCCTATACCATGAAATAACTTCTTTTTGTTTTACGTGATGCTGATTTGTGTGGTTTGGTGCATTGCGCTTTATTTTGTGTCAGTGTTATGAGCAATAAGTGTTTTTTGTTAATATTTATTGTTAAATGGTTCGTTAATGATATCTGTTGACTGTGATGACGAATAATGGGGTCTGGATTTGGTTCTAATTGGTACAATTGCTGTTGGTTATTGTTAGTTTGCTACAGTTTTGTGTGCCATGAACAACAGCTATACCCACTTATTGTTAGTGTCGTTGCCCCATTATTTGATGGGTTCGTGGCGTGCGCCGATAGCTACTGCCTCGGTGTCTGTTCAATACTTGCTTAACGAGATAAAACGTTATAGTTAGTTTAGAGTTCCACGGCTGTGATGATGATACACATATCTGAGCCTATAAACCTCTTTTTGTTTTAGGTGATGCTGATTTGGGTGATTTCGTGCATTGCGCTATTCATTCTTTACACAATGACATTTTATATATGTCAGTCTTCGTTTTCAGATGTGGGCTAAAAACTCGATGTCTCGCAGCAAAACGTAAGTCATCCTACCTTTTATAAATAAAATATATAATATAAAAAACATATCTTTTATTTTTTATATAAAAAATATATAAAATTTAATAAAAGAAAAAAAAAACAAAATCTTATCTGGATTAACCGAGTCGACTCAAACCCGAGTTAGATAAAAAGTTTATACCCATACCCACATGTCGACCCGAACTCGGCAAATTACACAAACACCCCTCGCACTCCCACATAAACACACTACAAATACCGAGGGTTCTTCCAAAACCCTAATTTATTTATTCCAAAGAGGCAAAAACAAAAAGCTGCAGCTGCTGTTGTTGTTCAATGGCGTTGTATATTTTACACGAATCAGCCTCTGGGTACGGGCTGTTTGTAGCAAATGGCATAGATGAGATAGGTCAAAACACTGAAGCTGTTCGTAACTCAGTTACCGATCTTAATCGTTTTGGGAAAGTTGTCGAATTCGCTGCTTTTAGTCCCTTTGATTCTGCTCTTGATGCTCTTAACCAAATCAATGCTGTTTCTGAAGGTATATTGTTTTTACTTTATGTTTTTGGGGTTTTGTTTCGGCTTATATGGTTGGATTATGGCTTATTTGGTTTGGTTTTATGTTTTATAACCTTATTTTTAAAATTTTCGGCTTATATAAGTTTGTTATTAACTAATTAAACTTAAATAAGGGGTGTTTGTTTTGGCTTATATGGCTGGCTTTATATAGCCGGCTTGCGGCTTATATGGTTTTTGGCTTACATAGGCTTATATAGCCGGCTTGCGGCTCATTGTGAATTTATGATAAGTTTCAAAATAATCAGTAAAAAGTGAGCTTGCCGAAAACCAAACAATGCTGTTTCTGAAGGTATTATTATTTTGTTTCTGTGCTTTTTTTACTTCATGTTTTTGGGGTTTTGTTTGTTTCGGCTTATATACCTGGCTTATGGCTTATTTGGTTTAGGTTTATGTTTTATAACCTCACTTTGTGTGGCTTACTTTGAAACTGCTCGGCTTATATTAGTTCATTATGAAATAATAAACTTATAAAGGGGGTATTTGGTTCGGCTTATATAGCTGGCTTGCGGCTTGTATGGTTTTTGGCTTATGTTTTATAACCTGGCTTATTTTAAAACTTTTTTTCCGCTTACATAGGTTTATTATGTCATAAATAAGCCGTAAAAAGTGAGCTTAAGGCTTATTTGGTTTCGGTTTATGTTTTATAAGGTAGCTTTTTGTGGCTTATTTTGAATTTTTTGGGTTTATGTTTCTGAAGGGGGGGTTGTTTGGCTTATATGGTTTTCGGCTTATTTTTCATAAGCTCACTTTTTGTGGCTTACTTTGATACTTTTTCGGCTTACATAGGTTTATTATGTCACGATGAACTTTATAATAAGTTTCAAGATAAGCCGAAAAAAGAGAGCTTGTGTAACACAAGCCCAAAACCAAATAAGCCCTAAGCCATATATATACGCGAAAAAACATGAGGGTGTTTGTTTAAGCTTATTTGATTTCAGATTATATTTGATAAGCACACAATTTTTGGCTTATTGCGAGACTTATGGGCTTATATAAGTTTATTATGGTATAATAAGCTTACACATGGCAATATAATAAGCTCATATTTGTCAAAATAAGCTGGAAAATTTGAGCTTATGAAAAAGAAAAAATAAGCTCATAAGCCCACAAATTAGCTTACACAAACATGCCTTTGTTTAAGGTTATTTGGGCAGCTTTTTGAACTTTTGAAAAGCTGAGAGTTTAGGACTATATGGTTTTGTTTTGGCTTGTATAGCCGGCTTGCGGCTATATGGTTTTGGGTTTGTGTTATATAATCTCACTTTGTGTTGCTTATTTGAAACTGCTCGGCTTATATTAATAAACTTATAAAGGGGGTATTTGGTTCGGCTTATATAGCTGGCTTGCGGCTTATATGGTTTTTCTGCTTATGTTGTATAACCTCACTTTTTATGGCTTATTTTGAAACTTTTTTGGCTTACATAGGTTTATTATGTCACAAATAAGCCGTAAAAAGTGAGCTTATGGCTTTTTTGGTTTCGGTTTATGTTTTATAAGCTAACTTTTTGTGGTTTTTTTTGAATTTTTTTGGGTTTATGTTTCTCAAGGGGTATTTGATTGGCTTATATGGTTTTCGGCTTATTTTTCATAAGCTCACTTTTTGTGGCTTACTTTGATACTTTTTCGGCAGCTTTTTGTACTTTTGATACTTTTCATAGCTTACACAAACATGCCTTTGTTTAAGGTTATTTGGGCAGCTTTTTGTACTTTTGAAAAGCTGAGAGTTTAGGACTTATGAGCTAATCAATGTAAGCTTATGGCTTATTGAAGTTCATAAACTCAAGTCGATAAGCTCATATGGCCAAGATTTTGAGCTTATAAGCTTTTCAAAAGTTCAATAAGCTCATAATCCAGCCACTTAAGCTTAAACAAAGACCCAAGTATTATAAGGTAACTACCACTTAAATGATAAGGCACATGATCTTCTCATAAGAGGTTCAAATCTCACTAGGTATACATTTGGGTGTGGCGACGGTCGAAATTGGTCGTGGAGATTATTAATGTGTACATGAAAAACTCGCCCGTCTTTTGTAGTTGTGTGTTGTGAGGCTGTTAGTAGTTAGGCTTTTGTTTTGTAAATGGATGGGGTTTTCCTTGCTCACCTTACCTGGGATAGTCATGTATGTGGCCTAAATGAGGTATCCCCGTGATCGACTCTTTTCCTGGTCACTTCCCGTGAGGTTTGAATCCTGACTTATGGTGAGGATGAAAGGTGTCTTACCACTAGGCATTTGGCGGTGATTTTGTATAGTAGTTGAGATTTTGGAAAAATGATGAGTGATGACTAGTTTGATGCTGTTTTTGTCTCGATGAGTTACACATAATAGTGTAGGGATGGTGTAGTTTGTTCTGTTTTAATTTCTTTTTTATTTCGTTATACTAGTGTGGATCAGATAATAACTAGGTACTCTTTGGATTTTCTTTTGCTCTAACAACCCACAATAAATTTTTTTAAGGGTGTTATACTATTTGCGATTGCTTCAAATAGGCCGGCATCAACCTATTTAGTCACGAAAGTAAGAAAATGAAAGTGTTAAGCACAAAATAAACTGATTATCTGCTTATAACTGTAAAGGGTAACTACTTAAATAAGCACTCCAAACAACACGTCCCAAGAGCTAAAATGATAACAATCAGGTAAGCGGTTTGAATAAGCAACTCTCACTTGAAACTGATTTTTTGCTGTCTGAAACCACAGTAATCTGGCAAGCAGTTTTTTATTAAGTAATTCTGAACTTGAGATGAATGCTCTGCTACACTAATGTTTATGATACTCCTATCGTTAGGAAGAATGGTTTAGTTCTGTGATTAGACTTGATAGAATGTAGTGTTGAGTGTATGGAATGTAATCAGCAGAGCTACATGATTGCTGGTATATATATATCTGACTTTTTGAACTTTATTCAGGGCAAATGACTGATGAGTTGAGGGGCTTTTTGGAGACTAGTCTTCCTAGAGTCAAGAAAGGTAAGACGCCTAAGTTCAGCTTAGGAGTAAGTGATTCAAAAATTGGGTCTCACATCTTTGAAGAAACTAAGATCCCATGCCAAAGCAATGAGTTTGTTCTTGAGCTCATTCGTGGTATTCGTTTGCATTTCGACACGTTCATCAGGAATCTCAAGGTTTGATTCTGTTGTTGCAGCTTCTTGTTCTCATAGTTGGTCGTATATGCTTCTTGCAATCTATTAACCACAAAGCTTTTATTTTGCGTATAGCCTGGTGACTTGGAAAAAGCTCAACTTGGTCTCGCCCATAGTTACAGTAGGGCAAAGGTCAAATTTAATGTCAACCGTGTTGATAATATGGTTATTCAAGCAATATTTCTTCTCGATACTCTTGACAAGGATGTCAATTCCTTTTCCATGAGAGTCAGGTTTGCTTCACTCTCGAATTGTCACATAGAATTTCAGGACTCGCGTAATTTTTGAATCATGTGGGTTTAATCTGACTGTAACTTACATCTTCTTGCATGGACAGGGAATGGTACTCGTGGCATTTTCCGGAGCTGGTAAAGATTGTCAATGACAACTATCTGTATGCTAGAACTGCACAATATATAGGGGACAAAGAGAATTTGTCTGAAGATAGATTGGAAGGGCTAATAGATATACTTGGGGATGAAGATAAAGCGAGGGAAGTAATTGTAGCTGCCAAAGCATCTATGGGTATGTTTATAGTTTGTCATATAATGTCTAGATGTGGTACATTGTGCGGGTTGGGTTACGGGCTCAGGTTAGAACTGGTCAAATCTTTTTTATGGTCAATTTATTTTGTTCTGTGCATTTTTAAAATTTGAAAATAACTAATGCATGATTTGTGACTAAAACGTTTTATTTTCACTAGATAATTCTAATATTTCTTAGTAAAGCGATATAAGAGGTCATAAGCATTTAACTGGTCACTTTTGGCCCCTTCGATCTTTATCATCTATTACAGTACTAAGTTTTAATTTTTTACCCGTTTGAGATATCATATACCCATGTCAACATACCCTCTGAGTTTACGGGCCAAGATTACCACTAGGAAATGACATATCATCATTATGTATTCATAACACCTCAAATCTTATAGGTCAGCATTTGTCACCGCTTGACTTCATCAACGTCGGGATGTTTGCACAGAGGGTGACGGACCTTGCTGAGTACAGGAGGAAGCTTTATGATTATCTTGTTGCTAAAATGAATGACATAGCACCTAATTTGGCTGCACTAATTGGTGAAGTTGTTGGTGCTCGTTTAATATCTCATGCTGGTAGCCTTACAAACCTGGCGAAATGTCCTTCTTCTACTCTTCAAATCCTTGGTGCCGAGAAGGCACTCTTCAGGTTTCTTTTGCTCTCTTGATAAATCTCTTGTATATAGTTTTCTTAGATTATAAGTTATATCCTCAACTTTGTTATGGTTTTAGGGCTTTGAAAACCAAAGGAAACACACCAAAATATGGTCTTATATTCCATTCATCATTTATTGGGCGTGCATCTGCTAAAAACAAAGGTCGTATGGCTCGTTATCTAGCAAACAAGTGCTCTATTGCTACTCGTATTGATTGCTTCTCAGGCAAGTTTTGGTTTTTGTCTGAAGTTCTCTTGTGGGCTATCTGTTTTGCCGGGGGAGTAACCTGTCCTTTTTATGTAATATCTGTTTATTTTTTCCGTGACCGCAGAGTCAAGTACTACTACTTTTGGAGATAAACTGCGTGAACAAGTCGAGGAGCGGCTGGACTTTTATGACAATGGTGTTGCACCACGTAAAAACATTGATGTGATGAAAGCTGCTATGGAAATTGTCGCAAATAAAGGTTAGTTTGGAGAATAATCTTGTACACTTTCTTTACTATATTTATTTGGAATCGTTTGCTAGGGGTAGAATGGTAGATAATGCTAGAGTTTATTAGGAACTCAAATTACTGCTGTTTTCGAGGTGTAAGGTTTTGTTGGCAAGAAAAAGTCGGTAAGGGGTGTTTGCATTGGCTTATGCTTAAGAACTTGCACAATTTTAAAAAGCTTCTTAAAACTTACTTAAGCTTTGTTACATATTGTATTTCTCATTACAGTTTAGCTAATAATGTTTCCTAAACAGTTGTTACCGTTTTTACAACACAATATGCTAATAGGCTTCCTAAACACTTAGAATGGTTTTAAAGGTCAGTCACTTGTAAAGCTCGTAATACGTATCAAAATCTGAAGAAAAAAAATCAGTGTTGATAATCAAATCACGTTATACTTCTTGATTAAGTTTATATATACTGTTGAGCTTTATGATGTGTTCTCATATTACTTGATGAACGATGAATTTCCCAGATGCTGAAATGGATGTGGACGATTCTGCTGAACCTGCATCAAAGAAAAGCAAAAAGAAGAAATCCAAAAGGAAGTCTACCGAAGATGAAGCATCAGAGAATGTTGTTGCAGATGGAGATGCTGAGGAACCTAAACCCGAGAAAAAGAAGAAAAAGAAGCGAGCACTTGAAGAGGAGGCACAACCCATTGACAATGCTGCAGATGATGTGGGTGAAGACAAGGGCGCAGAAAAGAAGAAAAAGAAGAAGAAGAAGAAGAGTAAAGATGTGGAAATGGAGGATGTACCTGCTGTTAGCGAAGGCAAGAAGAAAAAGAAGAAATCAGCAGAGTAAAAAAAGTTGTGGTTAATGTATATGGTGGCGAAGAATGAAGATTGGTATGTATTTTGATAACTTGGTAGTTGCCTCGACTTGAACTGTTATCAGTGAAAATGCTAAAAACAAGTTTGGTAATCTTTTATGAATTTTCGTGTTAATGCTTTTTTGGTTTGGTCCATTTTGCGTAGACTGTTTCTGTTAGCGTCATACTATTGTTAGATGTGGCGATTCAAGTTAATGGAAATTGGCCAGCTTGGGTTTACATTTAAACTGAAAAACGCTTTATAAGTGTTTCAACAAGAGCAATTTGCTTACGAACATGGAGTATTCGATGTTCAACACTTATTCCAATAATTACCGATACTCCAAATTATTCACAACAATTTCCATATGTATAATACGGAATATGTGCTAACATTCTTATAAGAAGAGCTATTGATAGGCTAATGTTAGTCTTTGTAAATGTTTGCCACCGGGAAAAAAATCAGTTAAATCTTTTATATAGTAAGCAAAATATTTTGTGAATATTTATCTTTTTAGATTTATAAAAATAATAAAAACTATTTTATTTTCATATTTGCCTAAAAAAACTAAAAAAGTTTAAAAAATTAGTAGAGAATTTTTAATGGAGAAAAAAAATTATTATATGTCAAATTTACAAAAAAACAAAAACTTAAAAAAAAAGAAATTAATTAATAAAATTTTAGTAGTTAAATTTCAAATAAATTAAATGAAAAAAAAAATCACTAACAAGGAGCTGAAAAGCTTGGTTGGTGGTACCATCTCACTTATCTCAGTGGCGCACCACTCCCCTTCTCGTGCCAAAGAGGCTGGTACCAATCCCACTAGCTCGGCTGGTAAGTGTGTTTTTTTTTCTTTATATTTTTTTTTATTTTATAAAGTGGGTATTTGTGGGCTCATTATACCATTTGGCATTACTTTTCCTCGTACCAACCACTCTCCCCTAAATGTGGTGTCAAAAGGGTTTTTAGTGTCAAAGCCCTAAAATCCTACGTGACGGCTTTCGCACCACCTTCTCATAGCAACGGTTCCCAACTCTTTTACGGTTACACTTTAAACCCTCTTATAACTTAAACATATTAATTTTTATGTAAAACCGTGTGCATACTAAATTAATTGTAATAGTATTATAATTAAAAAACATTAAACACAAGAAATTTTTTATACATATTTATATACTAAATTAAATGATTAAAATAAATTTGATTTATGTATAAATCTCACACATACACAAAATTTATAACTAGTTTTATCATATACTAATAATCATAGTTCTAAATAGCTCGCTATAACCCGTCTTAAGGCGTGTTAAAACTTAAGGCGTGACTTACACATTACGTAATAGGTCAAGGCGTGCTACGACATGAAGTGTGATTATTTTTTGAATTCAACTCCAAAACATGAATATTGTTACATGTAAAGAGATTTTTATAACTTTAATTATTATGTATAACACTTATTATAAATTTAATATAAATATAATATTAAAATATGATAAAATAAATAAATATTTTTATAAGTTGTGCTGTTATAATCTACGTTTTAAAAACGCTAAACTTCGTATTAGCCATTAAAACGTGTAATTTGAACATGCCGTCACGCCACGCTACCATGCTAATAATAGACCAATCATGTTTTATTTTGGTTCCATATATTTTGACATGTTCTACACACTTGTGTTTTTCTAGCGTAGCAATAAAGTCGTATTTCGTTCCGGACCTAGAGGGCTCAGATTCGCCTCTAGACTTTAAACTAAGCTACAACTTGTCACGATAGCTTTGACAAGTGTTCATAATATCATTACTGACAAGTCATTTTCAATAACTACATGCATGCAAGGGCGGATTTACGTGTTAGGTTTAGGTTAACGGCGTTCCTCGTAGCTTGATAAAAAATATATGATTATAATGTATTTTTCTTTGATTTTGAATGTTTTTTTAATCCACCTCATTCAAAACGCAAATTACTCCTACTCACACGTCGAAATTCAACTTTTGACACTTAAAACATTTTTTTATTTTTTTTTTCATTTTTAAGTTAAAATATCCAGATTTAGTCTTTTTTTCCTTTCTATTATCATTTACCTTTACCTAGGTGTTTGGTATGCTAGCTGAAATCATTAAGATATGAGTTTGATTTAAGGGTGAAATATTAATGGGTATAAATGTTAATATTATATTGAATAATATTGTTTGGTTTGATTATAAGATAGTCAATAGAATTCTGTTAGTAATTAATAAATAATACGTAAATAAGGAATGAAATTTGAAAAACACCTCTCATCACATTTATGGTTCTATATCCACCTCATTTTTATTCCCATAGTATTATACAATTATTAACCAAATAAATATATCATATATTGATTCCATTCATTTGATTATGCACTCCATATCAAACATGCAATACTTTTTATAGTGTATCACTGTATGCATGTGTAGGCTGACTTCGAGGAAAATATGAACCAATCAAACCAAAGTTTAGCGAAAAAACCAAACCGATAAAACCGATTTTTGAAACTAACCTCAAAAATCGACCCAAACTGATAAAACCGAAACCAAAAACCATATATACATAAGTACATAACCAAAAACTAAATCGAAAGCTGTTGGTTAGGTTTTGGTCGGTTTATATCAGCTCGGGTCGTTGGTTACGCTCCAAATGATAACGTGACGGTAATTTTCTCGCGACACCAACAAGGGCAAAATAGTAAATTAGTGGGGGTTTGGTCATGGGTTCCTCTTAAAACTTGAGGAGGAGGTTTGGTCATGAATTCAAGTCTTGTAAGAGACAAAAATCAATAATTTTTTCTTTAGTATGAAACCGTGAGTTCTAGGGGTTTCTCCTAATGGTTCGGGTCTCGGGGCCTCGCAGTTAAAAAAAGAAATAGCAAAATTAGTGGGGGCACACTTTAGTTGAAAAGTGAAAGTGTATGATATACACCATGCTTGAAAACCAAGCACATTTATCTATGTAAAGAGAAGAAACCTTGTTTGAAATAACTACCTCTTCATTAATCCTAATAAATCCCTAATAATAATAATAATGGCGGCATCTGCGGCGGTGAATCTGGAAGATGTCCAGTCGGTAGATCTAATGACGGAGCTTCTCCGTCGTATGAAATGCTCCACCAAACCCGACAAACGCCTCATTCTCGTCGGTAATTTTTCATTTTTCTCAGATCCGAATTACTGTATCAATTAGGAGCAATTCTAGTCTAGTGTTAAGGGGATGTTTGTTTCGGCTTATTTGGTTTTCGGCTTATTATGTTTCGTAAGCTTACTTTTTGCGGCTTATTTTGAAACCTTTTATATGAGTTCATTATGTCATAATGAATTCTTATATAAGCCGAAAAGTTTCAAATTAAGCCACAAAAAGTAAGCTTACCAAACATAAGCCAAAAACCAAATAAGCTAAACAAATACCCTTTTTTGAAACTTTTTATATAAAGTTCATTATGTCATAATGAACTTATATAATCCAAAAAGTTACATATCCGTATCATGAAATTATCAACAATTCTAGTCTAGTGTTAAGGGGATGTTTGTTTCGCCTTATTTAACCGGTTTATGGCTTATTTTGTTTTCGCCTTATGTTTCAGAAGTTCACTTTTTATGGCTTATTTTTTAAACTTATTTATATGAGTTCATTATGTTATAATGATATTATATAAGCCGAAAAGTTTCAAATTAAGGGACTGTTTGTTTTAGCTTATATAACGTAAGCCATTTCGGCTTATATAACATAAGCCCCAAGTTTTTTTGCTTATTTGGAGACTTACGGGCTTATATAAGTTTATTAAGTCCATAAGTTTATTAAGCCCATAAGTTTATTATGATATACAGTAATGAACTTATATAAGCCCATAAGTCTCCAAATAAGCTTAAAAAAGGGGGTTTATGAAATATAAGCCGAAATATGGCTTATTTTCGGCTTATATAACATAAGCTCCAATTTTGTGGCTTATGATCATAATAAACCCACAAATCTCCTTAACAAACCACAAAATTGGGGCTTATGTTATATAAGCCGAAATCGGCTTACGTTATATAAGCCAAAACAAACACCCCTTAAGCCACAAAAAGTGAGCTTACCAAACATAGGACAAAAACTAAATAAGCCGAAACAGATAACCCCTTTTTTGAAACTTTTCGGCTTATATAAGCCGAAACAAATACCCCCTAAGTCTAGTGTTAAATTAAGGTGTTTTATTTAATTGTACATATTTTTGTTTCTTCCTTCCTAGGTATTGTACTTTTGTTTTCTAATTTAGTCTTATTTAAAGAAAAGAATGCTACAGACAACCAGGGGCGGACTTATGTACAATGGACGGGGTGGCGGCGCCCCCCATGGCTTGACCAAAAATACGAGATTACAGTGTATTTTTTCTTCGATTTTGACAGTTTTTTTTAAATGCCCCCCATTCAAAACGCAAATTGCCCCCCACTCACACATTGAAATCTAACTTTTAAAACTCTAAAACTTGAAAATTTTCATTTTTAAGCTAAAATATTCGGGATTTTAACTTTTTTTGCCTTGCTATTGTCAAAATTTTTTTTTGCCCCCCACTCTCCAATTTTCTGGGTCCGCCACTGCACACAACTAGAAAAAAATTAACATTTTTATTTATTAGTAACCGTTTTTTGAACAATCACAACTAAGCCTAGTGGTAAGGTATTTTGTTTCGACACAAAGGATCAAGCGTTCAAACCTCTCTAGGTTTGTACACTTGGGGGTGGCCAAGGAAGGGTTGGAAATGAGTCCGGGATTAACCTGGTGAGGGCGCATAAATTTGAGTTAAAAAGGGAAAACCCTCATTTGATTGCATGCTTAGTTACCGTTTTCCAAACCTAGTTTTTTGTTGCAAAATGGCACAAATAGGAGACGTCGTCACTCGTCATCTTTCTAATAACTCAGATTAACAAAGACTAAAACGGGGCGAATAATAAAGTATGTTGGTGTTTGTGAATATTGTATACGAGTAGATTATTAGATGAACCGAGTGTTGGCTATAGAAATGCAGTTCACACACAAAAGAATTTTGCAATCAAAGAAATGCATCAGATTCTTAAACTCGGCCTCCAGGCTGGGAAGAATTTTGCAGCTAGCAGCAACATTTACAATCAAAGTGCACACTTCACATGCAGTGAATATCATATTATGGACAATTCAATTTTGGCATCTTTTGCATTTAGCATAATAGAAATTATTAGCTGTGTATCATAAGGAACATGGTGTCCTTCATTATTTTTTCTTGTGTTGGGATTAAGTTATAAACAGTAGAGCGGACCTTTTTTTGTATTACGGTTACTGTAATTACGTACAGTTATTTGTTATTTAAGGTAAAAAGATGTATTTTAGTTGACTTGATTTCTTTGGTATTGGAAGGTGATCTATTGCTAACCGAAGTATAGCATGATAATGAAGCAGTAATGAAAAAAATGTTTCTGACTAATCAAAAGAGTAATTATTCACTCGCTCTTTCTCGTTTAACTAATGTAACCACATAGTTATTCAAAGCGACATTTGTTGAAAATTGAGTTCACAACCATTGCAACTGTTTTTAGTTTCTAAGAAGAACCATTTTGGCTGTTTGAAGTTTGGAGAAGATCGTTAAATTTTTTAAGTATACTGTTTCTTTTTGGGTTTTTTTGGACCTCTTTGCATGCTAAAGACATGGAATAGTTACAGATAGTAATCATCCGTTCTCTGTATGTGAACAATGATACCTTTTGGCACTTTAGCAGAAGCATTTTTACTTAGGTTCATCATCCGTTTTTTAATCTTAAGTTCTAAAACTACATAAGTAGCCAGTTCCGGAGTCTGAACATGTTTGAATGTTAGATAAGTTCATTATAACCTGAGCTCATCACTACTCGTCCTTGATACTTTCTCTATGTATATGTCATATATTCTGTAGAATAGAGAATTGGCATATGGGTTTGGAAGCTTTTTGTGATTTTGGTGCACACTGCACCCAAAGTAGGTTCTATATTATAGCGTTTTCTTGCTTTAGATTGTGGATGGTACTGTCAATCTCTTAAATTGTTGAAATTGAGACTTTTTACTTATCAGTTATGTTTTCAGTTTTCTATAAAAAATGAATTTTCTTTGTAGGCCCTCCTGGATCTGGAAAGGGCACCCAGTCACCGATTATCAAAGATGAGTACTGTTTGTGCCACTTGGCTACTGGTGACATGCTAAGAGCTGCTGTTGCTGCTAAAACGCCTCTTGGAATCAAAGCAAAAGAGGCCATGGAGAGTGTATGTGTTTGCTGTGTATATGCATATAAGTTATAGAAAGACACATATTTCTTCGTACTTACTTTCGTATCTGTCGTTCCTTAGGGACAACTTGTTTCTGATGACTTAGTTGTGGGGATTATTGATGAAGCGCTGAAGAAGCCTTCTTGTCAAAAAGGTTTCATTCTTGACGGGTTCCCTAGGACGGTGGTCCAGGCACAAAAGGTATCTTCCTCTCAAGATCAAGATACTAATACAATTGAGTTGCTTTAATTTCTTTTAATTCACATATAAATTTGAACGTGATTATAAATCTTTGTCATGCAGCTTGATGAGATGCTTGAAAAGAGAGGTGCTAAAGTTGACAAAGTTCTTAACTTTGCAATTGATGATGCAATCCTGGAGGAAAGGATTACTGGTCGTTGGATCCATCCTTCTAGTGGTCGGAGTTACCACTCAAAATTTGCACCTCCTAAAGTTCCTGGCATAGACGATGTAAGATTCTCATTCGTTAGAACTGTGAAAGCGTTTGTACACAATGCATTCGTAAAGAGTGTTAGCAGTTGGAATTTGTGGGACTATTTCGTTGATGTGTGTAATTTAAGGATAACAAGATTACTAAGTTGTTGAAACCAAATAACCCAACTATAAAAGGAAAAAAAAGAAACAGAAATATGATACGTGTTAGTTTTTAAATAAATTATAGCTGATGTTTGACATGGTGTTATATTACACCCGTAGGTTGACTTTTTTTACTTTCTGTAGTTGTTAAGACGGTCCATTTAAGTTATGTCTTATGGTCTGATTATTTCTCAACTTCTTGAAGGTCACCGGGGAACCTTTGATTCAACGTAAAGATGACACTGCAGCTGTTCTGAAGTCGAGACTGGAAGCATTCCATAAGCAAACGGAGCCGGTAAGCTCTCTAAACTTTTGGAATCGTCAATATATCATTTTAGTCGTAATATAGTGGGTATACTTTTTGCTTTTAAGTGTACAAGTTACATATCTTCGAAATTGATTTACGTCAAACAAATTTGATCAATGTAAACTTCATGGCAAGAAATTATCTATAGAAAATTGTTGGTTATAGAGTTTGTAACTGCACTTACTAGGTTTTATACCAAAACACAGAATCTGTTTTTCTTCGATAATAAGTACTGTAGCATATTATAAAACTTGCAAGATGGCTATTAACGTGGTTTACACATATGATAGAGCTGTAGACTCATGGCTGCTGAGTTGTAAGATGGTTATTTTGTTGTGCAATATGAGATCTTTTGAGGTGGCAAATTCGACCCAGATTACTTGTATACAGGGCCAAATGAATTAATCTATTTGAGTTATAAACCTTTCCTAAAAGAGGAACCGGGTCACATGGGTTGACTGGATCAAAGGCTTACAAATCTTTCAAATTGATTCAGTTTAAAGTTCTACTGTAACAACATAGTTTTTTTTATCTTTTTAAATAACTATCTTTGAAACTAAAAAAGATACTTTCTTGGTTTGGGATCGCAGGTTATCGATTACTACAGCCAAAAGAAAATTGTTGCAAATCTTCATGCAGAGAAACCACCACAAGAAGTCACCGCTGAGGTTCAAAAAGTGCTTTCATGAGACATTGCAACACTTCTTGGTATAGTGTTAAGTATTGGATGGAACATCTGCGGATTAGGGTCTTTTTCTTTTCTTTTTTCCCTTGTTTTTTTTAATATATTTGAACTCATATATGTTGTATTATGAGATCAGTGACATGTAGGAACAACTTAATCTCGTGAACGGAGTCCACAAATAAACACCAAGGCCTTTTTGATGCACAATTGTTTGTTGCAGAAGTTGTTTTAGACTTCCCATTATGCCAGCCCCTTCATTTGAAGTAATTGTTTAAACCCGTTGATGAGTACCATTTGTGTCCTTTTAATAGTTTTAACGAGTCCTTCCATTATACATGTGTTTTTGCTGCAAATCTTCTCGAATTTAGCAATGAAACTCCTCTCCTACCTTTTGTTTTCATTAGACATCACAGTTAGCGACATTACTGTATCCTGTCATTTCTTTATATCTATAAATATTGATTATTTTATGGTACGTTACCAGCAAAAGGCAACTTTTTAACAGCTTGATAAACACTTCTCTTAAGCGATATATCATGTTCTCTGTAGTTGTTTAACTTTACAGTTTTTTCATTCAACAAGACGATCCTCATCTTTCTTGATTTTGTTATTGAAGCAAAGAGCACATCATTAGGGTAACTAATAATATTAGGATCACATGAGTTGACATTGGGGCGGTTTTATTTGTTTCAGATGCATCTGATCATAAGTGATCAAGTTAAGGCATTAGAATCACCAATGGTCAACAAACCCCTGCTCCAAAATGATAGAACCGATATGAGTCCCTCCTAAGTCCTAACAATAATAGACCGACTGCAAATCTTAGAAACATACTTTATCCATTTATGGCAATCATTGCCACACACGTAAATTCTTCATGATACGTAGGCGAACTGAATTAGACAATGCGAGTGGAAACATATATAACCATTTCTAATTGAAGATTTACTTATGCAGCCAACTCTCTTAACAATCCTCGGTCCTAACATTGAGCCCTTCGCCAAGTATATTCAGCTGCATCACAGGGTGCAAGTGCTACTGTGCAACCGCCTGGCATGTTGAGCTAGCATCATTGTGCAAACCCTTGCTTGTTGTGAACATTGGAGGACCTATCCGTGAGTATATCTTTCTATTTGTTATTTTATTTGACGCATGTTTTCTTTAGGTATGGCCAATTTGGTCAGGTTTGCTCAACTCGTTTTCTCTTTAGCCAAAATTTTATTTATCTATTTGGTCCGTTTTAGATAAATGATAACTCAGATTAACCCAATCATAACATGGATTTATTATCCAGTGCCCAAGTTCAAGATCTTTCTAAATGGAGAATGATGTTATTCGTTATTGTGCATCACTCCATCACTGTAGAGGAATCCACAAATAACATGAACACGTTGATGATTGAACATTCAGACCCTTATGCGAGCCGGTTTAGATAAATGAAACATTTTGTCATTAGTATCATTTATATGGTTTTTAGTTGTTTCCTGTTCTTATTAACTTAACTGTTATCTTATATAGTAAGTACCAAGTAGTAATCAACTAATCATTATGTATAACCCGAATTATCTGTTTTGGTATGTCTGAGTAAACAGTCTCGGTTGCGGGTTTGATTTTTTTTCTTTCTTCCTTGATGACAAACTCCAAACATGTAGGCTTATCAATGAAGCAACATGATGAGAGAATTTAATAGGAGTTCATCAGTTTGATGTTTGGATATGTGTGAAAACAAGAGCATATTGAGAAAATCCCACATCGGCTGAGTGACTAAAGTGAAAAGGATGGGAGGTTGTATAAAATGGGAAAGATGGTATTGAAATAGGTACTTACCTGGATGGGGTCTATGAGTGATCAAAAAGGCTCATGGCCTAGGTTGGTGACCTCCATTGCACTTTGGAGGGGTGCCACCCTAAGATTGGCCCAAGTGGTCAAATCTACATCGTAATTTGTTGCTGTGGGGGCCTGCGTTCGCGCGGCCCCTGACCATTTCTTTAGTTTAAATTTCTTTTTTAGTTTCAATTTCTTTGTCTTGGGTTCTCGGTTGTTGGTCTGATGTCAATTGCTACACATTCAAGCCAGCCTATTGTAACCGGTAGCTGCACCCATGGGTGAAACTCTGCTTACCGACGAGGCAGAGCTGACTTGAATCTTATAAAAGGGAAGTACCTCTTTTATTAGTTGTGTATATGCGTGTGCTGGTGAAGTTGCAAACTTTAAATAGCTATGATCAAATAATCAATAATGCAGAAAAGCAAATCATGTCAATAAATTACCTACAATCAACTTGGTGGGAAGCATTTGAGCTTTAAAGCAACGGAAGGTCGAATAAGAGTTGGTCCATCAATGATCTTAGTTGCTCTTTCACTTCAGCATCTTGAAATCAATATCTCATATACTTTGTACTTATGATGTCAGTTAAGTTAATCAAATACCTCATTTACTTTATAGTTAAATCTTTTAGCATACTCAATTTGTTCGGGAGAAAGGACCAGTAAGGTTCCAATTGATCCGAACTGGGCTTGAGCTTGACTTAAAGACGATTCAAATTGGGGCTGAGTTCAAGTGTAAAACACGAATATGTGATGAGAATAAATAACACTATAAGTAATATTATAACTAAGACGTATCAGATTTCGGTTTCCTTTTTACCTTTTTAGTTGGGTTTATTTGGGTTCAACGTTAATAATCTCGTTATCCTCGAAGTTACACACAGCAACAAAATAGTTCAACAAATTCCATCAGCTAACACTCTTTTTAGATACATTTTGCGTAAATGGTTTCTTCATTCTAACAATCGAAAAAACATTAAAATCTTACGTCATCTATGCCAGGAACTTTGGAGGTGTAGGTTCCAACTTTGAGAACCACAGTCTTGCAGGTTCCTCTTCAGGTAGGCGTCCAAGCTTGTTCAGATAAAGACGTCTTTAGACTTTTTGCTTGAGTTAAAGTAATGAGATGTGTCCCACTGCATTACGAAACTAATCAATTCTATTTTGAATGTTTCCGACAACATCAAATTGCATAGTTTTTGGGTGGATTTATCATCTCATATATAACGAATGCTTCAAAGCTGTCATCAATTAAACGTATAAGTGGATATTTGAATAGCTATCAACTCACCAGCGCTCTAGGAGTCTATGTACCCATGATCCGTTGCACCCTTACCAAGCTTGAAATGTTAAGGATTCAAACTCTCAAAAATAGCTGCACCTTAATCAACAACAAAATAAAGTTTATAAAGAAAGAACAAAAGGCTTTGCCTAGATCCCACATCGCCTGGGAAAGAAACTTATTACCTGTTTATATAGACCCTTTGGAAGCAAAATGTTTGCCGAGCTCAGTAACGCGAGCTTGTGACTCGAGTGAGGGCATCAAAGTGGGTTGGACATTGATCGAGCCAAACTGGTTGGGTCAAGTTGTTGCAATATCTGGCTTGCCCGTTCCAAGTCGAGAGTTGGATCATGGGGTTTGAGCGAAGGCTTGAGCTTCCTGGTTCCTAGAGTAGAGGGCAATGCGTTAGGCTGGTCTCACAGAGCTGCGAATACTTCTCGCGCTTGACAGTGGAAGGATAATGAGTCGATGCACCCTTGGCTCAAAAAACCCGCTTGGTTCCCTCTAATGAACATCCATTTTTTGTTATTTTAATGCCAATTTGTTTGTCATGACATCTGCTTTGCAACTATTTTATTGTTTCACAGAGCTGCGAAACTTTATTGTTATGACTGGAACTACTTTTGGTTATTGTAAACAAATATATCAATCTGTTTAGCACTTCTATGATTTTATCTCGAGGGACTCGCGCATTAAGCAAAATTACAAAACACTTTGTTAGGCGAGGTGACCATGTTTTGGTTCTCGTCCAAGAGTTTATGGTACACACAGTCAAGTACTTCTCGCTCTTGACAGTGGAAGGATAACGAGTCGGTGCACCCTTGGCTCAAAAAACCCGCTTGGTTCCCTCTAATGAACATCCATTTTTTAATTTGTTTGTCATGACATCTGCTTTGCAACTATTTTATTGTTTCACAGAGCTGCGAAACTTTATTGTTATGACTGGAACTACTTTTGGTTATTGTAAACAAATATATCAATCTGTTTAGCACTTCTATGATTTTATCTCGAGGGACTCGCGCATTAAGCAAAATTACAAAACACTTTGTTAGGCGAGGTGACCATGTTTTGGTTCTCGTCCAAGAGTTTATGGTACACACAGTCAAGTACTTCTCGCTCTTGACAGTGGAAGGATAACGAGTCGGTGCACCCTTGGCTCAAAAAACCCGCTTGGTTCCCTCTAATGAACATCCATTTTTTAATTTGTTTGTCATGACATCTGCTTTGCAACTATTTTATTGTTTCACAGAGCTGCGAAACTTTATTGTTATGACTGGAACTACTTTTGGTTATTGTAAACAAATATATCAATCTGTTTAGCACTTCTATGATTTTATCTCGAGGGACTCGCGCATTAAGCAAAATTACAAAACACTTTGTTAGGCGAGGTGACCATGTTTTGGTTCTCGTCCAAGAGTTTATGGTACACACAGTCAAGTACTTCTCGCTCTTGACAGTGGAAGGATAACGAGTCGGTGCACCCTTGGCTCAAAAAACCCGCTTGGTTCCCTCTAATGAACATCCATTTTTTAATTTGTTTGTCATGACATCTGCTTTGCAACTATTTTATTGTTTCACAGAGCTGCGAAACTTTATTGTTATGACTGGAACTACTTTTGGTTATTGTAAACAAATATATCAATCTGTTTAGCACTTCTATGATTTTATCTCGAGGGACTCGCGCATTAAGCAAAATTACAAAACACTTTGTTAGGCGAGGTGACCATGTTTTGGTTCTCGTCCAAGAGTTTATGGTACACACAGTCAAGTACTTCTCGCTCTTGACAGTGGAAGGATAACGAGTCGGTGCACCCTTGGCTCAAAAAACCCGCTTGGTTCCCTCTAATGAACATCCATTTTTTAATTTGTTTGTCATGACATCTGCTTTGCAACTATTTTATTGTTTCACAGAGCTGCGAAACTTTATTGTTATGACTGGAACTACTTTTGGTTATTGTAAACAAATATATCAATCTGTTTAGCACTTCTATGATTTTATCTCGAGGGACTCGCGCATTAAGCAAAATTACAAAACACTTTGTTAGGCGAGGTGACCATGTTTTGGTTCTCGTCCAAGAGTTTATGGTACACACAGTCAAGTACTTCTCGCTCTTGACAGTGGAAGGATAACGAGTCGGTGCACCCTTGGCTCAAAAAACCCGCTTGGTTCCCTCTAATGAACATCCATTTTTTAATTTGTTTGTCATGACATCTGCTTTGCAACTATTTTATTGTTTCACAGAGCTGCGAAACTTTATTGTTATGACTGGAACTACTTTTGGTTATTGTAAACAAATATATCAATCTGTTTAGCACTTCTATGATTTTATCTCGAGGGACTCGCGCATTAAGCAAAATTACAAAACACTTTGTTAGGCGAGGTGACCATGTTTTGGTTCTCGTCCAAGAGTTTATGGTACACACAGTCAAGTACTTCTCGCTCTTGACAGTGGAAGGATAACGAGTCGGTGCACCCTTGGCTCAAAAAACCCGCTTGGTTCCCTCTAATGAACATCCATTTTTTAATTTGTTTGTCATGACATCTGCTTTGCAACTATTTTATTGTTTCACAGAGCTGCGAAACTTTATTGTTATGACTGGAACTACTTTTGGTTATTGTAAACAAATATATCAATCTGTTTAGCACTTCTATGATTTTATCTCGAGGGACTCGCGCATTAAGCAAAATTACAAAACACTTTGTTAGGCGAGGTGACCATGTTTTGGTTCTCGTCCAAGAGTTTATGGTACACACAGTCAAGTACTTCTCGCTCTTGACAGTGGAAGGATAACGAGTCGGTGCACCCTTGGCTCAAAAAACCCGCTTGGTTCCCTCTAATGAACATCCATTTTTTAATTTGTTTGTCATGACATCTGCTTTGCAACTATTTTATTGTTTCACAGAGCTGCGAAACTTTATTGTTATGACTGGAACTACTTTTGGTTATTGTAAACAAATATATCAATCTGTTTAGCACTTCTATGATTTTATCTCGAGGGACTCGCGCATTAAGCAAAATTACAAAACACTTTGTTAGGCGAGGTGACCATGTTTTGGTTCTCGTCCAAGAGTTTATGGTACACACAGTCAAGTACTTCTCGCTCTTGACAGTGGAAGGATAACGAGTCGGTGCACCCTTGGCTCAAAAAACCCGCTTGGTTCCCTCTAATGAACATCCATTTTTTGTTATTTTAATGCCAATTTGTTTGTCATGACATCTGCTTTGCAACTATTTTATTGTTTCACAGAGCTGCGAAACTTTATTGTTATGACTGGAACTACTTTTGGTTATTGTAAACAAATATATCAATCTGTTTAGCACTTCTATGATTTTATCTCGAGGGACTCGCGCATTAAGCAAAATTACAAAACACTTTGTTAGGCGAGGTGACCATGTTTTGGTTCTCGTCCAAGAGTTTATGGTACACACAGTCAAGTACTTCTCGCTCTTGACAGTGGAAGGATAACGAGTCGGTGCACCCTTGGCTCAAAAACCCGCTTGGTTCCCTCTAATGAACATCCATTTTTTGTTATTTTAATGCCAATTTGTTTGTCATGACATCTGCTTTGCAACTATTTTATTGTTTCACAGAGCTGCGAAACTTTATTGTTATGACTGGAACTACTTTTGGTTATTGTAAACAAATATATCAATCTGTTTAGCACTTCTATGATTTTATCTCGAGGGACTCGCGCATTAAGCAAAATTACAAAACACTTTGTTAGGCGAGGTGACCATGTTTTGGTTCTCGTCCAAGAGTTTATGGTACACACAGTCAAGTATCATATAATCAACTATGCCTAATCTAAGTTTGATGGATCCGAGTAGTTTATTTCTGAAGTTTAAGTGAATTTATTACGTCAGTTTCAGAGTGCTACCACAGCTTTGCGAAACAGAATCATGTTTATTACCCTTGTATAAAATTTGTCTAGTGACTTTGATAGTTTGACCCCTTCTCAAGTGGTTCTAGCAATTAGAGAAATCACCTGACACAATGATCTTTATCCATCTTTGTGGAATTTTCCGCAATATTCTTTTGCCAATGAAAACATGTTACCATTTATAAACATCCTTAGTTTACTAAGCTTGAAGTGTTAGCATTCTAATAGTCTCAGATAATATCTAGAATATGCGGAAGCCATGATCAACACAAATCTTGCCGCTGATTTCCTTAGTTACTTGGTGAAAGAGAAATGTCTTGGCAGACAAGGGTGGTTAAACTATTGCTGCATAGTAGAGTATTCGTGTTTCTGATGTAAATATCTAACCAGGATTCATTCCAAACACGATATATAGTGTGTATCGTTTGGTACCATTTATGGTTGCATTTGTTGTAATAGTATATTGTGACCCGTCTCATGAAATTGAACTTTATTAAACACTGTTAATGACGAGTCTGCGATGAAACCAACTTTGAGAACCTTCGTCTTGTAGGTCCCTCGTTGGGTAGGCGTCCAAGTCTTTTCAGTTAAATATATGAGATGGTCCCACTATGCATTACGAAACCAATCAGTTCCATTTTGAAGGTTTTGGGCTTTTGGCTAACAGCACCTAGCACACTGAGAATCAGGCTGTTTTGGTTATTGTTCAAGGGATCATGGGACACAAAGTCCGGTAGGTACCATCATGTTATTAATTAGGCACCTTAACATTCAAGTTTCCTAGGATCCGACTAAAGTATTTCAAAACATTCATATACTGTTTTCTAATATCAGTTTTTCTGTTTTAGTTATTGGCTTTTGACCATAATTTCGTTATATCTATGTTCGTGTTTTTTTTTGTTGTTGCAAATTGTCCCACGTTGGTTGGCGACTGAAATAAAACTAAGTTCTCGTCGAGTTAGTTCCCCAGTCATTCTTTGTTTTCATCAGGAAAAATGATAATGTCCCACTTTGGTTGGCGAATGTAATGAAAGTGAGTTTATAAATACAAGTAATCTTAGAAGATTCAAGTTTTAACATGTTTCAGAATTTTGTTGAGTTTAGAGTTAGATTTTCAGAATGGTTGAGCTCAGAGTTGAGAATGTACACGTATAATGATATATATACACAGTAAAGTATTACCTCTAAGTAGCCATATACCGTCAAATCGTTGATCCCAATCCACCAAGAGAAGAACTTATCACTAGTTTATATACCGCCTATAAACAGTTAAGTTCGTCCCTTCGGGGACATCCGATAAAATTGGAACAATACAGAGAAGATAGCATGGACCCTGCGCAAGGATGACGAGCACAAATCGAGAAATGGTCCAAAATTTTTCTAACCCGTTTTCGCGCTTCACGAGAACTCTAAACTATGAGCCAAACTTATTTTATCTTCAAGTCAGCCAGAGCCGATCCAATTTGACTTTTTATCTAGCCCGTCTGATCAATCCGTTTGGCCACCTTAAAAAACGTGTACCAATTGATACTTCATTTTCCAAATCTTTTTAGCCTGAGCCAGTTTCACCATTTTCTTCATGGCATGACCATTTTGTAACAAAGTACTTTGATTTTGCAATATGGTCCATTTTAAAAAAACTGGACATGGTTCTTATCAAACACAGATGGGTCAGGGCTAGTTGTGTATACAAGCGTGTGTTGTGCAGTTGCAAACTTTAAATAGCTATGATCAAATAACGCAGAAAAGAAAATTATGTCAATAAATGTACCTACAATCAAATTGGTGGGAAGCATTTGAGCTTTAAAGTAATGGAAGGCCATATACGAGTTGGTCCATCAATGATCTTAGTTGCTCTTTCACTTCAGCATCTTGCAATCAATATCTCGTATACTTTATACTTATGGTATCAGTTAAATTAATCAATACCTCATACACTTTATAGTTAAATCTTTTAACATACTCGATTTGGTCGTTAGAGATGCATAAATCCAAATTCACCCATTTGTTTATAAATGCGTAAAAATTTGTCACCTCTACTCTATATATGCGGGAGCAAAGGACCAGTAAGGTTGCAATTGATCCGAACTGGCTTGAGCTTGATTTAAAGACGATTGAAAATGGGGCTGAGTTCAAGTGTAAAACACGAATATGTGATGAGAACCCATATCAAAATGGGGCTTGACTTTATAGTTAAATCTTTGCATATGGCCATTTTGGTTAGCTCGAACTGGAAATCAATATAAGTTTCATTGGATTGCAATATAAAGAGGAGAACCATTTTGAATCGAAGTACTTCGAATTTTTAACTGTGGTCTAGGGACATGTTTTGGTCGCGCACATAGACATTACAACTTTTATACCGGAGTTGTTTTGGCCTCTTGCATATACAAGTTTCACTTATATCCAAACAAAGCATATTTGTCAAGGATTATATAGAAGCTGTTAAAGGGATTTGGATTTGAGTCATTTTAGCCTTAATGTACAGACACTATGAAACAACCCAAAACGAGTCACTTCTGCCTAAAATCGATGAAGTTGCCACCTCAAAATTACGCATATTGACCAGTGGCCATACAGAAATTTGGTTGTGTAATACGCATAAATTCCTTAAATGTAACATTCATCATCTTGCCGCCCGGAAAGAATGCCTATGACGTCATAGACACGTTAGTGCCCGGGGACAAAGAAGGTAACTTTTTTGGATCTTTTTAAGGAGTAAAATTAATAGAGAAAACAAAAATCACAATGTGGCTGTAGTTTAGTGGTAAGAATTCCACGTTGTGGCCGTGGAGACCTGGGCTCGAATCCCAGCAGCCACACATCAACTTTTTATTTATGTTTCAGTACTTCCAATTTGTAAAACTAATAAAAATGAACGTTATATAATTGGATCCTGCAACTATCTTTTGAGACTTATAAAGATAAGAACTGAAGTACTTTTTCAGAAAATGCAACTATCTTTTGAGACTTATAAAGATAAGAACTGAAGTACTATTTCAAAAGATGTTCATATAGACAAATTTGATCGAGTGATAACTTATTACTGCTGGTTTCAAAAAGAGTAGCTCTTGGTGGTATTGCGATAATCAGCTACTCTGAGAGCTTCTTCAATAAGTTTAAGGGCTTTATCCAACCCCACGCTAACGAGTCGATGAGTTCTCGGTCAGCATCAATGGTCTGTGTTTCCGACAACCGCTCGAATGGGAAGTTGTGTTTTGGTTAAGGAATATTGGTCTGTCTGGGATCGCCCAAAGGCGAAAGAGGTTGTAACGGTCGTCGAGATATGAGGACAGTGGCCAGAGGGTGAGTTAGAACGTGGAATTCGAGCCCAGGTCTCCACATGGTTAGTTTTGGGTGTTTTATCCCACATTGCTCGGGTACGGGAAATTAAGAGTGCAGAAGGTTATATGAGCCTTTAAATGGTAATGTGTGTATAATAAAACTAATGCATAAAAAGATACTGCAAACTGATGTTCCTAATGCTGGATGAACAAAAACCAATTGACTATCCCACATCGTTGTAAGGGGTGAAATGAAGTCATTTTGAAGAGTTATAAATAGAATGCATATGCCTAGCATTGAAACTTGCCTTAAACTAATGAGTAAGGAAAACAAAGCGAGCGGTGAGAGCCGGTCGCCGCGCAACTCATAATAAAACTTTGGTTTTAATTTCAGCGCGAAGAATTTATGGAGGGGTCATAGGCTGGCCGAGTGTTGACGCTGCTTACTTTGCAGAACTCACTTGTGCGGGCCTCCCGACAACCCACCCCCAATTCACTTAGTTTCAAATATTTAACCTGGTTCTCTTTCTATCAGTGTTATCTTTACGATAGATATTCTTTGATAGAAGACAGCTCCACTATGAAATTAAACATTTTGTATGAACAGAACACTTGTCTTTACATGTTTTTTATAATTTTCTATATTCTTTTGCGTTTTGTTGTCACTTGAATAGATTACATCAACAAAAACTAGATACCGAAAAACCATTCTAAAATCTAATGTCTATACATTTCAAGCTCAGGTTATGTTACTTGAAGTGGTTTTTCTAAAATCTAATGTCTATACATTTCAAGCTCAGGTTATGTTACTTGAAGGTACAACAACGATAACTAGTATGGTCATCAGTTCATCACGACAAAGCTTGATATTGCATTTGTCTTTTATCTTAGACTTAATCTTAGCAAACACTTGCTCCCTTTGGGGGTGATTTGCATATACCATCCAAAGTGCAAGACTAAGCATTATTCCTACAGAAACAAGGACTAAACCTGCGTTGACCAGATGAAGATGGCGTTGTAATGGCGACAATGGCTGGAAGTGATGGTTGTGAATGTTTCCCGAACAAAATTGCAGTCTCGGAAGCTGAGTAATGGTGGTGTGTAGTGCTGGAGGGCGTAGCCGTAGCTGATGTTTACTGCTCCGGTTAGTTGTCTTTCTGTCTATCTAGCATATGGTTTCCTGTTCTTGTCTTTCTGTCTATCTAGCAGCATGTGCTGTCCGGATTGTGTCAATTGGAGATATAGGCCAACATCAACTTAACAATCGGAAACAAAAATTACATAAAATAAAGACAATGGTTACTTGGAATGGATGTTTTAGGAAGCCAAAGATTATACAGATGCAATGTGAATGTGCAACTAGAGGTCACACTAAATATGTGATCCGAAAGGACAGATGAGATTATTGCTAGCCAATGCTATTCTGACTTTGACACTTTGTCGTAGAGCCTCCTGAATGTCCTCGACCAACCCAATCCCGCTACTCTTTTTTTTTTTTCATTTTAAAATCACCAACATTAGTAGCAGTTGTAACTTCCAACATTTTTAACTTCACTATATTATATCCTCAATATTGTTTGAAAATACGTCTGAGGGGGTAAAGGGAAGCAGCGGGTACATTCTGGTTACGACGATTTCAAAACGTAATACATTTTATTATAGTTACATTTGCCTCAAAAAGAAGCTATAAGTAATCAGTTTCATAACATAATATAGTTGAAGTCACATGTTCAAGAATTGAAGCAGATAAGTTTTACAAAAGTTAGCCTGTATCCCACATCAGTCAGTGAAGTAAACATACATGTAAGAGTTGAGTATAAAAACAAAGGCATGTGAATGTAGCAAGCATACCTTTCTCGGCCTTTTGGCTAAGATCAAGTGTAGTATCTGTTCTTATCAGTTTAATATCTGATATGTGAGCCATCGGCTCACTCGATATTAATCTTATTTTTTATGGGGGAAGAACCCACCACAGTAGCTTGCTGCTGGGGTTCTTCACGTGTCGCCTTGGTGTTGCACTATTGCCTAGGCTTGGCGCACCCCTCCAATTACTAGTTCAATGTTTTTAAGTTGCAGAGAACTAATTTCCACTAATTGTGTTTTTGACTTCTTCCCCTTTTATATTCCGTTTCTGAAAAGTCCCGAATCTGGCCGATATTTATGTTTCAGACGTGACACATATGGGACTATTGGATTACAAGAAACATGATACGATTATGAAATCTGTATATGTTTTTTGACTAAATTTTTTTTATCGTTCCATAAAGATTTTATGATACTCTTCACATCAGATTATATGGGGTGCTTGTTAAAGAACATATATTAGCTAATAATATTTTGGCTTATATTTCATAAGCTCACTTGTTTGTGCTTATTATATAGTTTATGAACTTCTTTATCTTTTTAAGTTATAATAACTTCATACACTAGAAAATAATCCAAAAACATGGGATTATGATGTATAAGCGGAAATCATATAAACTCATACATAAGCTTAAATTACCTGTCCTTCTTGGTCATTTTGCCATCATATGCTCGTGAGCGAAATTCAACACTATTTAAGGTGTGTTTTGAATATAAATCCTAGTCCTCTATAGAAAGATGCTAACCAATTTCAAAGAAGGAAAAACCCAACCCAGGTGTTTAAATACAAAGAGAGCTCAGTCACATTTTGTTACTTTGATTGCTTTTACCATCGTTTTGGCCAGAGGTGGCAAAGTGGTGGTTTGTACAGGTTGGGTAACGGGTCAAAATGGTCGTTTTGATCTGAAACATTCTTGTGTCCATTTTTAAGAATTGCTTACATAATTTCAAATTTGTTACATTTAATCGTATCGATGTGACTCCTACAATCAGCACTGATCTTGCAGCTAGTTTCTTCCATCATTTGTGGTCAGTAAGTTGATTGCTTTTATCATCATTTTGGTCAAAGGTAGCAAAATGGTTGTTTGTGCAGGTTGAGTAACGGGTCAAAATGGTCGTTTTGATCTGAAACATTCTTGTGCCCATTTTTAAGAATTGCTTACATCATTTCAAATTTTTTGCATTTGATTTAACATGACCCGTTTGACCATTTTTTTTTCTCTAACTCTTACCTTTTGATTTTTCGCATTTCAGCATTTGACGTTATAACGATAATACGTAACCTACATCAGTCCATTGATAAGCAAGTATGCTACGAGTTGTCGCAAGCTCATCAAATAAGCTTTAGGTTGGTAAATGAGCTTATAAACTTGTCAGTTAGCTCTTAGCCCATGAATAAGTTATGAGCTCTCGTGAAATGCGAAAACGATTGAGAAAAAAATTTGGACCATTTCTCGATTTGTGCGTGTCATCCTTGCGCAGGGGCCATGCTAATCTTCTCTGTATCGTTCCAATTTTATCGGATGTCCCCGAAGGGACGATGTTAGGGAACTTTCATGGGTATATAAAGCGGCTATATGTTCATATTCTGGTCGATGTGGGATAAATATGACAACAACATCTAATTATATTATCAACTTATTACTTTTGGACTTGTTTCATTGAACTTGAACTTATATTGAGTTCCAGTTCGAGCTAACCAACCTGGCTATATATAATGAGCAAATACATATAGTATTATCGTGAAAATATATTTTGATAAACTTGTATGAACGAGTTCAAACTTATATATGGTGAAGTTTTGTTCTAACTTGTATGACATTTGAAATGGGTTCTAATCACATATTCCTATTTTACACTTGAACTCAACCCCATTTTGAAGCATCTTAGGTCAAGATCAAGCCCAGTTCGGATCAATTGCAACCTTAGTGGTCCTGCATATAGAGGTGTCAATTTTTTACGCATTTATAAACAAATGGGTGAATTTGGTTTTATGTATCTCTAACGACCAAATGGCGTATGCTAAAAGATTTAACTATAAATGTATATGAGGTATTCATTAATTTAACTGAGTACAAAGTACATGAAATATTGATTGCAAGATGCTGAAGTGAAACAACAACTAAGATCATTATTTGACCAACTCGTATTCGACCTTCCTTTACTTTAAAGCTCAAATGCTTCCCACCAAGTTGATTGCAGGTAGTTTGTTTACATGATTTGATTTTCTGCATTATTTGATCGTGGCTATTTAAAGTTTGCAACTGCACAGCACACACCCGTATACACAACTAGCCCTGACCCATCTGCGTTTCATAAGAAGCCAGCCCAGTTTGTTGAAATGGACCAGCAAAGTGAATTAGCGCTGATTCCAGCCAATTCGATTCTTTGCAATCATCTAGTAAATTTGCTGCATACCATATTAATTATTAGCTGAACAAAACATTTTAGTGAATTTGCATAACAGTGGAAAGAAGTGATCAGCACTGATGAAAGCTGTATCTACAAGAGACCAAAACAACTCCGCTATAAAAAGTTGCGATGTCTATGTGCATGACGGAAACATGTCCCTAGACCATACTGAAAAATCAAAGTACTCAGATACAAAATAGTTCATGGCTTCATGTCATGAAGAAAATGGTGAAATGGGCTCGGGCTAAAAAGATTGGAAAAAGAAGTATCAATTGGTCAAGCCAACCTGACATGTCTCCCAAATCAGACTTACATTTCTCCACCCTTTTATTATTTCTTTAAAGAAACACTTCATGGTATAGCATATTGCTTATCGACGTGCAACACTTTCTTGGTTTGGGACTGAAGGTTATTGATTACTACAGCCATAAGAAAACCGTTTCAAATACTCATGCAGAGAAACCACCACAAGAGGTCACAGCTGAGGCCCAAAAAGTGCTTTCGTGAGACATTGCAACACTTCTCCGTATAGTGTTATGTACTGGATCAAACATTTGTGGATTAGGTTTTTTTGTTTTTTTCCTTGTTTTTTTGTATTTGAACTCAATATGCTGTATTATTAGATCAATGACATGTAGGAACAACTTAATCTTGTGATCGGAGTCCAAAAATAAACACCAAGGACTTTTTGATGAACAATTGTTCGTTGCAGAAGCTGTTTAGACTTCCCATTATGCCGGCCCCTTCATTTTGAAGTAAGAGTTTATATTTACGCTGGCCCGTTCATTGGCTTTTACAAAGGTTGAAAGGATGGTATACTGAACAGGACGATCAACGGTTCACATGTAATTGTTTGGCCATAATAATTGGTTGGAACCCTTCAATCAAGAAAATACCTCTTAAAAAACTAGGCGAAAGTCACTTGACGCAGCAAGCACACGGTATTCTTTAGTAAAAGACTATTGGCTGAGAGCCTTTTTGTATCCCTGCCTGCTTGCGTCTTGATTCATCATATGTTTATGGGTATGAAACATATGACAACTCAAACCATCCTTGAATCTAAACAGCTTAATATGATAAATCAAAGTGTATTGTTACAGAATTTATGGATGTTTGAGAAGATGGTTTTCGGGAGGTTGATGGCATCACTGAAAGCAAAACTATGGTCTTTGAAGATGAAGAAAGCGAAAGCACGAGAATTGAAAAAGCAAGAAAGCCACGGGATTCGAGCCCAGGTCTCCACGGCCACAACGTGGAATTCTAACCACTAAACTACAGCCACATTTTTATTTTTGTTTTCTCTATTAATTTTATATTCCTTAAGAAGATCCAAAAAAGTTACCATCGTTATCCCCGCGCACTAAGGTGTCTATGACGTCATAGGCATTCTTTCCGGGCAAGATGATGAATATGACATTTCAGAAACTAATCCACATATTACACAACCAAATTTCAGAAATTTATGTGTTATTTGAAGGTGGCAACTTCAACCATTTTACATAGAAGTGGGTCGTTTTAGGTTGTTTCATAGTGTCTATAACTAAGGCTAAAATGACTCAAATCCATAACCTTTTAACAGCTTCTATATGATCCTTGACAAGATCCATTTTACAAATATGTTTTGTTAGGATATAGGTTTCTATCAGTTAAGCCCAAAACCAGCCAACTAAAAAAAGCTTCGACTAAAATTGGTTGGAGCTCTTCAATAAAGAAGAGACTCTCCAAAAATTGGCGTATGCCACTTAATGCAGCGTGCACACGGTATTCTTTAGTAAAAGGCGAAAGAATAGTTCGCTTTGTGCTCACTGCATGGCTGCGTGTCTTTCAACATACACACCTGCTTTGCTTTTATAATCACTCTAGACCTTCTGTTTCTATCAATTAGCCGATGTGGGACTAATCCCAAATCTACAATGCAACTGCTTCACGTATAACCCTTCACCATCATCCCCCTTCGCCTTGGACCTTTCTTTGATTTCCTTTGAATTTAGTGTGGCCATCACGTCCTCCAAAGTCAAAGCTTCCCGTCCATAAAGCAAGGTATCCACAAAGTGTTCGTATGATGCTGGTAAAGACGTGAGTAACAATAAAGCAAGATCTTCATCTTCGAATTTTACCTCAATATTTGCTAAATCAAGAACGATTTTGTTGAACTCATCAATATGCTTGGAAATCTTTCGTCCAGTCGGCATGTAAAATGTATACAACTTCTTCTTCAGGTACAACTTGTTGGCCAATGACTTTGTCATGTACAAAGACTCGAGCTTTGACCAAACCCCTGTTGCAGTCGTCTCCCCGGTAACCTCTCTCAGGACCTTATTACCCAAACACAAAATCATGGCACTGTGAGCTTTCTTGTCAAGCTTAGATTTCTCTTCAGCTTCCATAGTCGCGGGTAAAACCTCTAGAGCTGCTTCGCATCCGTTCTGGATTAATAAAGCACGCATCTTGATTCTCCATAACCCGAAATCACCAGTTCCATCGAATTTCTCGATGTCAAACTTGGCTCCCGTCATTCTTTATCCTTTTGTTGATTTGATAAACCTTGTGAAAACCTCACAATCACAAACCGACAAAATCCCTTCGATAACTCGCTAAACCTTATGATATGCTAAACCTCACAATCACGAATTACGAAGTCCCCTTGTGTTAAATGATACACAATAATAACCCTTTTATTTTGTAAAAATAAAAGTAATTATCAAACTTTTATATCTAAGGCCCAATAAATCTTTAAAAACAAAATAGCCCAAAAAGTGATAATTAGAAAACCCTTATTACTATGCAACCTGTTGTCTTCTTTGGTTTACTTTTAATAAAAGCCACCAGAAAGAAAACCACGTCTTCTTCTCTCTTTTCCTCCTGGTACTCAAACACAGGATACAAAAAATGGCAGACTTGAAGGTCGATCTTCACAAACGAAAACCAACGAAGCCTGTCGATCTCTGCTCCTTTGTCGACCAAGATCCGATCAACAAACACACCACTCCACGATCGATCCTAGATAATCAGTGCACGCGAACCAAAGCTCTGATACCACTTGTAGGGTTTAATCCCTACAATTCTGGTTATCTAGATGCGGAATAATACGATCCCGAAGAACACACACACACAGCAGAATCGACAGAAAAGCGACGCCCACAAGGTAAATCCCTAATCGTTCCCGATTAGTTTTATTGAAAGAATGACGTAATTGGTTTGTTCCCCCTCACCTCTTTATAGAGATGAGGGGGAAACGACTATAACAAGTCCTACGGGTCGGGTTGGGCTTAGACATTGCTAACCGACCTTTATTCATAGCTATTAGGAAACTAGGTTATTCGACACTATCCCTAGACACGACTTAGACGAATATCATGACTAAACATAACAATAAATTCTGTAGGGCTTCCTATCACACTGCAAATCTTGTATATTTCATCCGCTTCAGTTGATCCTGGAAAAAGTGGACGTAGGGTAAATAATTCAGCCATAATTGCTCCCATTCCCCATAAATCAACAGCAGGTCCATATTTTGGGAAGTGGAGAAGTACCTCTGGTGCCCGGTACCAGCGTGTTGAGACATACTCGGTGTATGGTGGTTGAGATGTGATCTCACGAGCAAGACCAAAATCAACTATTTTTATCACCCCGTTTGAAACAAGAAAGTTCGCTGGCTTAAGATCCCGATGAAAGTAGCCATGTTGATGCATGTATGCAAGGCCTTGAAAGACACTGAAGCACCAATTCCGAATGTCAGCTTCCGAGAAAGGCTTCACTCTGTCTTTCATAAGGTCATAAAGACTGCACTCTATATATTCAAACACGAAGTATAGAACGTCATTTTCTCGAATGACTACATTGAGCTTCACAATATTTGGATGATTCATCTTACGCAACGACTTGACTTCTCTCAAATTAATGCATTCTTCCCACGAATGATAACTTCTCTTCATTTTCTTAATGGCAACCACTTCACCGTTATTCTTATTCATTGCTTGCCAGACAACCCCAAAGCTTCCGTGACCAACTTCTTTGATTATCGTGTACTTATCCATTTTTGTGTTTGCAACCTCGCGCAGCAGTTTATCGATGTAGAAAAGAAACAAACATAACACGCTTATCTAGAAAACTATAAAATACGAACTGCCAGACGTGCTGCTAGGGTAAACCAACACCTGTCTCAGGGAAAAAATAACATTAAGCCTACGTAACTGCTCGTACACCGAAGGTTTAATAAGTGCATTAAGCCTACTTAACTGCTCGTACACTGAAGGTTTACTAAGTGCAGTCAAAGGAAAATCGCCAAGAATCGAACAAACCCTAGAATGAAAAAACTTGTCTATCTCGAAACGAATTGACCAAGGGCACACTTGCTCCATATCTCAGTAGAGATTAAAACCTTCACAAGCTTGTGTAGTATCTTAAACGCCATATAAGCTTGAGGTAGCCACCGATCGATCATTCAAATAGGTTTTTGGGTTCGGTGGGTTTTTTATCAAGGATAAAAGAAGCTTTGTGGATTTGCTTTTATCTAATCCGGTGGTCTAGGTGGGTGGTGGAAGATGGTAGCCATTGTTGAGAGAGAGAGAACAGAGGTTGTGTGTGAAAATAGAAAATATGTATTAAACTAAGGAATGAAAACACAAGCAACACCCCTCTTTGGAAGCCTAGGAGGGGTATATATAGCCACACACCAAACACTTAACTATACATTGTACCTAGTCTAGTCTAAGCGTGTGTGACTATGATAACTAATGGGAATTCTTAAATGTCGTCACATAAAGTGAATTTCCAACAATCTTCCCCCATGGGACGACGTGTAGAATTCCTTGCAATATTTTTCCTAACAAGTACATAATGATTAAGAACAAGAGCTTTCATGAAGCGTCCAATGCTGATGATGTCTTCTGAGGCCTTCGTCTTCAAAACGACTCATCTTTAAAGTAACTTGTAGAAGAAATACTGTAACGGCACGAGATAAGTAATCCGTATACTTCTGGTTAAGGAGAAGCTTCTGAATTAACTTCCCCCTAATTCATGCCACATAAACTTGATGTAGAAGCTTTTAAATAGCTTCCTCCTAAACTGACAATCCTCGTAAGCAACTTCAAAGCTTTCAATAAAGCTTAGAATGATTAAGCGCACAACGGAATCTAACAAGCAAAACCCATCATATAACATGATAACGTTGCTAAGAGGAATTGAAAGTTTGGGGCACACCAAGTAGATCAACCACTTCTCTTCTCACGCTTGAATAATTCTTCTGAATTTTTCTTCCCCCTAAGAGTTCAAGTTATGCATACTAGAAAGAATCAAGACATTTCTTCCCCCACATAGTTGAAGAAAATAAATCAATCCCGAGTATGAAGCTCAAATACTGAAGTAGACACTTTATCCCATTTATGAAGTTGACATCGTAACACCAGAGTCAATTAAGTCCCGGAAATGCACATATCTTCTTCCGGAGATGCACCAGAGTCAATTAAGTCCCGGAAGTGCATATTTCTCCATATAGGATAATGATGATGAATAACTGCAACAACCAAACAATTAAACATCGAATCAGTAGTGTACCGTTTAGAGATTGATTATACCACGAGTTAAAACACTGATTTTCTCTGCGGCTATGACAAATGTCATCCCGGAATGTCTTCAAATCAAAAGAAGGTATGAAGTTCATCACGTGTACTCGTTGTGCGTTCAATGTGTCTTCTTCTTCCCCCTTGATGGTTTCGAAACTCAGAACCATCAACAAATCGTACGCACATATACCTGAAATCTTGTGAGAATAATAAATAAGCAGAATTATATATTTTGTGAGAATTAGCCGTTGATCGAAAATCTCTACTCATAAACTCTCCATGGCCATCTTTACCAACCCACGTGAAAGCAATTTGAAGTGACCACTGATAGAATGAACCAGATACATCAAACGTGAAACTGAATAAGAATCCTTCGATCTTGTGACTTAAGCTTGCACAATTGTGAATGAGGAACAGTGGAGAAATATCTAAGTACCCAATGCATCACTGAAGAAGTCTATAGGCACAACACCTCTTGAAATTATCCACGTCGACTAAGCGCGTGACACTGAGTACAACAATGTAACCCCTTTAAGTGATAGTTATCCGAGTCATCAACCAACCACCCCGAACCCGAAAACTAGATAAACAAGTCTTCATTCTAAGATTAAGCACGAGCAAGTTATCTTTGAAGATAAAATAAATACACGCCTTCGAAAAATCCGTCTCCAACTTCACATAATTTATACCCGATCAAACAAAATCTGTAGTCACTAAAAATATACCCAAATTTTTCTTTGTCTCGACAAATAAATTTTGTCACTTTGTCTTGTTACTTTTTGTCACTTTTAAAAATAGTTAATCAAAAAATTGAACATTTATCATATGAAATGATAAATAAAATTTTTGATATAACAATTTTTTCAACAATTACCAAATAACACTTTAGGCCCGATTTTGCCAATGAGCAGCCCATTGCATTGTTAAATAATCGTGTGTCCATGGCCCAATTTCCAAACAGAATACCCGGTCCATCATTCTTGGGATATAACTCCCACAACCCTAATTTCACTCATAGTTATATCCGCCCCATCTCTCACACCTCCATCACTCATCTAACTCCCACCAAACTTCATCTCTTATCATCACAGCCGACTAACACACAACAACCTAATCCCCAGTCACCATTCTAACTACTCCATCCTTAAAACATCCGCCCCCTTAAATCTTAATCTCCATGGCAGACGAAGTAAACAAAATAATCATCAGCAGCAGCTCATCATTTTATTAAATCTTCCTCACTTACCGAATCAAACATCAAATCTCATCTCAAACTCATAACAAATCTGCTCCCATCTCATATCAAACAAACACCACGAATCAAATCTCACTTGATACGAACCATAGAAGATGAGTGTCTTCAAGATCTTTGTAATATTAGGTCTCGGGTAAGATATGTGTTTGCATGTCTTTAATTTAAACGAATCAAAGGGAGAAAATAACATAATTGTTATGGGTCTCTCTTTTAAATTCGAAAATTAATAAGGGGTTATACCTCGACAGATATTTGTGATGAATGATTGCATGTTGGCTTTGTTAAACGAATCGAAACAAGGAAAAGATTTAACATTATTGTCAAAATCTCTTTCTTTTACTTCGAATATAACCAAAAACAGATCTATGATGATGTTTATTTTCGTGTATAGATCTTAAAAGATCTTTGGTTGCATGTGCAAAACATGAAAAAAATGAATCTGAGATCTAAATGTTTTCTGTTTTTATTTTGAGTTTTGAGAGTTTGTAGATGGGATAGGTGTCGAAGGGAATTAGGATAGATTGATGTGGTTGTGGAGTGATAAGGTGATGTTGGCTGTTTAGGTGTCGAATTCATTATGGGTTTCGATAATGTTGGTTTAGATAAACTGATTCCATCGGAATGATCCATTGGAAACATCCATCGGAATCAACATCCATCGGAATGAATGTGAATATGGTCTCATCGGAATAAGTCAAACACCCCATCGGAATAGCTATCCGAATAGCCATCAGAATAACCATCCGAATAGCCATCGGAATAAGCATAATCAGAATAATCATTATCAGAATAATCCCCATCTGAATCCCCATCGGAATCCCCATCGGAAAAGGGTTTTGACCCACTTTCATGGTTTTTCCGAAAAAAGTGGATCTATTATCTGGATCTTATCTATCTGCATAAAATTAATAACGAAACCCAGGAACAATGGAAATACCAGATTTGAACAAACTTTGACCATGAAAGAATATGGAACGTGGACAATCTTGTGACAATGAAGTGGATAAAAACAGTGACTAAACAATTTTTGACCATCGTGACAAAAAGAAATCAATTCGTACCAAAAAATGATAGAACGAGACAAAAAAAAAATTTAGACCACCAAATCGAAAACACGAACACGATCCAAGGATGGAACCGAGGCTCTGATGCCAATTGTGGATTTGCTTTTATCTAATCCGGTGGTCTAGGTGGTAGCCATTGTTGAGAGAGTTGATAAGAGAGGTTGTGTGTTAAAGGTTAAGAAAATGTGTCAAATGACAAAGTGAGCAACCCCTCCTAACATGCTAGGAGGGGGTTTATATAGCCCACCCTACATGTGGGCTATATGGACTATATTGGATCACGAGCCCAATATCATTGGAGTGACCGATCCTTTCTAAATACGTAAAAACGTATTTCCAACAATCTCCCCCAAAGGGAGGTCACTCCAAGTTACAATGTCCTAAATAGTCTATAGCTCGTGATCTATGCTAATAATGATGTGACCGAGACTTTCCTTGGAAAAACGTATTTCCAACAATCTCCCCCAAAGGGAGGTCACACCATTTTACAAAATCTTAAACCTAGCATACTATGCTTGAGTCTTCGATCTTGTTCTTGTGAATATGCTGATGAGATCTTTGACTTTAGTCTTGAGCATTTTCTCTTGCCTTGACCTTGTGCATTCATCACTTGTGATATTTGCCTCTTCGTGACTTCATGTTCCACATACTTATACTTTTATAAATTCTTGAAAGCTTCAGAGTTTGATACAACGGAAGACTTGACTTTTAGACTTTCTTGAATTTGTTGAAGTATTAAGTGCAGAAAGCATAAGCATGTGTTGACGACTTCTTCTGGATTGAACACCGCAATGCCACCTTCTTGTTACGCTGCATAAGACAGTTAGCAACAAAACATATACACGGATGAAATGGCCTTGAACATTTCATTCTAATTCGGTATCATTTTACCGCCGGTCGATGAAGACCGTTGGACGATATTAAATATCGTACTTGTGGCATGTAGTTTCAATTAAGAACCTCCTTGACAAGATTTCGCGGGTAAACCCGTTCTCTTTATTCGACCGTCCAAGGCTGACTGCGAACATAAAGAGTGAATCATTTAGATAATAATATCCGCATGATTTGAAGCCGTCAATTCATGTTCCTGGAACAAGTGAAATTCAATTAAGAACCGCACCATCGTTGCTTTCTAGTTGTCACGAGCTTGATTCGTATAGAATCTTGCAAGTCACCTACCAAGTGTTGTTTGAGGTTAACACTAGAAGGATTTCCACTCATCACTGTGAACACTAAGGTATCACTCTGAGTGTTCTGGCAAGATCACTAAGATATTGCGTATAGGCCTGGAACCTGTTTAAATTCATTTAAGAATTAAACCACTGTTGCTTTCCAGTTATCACAAGTTTGATTCATAAAGAATCGCACAAGCACCTACCATGAGCTTTTTGACGTTCGCTCAAGAAGGATTTCCATCTTCATTGTAAATACTTTCGTATTACTCGGATGTTCAGGCAAGATCATGAAGATTTTGCGTAGGACTCTTAATATCTTTCTTACTTTTCACAGTGTGTGAAGAAGCAAGGAAATATGAAAGTGTGTCCTAATGAGATATTTGATGATCTCAAATGGCTCTAGACTCGATCGTGCATTTTGGATTTTAGTGATCGGAGGCTGGAGAGGAGTGCCACCATTTCAATACCAATTTATTCGGAGTGAATAAATCAATAGATAACGTGTTGTCTCTGTGTGATTAAAACAAATATCTTTTAAGAGATATCTGAGTTAGCTGGGATGGGTTGTGCATTGCATCACTGGGTCCATGATGTCTATCTTCAATATCGAGCATCATTAAAATGATCTCAATAGCATATGTGTTGACCCGGTTTCTGCCTAAAGTTGTAAGGAGGACTTCTTTCTTTACACCCTTTATCTTTACAATTCTTTTTCATTCTTCAACCCCTTCAATGCTTACCAATACGTCATAACTAGCACCTTGTTGTGATTGTTCTAGTGCTAACTTAAGTACTTGGTCGGCATTCAACTACGTTCACAATCTTTCTCCAACTTTCCTAAGGACTACTATTTCTAGCTATGGAATGTCCTTGGGAAGATTCCTCCGGTTCTGGAAGAATCATAGGATTTAACATTTTAACCTGTCCTACCATCCGTATGTCGCCACAATCTTCATCGTCGTGAAATAAATGGGTTTTGGGTTAGTATATGTCACCATGAAAATCCATTTTGATATGCAAATCCGTTTTGCTCGCCCTTAACATATGCCACGATATTCGAAAACATTTCGCATATGTTGGGATGAGCCATCACGTTAAGTCAAACCATTTTTGATAATTTCCCATATTAAATCACATTTCTCCCCCGTATTAAAAATATTAACCCAATCGATGTTTTTAATATCAATTGATTTAATGAAGTTTTAACAAAGATTTTGGGAAGAAAAATGCAAGTCCGTTTTATCTTCATGATACCAAATGTATGAGATATGATACCGATTTGTAACATGATCACATATTTACCATATTAGAAAATAATTGACAAGGTTGGACCTGTTTGATGAGAACATCATATGATAAGATCAAATGGTTCTTGGCAGCATATGTTGGTCGCCTCGTCACGTCTGAAGTCATCTCTTGACACCACATGTACGATTGGTATTCTTGTCTTGACACCAGTTTGTGAACTTGGCACGTTCGGCATCAAAGATTCTGAATGCTTGACAATTGCTCCCCCTCAATTGTTGACCCGTGTTCTATTGAAAGAGTTGTAGTCTTTTGTTGAGTAGTCACATCGTCGAGTATGTAGATACCAATTGTAGATTGCTATGGTTGTAGAGATGATAGCTTCATAAAAACAAGACTTCTCTTATTTTAACAAATAAATGCACTAAAGCGTACATAGATTTGTGTTAGACCAAGTTATAAAGTAAACTTGATCCCTTACAAGGTTTTAAAGTAAACCTTGCCCGAGAAAATTAATTCCCGTTGTGAGCCAAAGCTTTCATAAGAAATACTTGACTTTAATATGAAAACCGGGTTGCAGTCAGAAATAACTACAAGCCATTTAGGCATGTTTTATGAAATATTTACAACTTTTGTACGAACTCTATTTATGGCACCGTGTCGTTATTAATCAACATTTCTAAGGCCGTAAATATTATCGTACCAAAAGACATGCCTTTGAAAGATAAGGTAAAAATATTTTTGGATTTTTCTAGATTTTTCAATTTTTATGGATTTTATATGGTTTTATATTTTTGTATTTTTCTTTTGTGGATAAAAATATAAACAATATATACAAATGATCACCAAGGATACGGAGAATAGTTTACCACCACTATTCTTTCGCTTCATCTGCCAGTTCCTTTAGAGTCTCAGGCGAGAAAGTTCTCATTCCTAGCTTGTCGGACAAAAATTCAATTCGAGCGCGATCTAAAGCCTTCGTGAAAATATCCGCCAGTTGATACTCATATCGGACAAAGTAAAGCTCGATTACTCCATTTTCCACTTGCTCCTTGATGAAATGGTAGCGAATGTCAATATGCTTCGACCGGGAGAATTGAACATTGTTGCAGCATAAGGCAATTGCACTCTTGTTGTCGCATTACATCGGAATTTTGTTGAAACCTAGACCATAGTCGGTTAATTGCGATCTCATCCAAAGAATTTGAGCACAGCAACCAGACATAGCTATGTATTCTGCTTCCGTACTTGAGATTGCAGCGCTTTTCTGCCTTTTCGATGCCCAACTGATTAATCGATCTCCTAGTAGTTGCAAAGTTCCACTCGTGCTACGCCTTGTATCTTGACAACCCGCATGATCCGCATCTGCATATGCCATAAGTGCAATCGAAGAGTCCTTCGAATACCAAAGTCCCCGATTAATGGTTCCTTTAAGATATCGAAAGATCCGTTTCACAATGGCCAAGTGTAACTCAGTAGGTCGAGTTTGATACCGAGCACACATACATATAGCAAACTGAAGATCAGGTCGACTAGCTGTGATATACAGAAGAGTACCGATCATTCCACGATAAAGTGTCGGATCAACGACAACTCCATGTGGATCTGCATCAAGCTTAGTTCGTTCCACCATTGGAGTATCCACGGGGTCGCAAGATTCCATCTTATATTTCTTAAGCGATTCAAGGGCATACTTGGATTGATTGATAAAGATGCCTCTGGGACTCTGAGATATCTGAAGACCTAAGAAGAATGATACCTTGCCCATCATTGACATCTTAAACTTAGAAGACATGAGTTTCCCAAATTCGTCGGATAAAGTTTGGGTCGAGGCTGCAAATATAATATCATCAACATATATTTGTACCATAATCATATCTTTACCTTGTTTCTGAATGAATAGCGTGGGATCCACCTTGCCTTTAGCGAAGCCTTGCGTAATGAGGAATTGTGATAATAGATCATACCATGCGCGTGGAGCTTGCTTCAACCCATAGAGAGCCTTCTTAAGCTTGTACACATGATTAGGATATTTAGGATTCACAAAACCATCCGGCTATTGAACATAGACCTCTTCCTTGATTTCTCCATTAAGAAATGCCGTCTTCACATCCATCTGATAGACGATCATATTCATATGGGCTGCATAAGCGAGGAATAGTCTAATAGCTTCCAAACGGGCAACAAGCGCAAAGGATTCCATAAAGTCGATTCCCAATAATTGCTTGTATCCACGAGCTACTAGTCTAGCTTTGTTCTTCAGTATTCCGCCTAACTCGTCGAGTTTCACCTTGTAAACCCATTTCAAAGTGAGTAACTACACTTGATCCGGGCATGGGACAAGTTCCCAGACTTCAAGACGTTGAATTCGTTAAGTTCTTCTTGCATAGCTTCTATCCAACAAGATTGAGTAAAAGCTTGTTGCCATGTCTTAGGTTCAATTTCAGTGAGAAAAGCATCAAAATGACAAAACATTGCATTTTCTTGTAGTTGACTTCGTGTGGATACCGGACGATTAGGGTCACCAATAATAGAATCTATAGGATGATCCTTTGTCCACTTGCTGTCATGTTCACGAATCCGTGGATTGGAGTAAACTGTAGTTGGAGCTTCCTCTGAGGTGGACGACCCGACTTGATTAGGGTCGGGAATTGGTACACCAAAGAATGGAAGTTCACGCATTTGAGCGAATTCCAAGTCGTGATCATCATCATCCTCTTCATCACCAATAGGCATGACATGGGTAGTTGAAACATGTGTTGTTTGAGAATTACTTGTAGATGGTATATCTTGACCAATTGTAGGTGCAGATGTGTCTAATTGTGCTTCGGTTGCTGGAGCGACAACTTAGGTTACCGGAGCTATTACCTCAGGTTCTGGAGCAACAATAGTTGGAGGAGTAAAGAATTCATCAAAGAACGGTTGAAACAACGTATCCCATTCAGTCCTAGAAGGTGGTGTAAATGATGATGAAGTAGGGTTGTTTGGGACAAGACCAGAACTAATGTTACTAGGTCCCATTTCATGAAGTGCGGGTTCAGAGCTGCTTTGCTCAGAAGCCATTGCTGTCAGCTCATCAAAATCAACATTCATAGTTTCGAGGATCTTACGAGACTTACGATTGTAGATTCGGTATGCCTTCTTTGCGGGTGCGTAACCAATGAAAATACCAATATCAGCCTTTGGTTGAAGTTTTCCCAAATTGTCACCGTCATTATTTGGATAGCAAAGAGAACCAAATACATGAAGATATGATAAATCTGGTACTTTACCATGGAGAAGCTCATAAGGTGTTTTACCATGGCGTTTACGAATTAGTGACCGGTTTTGGGTGTACACTGCTGTAGATACTGCTTCTGCCCATAAAAACAATGAAGCCTTTGCGTAAATTAACATCGTTCGAGCAGCTTCCATAAGTGTGCGATTTCGCCTTTCAATATGAAAATAGAAAATATGTATTAAACTAAGGAATGAAAACACAAGCAACACCCCTCCTTGGAAGCCTAGGAGGGGTATATATAGCCACACACCAAACACTTAACTATACATTGTACCTAGTCTAGTCTAAGCGTGTGTGACTATGATAACTAATGGGAATTCTTAAATGTCGTCACATAGAGTGAATTTCCAACAAGCTCTTATTATATAAGTAACTCAAATGTCGGTTGAAGTAATTTTTTTTCTTTTTTTACAAAATTTACCCTCATATTATGCGACATGTTACCTGAATATGTGAAAGTGTAGGTCGTCTAATCGTCTATAGACTATTTATGAGCAAATATATAAAAGGTCACTTCTCACAAATACTGCCGTCTAACTACGAAAATATATATTCGACAAAAAAACAAAAATATCCGCACCATAACGCGAGAGCGTCGCTTTTTCTTTAGACAAACACAACACAAAACGGATAGATATATATATATTTGATAACCAGATAAATAAGCTCGTTGCAATGCGCAGGCTGCATATCCACTTGTTAATAAGAAACCATAATGAACCCACATGGACGAATCTACGGCATAACCGGCACGCAAATTTTTAGTAGCGTAAAATTATTTATTTTTTCACCGAGTTAACAAAATACAATATATACTCATAATATCCTACATGGTATCAAGTCTGGTTCATCATTGTAACCCTATATGTACTCACTGGTTGATTAATAAAAACATATGCAATCATAATATCCTACATGGTATCAAGTCTGGTTCGATCCAAACCTTAAACCAACGATTCACATAAAACCCAAAAAACACCATCTCGTTTTTTATTTTCTGTCGCGTATTGGGTTTGTGTCCCCAAGATGACTGGTGTTTCAAGACCGTTGTCTTGCGTTCATTCCGTATATGTTCGTATCAAGATTGTTATCTTGCGTGTTTGCTTCACTGCATCGGTTCGTTATCAAGATCATGTTTATTGTTGGTTTGCTTATTCCACCAACCTAAATTTTTGTCAATATGACGCCACCCCTTACGGTTACTCTCTTCGTTTCAAATAAGCTCATGTCTATCACCAATCTCCACATCCTTGTTCTGGTTACCTTGGATGTCGATGAGATTGGACTTATTTTTTGAGCATCTTTGCACGGGTCACAAGCTCTTGGATCACATCCATACAAAACTGCTTCAGATGCTACGAGATCTACAGATCCTCCTCCTCTAGACGAGGAGTGGTTAAAGATCAACAACATCGTTTTTTCGTGGATTTTTACCACAATCACCAAGTCTCTTGAAAATCGTATGGTCGATGAACGACCAAAAAACGGCCTAGGTGATCCCCCACGGTTTTATTGGCTAAAAGTGATGCTCCTCCTCGTCGTGATTTCACTCCTATGGAAAAATGTTTTCGCCACTGTAATAATTTTACCTGAGGCTTGTGTCGTTGGGGTGAAAATTGTAGCTTTCTCCACAATGGTGTGCATGGTTCGGAGAATCCTTATCGTCCTTCGAAACCCTCCCCCGATTCTCTTACGAGTGACATGACAACTTGAAGACGTTAATGGCGAAGCTAGGATTTAATGAGAATATTTTTGTGTTGGGTCAAAAGCATCGGTGTCTCTCATACCCACTGCCTATGATGCGTTTAATCCTCCACTGGGTTTCACCAATTCACCTGCCACCTTACCTTCGCCCCACCCAGTTGCTCCTCAGCCGAGCCCACCTGTTTACACTTCCCCGGCCTAGCAAAGTGTCATGCTTGCCCAACTGTTTTATCCTTAGTCGGCCCCAATGTTTTACCCATAACCCGTTGTCTAGTCGGGTTCTCCGTCGCCTCATGTTCAACCAGCTTCCTTTGTTGGCGCGCTTACTCATTCAAGTTCGGGTGGAACATCCAGTCAGCTGGGTTCCTCTGCTGCTCCGTTCTCTCGGGTCAAGAAACCTTACCTCTTGCTGCTTTTACAACTCCTACGGTACAAGAACCTGCTTCTGACAATTAGAATATGGATACAGGTGCGAGTTCACATCTTAATGATTCGGTTTCTAGTTTAAGTGATGTTTTTAATTCTTGCATATACTCATCTGTTTCTGTTGGTGATGATCACTCTATTCTTGTTGTTATCTCTGGTCGTAGCATCATATCCTCCCTTTATCGCCTTCTTCATTTAGATAACTTCCTCATTACATCAAATATTGTTAAAATTTTAATTTTTGTTCGTCAATTTGTATGTGATCATTCATGTACTTTCGATTTTGACCCTTTTGGTTTTTCTATTAAGGACTTCCACACCCGTCAGATGATGCTCTGCTGTGATAGCACCACTGGTGATCTTTATCCCGTCATGAAGCCCTCTCCCATTCCTCATGATTTCCTTAAAAGTCAGCATATGTAGCATCAGCGTCTAGGACATCCGGGAAGTGAAGTGTTACGTCGTGTTTTGTCTCGTAATCCTAATTCATGTAATAAGGACAAACTTCTCGTGATTTGTCATGCTTGCCAGCTTGGCAAATACTTGAAGCTTCCATTTGTTAGTTCCACTACATTGGTTAATTTTTCTTTTGATATTGTTCACTCGGATTTGTAGACTTCTCCAGTTCCGAGTTTGTTTGGTTTTAAATACTATGTTTTGTTTTTGATCATTATTCTCATTATGTTTGGGTTTATCCATTGGTTCATAAATCTGATGTTATTTCTAAACTTGTGTTGTTTCGCACTTTCGTTTGTACTCAATTTAATAGAGAAATTAAGTCATTTCAGTTTGATCATGGTGGAGAATTTGACAACCAATCCTTTCATAAACCTTTTGCTGCTAATGTCATTCATTTCGATTGTCTTATCCACGAACCTCACAACAAAATGGCAAATAAGAACGGATGATTCGCACCATTAATAACCTTATTTGAACATTATCATTTCAAGCTCACCTTCTACCTAATTATTGGACTGAAACTCTTAATATGGTTGTTTACTTGTTAAATATTTTGCCTTCCCGCACCATTAATAATGATATTCCCTTTACCCGCCTTTTTCTTCCACTCCTGATTACACCATATTACGTACCTTTGGTTGTCTTACCCTCGTCCTGATGCCTCTCACAAACTTGAGGCTCGTGCCACACCTTCATTATTTTTAGGACAAGCTACCAATCATCGGGGCTATCGTTGTCTTGATCTCAACACAAACTCCGTTATTATATCTCGGCATGTCACTTTTGATGAAATCGTTATTCCTTTTGGATCCGTGACACCCACCACTAGTCCATGTCTTTTTGGATCGCCCGTCTAACCTCATTAATGATCTTATTCGCTTGACCCCGTTGATGCAAACTATAACATCCAGTAGTTTTGGCTAATGTAATATCAATATATATGTAATTGCCCATTTGATAAATAAATAAAGAGGATTTTGCAAGAAATTTTTGCATTTTCCTATGATATATGACTGAATTGTAGAATATATGGATTCTCACTATCTCAATTGACACATCAACATATTACTAATGTTGTGAATAATATGTATGTATCAAGTATGAGTTCTAAAAGTAATAATAAGTATATACTATGAATAAGAATAATTTAGATATAACAAGGATATCATATATTACTAAAGAACCATAAAAACCTTAGAAATTACTTTATAAACTAATGTTTCAAGCAATATAACTATATAATATATATGAACAATTATGAAATACAATATACTAGTTATAATCTATCATATAAAGGAAAGATAATTAGTCACAAAACACTAATATTCACTAATCTCAAGCTAATTACAAGTAAATGACCTAGTAACCAAGATTAGCATAAAAATCGATTTTACATTGAATTGAAGTATAATATTTTGCAACTATTTATAACTCAACTAAGTACTATAATAAGTTAATACAATTATCTCAAGCCAAGTTACAAATTATTAAAGCATAAAGTACAAGTTATCAAAGCATAGGATCTTAAGCTTACTTAATTATCCCTAAGATATGATCGACCTATATAAACCCTTAAACTAAGAATGTAAAAACCCTAGGTGTCATAAAAATACTATACATGACCTAGAATAAGCTTACATTAAGATATAAACACTAATCACCTAAAATAGAAAGTCATTAAGATGAGTAACCTATAAACCCATATATTAAGAAATATACATAGAATCACTATCTAATCTTTTAGGACAAGTCTATAAACACTTATAGAATTTCATTAAGGTTATAAGATTATGTTAAGACAATGTACAAGTATCCTTAAGCACAAGTACAAGATTTCAATGCATGACTTGTAAATTAGGTCAAAATAGGTATTTTCACCCTTTAAACATGTTTACTTAGAATAAACTATTAAACCAAGTGTGGGAACTTATTGGACACTTTAAACACAATTTTTAGGACTTAAATTGAGTTTAAATTAGTATCTAAGAGAAGGATAATGAGTTTTACTAAGAGTTAAACCTAGATCATTAGAAACCCTAATCTACATAAGTTATCTTCCCAAATTCACATCAAACCTTCGTTAAACTTCAAACCAAGGACCCAAATCTTCTAAATAGAATGTATAAACCCTAATTAAGCCTTAATCATTCGCTAAACACATTTCTAAGTCCCTAATCACAAAAATTACAAAGGATAAAGTTACAAGCCCTAGATTTAGGACTCGGTTTGGTTTTCCCTCCAAAACCATGTTTAAACTTCTTCCCTCCTAATTTCAAACCTCAAATCAGATATTTATGAATTCCCTAGATATTTTTAAGTGCCAACAAGTAGGTGCATAAGCTACTTGAAGGCTACACGTCACCATTCTTATCAAGAGTATGCCGTGACCTAATTTGAGCCATAAGTTGAAGATATTTTCATCCTAGTCTATAAAATTGCTAGAGCTTCACTAGAATCCCTTTGTCGCTAATCTATCTTTGTTACACGTTTGAAGCTAGAAACTTGGAGCTTATGGGTTGAAATGGGTATAAATAGGGGCGAAGACACCATAGAAGAACTTGCACCCTGTTTCTTAACTATCTCCTACCCATTCTTCATTTCCACTTCTACAAAGCTATTGGGACTCTTATAAGACCAAAAACCAGGTCTAGAAAAAATCCATTGAAGCTCTTGAAGCTTTGATAGCAAGTTATGTTCATAGGAAGCCATAAGGATCCATTTTGGAGCTACCTATGTAATTTCTATGTTAAGCAAGCTTTGATCTTGTTATAATGAGTTCTTATACTTTTTATAATGCCAAAATAATTTTAGAAAGATAAACCAAAAGAAATTAGCGTAGTTGATCATTTAAAATGAAAGTTCTAAACTAAAGATGTCTTAAAACCCTAGTTTTGTATTTTACATGAAATAATGACTTAAAATCCATTTCAAAAGCTATAATTCTGGTAAAATGTTGTTATTATGATTATAAAAGTGTTTTGAAACTTTGTTTTAAAATCCTAGATCATTTGGTACATTTTTGGAGAAGTTATATGATTTTTATAAGCATAGGGACGAAAACTATCATTTTTGAAACTATTTGACATTTTGTTCCAAAAGTGTCATTTTGTGAAAGTTAAATATTGGAAAGTTTAAGACCCTAAGGTTAAATAATGAAGGTTTAAATTGCAAATAATGAAACTATACTTTAGGGGTTAAAAGTGTAATTATACCAAAATATAACTAAAAGGACTGTTTTGCCAATATTGAAACTAAAGACATAAAATATAAATAATATACTAAGTGTCGTGTTAGTAGAGAACTTTGTACAAAGATGTTCCATCTCGATATTACGTTCTGACTGAGTGGTTGGGTTTATGATTTAAAGTGCCCTCGCTCCTCAAACGTTTATAGAATGGCTTCTGAGTATAATGGCCCGAACAATGATACTGTAAACCTAAGATATGTGAATAAAAGAGATATACAAGATACTATACAAATAATTGAACTCAGAGATTATGACTTGATATATATACATATTTGTGTGTCAACTCTGACTCCGTGAGAAAGTTGTGATTGGTTAATTTAGAATAATTCAAGACTTTATAGGCTAAGGTGAGTTCATAGCCTCACTTTTGAAAGTTTACAAATGATTTGAAAACCCGTGAGGGGGATATATGCTAAAACTGGAATACAAATGTTTTTGTATGCTGCCTGACATGATTATTGACACTAATCGTGACCGTTAATCATTTCTAGAAAATGAACGCTAATATTGTGAATAGTACTATTGGAGACTGACATCTCCTATTTGGGAAAGTCGCTCTTGTTGACGGGTAAAGGTTCCTACCTTGGCTAAACAAATATACTTTATTTTGCTAAACTTAAGAGTTCGGCAAACTACCTGAATAAGGGCAATTTGTTGGTTACTGATATGTCAAGTAGCGATGTACGAGCTAGTGCAATAAAAAATGAGAAGTGATAAATTTAAAAATATAGGGCGTATAACACTTTAGCCGTGGAGTCATACTTGTATTCAAATGATGTTTAAACCTATGAATTCACTCAACCATTATGTTGATTTTATGAGCATATATTTCAGGTGAATAAAGACTGGCGTGTTGCGGATGGTGGTGTCTTGAAAAGTTATAATTCCAATAAAACTAGATCTTTGGGAAAACCTGTGATGTATAGTGTATGTACAGTTGTTTTATTTAACTCTGAATAATGAATGATAACAAGTTTTTAATAAAACGACTCTTTGAGCGTTTTTCTACTATTGTGACTTCGATACCTTGAAAGTAATACCCCATATTAGCTTCCGTTGCTATATGGTAAAAATGTGGGCGTTACAGATTGGTACCAGAGCTTACAGTTACAGAGATAAAGATTTTTCTTAAACTATAACTAAGATTTTTAATTTCAAGACCATCAGCCATCATCAGCGCCAATGTAAGATTTTTGTCTTTTTTAAAATAGCATATCTTATGTTATTATATTCTATAAAAATACACAGATGTTTACTTCCACCTATATTATCGTTTTCGATGATGATGAAAAGAGAAGTTCTGATGTTCACCTCATTTTCCACAGATGTGCGTGTTCCGACTTTGTCTTTTTATGATAGTCCTGGAGTGCAAGAATATTTTTCACATCAAAATGAATGATGAATAGTACGCCTTCACCTACGACTCGTTTTCTATTAGCTGATGATCTATTCTCGTCTCCCAATCGAAGTCGTGAAGAGCCTTATGAAACTAAAGAGGAATCTAGAGCACGGATTGTGGAAAGACACGACAAGCAAATATCCGTAATTGCAAGTCATCTTAATGAAATATCCTTAGAAGCTTTTAGAATTACGGAGAAGAATATTAGGAATTTAATAAGAGGAAGAAAGGAGATTGAAGAGCATGTTAGTGAGCTGGAATATAAAGTGGACGTTACTTGACGCCATAATATTAGACTTAGTAGAAGAATGCATGCTTATGAGATGAATATGGAAAGATTAGAGAATGAGATCTCTGAGCTGAAAGAAGGACTTACGAGGACTGGGCTTAATTTAGAAATACTCATCGATGATCTTAAAACAACTCAACAATCTGACTTCGGATATATTTTGGACAATATTGGGGAGATCAAAATAAAGAACTAAGCTTAGGAATGTAGTTTTAGTTTGTAAAAATGTACAATTTTCTTTATGTAACAGAGATGCTTATCGTGTAAATATGAACGATAAGTTATTAATGAATAAATAAGTGTGCTTTTGTTCTCGAAAATATTTGTCATTTTATTTTAGCCTTTATCGTCATTTGTATTATGAATCCTCATATATGAATTCGTTGAAAGGATTAGACGTTATCATTCGTATTATGAATCCTCATATATATGAATTCGACAAAGGAACTAGAAATTATCGCCATTTTATGATATGTTAAATTTATTCCATACTCGAATGTATAAAAATTCAAAAACATTATCATTCTTATCAAGTGTTTGTAAATGTTGTTAGAATGGCTCATATGAGATCAACAACATCTGTAACAATGAATATGACACCGGAGAAAATAAGGCAATTGGTTGCTGAGAGTGTGACTACGGCTTTGCAAGCACAAGCCGCCAATATAGCTAGTTCAAGTAACGAAAATGCTGCTAGAAGAGATGTTCATATGGAAAAGAAGTGTACTTACACGGATTTTATGAACTGTCAGCCTTTTAACTATAAAGGATCTGAAGGAGCTGTTGGACTTATTCGCTGGTTCGAGAGGATTTAATCAGTATTTGTTCGCATTGATTGTTATGAAGATTGTAAAGTGAAGTTTGCTACGGGTACGCTTATAGAATAAGCTTTGTCTTGGTTGAATGCTTATGCTCAACCCATCGGGATAGAACAAGCTTATCGGATTCCCTGAAATGAATTTAAGAATCTGCTAAATAAGAAGTACTATCCTCGCAATGAAATTAGAAAGATGGAGGAGGAATTTTATAAGTTAGCGGTGAAAGAGAATAATCTTAAAGTTTACATCCGAAGTTTTCAGGAATTAGCATTATTATGTCCTAATATGGTGCCTAATACTGAAAAACTGATGGAATCTTTTATTGGAGGATTGCCTAGAAGTATTGAAGGGAATGTTACCACCTTTAAACCAAAAAACTTTAGAGGAAGTTATCACCATTTATCAAAGATTAATGGATCAAGTGATAAGTTATACTCCTGTACAAGCGCCAACTAGTGATAAAAGGAAGTTTGACGTTAGGAGGAGTTTTCCTGTTAATCGTAATTTCCAGAAGAATAATTTTTGCAACTATAATCAAGGCAATAATCGTCAACAGCAAAGCAAAAGAAATGATGTTTCTAAAGTTTATGCTGCAGCGTAAGTTATTAGTTGTTTATCATAAGGAACATGGTGTCCTTCATTATTTTTTCTTTTGTTGGGATTAAGTTATAAACAGTAGAGCGGACCTCTTTTTGTATTACGGTTAATGTAACAGCTATTTGTTATTTAAGGTAAAAAGATGTATTTTAGTTGACGTGATTTCTTTGGTATTGACACCTTAGGTATTGGAAGGTGATCTATTGCTAACCAAAGTATAGCATGATAACGAAGCAGTTATGAAAAAAATTGTTTTTGGCTAATAAAGAGAGTAATTATTCACATGCTCTTTCTCGTTTAACTAATGTAACCACATAGTTATTCAAAGCGGACATTTGTTGAAAATTGAGTTGAACCATTTTGGTTGCTTGAATTGTGGAGAAGATCGTCAACTTTTTAAGTATACTGTTTCTTTTTGGGTTTTTTGGAACTGTTGTGGATTCTGTCTGCATGCTAAAGACATGGAATAGTTGAAAATTTATGGACATAAATATAATAGTCGAGTGTTAGGATCGAACTCGGGATTACGGGATTGCATACAATACGTAAAGAGTTATTTTTATTTAATAAATGTATTTATTATATTTATTAAATTAAACAGAGCTTAACTTAACGGTCGTTAAAATAATTAAGAGTTAAGTATAACGAACGTTGTGGAATAAATTGGAAAATTTGGAAGGTTAAAGACACCCTAGGGGTGTCGAACGTCGGTTATGACCACAAGGGGGAGAAGATTGTCTTTCCTATTTTGTTTATTACTTGGAAACCAAGTTTTGCTAGCCTATATAAACACCCCTTGGCCTCATAATTTATCCATCCCTTCTATTTTCTCTCTTATAGCCGATCGCAACAAACACCCCTTTTAGGGTTTCAATTTGTTTTTTTTTTGTTATTGGTAGCTATTATCTAGTCCTAGCCTCTCTCTCCAGGGTTGTTGGGTAGATATTCCACAAGTGTTGAAGCTCCGGCTTCTTAGTGCTAGACTCACGATTAGCCCGTTGCATTACGTGTGTACAAGAGCGTAATATAGTTTTGCTTTAAACTATATCTTGGAATTATTCGTCACAAACCCTAATTGGTGATTCGTTGGTGTTCTTGTGGATTTGCTCTACCTAAAAGGTATGTAACTCGATTAATTATGAATTTGTAATTAATTATGATCTTGTTAAATCGCTTCGCTATGTGTGCTTTGATTTTATTTAGGGTTTAGTATAATTGTTATGAGCTTTATAAACCTTCAGTGGTATTAGAGAGCCGTTTTAACATGTTATATTTATCGAGATCTAAATGTTATTTTAACAAATTATGATTTGAGTTAAAACTACATGTTCTTTTTTAGGTTTTCACAAAATTAGGTTTTTTAATTAAATCAGACTAGCCGAATTTTTTAATTAAAAAAGTTTTTTTTGAAACCCTAAAAATTGCATGTTGATTATCTTTAGATGTTTGCATGAATGAATTGTTATGTCATGTATGGTTACGATCCGTAGAGAGATTTAATTGTTAAGATTATGTGGGAGATCCGTCATGAACATGCATGTTTTCACGGATCATATGATTTTATATGCTATTTGTTTTATTTGATTCAAAGTTTTAAAATTAGGGAAGACTTTTATATGTTTATAAAACCCTAGATTTGATGTTCTTTGAATAAATTGTTATGCATGTGGCTATTTGATTTAGTTTTTTTTTTTGTACCTACTTGTTTTCATACGTTTTATATTAATTGTATGTTATAAAAAAGGGTAATTTTTTTCAAGGAAAATAAATATGGACTAAATCATATCATAATTAATGAATTGTTTTGAGATCTAAATTACACAGAATTGTGTTGATTGATAATTTGCAATGATAATTTAACGGCCTACTCCTTTTGACAAACTATAAAGTTGGTTTAACGCACCCCTGGTCATGTACCCGGTTATGGAAGAAGGTGTTATGCCATTAGTCGCTGACCGGATTCCCGGCTCACTTGTGCGCCAAATTGAAATTACCTACTATTATCTTTTGCATTATATCTTAAGGTTGATTTGCCGCAAATTCACATCCGAAACACAATGAATATGGTTATTGCTTTGTGCTTTAGCCAAGTTCTATGAACGAAAATTGTGAATTGTTGTGGGTAAAATCTTTAATTGGTTTAACCAATACCCCAACGTATAATATATGGCGAAAATTTTGTCTTACCAAAAGGTTTACTAATTTTTTTTATTAAATTAATGCTATGGAGATGTATGCATACTTCTCCATACATGATTTTGACACAAAAAATCTATACCCTAAATTCAAGTCATATGCCATCTAAATGACGAACACTTGAAGTTACAACTGTTGTCATATGAGATTCTGGACGATGTTTTGATGGAAAGAAAACGTTCATAGAATGAGTATTCGCATGAATGTTTTGTTTTCTTTAGATTAGTCGACTTAATTAAGTTACCCAGTGAGATCTGGAAACTTAAGGCATAAAGTAGGGATGAAACATGTTTACAATGCAAAATGACTTTTGGCAATGTAAATCCCTATAATATCTAGAAATTGCAAATTTGTTTGTCAATTATTGTTCGACAAGTTACCATGTTGAATACATTTATCACTAGCAGATCAACTGATGTGATAAGTTTATGTCAATGTGGATTATAGTTTCAAGGAAAATACTATGGTTTTATTACCGGGATAATTTTATTTTCTTGAATGGTATTATCGAAAATACTAATAATTTGAACTTATTTATGTAGAAATGGCTCAACCCGATAATAACACGTTGAGTTCTGCCTTCAAGGCTTATTTTGAACATCAGGAACTAACTGACCCAAACTTCAACTATTGGTACCGCTCATTGAGAATTGTCTTGAGAGTAGTGGGTACTTCTGATTACTTGACCAGGGCGTTTCCTACGCCCCTGCCCTAATGCTACTCCAGTTGAAAGACTGGATTACGAGGCAGAGGTTAAGAAGCACAATGATGTGACTTGTTTAATACTCGGAAAAATGGCTCCTTTCTTACAAAGAAAGTCTGAACTATTTGCTCCAAAACAAATGCTTGAAAATCTCAAGGCAATGTTTGAGAAGCCTCAGGCTGTAGAGATCTACAACTTGGTAGATGGTTTGCACAGTTGTAACCAAGTCCTTGGGAAACCCGTAAGTGCGCACTATTAAGAGATGAAGGGTTACATGGAACAACTCATTGCACTTGGGAAACCCTACGACAATGATATGGCAATTAACCTAATCAATAGGTCCCTTAATAAGGACTTCAATGATTTCGTTAGGAACGTTAATATGCATTGCGCGGGGAAGACAGTTAATGATTTGCACACAATGCTCATTGACTATGAAAAGGGTGTAAAATACAAGGCAAGTACATCTACTTCTACTCCTCCTGTGCTTTATGTACAAAAGGGTAGAGTGAGTAATCCAAAACCGCAAGCGAACAAGAAGAAAGGCAAAGGCAAGGCTGATAAGGGCAAACAAGTTGCGACTTATTCAAAACCTAAGCATAACTTTGTCAAGAAGAATCAATCCCAGAAGGATGAGACTTGTCACCATTGCAAAGAAAGTGGTCACTGGAAGAGGAATTTCCCTCTTTACCTCGATGAGTTGCGAGAAACTAAGAAGAAGGCGGAGCTAAGTGCTACATCACCTTCAGGTAACTTATTTATGATATACAAATAAATTCTTGGGTATATGATACGGGATGCGATATTAACATCTGTAATACGCTGCAGGGATTTGAGTTGGAAAGGAAGCTATCCTGTGGGGAACAATATCTGCAAGTGGGCAATGGAGCACAAGCAATTGTTGAAGCTACGTGAACGTTTAATTTAGTTTTACCTTCGGGTTTAGTACTGATTTTAAACAGTTTTCATTATGCACCTTCAATTGTTAGGGGTGTTATTTCCTTTTCTTGTCTGTTGGATCTTGGATTTATTCACACTATTGATAATAATGGAATATCTATTTTCAAAGATTGTCTATTATATTTTAATGCAATTTCTGTGAATGGTGTGTTTGAAATTAACGTGCATGATAATAATTCCAAGAGTAATAACAATTTTGTTTTTAGGATGAATAAGAAGAGAAAGTTAGACAAGAACTCTTCTTATCTTTGGCATTGTAGACTTGCCCATATTGGGAAGACATGCATACACAAGCTTCAACGTGATGGTGTTTTGGAAAATATCAATGATGAATCATTTGATAAATTTGAGTCTTGTATCTCTAGAAAGATGACCAAGAAACCTTTTAATAACAATATTGAAAGGGCTACTGAACTACTTGGTTTGATACATACGGATGTGTGTGGACCACTTAGACATGTGTCAAAGAAAGGTGCTAGCAACTTCTTAACATTTACGGATGATTATAGTCGTTATGGTTATGTTTATTTACTTAAGCATAAACATGAGGTATTTGAAACCATTAAAGTGTTTAAAGCCGAAGTAGAATTGCAACTAGGAAAGCAGATTAAAGCTCTTCGTTCCGATAGAGGTGGTGAATATTTAGGTCAAGAGTTTAAAGATTATTTAAGTGAGAACGGAATTGTTTAGAAACTTACTTCTCCATATACTCCACAACAAAATGGTGTATCTAAAAGGAGAAATCGTACATTATTGGATATGGTGCAATCTATGTTTAATCTTACAACTTTACCATTATCCTTTTGGGACTATGCTCTAGAATCTGATGTTCGCATTCTGAATATGGTTCCCACAAAGAAGGTTGATAAGACACCATATGAATTATGGCATGGAAAAAAGCCATATTTGTCGTATTTAAAGATTTGGGGTTGTGAGGCGTATGTGAAACATGACTCTAGAGATAAACTCCAACAACGCTCAGTAAAATGTATCTTTGTAGGTTACCCTAAGGAAACTATGGGTTACTACTTTTATTATCCACCTGAGAACAAGGTTATTGTCGCTAGGTATGGAGACTTCCGTAAAAATGATCTTGTAAATCAAGATTTCAGTGGGGGAAATTATGATCTTGAAGAAATTCAAGAAGATACATTACCTTCTGGAAATACTAGCGAAGAAATTCCAATAGAGCCAGAAAGTCTAGGAGCTCCACCAAAATTAATTCTTCCACGTAGGTTTGGAAGAACTATACGTGTGCCAAGCAAACTATGCCTTAACATAGAGGATGATGAGGAGGAAGTAGGGGATCTTGGTGAACCTGCTAACTATCGATCCACAATGCTTGATCCAGAAAAGTATAAATGGATAGTTGCGATGAATGAGGAAATGAAATCTACGGAAATAAAGATTCTTGTTGATGCGCCTAAAAATGCTAAAGTAGTGAAAAATAGGTGGATTTACAAAAAGAAAACCGACATGGATGGTGACACACAATCCTATAAAGCACGATTAGTAGCTAAAGGTTTTACTCAAAATTTTGGTGTAGACTACGAGGAGACATTTTCTCCTATAGCAGACTTACGAGCTATTAGGATTCTCATAGCTATAGCAGCATACTATGACTATGAGATATGGCAAATGGATGTTAAAACTGCCTTCTTGAACGGTTGCTTAGATGAAGAAATCTATACGCAACAACCGGAAGGGTACGTTGATCCTAAATAATCTATTTATGGTTTGAAGCAAGCATCACGTCAATGGAATAAACGATTTGATAAAGAAATCAAAAAGTTCGGATTTATTCAAAATCGTGATGAGCCATGTGTATATCGCAAAGCTAGTGGGAGTAATGTAGTGTTCCTAATTTTGTATGTCGATGACATATTAATCATGGGAAGTAACATTCCAAGACTTAAGGAAGTTAAGGATTATCTTGGTAAATATTTTTCTATGAAGGATTTGGGAGATGCTGCATATATTATGGGAATTAAAATCTATCGAGATAGGAAAAGACGGTTAATTGGTCTTATACAAGATGCTTATATTGATAAGAGGTGGCTTATATGCAAAAGGTGCCTTATGCTTCGGCTGTAAGATCTATTATGTATGCTGTAAGATGCACAAGGCCTGATGTGGCGTTTGCTCATAACTTGGTCAGTCGTTACCAACAGAATCTAGGGAAGCTCCACTGGACTGCTGTTAAACATATACTAAAGTATTTGAGGAGTATGAAAGATATGTTTTTGGTATTCGGGGGTAAACCAGACACAAAACTGAATGTTATAGGTTTCTGTGATGCGTCCTGGCAATGTGATAAAGACGATACGAAGTCTCATACGGCTTACGTGTTTGTTATCAATGGAGGAGCACTTGACTGGAAGAGCAAGAAGTAGACGATGATTGCAATGCATGCTACTTAGTCTAAGTACATGGATGCTTCAGAAGCTGTAATGGAAGCTGTTTGGATTAGGAAGTTTATTGGAGATCTTGGAGTGATGCCTTCAATTAAAGAACCTATTGATATATATTGTGACAATTTTGCTGCAATTATATTCGCCAATGATTATGGAGTCATGAAAGGCGCTAGACACTTTAAACGTAGATATCACTACGTTCGAGAACAAGTTGAAGCTCGTGAAATAAAATTAATAAAAGTTCACACAGACGATAACGTAGCTGATCCTTTTACTAAGGCTTTGCTTATACCAAAGGTAGTTAAGCATGCCAAGGCTATTGGGTTGCAACTAGCTAGCGATTTCTACAATAAATTTGTGATTAGTATTTGGATAAAGGATGTTAAGACATTATTGAATTGATGAAATAAAGATTGAGTTTCGTTTATTTTATGTTATTTGATTTTGTATCATATTTTACATGTTTTAATCCATGAATAAATTGTTATGTTCGAAATGTCCGTTTTTGATTAGTAATATGGGAGTATTGTTAAATTAAGACAATTCAAAATAGTGACAGAGTATACTTGAAAGTATATTGGTCAATTTTGGATGATATTTGATGAATCAAATATTGGACTTATCCCAGCTATATGATTTTACTTTATGGATCTTTGTCATTAATTAAATCATAAATAGTTATCCTTAAACCTGACATACCAGGAAACTGTTACGAGTGTAGTGCGTTTCTGTGAGATAACATAACGCTAAACGTAATTGGTAGCTATAAGTGTTATTTTCAAAAGTGTTGCAAAGTTCGTAAGTTTCGCTTGTAGTCAAAATGGGATTTGTTTCCTTCAAATTATTTTGAAGTATAATACAGCTGGGCCCCTCGGGGGAGTAGTAAGATGTTTGTGTGGCCGCACCCAAATTTGTTTTGGTAATCTTGCTATATCCGTAAACGAGAAACAGAATGGTTAATGAAAGGAATGACTGAGATCCATATCCTATTAACGTTGTATTAGAAATGAAATGATAATAATAATGATGAATCATTAAAAGGTTTTTGTTCAGGAGACCTTACTCGAGTTGTACTAGAGGTATTGCTAGTGTAACTAGATGCTAGTCAATGTAATCACGATATTCGAATTTTGTCCAAGTGGGAGCTGAAAGTTTATGGACATAAAATTAATAGTCGTGTGTTAGGATCGAACTTGGGATTACGGCATTGCACACAATACGTAAAGGGTTATTTTTATTTAATAAATGTATTTATTATGTTTATTAAATTAAACCGAGCTTAACTTAACGGTCGTTAAAATAATTAAGAGTTAAGTATAACAACGTTGTGGAATAAATTGGAAGAGTTGGAAGGTTCCGAAAGACACCGTAGGGGTGTCGACCGTCGGTTATGACCACAAGCGGATGAAGATTTTCTTTCCTATTTTGTTATGACTTGGAAACCTCTTGGCCTCATAATTTATCTATCCCTTCTCTTTTCTCTCTTATAGCGAATCGCAACAAACACCCCTTTTAGGGTTTGGGTTTTTTTTTGGTTATTGGTATTTTATCTATTATCTAGTCCTAGCCCCTCTCTAGGGTTGTTGGTAGATATTCCACAAGTGTTGTAGCTCCGGTTTATTAGTGCTAGACTCACGATTAGCCCGTTGTATTACGTGTGTACAAGAGCGTAATATAGTTTTGCTTTAAACCATATCTTGGTATTATTCGTCACAAATCCTAATTGGTGATTCGTTGGTGTTCTTGTGGATTTGCTCTAGCTAAAAGGTATGCAACCCTAACTCGATTAATTATGAATGTGTTACTTATTAATTATGATCTTGTTAAATCGCCGCTATGTGTGCTTTGATCTTATTTAGGGTTTAGTATAATTGTTATGAGCTTTATAAACCTTCAATAGTTACAGATAGTAATCATCCGTTCTCTATACGTGAACAATGATACCTTTTGGCACATTAAGGGGTGTTAAATGTTGTTTGTTTTTTCTAAAGTTAACAAGCTTATGGCATACATCTGAATTTGCTTTATTTCTTTTGAAATTTAACTATAGCTTTAATTTCTTTATCATTGATGAATGTAGTCGATTGTTGTCTACATCTTTGAAAGTACATATGTCCTGTACTCCTGTGAACTCATATGCCTTTTCAACAAAGAGCTGGTAAGGAGGGATTTATTTAACCATTTACTTAGGTTCATCATCCGTTTTTTAATCTTAAGTTCTAAAACTACATAAGTTGCCAGTTCCGGAGTCTGAACATGTTTAAATGTTAGATAAGTTCATTATAAACTGAGCTCATCACTACTCGTCCTTGATACTTTCTCTATGTATATTTCAAATATTCTATAGAATACAGAATTGGCATATGGGTTTGGAAGCTTTTTGTGATTTTGGTGCACACTGCACCCACAGTAGGTTCTATGTTATAGCGTTTTCTTGCTTTAGATTGTGGATGGTACAGTCAATCTCTTAAATTGTTGAAATTGAGACTTTTTACTTGTCAGTTATGTTTTCAGTTTTCTATAAAAAATGAATTTTCTTTGTAGGCCCTCCTGGATCTGGAAAGGGCACCCAGTCACCGATTATCAAAGATGAGTACTGTTTGTGCCACTTGGCTACTGGTGACATGCTAAGAGCTGCTGTTGCTGCTAAAACGCCTCTTGGAATCAAAGCAAAAAAGGCCATGGAGAGTGTATGTGTTTGCTGTATATATGCATATAAGTTATAGAAAGACACATATTTCTTCGTACTTACTTTCGAATCTGTCGTTCCTTAGGGACAACTTGTTTCTGATGATTTAGTTGTGGGGATTATTGATGAAGCGCTGAAGAAGCCTTCTTGTAAAAAAGGTTTCATTCTTGATGGATTCCCTAGGACGGTGGTCCAGGCACAAAATTCACATTTAAATTTGAACGTGATTACGAGCCTGGTATGGGATAGGTTCGTATAATAATACAATTGAGTTTCTTTAATTTCATTAAATTCACATTTAAATTTGAACGTGATTATAAATCTTTGCCATGCAGCTGATGAGATGCTTGAAAAGAGAGGTGCTAAAGTTGACAAAGTTCTTAACTTTGCAATTGATGATGCAATCCTGGAGGAAAGGATTACTGGTCGTTGGATCCATCCTTCTAGTGGTCGGAGTTCCACTCAAAATTTGCACCTCCTAAAGTTCCTGGCATAGACGATGTAAGATTCTCATTCGTTAGAACTGTGAAAGCGTTTGTACACAATGCATTCGTAAAGAGTGTTAGCAGTTGGAATTTGTGGGACTATTTCGTTGATGTGTGTAATTTAAGGATAACGAGATTACTAAGTTGTTGAAACCAAATAACCCAACTATAAAAGGAAAAAAAGAAACAGAAATCTGATACGTGTTAGTTTTTAAATAAATTATAGCTGATGTTTGACATGGTGTTAAATTACACCCGTAGGTTGACTTTTTTTACTTTTTGTAGTTGTTAAGACGGTCCATTTAAGTTATGTCTTATGGTCTGATTATTTCTCAACTTCTTGAAGGTCACTGGAGAACCTTTGATTCAACGTAAAGATGACACTGCAGCTGTTCTGAAGTCGAGACTGGAAGCATTCCATAAGCAAACGGAGCCGGTAAGCTCTCTAAACTTTTGGAATCGTCAATATATCATTTTAGTCGTAATATAGTGGGTATACTTTTTGCTTTTAAGTGTACAAGTTACATATCTTCAAAATTGATTTACGTCAAACAAATTTGATCACATGAGTTGACATTGGGGCGGTTTTATTTGTTTCAAATGCCTCTGATCATAAGTGATCAAGTTAAGGCATTAGAATCACCAATGGTCTTTGCGTGAACAGACCCCCTGCTCCAAAATGATAGAACCGATATGAGTCCCTCCTAACAATAATAGACCGACTGCAAATCTTAGAAACATACTTTATCCATTTATGGCAATCATTGCACACACGTAAATAACCATTTCTAATTGAAGATTTACTTATACAGCCAACTCTCTTAACAATCCTCGGTCCTAACATTGTGAGCTACTGAGCCCTTCGCCAAGTATATTCAGCTGCATCACAGGGTGCAAGTGCTACTGTGCAACCGCCTGGCATGTTGAGCTAGCATCATTGTGCAAACCCTTGCTTGTTGTCCACATTGGAGGACCTATCCGTGAGTATATCTTTCTATTTGTTATATTATTTGACACATGTTTTCTTAGAAATGGCCAATTTGGTCAGGTTTGCTCAATTCGTTTTCTCTTTAGCCAAAATTTTATTTATCTATTTGGTCCGTTTTAGATAAATCATAACTCAGATTAACCCAATCATAACATGGATTTATTATCCAGTGCCCAAGTTCAAGATCTTTCTAAATGGAGAATGATGTTATTCGTTATTGTGCATCACTCCATCACTGTAGAGGAATCCACAAATAACATGAACACGTTGATGATTGAACATTCAGACCCTTATGCGAGCCGGTTTAGATAAATGAAACATTTTGTCATTAGTATCATTTATATGGTTTTTAGTTGTTTCCTGTTCTTATTAACTTAACTGTTATCTTATATAGTAAGTACCAAGTAGTAATCAACTAATCATTATGTATAACCCGAATTATCTGTTTTGGTATGTCTGAGTAAACAGTCTCGGTTGCGGGTTTGATTTTTTTTCTTTCTTCCTTGATGACAAACTCCAAACATGTAGGCTTATCAATGAAGCAACATGATGAGAGAATTTAATAGGAGTTCATCAGTTTGATGTTTGGATATAAGTGTGAAAACAAGAGCATATTGAGAAAATCCCACATCGGCTGAGTGACTAAAGTGAAAAGGATGGGAGGTTGTATAAAATGGGAAAGATGGTATTGAAATAGGTACTTACCTGGATGGGGTCTATGAGTGATCAAAAAGGCTCATGGCCTAGGTTGGTGACCTCCATTGCACTTTGGAGGGGTGCCACCCTAAGATCGGCCCAAGTGGTCGAGTCTACATCGTAATTTGTTGCTGTGGGGGCCTGCGTTCGCGCGGCCCCTGCCCATTTCTTTAGTTTTAATTTCTTTTTTAGTTTCAATTTCTTTGTCTTGGGTTCTTGGTTGTTGGTCTGATGTCAATTGCCACACATTTAAGCCAACCTATTGTAACCTGTAGCTGCACCCATGGGTGAAACTCTGCTTACCGACAAAGCAGAGCTGACTTGAATCTTATGAAAGGGAAGTACCTCTTTTCTTAGTTGTGTGTATGCGTGTGCTGTGAAGTTGCAAACTTTAAATAGCTATAATCAAATAATCAATAATGCAGAAAAGCAAATCATGTCAATAAATTACCTACAATCAACTTGGTGGGAAGCATTTGAGCTTTAAAGCAACGGAAGGTCGAATAAGAGTTGGTCCATCAATGATCTTAGTTGCTCTTTCACTTCAGCATCTTGAAATCAATATCTCATATACTTTGTACTTATGATGTCAGTTAAGTTAATCAAATACCTCATTTACTTTATAGTTAAATCTTTTAGCATACTCAATTTGTTCGGGAGAAAGGACCAGTAAGGTTCCAATTGATCCGAACTGGGCTTGAGCTTGACTTAAAGACGATTCAAATTGGGGCTGAGTTCAAGTGTAAAACACGAATATGTGATGAGAATAAATAACACTATAAGCAATATTATAACTAAGACGTATCAGATTTCGGTTTCCTTTTTACCTTTTTAGTTGGGTTTATTTGGGTTCAACGTTAATAATCTCGTTATCCTCGAAGTTACACACAGCAACAAAATAGTTCAACAAATTCCATCAGCTAACACTCTTTTTAGATACATTTTGCGTAAATGGTTTCTTCATTCTAACAATCGAAAAAACATTAAAATCTTACGTCATCTATGCCAGGAACTTTGGAGGTGTAGGTTCCAACTTTGAGAACCACAGTCTTGCAGGTTCCTCTTCAGGTAGGCGTCCAAGCTTGTTCAGATAAAGACGTCTTTAGACTTTTTGCTTGAGTTAAAGTAATGAGATGTGTCCCACTGCATTACGAAACTAATCAATTCTATTTTGAATGTTTCCGACAACATCAAATTGCATAGTTTTTGGGTGGATTTATCATCTCATATATAACGAATGCTTCAAAGCTGTCATCAATTAAACGTATAAGTGGATATTTGTATAGCTATCAACTCACCAGCGCTCTAGGAGTCTATGTACCCATGATCCGTTGCACCCTTACCAAGCTTGAAATGTTAAGGATTCAAACTCTCAAAAATAGCTGCACCTTAATCAACAACAAAATAAAGTTTATAAAGAAAGAACAAAAGCTTTTGCCTAGATCCCACATCGCCTGCGAAAGAAACTTATTACCTGTTTATATAGACCCTTTGGAAGCAAAATGTTTGCCGAGCTCTGTAACGCGAGCTTGTGACTCGAGTGAGGGCATCAAAGTGGGTTGGACATTGATCGAGCCAAACTGATTGGGTCAAGTTGTTGCAATATCTGGCTTGCCCGTTCCAAGTCGAGAGTTGGATCATGGGGCTTGAGCTTCCTGGTTCCTAGAGTAGAGGGCAATGCGTTAGGCTGGTCTCACAGAGCTGCGAATACTTCTCGCTCTTGACAGTGGAAGGATAACGAGTCGGTGCACCCTTGGCTCAAAAAACCCGCTTGGTTCCCTCTAATGAACATCCATTTTTTGTTATTTTAATGCCAATCTGTTTGTCATGACATCTGCTTTGCAACTATTTTATTGTTTCACAGAGCTGCGAAACTTTATTGTTATGACTGGAACTACTTTTGGTTATTGTAAACAAATATATCAATCTGTTTAGCACTTCTATGATTTTATCTCGAGGGACTCGCGCATTAAGCAAAATTACAAAACACTTTGTTAGGCGAGGTGACCATGTTTTGGTTCTCGTCCAAGAGTTTATGGTACACACAGTCAAGTATCATATAATCAACTATGCCTAATCTAAGTTTGATGCATCCGAGTAGTTTATTTCTGAAGTTTCAGTGAATTTATTACGTCAGTTTCAGAGTGCTACCACAGCTTTGCGAAACAGAATCATGTTTATTACCCTTGTATAAAATTTGTCTAGTGACTTTGATAGTTTGACCCCTTCTCAAGTGGTTCTAGCAATTAGAGAAATCATCTGACACAATGATCTTTATCCATCTTTGTGGAATTTTCCGCAATATTCTTTTGCCAATGAAAACATGTTACCATTTATAAACATCCTTAGTTTACTAAGCTTGAAGTGTTAGCATTCTAATAGTCTCAGATAATATCTAGAATATGCGGAAGCCATGATCAACACAAATCTTGCCGCTGATTTCCTTAGTTACTTGGTGAAAGAGAAATGTCTTGGCAGACAAGGGTGGTTAAACTATTGCTGCATAGTAGAGTATTCGTGTTTCTGATGTAAATATCTAACCAGGATTCATTCCAAACACGATATATAGTGTGTATCGTTTGGTACCATTTATGGTTGCATTTGTTGTAATAGTATATTGTGACCCGTCTCATGAAATTGAACTTTATTAAACACTGTTAATGACGAGTCTGCGATGAAACCAACTTTGAGAACCTTCGTCTTGTAGGTCCCTCGTTGGGTAGGCGTCCAAGTCTTTTCAGTTAAATATATGAGATGGTCCCACTATGCATTACGAAACCAATCAGTTCCATTTTGAAGGTTTTGGGCTTTTGGCTAACAGCACCTAGCACACTGAGAATCAGGCTGTTTTGGTTATTGTTCAAGGGATCATGGGACACAAACATTCAAGTTTCCTAGGATCCGACTAAAGTATTTCAAAACATTCATATACTGTTTTCTAATATCAGTTTTTCTGTTTTAGTTATTGGCTTTTGACCATAATTTCGTTATATCTATGTTCGTGTTTTTTTTTGTTGTTGCAAATTGTCCCACGTTGGTTGGCGACTGAAATAAAACTAAGTTCTCGTCGAGTTAGTTCCCCAGTCATTCTTTGTTTTCATCAGGAAAAATGATAATGTCCCACTTTGGTTGGCGAATGTAATGAAAGTGAGTTTATAAATACAAGTAATCTTAGAAGATTCAAGTTTTAACATGTTTCAGAATTTTGTTGAGTTTAGAGTTAGATTTTCAGAATGGTTGAGCTCAGAGTTGAGAATGTACACGTATAATGATATATATACACAGTAAAGTATTACCTCTAAGTAGCCATATACCGTCAAATCGTTGATCCCAATCCACCAAGAGAAGAACTTATCACTAGTTTATATACCGCCTATAAACAGTTAAGTTCGTCCCTTCGGGGACATCGATAAAATTGGAACAATACAGAGAAGATAGCATGGACCCTGCGCAAGGATGACGAGCACAAATCGAGAAATGGTCCAAAATTTTTCTAACCCGTTTTCGCGCTTCACGAGAACTCTAAACTATGAGCCAAACTTATTTTATCTTCAAGTCAACCAGAGCCGATCCAATTTGACTTTTTATCTAGCCCGTCTGATCAATCCGTTTGGCCACCTTAAAAAACGTGTACCAATTGATACTTCATTTTCCAAATCTTTTTAGCCTGAGCCAGTTTCACCATTTTCTTCATGGCATGACCATTTTGTAACAAAGTACTTTGATTTTGCAATATGGTCCATTTTAAAAAAACTGGACATGGTTCTTATCAAACACAGATGGGTCAGGGCTAGTTGTGTATACAGGCGTGTGTTGTGCAGTTGCAAACTTTAAATAGCTATGATCAAATAACACAGAAAAGAAAATTATGTCAATAAATGTACCTACAATCAAATTGGTGGGAAGCATTTGAGCTTTAAAGTAATGGAAGGCCATATACGAGTTGGTCCATCAATGATCTTAGTTGCTCTTTCACTTCAGCATCTTGCAATCAATATCTCGTATACTTTATACTTATGGTATCAGTTAAATTAATCAATACCTCATACACTTTATAGTTAAATCTTTTAACATACTCGATTTGGTCGTTAGAGATGCATAAATCCAAATTCACCCATTTGTTTATAAATGCGTAAAAATTTGTCACCTCTACTCTATATATGCGGGAGCAAAGGACCAGTAAGGTTGCAATTGATCCGAACTGGCTTGAGCTTGATTTAAAGACGATTGAAAATGGGGCTGAGTTCAAGTGTAAAACACGAATATGTGATGAGAACCCATATCAAAATGGGGCTTGACTTTATAGTTAAATCTTTGCATATGGCCATTTTGGTTAGCTCGAACTGGAAATCAATATAAGTTTCATTGGATTGCAATATAAAGAGGAGAACCATTTTGAATCGAAGTACTTCGAATTTTTAACTGTGGTCTAGGGACATGTTTTGGTCGCGCACATAGACATTACAACTTTTATACCGGAGTTGTTTTGGCCTCTTGCATATACAAGTTTCACTTATATCCAAACAAAGCATATTTGTCAAGGATTATATAGAAGCTGTTAAAGGGATTTGGATTTGAGTCATTTTAGCCTTAATGTACAGACACTATGAAACAACCCAAAACGAGTCACTTCTGCCTAAAATCGATGAAGTTGCCACCTCAAAATTACGCATATTGACCAGTGGCCATACAGAAATTTGGTTGTGTAATACGCATAAATTCCTTAAATGTAACATTCATCATCTTGCCGCCCGGAAAGAATGCCTATGACGTCATAGACACGTTAGTGCCCGGGGACAAAGAAGGTAACTTTTTTGGATCTTTTTAAGGAGTAAAATTAATAGAGAAAACAAAAATCACAATGTGGCTGTAGTTTAGTGGTAAGAATTCCACGTTGTGGCCGTGGAGACCTGGGCTCGAATCCCAGCAGCCACACATCAACTTTTTATTTATGTTTCAGTACTTCCAATTTGTAAAACTAATAAAAATGAACGTTATATAATTGGATCCTGCAACTATCTTTTGAGACTTATAAAGATAAGAACTGAAGTACTTTTTCAGAAAATGCAACTATCTTTTGAGACTTATAAAGATAAGAACTGAAGTACTATTTCAAAAGATGTTCATATAGACAAATTTGATCGAGTGATAACTTATTACTGCTGGTTTCAAAAAGAGTAGCTCTTGGTGGTATTGCGATAATCAGCTACTCTGAGAGCTTCTTCAATAAGTTTAAGGGCTTTATCCAACCCCACGCTAACGAGTCGATGAGTTCTCGGTCAGCATCAATGGTCTGTGTTTCCGACAACCGCTCGAATGGGAAGTTGTGTTTTGGTTAAGGAATATTGGTCTGTCTGGGATCGCCCAAAGGCGAAAGAGGTTGTAACGGTCGTCGAGATATGAGGACAGTGGCCAGAGGGTGAGTTAGAACGTGGAATTCGAGCCCAGGTCTCCACATGGTTAGTTTTGGGTGTTTTATCCCACATTGCTCGGGTACGGGAAATTAAGAGTGCAGAAGGTTATATGAGCCTTTAAATGGTAATGTGTGTATAATAAAACTAATGCATAAAAAGATACTGCAAACTGATGTTCCTAATGCTGGATGAACAAAAACCAATTGACTATCCCACATCGTTGTAAGGGGTGAAATGAAGTCATTTTGAAGAGTTATAAATAGAATGCATATGCCTAGCATTGAAACTTGCCTTAAACTAATGAGTAAGGAAAACAAAGCGAGCGGTGAGAGCCGGTCGCCGCGCAACTCATAATAAAACTTTGGTTTTAATTTCAGCGCGAAGAATTTATGGAGGGGTCATAGGCTGGCCGAGTGTTGACGCTGCTTACTTTGCAGAACTCACTTGTGCGGGCCTCCCGACAACCCACCCCCAATTCACTTAGTTTCAAATATTTAACCTGGTTCTCTTTCTATCAGTGTTATCTTTACGATAGATATTCTTTGATAGAAGACAGCTCCACTATGAAATTAAACATTTTGTATGAACAGAACACTTGTCTTTACATGTTTTTTATAATTTTCTATATTCTTTTGCGTTTTGTTGTCACTTGAATAGATTACATCAACAAAAACTAGATACCGAAAAACCATTCTAAAATCTAATGTCTATACATTTCAAGCTCAGGTTATGTTACTTGAAGTGGTTTTTCTAAAATCTAATGTCTATACATTTCAAGCTCAGGTTATGTTACTTGAAGGTACAACAACGATAACTAGTATGGTCATCAGTTCATCACGACAAAGCTTCATATTGCATTTGTCTTTTATCTTAGACTTAATCTTAGCAAACACTTGCTCCCTTTGGGGGTGATTTGCATATACCATCCAAAGTGCAAGACTAAGCATTATTCCTACAGAAACAAGGACTAAACCTGCGTTGACCAGATGAAGATGGCGTTGTAATGGCGACAATGGCTGGAAGTGATGGTTGTGAATGTTTCCCGAACAAAATTGCAGTCTCGGAAGCTGAGTAATGGTGGTGTGTAGTGCTGGAGGGCGTAGCCGTAGCTGATGTTTACTGCTCCGGTTAGTTGTCTTTCTGTCTATCTAGCATATGGTTTCCTGTTCTTGTCTTTCTGTCTATCTAGCAGCATGTGCTGTCCGGATTGTGTCAATTGGAGATATAGGCCAACATCAACTTAACAATCGGAAACAAAAATTACATAAAATAAAGACAATGGTTACTTGGAATGGATGTTTTAGGAAGCCAAAGATTATACAGATGCAATGTGAATGTGCAACTAGAGGTCACACTAAATATGTGATCCGAAAGGACAGATGAGATTATTGCTAGCCAATGCTATTCTGACTTTGACACTTTGTCGTAGAGCCTCCTGAATGTCCTCGACCAACCCAATCCCGCTACTCTTTTTTTTTTTTCATTTTAAAATCACCAACATTAGTAGCAGTTGTAACTTCCAACATTTTTAACTTCACTATATTATATCCTCAATATTGTTTGAAAATACGTCTGAGGGGGTAAAGGGAAGCAGCGGGTACATTCTGGTTACGACGATTTCAAAACGTAATACATTTTATTATAGTTACATTTGCCTCAAAAAGAAGCTATAAGTAATCAGTTTCATAACATAATATAGTTGAAGTCACATGTTCAAGAATTGAAGCAGATAAGTTTTACAAAAGTTAGCCTGTATCCCACATCAGTCAGTGAAGTAAACATACATGTAAGAGTTGAGTATAAAAACAAAGGCATGTGAATGTAGCAAGCATACCTTTCTCGGCCTTTTGGCTAAGATCAAGTGTAGTATCTGTTCTTATCAGTTTAATATATGATATGTGAGCCATCGGCTCACTCGATATTAATCTTATTTTTTATGGGGGAAGAACCCACCACAGTAGCTTGCTGCTGGGGTTCTTCACGTGTCGCCTTGGTGTTGCACTATTGCCTAGGCTTGGCGCACCCCTCCAATTACTAGTTCAATGTTTTTAAGTTGCAGAGAACTAATTTCCACTAATTGTGTTTTTGACTTCTTCCCCTTTTATATTCTGTTTCTGAAAAGTCCCGAATCTGGCCGATATTTATGTTTCAGACGTGACACATATGGGACTATTGGATTACAAGAAACATGATACGATTATGAAATCTGTATATGTTTTTTGACTAAATTTTTTTTATCGTTCCATAAAGATTTTATGATACTCTTCACATCAGATTATATGGGGTGCTTGTTAAAGAACATATATTAGCTAATAATATTTTGGCTTATATTTCATAAGCTCACTTGTTTGTGCTTATTATATAGTTTATGAACTTCTTTATCTTTTTAAGTTATAATAACTTCATACACTAGAAAATAATCCAAAAACATGGGATTATGATGTATAAGCGGAAATCATATAAACTCATACATAAGCTTAAATTACCTGTCCTTCTTGGTCATTTTGCCATCATATGCTCGTGAGCGAAATTCAACACTATTTAAGGTGTGTTTTGAATATAAATCCTAGTCCTCTATAGAAAGATGCTAACCAATTTCAAAGAAGGAAAAACCCAACCCAGGTGTTTAAATACAAAGAGAGCTCAGTCACATTTTGTTACTTTGATTGCTTTTACCATCGTTTTGGCCAGAGGTGGCAAAGTGGTGGTTTGTACAGGTTGGGTAACGGGTCAAAATGGTCGTTTTGATCTGAAACATTCTTGTGTCCATTTTTAAGAATTGCTTACATAATTTCAAATTTGTTACATTTAATCGTATCGATGTGACTCCTACAATCAGCACTGATCTTGCAGCTAGTTTCTTCCATCATTTGTGGTCAGTAAGTTGATTGCTTTTATCATCATTTTGGTCAAAGGTAGCAAAATGGTTGTTTGTGCAGGTTGAGTAACGGGTCAAAATGGTCGTTTTGATCTGAAACATTCTTGTGCCCATTTTTAAGAATTGCTTACATCATTTCAAATTTTTTGCATTTGATTTAACATGACCCGTTTGACCATTTTTTTTTCTCTAACTCTTACCTTTTGATTTTTCGCATTTCAGCATTTGACGTTATAACGATAATACGTAACCTACATCAGTCCATTGATAAGCAAGTATGCTACGAGTTGTCGCAAGCTCATCAAATAAGCTTTAGGTTGGTAAATGAGCTTATAAACTTGTCAGTTAGCTCTTAGCCCATGAATAAGTTATGAGCTCTCGTGAAATGCGAAAACGATTGAGAAAAAAATTTGGACCATTTCTCGATTTGTGCGTGTCATCCTTGCGCAGGGGCCATGCTAATCTTCTCTGTATCGTTCCAATTTTATCGGATGTCCCCGAAGGGACGATGTTAGGGAACTTTCATGGGTATATAAAGCGGCTATATGTTCATATTCTGGTCGATGTGGGATAAATATGACAACAACATCTAATTATATTATCAACTTATTACTTTTGGACTTGTTTCATTGAACTTGAACTTATATTGAGTTCCAGTTCGAGCTAACCAACCTGGCTATATATAATGAGCAAATACATATAGTATTATCGTGAAAATATATTTTGATAAACTTGTATGAACGAGTTCAAACTTATATATGGTGAAGTTTTGTTCTAACTTGTATGACATTTGAAATGGGTTCTAATCACATATTCCTATTTTACACTTGAACTCAACCCCATTTTGAAGCATCTTAGGTCAAGATCAAGCCCAGTTCGGATCAATTGCAACCTTAGTGGTCCTGCATATAGAGGTGTCAATTTTTTACGCATTTATAAACAAATGGGTGAATTTGGTTTTATGTATCTCTAACGACCAAATGGCGTATGCTAAAAGATTTAACTATAAATGTATATGAGGTATTCATTAATTTAACTGAGTACAAAGTACATGAAATATTGATTGCAAGATGCTGAAGTGAAACAACAACTAAGATCATTATTTGACCAACTCGTATTCGACCTTCCTTTACTTTAAAGCTCAAATGCTTCCCACCAAGTTGATTGCAGGTAGTTTGTTTACATGATTTGATTTTCTGCATTATTTGATCGTGGCTATTTAAAGTTTGCAACTGCACAGCACACACCCGTATACACAACTAGCCCTGACCCATCTGCGTTTCATAAGAAGCCAGCCCAGTTTGTTGAAATGGACCAGCAAAGTGAATTAGCGCTGATTCCAGCCAATTCGATTCTTTGCAATCATCTAGTAAATTTGCTGCATACCATATTAATTATTAGCTGAACAAAACATTTTAGTGAATTTGCATAACAGTGGAAAGAAGTGATCAGCACTGATGAAAGCTGTATCTACAAGAGACCAAAACAACTCCGCTATAAAAAGTTGCGATGTCTATGTGCATGACGGAAACATGTCCCTAGACCATACTGAAAAATCAAAGTACTCAGATACAAAATAGTTCATGGCTTCATGTCATGAAGAAAATGGTGAAATGGGCTCGGGCTAAAAAGATTGGAAAAAGAAGTATCAATTGGTCAAGCCAACCTGACATGTCTCCCAAATCAGACTTACATTTCTCCACCCTTTTATTATTTCTTTAAAGAAACACTTCATGGTATAGCATATTGCTTATCGACGTGCAACACTTTCTTGGTTTGGGACTGAAGGTTATTGATTACTACAGCCATAAGAAAACCGTTTCAAATACTCATGCAGAGAAACCACCACAAGAGGTCACAGCTGAGGCCCAAAAAGTGCTTTCGTGAGACATTGCAACACTTCTCCGTATAGTGTTATGTACTGGATCAAACATTTGTGGATTAGGTTTTTTTGTTTTTTTCCTTGTTTTTTTGTATTTGAACTCAATATGCTGTATTATTAGATCAATGACATGTAGGAACAACTTAATCTTGTGATCGGAGTCCAAAAATAAACACCAAGGACTTTTTGATGAACAATTGTTCGTTGCAGAAGCTGTTTAGACTTCCCATTATGCCGGCCCCTTCATTTTGAAGTAAGAGTTTATATTTACGCTGGCCCGTTCATTGGCTTTTACAAAGGTTGAAAGGATGGTATACTGAACAGGACGATCAACGGTTCACATGTAATTGTTTGGCCATAATAATTGGTTGGAACCCTTCAATCAAGAAAATACCTCTTAAAAAACTAGGCGAAAGTCACTTGACGCAGCAAGCACACGGTATTCTTTAGTAAAAGACTATTGGCTGAGAGCCTTTTTGTATCCCTGCCTGCTTGTGTCTTGATTCATCATATGTTTATGGGTATGAAACATATGACAACTCAAACCATCCTTGAATCTAAACAGCTTAATATGATAAATCAAAGTGTATTGTTACAGAATTTATGGATGTTTGAGAAGATGGTTTTCGGGAGGTTGATGGCATCACTGAAAGCAAAACTATGGTCTTTGAAGATGAAGAAAGCGAAAGCACGAGAATTGAAAAAGCAAGAAAACCACGGGATTCGAGCCCAGGTCTCCACGGCCACAACGTGGAATTCTAACCACTAAACTACAGCCACATTTTTATTTTTGTTTTCTCTATTAATTTTATATTCCTTAAGAAGATCCAAAAAAGTTACCATCGTTATCCCCGCGCACTAAGGTGTCTATGACGTCATAGGCATTCTTTCCGGGCAAGATGATGAATATGACATTTCAGAAACTAATCCACATATTACACAACCAAATTTCAGAAATTTATGTGTTATTTGAAGGTGGCAACTTCAACCATTTTACATAGAAGTGGGTCGTTTTGGGTTGTTTCATAGTGTCTATAACTAAGGCTAATAATGACTCAAATCCATAACCTTTTAACAGCTTCTATATGATCCTTGACAAGATCCATTTTACAAATATGTTTTGTTAGGATATAGGTTTCTATCAGTTAAGCCCAAAACCAGCCAACTAAAAAAAGCTTCGACTAAAATTGGTTGGAGCTCTTCAATAAAGAAGAGACTCTCCAAAAATTGGCGTATGCCACTTAATGCAGCGTGCACACGGTATTCTTTAGTAAAAGGCGAAAGAATAGTTCGCTTTGTGCTCAATGCATGGCTGCGTGCCTTTCAACATACACACCTGCTTTGCTTTTATAATCACTCTAGACCTTCTGTTTCTATCAATTAGCCGATGTGGGACTAATCCCAAATCCACAATGCAATTGCTTCACACATACTTATAGCATTTTTTTTCCCCCTCTTTTTTATTTTGTCCTGCACATTGAGTTTTCACGAAACAGTTTGAGCTCAAACTTGACATTACGTGGTTCAAGAAAGGTTCCATTTTATTTTTTTTAATATTATTTTTGTAACAAAAAGCTTACATTTCCAAAAAGACTTGTTGAAGGAAAACCCTATTGACGTTATTTATCTTAGGTTGTGGATCAGCATATATAATAATCTCGTTATTGGGGAACAAAAGTGTTGCTTAATATAATTATAATGGAAATGAATCAAAGATGAGCACTGTCCGTGCCACTTGGCTACTGGTGATATGCTAAGAGCTGCTGTTGTTGCTGCTAAGACGCCTCTTGGAGTCAAAGCTAAAGAGGCCATGGACAATGTATGTGCTTGCTGTATAAATGCATATAGTTTATAGAAAGAGGCATATTTTGTTATACTCATTCCTTAGGGACGACTTGTTTCTGATGACTTAGTTGTGGGGATTATTAATTGAACGAAACATTTGAGTGAATTTGCAAAACAGTGGAAAGAAGTGATCAGCAATGATGAAATCTGTATCCGCAAGAGACCAAAACAACTCCAGCATAAAAGTTGTAATGTCTATGTGCACGACCAAAACATGTCCCTAGACCATACTACAAAATCAAAGTACTACGATACAAAATGGAAAGAAGTGATCAGCACTCCCCTAGAGACCAAAACAACTCCAGCATAAAAGTTGTGATGTCTATGTGCACGAACAAAACATATTAACGGTTTAACTGAAAAGACGTGGACGCCTACCCAACGAGGAACCTACAAGACTAAGGTTCTCAAAGTTGGTTTCATCGCAGACTCGTCATTAACAGTTGTTTGATAAAGTTCAATTTCATGAGACGGGTCACAATATACCATTACAAGAAAAGCAAATGCATAAATGTTACCAAACGATACACAATATATATCGTGTTTGGAATGAATCCTGGTTAGATATTTACATCAGAAACATGAATACTCTACTACGCAGCAAGTAACTAATCAAATCAGCAGCAAGATTTGTGCTGATCATGGCTTCCGCATATTCTAGATATTATCTGAGAGTATTAGAATGCTAACAATTCAAGCTTAGTAAACTAAGGATGTTTATAAACGGTAACATGTTTTCTTTGGCAAAAGAATATGGCGGAAAATTCCACAAAGATGGATAATGATCATTGTGTCAGATGGTTTCTCTAATCGCTAAAACCACTTGAGCAGGGGTCAAACTATCATGAAACTTGCAAGATGACTCTTGACATGGTTTACACATGTGATACAGCCGTAGACTCATGGCTGAGTAGTTGTAGATGATATTTTTATGTGCAATATGAGATTTTTTTGAGGTGGCAAATTCGACCCACATTACTTCTATACGGGGTCGACTTAATTTATCTACTTTATTTGAAAGTAAGAAATAAGAACATTGAAGGATACAAAATTTGACTGAACAAAACAAGAAATTTCACTAAAAGAAACTCTGAAAGTAAGAAATAGGAACATTGAAGAAACACTGGATAGTTAAATCTCCACACTTTACTTAAAAACCAGATTACAAATCTGATCCATGTCAAATCTTTTATTCATCCTGCAACCTTGCTGCAATAAGCTCTACCATTATCATGCTGAATATCACGAGACTTCACATAAAATAAGTCAGAGCGTCCATTTCGAATCCCAGCTTTTACAGGTGGAGGTATATACACCCGCTGCTCTTGCTGTCTAGGAGCCATCACTCTAGTTGAACAGATCATCATGGACGTCAACTTTTCAGCAGTGTCAAAAACGCCTCCATCCTTTTCCGTCAATCCAGTTGTATTGTACTTTCCAATAGGTTGGTAATTTGGTTGTCTAGCAGTAGTCTGGTGAATATTTTCGTTCTTAACTTGATGATTCACTTCTATTTTATGATGCATCCATGTGGTTACGAATGCAGGTACTTCCACAGATGGAATAACATTGTTGACGGGCTTCACATTGGTCAAAAGGCCAGAATATCCAGGTGTGTAGTTCTGCTCTATAGCTCCCTTTCCATTTAAGCCAACAGTTGACATCCTAGCGGTAGCAGCCTTATGCTGAAGGGATGGAGGAATATAGTAACAACTCTGAAAGAAAGGATGCTTTAGGGCTTCCACAGCTGTTGGCCTCTTGCATGGGTCCCAAGAACAAAGAGCACTAATCAAATTGACTGCTTCCTTGCTTGCAGATGGTATAAGCGCAGAAAGATTTACACCAGCAACCTCTGGAAACTGATATCCGATTTTACTTGCACGTTCAACTCCCTCGCACCATGTAAATTCTGTAGGGTTTAATCCCTACAATCCTGGTTATCTAGATGTGGAATAATACGATCCCGAAGAACACACACACACAGCAGAATCGACAGAAAAGCGACGCCCACAAGGTAAATCCCTAATCGTTCCCGATTAGTTTTATTGAAAGAATGACGTAATTGGTTTGTTCCCCCTCACCTCCTTTTATAGAGATGAGGGGGAACCGACTATAACAAGTCCTACGGGTCGGGTTGGGCTTAGACATTGTCAACCGACCTTTATTCATAGCTATTAGGAAACTAGGCTATTCGACACTATCCCTAGACACGACTTAGGCGAATATCATGACTAAACATAACAATAATTTCCACCTTAGGCATATATTAGCCTATCCCAACACTCAGCAATTCCAGGCAGTGTTGTAACTTGCGTCCAGGTACCACCTTCGTCAAGGCATCCGCAGCATTGTGTTCAGTACCCACCTTCAGAACTTCAACCGTCTTTGCTTCTAAGACTTCTCTGATAAAGTGATAACGCACATTAATGTGCTTAGTCCTTTCATGAAAAACATGATTCCGCGATAAGTGAATCACGCCCTGATTATCACGATTAACTGCAACAGTGTTGAGCTTCACGCCCAACTCTTCCAAGAGTCCCCTTAGACAAATAGCTTCCTTCACAGCCTCCGTAAGGGCCATATACTCTGCCTCTTGCCTCTGTAGTTGAAAGAGCCACCACGTGTTGTAGCGTTGCTTTCCAGCTTCCAACACATCCCTGTACTAAAAATGCGTAACCAGTGAGAGACCTATCCTTATCCGGATCCTTGGCGTAGTCTGAATCAACAAAACCTGTTACGTCCACATGGTTGCCACCATTTTCCCCATACACCAAACCTACGTTTACAGTGCCCTGCAAATATTTCATAATCCACTTCACTGCTTTCCAATGGAGTTTACCCGGATTCGCCAAATATCTGCTAACTACACTTACTGCATACGCTATGTCTGGCCTCGTGCACACCATCAAGTACATTAAGCTCCCAACCGCATTTGAATATGGCACCCTACTCATTCTTTCAACATCACAATCCCTAACTGGGAAATCTTTCAACGACAGCTTGAATTGCCCATCCAGTGGTGTCTGAACCGACTTCCCATTGTCCATTCTAAACCTTTTTAAAACTTTAGAAACGTACCCGGATTGTGACACCCTCAGAATCTTGCGACTCCGATCCCTGACGATCTTCATACCAAGAATCTTCTTTGCTTCCCCGAGCTCTTTCATGTCGAACTCCCTTTTAAGCAAAGACTTGGTAGCCGCGATCTCAGCCTTGCTTTTACAAGCAATCAGCATATCGTCTACATATAACAATAGATAGATATACTCCCTTGGTGAATAACTTCTGTAATATACGCAGCTGTCGTAACTGCTACGCTTAAACCCATTGCTCAGCATATACTCATCGAACCTCTTGTACCATTGCCTAGGTGACTGCTTCAAACCATAAAGAGATTTCTTTAACAAACATACTTTGTTACCTTGTTCAAATCCCGGTGGTTGCCTCATGTAGATCACTTCTTCAAGATTTCCATGTAAAAATGCCGTTTTTACATCAAGCTGCTCTAGCTCATAATCTTTACACGCAGTCAATGTAAGTATAACCCGAATAGATGTGTGTCGAACTACCGGCGAAAATACTTCATTGTAATCAATACCTTCCCTTTGTGTGAATCCACGAGCTACCAACCTTGCCTTGTACCTAGGCTTTTGAACACCTTCAATCCCTTCCTTTATTTTGTACAGCCATTTGCAGCTCACCAGCTTTTGCCCAGCTGGATGATCTACTAACACCCAGGTCTTGTTCTTCTTCAGAGAATCCATCTCTTCTTTCATAGCAGCTTTCCACTTAGAACTGTCTTCACAAGCAACTGCTTCCTGGTATGTCAATGGCTCATGAGTATCTTCTTCCTCTGCTACAGCAAACGCGTAAGCAACCATATTACTCTCATCCCGAAACCTTGCCGGTTTCGTTCTTGTCCTTGGCTCTCTATCCCGAACCAATTGATAATCTGTGAGATCCGGTGGATGATCAATTTCTTGAACCCCTGCACCTTCATCATAGCCATCTTCCTGATCCGTCTGGTCAACCTGATCTGTCTGATCTTCCTGACCTGTTTGATCTTCATGACCTGTCTGGTCTTCCTCAAGCGTATGATTATTTAACCTCTGCAGTTCCACCTCAACCTGTAATTCCTCAACAGACTTATCTTTACATGCACCAGTATCCTTCAACGTGTCTTTGTACATGACACTTTCATTGAAGACCACGTTCCTGCTTGTGACTATTTTAGGTGATTCATTATCAAGCCTATATAGTCTGTATCCCTTCACACCTTCAGGATACCCCAAAAGAACGCATTTTACCGCTCTCGGCTCGAGCTTCCCTTGTTTAACGTGTGAATACGCGACACAGCCGAAAACTCTCAACATCTCATAATCACTAGGATGTCCCGACCACATCTCCATAGGTGTCTTCTTCTCAATCGCTGTCGATGGTAACCTATTTATAAGATATGCGGCCGTACATGTCACTTCCTCTCAGAAGGTCTTGGGCAATCCAGACTGTATTAATAAACAGCGTACCTTGTCCATGAGAGTTCTGTTCATTCGTTCTGCTAACCCATTCTGCTGCGGCGTCCTGGCAACTGTCAAATGTCTAGCAATCCCACTCTCAGTGCATAGCTGATTAAACTCCCGGTTATAGAACTCAAGACCATTATCCGTCCTAAGCTTCTTAACCGTCCTCCCAGTCTGATTTTCTACTAACTGCTTCCACTCTTTGAACTTTTCAAATGCTTCGTGTTTGAACCTGAGAACATAAACCCATACCCTCCTGGAATAATCATCAACTATAGATAAGAAATACCTCTTACCTCCCAATGATTCCACCTGAGACAGACCCCATAAGTCTGAATGAACATAGTCTATCACTCCCTGAGTAGTGTGCCTTCCTACACCGAAACGGACTCGATGTGACTTTCCTAGAACACAATTCTCACAAAAATAGAGCTTACCTAGACTCTTCTTGCCAAACAAACCCTGCTTTTCCAGCACGTGTAGTCCCGCCTCACTGATATGTCCCAGCCTTTTATGCCAAACCTGCACAAGACTGTCTTTTTCTTCAACACTAGCATTAAGCTCACCGGCCAATGCATGGCCATCCAAAGAGTACACACAGTTCTCCCTTCGGGTTCCAGATATAATAACCCTAGAACCATTAATCACCTTGACTTTGCCCGACTGCAATTTTACGGTATATCCCTCTTTTTCAAGAGTTCCCAGCGATATCAAGTTTCTTTTCAATTCAGGAATGTACCTGACATTGTGTAACACAAAACTTGACCCATCTTTTAGTTGTACCTTTACCTTGCCAATACCCCTGATCTTGCACTCCATGTTGTCTCCCAACAGTACGCTGCCCCCATCGCATTCCAGAAAATCAAAAAATACATCTAACCTGGGTGACATGTGATATGAACCTCCTGAATCCATGATCCAATCTTGCAGTCTTTCTGCACTCATCACCATCATCACCTCAGAATCGTCGTAAATCGAACCACTGGAGCTTGGTTGATCATCTTTCTTGACGTAACCTTTTGACTTCTTGCGATTATTCTTCGGATAGTCTCTTCTAAGTGCTCCTCAGATTGACAAATAAAGCATTTGAGTCTTCCACCTCGAGACTTCGATCTTGACTTTCCCTTTGACTAATGCGAATTCTTGCGATCAGTTCTTCCCCTCACGTATAACCCTTCACCATCATCCCCCTTCGCCTTGGACCTTTCTTTGATTTCCTTTGAATTTAGTGTGGCCATCACGTCCTCCAAAGTCAAAGCTTCCCGTCCATAAAGCAAGGTATCCACAAAGTGTTCGTATGATGCTGGTAAAGACGTGAGTAACAATAAAGCAAGATCTTCATCTTCGAATTTTACCTCAATATTTGCTAAATCAAGAACGATTTTGTTGAACTCATCAATATGCTCGGAAATCTTTCGTCCAGTCGGCATGTAAAATGTATACAACTTCTTCTTCAGGTACAACTTGTTGGCCAATGACTTTGTCATGTACAAAGACTCGAGCTTTGACCAAACCCCCGCTGCAGTCGTCTCCCCGGTAACCTCTCTCAGGACCTTGTTACCCAAACACAAAATCATGGCACTGTGAGCTTTCTTGTCAAGCTTAGATTTCTCTTCAGCTTCCATAGTCGCGGGTAAAACCTCTAGAGCTGCTTCGCATCCGTTCTGGATTAATAAAGCACGCATCTTGATTCTCCATAACCCGAAATCACCAGTTCCATCGAATTTCTCGATGTCAAACTTGGCTCCCGTCATTCTTTATCCTTTTGTTGATTTGATAAACCTTGTGAAAACCTCACAATCACAAACCGACAAAATCCCTTCGATAACTCACTAAACCTTGTGATATGTTAAACCTCACAATCACAAATTACGAAGTCCCCGTGTGTTAAATGATACACAATAATAACCCTTTTATTTTGTAAAAATAAAAGTAATTATCAAACTTTTATATCTAAGGCCCAATAAATCTTTAAAAACAAAATAGCCCAAAAAGTGATAATTAGAAAACCCTTATTATTATGCAACCTGTTGTCTTCTTTGGTTTACTTTTAATAAAAGCCACCACAAAGAAAACCACGTCTTCTTCTCTCTTTTCCTCCTGGTACTCAAACACAGGATACAAAAAATGGCAGACTTGAAGGTCGATCTTCACAAACGAAAACCAACGAAGCCTGTCGATCTCTGCTCCTTTGTCGACCAAGATCCGATCAACAAACACACCACTCCACGATCGATCCTAGATAATCAGTGCACGCGAACCAAAGCTCTGATACCACTTATAGGGTTTAATCCCTACAATTCTGGTTATCTAGATGCGGAATAATACGATCCCGAAGAACACACACACACAGCAGAATCGACAGAAAAGCGACGCCCACAAGGTAAATCCCTAATCGTTCCCGATTAGTTTTATTGAAAGAATGACGTAATTGGTTTGTTCCCCCTCACCTCTTTATAGAGATGAGTGGGAACCGACTATAACAAGTCCTACGGGTCGGGTTGGGCTTAGACATTGCTAACCGACCTTTATTCATAGCTATTAGGAAACTAGGTTATTCGACACTATCCCTAGACACGACTTAGGCGAATATCATGACTAAACATAACAATAAATTTTGTAGGGCTTCCTATCACACTGCAAATCTTGTATATTTCATCCACTTCAGTTGATCCTGGAAAAAGTGGACGTAGGGTAAATAATTCAGCCATAATTGCTCCCATTCCCCATAAATCAACAGCAGGTCCATATTTTGGGAAGTGGAGAAGTACATCTGGTGCCCGGTACCAGCGTGTTGAGACATACTCGGTGTATGGTGGTTGAGATGTGATCTCACGAGCAAGACCAAAATCAACTATTTTTATCACCCCGTTTGAAACAAGAAAGTTCGCTGGCTTAAGATCCCGATGAAAGTAGCCATGCTGATGCATGTATGCAAGGCCTTGAAAGACACTGAAGCACCAATTCCGAATGTCAGTTTCCGAGAAAGGCTTCACTCTGTCTTTCATAAGGTCGTAAAGACTGCACTCTATATATTCAAACACGAAGTATAGAACGTCATTTTCTCGAATGACTACATTTAGCTTCATAATATTTGGATGATTCATCTTACGCAACGACTTGACTTCTCTCAAATTAATGCATTCTTCCCACGAATGATAACTTCTCTTCATTTTCTTAATGGCAACCACTTCACCGTTATTCTTATTCATTGCTTGCCAGACAACCCCAAAGCTTCCGTGACCAACTTCTTTGATTATCGTGTACTTATCCATTTTTGTGTTTGCAACCTCGCGCAGCAGTTTATCGATGTAGAAAAGAAACAAACATAACACGCTTATCTAGAAAACTATAAAATACGAACTGCCAGACGTGCTGCTAGGGTAAACCAACACTTGTCTCAGGGAAAAAATAACATTAAGCCTACGTAACTGCTCGTACACCGAAGGTTTAATAAGTGCATTAAGCCTACTTAACTGCTCGTACACTGAAGGTTTACTAAGTGCAGTCAAAGGAAAATCGCCAAGAATCGAACAAACCCTAGAATAAAAAACTTGTCTATCTCGAAACGAATTGACCAAGGGCACACTTGCTCCATATCTCAGTAGATATTAAAACCTTCACAAGCTTGTGTAGTATCTTAAACGCCATATAAGCTTGAGGTAGCCACCGATCGATCATTCAAATAGGTTTTTGGGTTCGGTGGGTTTTTTATCAAGGATAAAAGAAGCTTTGTGGATTTGCTTTTATCTAATCCGGTGGTCTAGGTGGGTGGTGGAAGATGGTAGCCATTGTTGAGAGAGAGAGAGAAGAGAGGTTGTGTGTGAAAATAGAAAATATGTATTAAACTAAGGAATGAAAACACAAGCAACACCCCTCCTTGGAAGCCTAGGAGGGGTATATATAGCCACACACCAAACACTTAACTATACATTGTACCTAGTCTAGTCTAAGCGTGTGTGACTATGATAACTAATGGGAATTCTTAAATGTCGTCACATAAAGTGAATTTCCAACAATCTTCCCCCATGGGACGACGTGTAGAATTCCTTGCAATATTTTTCCTAACAAGTACATAATGATTAAGAACAAGAGCTTTCATGAAGCGTCCAATGCTGATGATGTCTTCTGAGGCCTTCGTCTTCAAAACGACTCATCTTTAAAGTAACTTGTAGAAGAAATACTGTAACGGCACGAGCTAAGTAATCCGTATACTTCTGGTTAAGGAGAAGCTTCTGAATTAACTTCCCCCTAATTCATGCCACATAAACTTGATGTAGAAGCTTTTAAATAGCTTCCTCCTAAACTGACAATCCTCGTAAGCAACTTCAAAGCTTTCAATAAATCTTAGAATGATTAAGCGCACAACGGAATCTAACAAGCAAATCCCATCATATAACATGATAACGTTGCTAAGAGGAATTAAAAGTTTGGGGCACACCAAGTAGATCAACCACTTCTCTTCTCACGCTTGAATAATTATTCTGAATTTTTCTTCCCCCTAAGAGTTCAAGTTATGCATACTAGAAAGAATCAAGACATTTATTCCCACACATAGTTGAAGAAAATAAATCAATCCCGAGTATGAAGCTCAAATACTGAAGTAGACACTTTATCCCATTTATGAAGTTGACATCGTAACACCAGAGTCAATTAAGTCCCGGAAATGCACATATCTTCTTCCGGAGATGCACCAGAGTCAATTAAGTCCCGGAAGTGCATATTTCTCCATATAGGATAATGATGATGAATAATTTCAACAACCAAACAATTAAACATCGAATCAGTAGTGTACCGTTTAGAGATTGATAACACCACGAGTTAAAACATTGATTTTCTCTGCGGCTATGACAAATGTCATCCCGGAATGTCTTCAAATCAAAAGAAGGTATGAAGTTCATCACGTGTACTCGTTGTGCGTTCAATGTGTCTTCTTCTTCCCCCTTGATGGTTTCGAAACTCGGAACCATCAACAAATCGTACGCACATATACCTGAAATCTTGTGAGAATAATAAATAAGCAGAATTATATATTTTGTGAGAATTAGCCGTTGATCGAAAATCTCTACTCATAAACTCTCCATGGCCATCTTTACCAACCCACGTGAAATCAATTTGAAGTGACCACTGATAGAATGAACCAGATACATCAGACGTGAAACTGAATAAGAATCCTTCGATCTTGTGACTTAAGCTTGTACAATTGTTGAATGAGGAACAGTGGAGAAATCTCTAAGTACCCAATGCATCACTGAAGAAGTCTATAGGCACAACACCTCTTGAAATTATCCACGTCGACTAAGCGCGTGACACTGAGTACAACAATGTAACCCCTTTAAGTGATAGTTATCCGAGTCATCAACCAACCACCCCGAACCCGGAAACTAAATAAACAAGTCTTCATTCTAAGATTAAGCACGAGCAAGTTATCTTTGAAGATAAAATAAATACACGCCTTCGAAAAATCCGTCTCCAACTTCACATAATTTATACCCGATCAAACAAAATCTGTAGTCACTAAAAATATACCCAAATTTTTCTTTGTCTCGACAAATAAATTTTGTCACTTTGTCTTGTTACTTTTTGTCACTTTTAAAAATAGTTAATCAAAAAATTGAACATTTATCATATGAAATGATAAATAAAATTTTTGATATAAAATTTTTTTCAACAATTACCAAATAACACTTTAGGCCCGATTTTGCCAATGAGCAGCCCATTGCATTGTTAAATAATCATGTGTCCATGACCCAATTTCCAAACAGAATACCCGGTCCATCATTCTTGGAATATAACTCCCACAACCCTAATTTCACTCATAGTTATATCCGCCCCATCTCTCACACCTCCATCACTCATCTAACTCCCACCAAACTTCATCTCTTATCATCACAGCCGACTAACACACAACAACCTAATCCCCAGTCACCATTTCTAACTACTTCATCCTTAAAACATCCGCCCCCTTAAATCTTAATCTCCATGGCAGACGAAGTAAACAAAATAATCATCAGCAGCAGCTCATCATTTTATTAAATCTTCCTCACTTATCGAATCAAACATCAAATCTCATCTCAAACTCATAACAAATCTGCTCCCATCTCATATCAAACAAACATCACGAATCAAATCTCACTTGATACGAACCATAGAAGATGAGTGTCTTCAAGATCTTTGTAATATTAGGTCTCGGGTAAGATATGTGTTTGCATGTCTTTAATTTAAACGAATCAAAGGGAGAAAATAACATAATTGTTATGGGTCTCTCTTTTAAATTCGAAAATTAATAAGGGGTTATACCTCGACAGATATTTGTGATGAATGATTGCATGTTGGCTTTGTTAAACGAATCGAAACAAGGAAAAGATTTAACATTATTGTCAAAATCTCTTTCTTTTACTTCGAATATAACCAAAAACAGATCTATGATGATGTTTATTTTCGTGTATAGATCTTAAAAGATCTTTGGTTGCATGTGCAAAACATGAAAAAAATGAATCTGAGATCAAAATGTTTTCTGTTTTTATTTTGAGTTTTGAGAGTTTGTAGATGGGATAGGTGTCGAAGGGAATTAGGATAGATTGATGTGGTTGTGGAGTGATAAGGTGATGTTGGCTGTTTAGGTGTCGAATTCATTATGGGTTTCGATAACGTTGGTTTAGATAAACTGATTCCATCAGAATGATCCATTGGAAACATCCATCGGAATCAACATCCATCGGAATGAATGTGAATATGGTCTCATCGGAATAAGTCAAACACCCCATCGGAATAGCTATCCGAATAGCCATCAGAATAACCATCCGAATAGCCATCGGAATAAGCATAATCAGAATAATCATTATCGGAATAATCCCCATCTGAATCCCCATCGGAAAAGGTTTTTGACCCACTTTCATGGTTTTTCCGAAAAAAATGGATCTGTTATCTGGATCTTATCTATCTGCATAAAATTAATAACGAAACCCAGGAACAATGGAAATACCAAATTTGAACAAACTTTGACCATGAAAGAATATGGAACGTGGACAATCTTGTGACAATGAAGTGGATAAAAACAGTGACTAAAAAATTTTTGACCATCGTGACAAAAAGAAATCAATTCGTACCAAAAAATGATAGAACGAGACAAAAAAAATTTATACCACCAAATCGAAAACACGAACACGATCCAAGGATGGAACCGAGGCTCTGATGCCAATTGTGGATTTGCTTTTATCTAATCCGGTGGTCTAGGTGGTAGCCATTGTTGAGAGAGTTGATAAGAGAGGTTGTGTGTTAAAGGTTAAGAAAATGTGTCAAATGACAAAGTGAGCAACCCCTCCTAACATGCTAGGAGGGGGTTTATATAGCCCACCCTACATGTGGGCTATATGGACTATATTGGATCACGAGCCCAATATCATTGGAGTGACTGATCCTTTCTAAATACGTAAAAACGTATTTCCAACAATCTCCCCCAAAGGGAGGTCACTCCAAGTTACAATGTCCTAAATAGTCTATAGCTCGTGATCTATGCTAATAATGATGTGACCGAGACTTTCCTTGGAAAAACGTATTTCCAACAATCTCCCCCAAAGGGAGGTCACACCATTTTACAAAATCTTAAACCTAGCATACTATGCTTGAGTCTTCGATCTTGTTCTTGTGAATATGCTGATGAGATCTTTGACTTTAGTCTTGAGCATTTTCTCTTGCCTTGACCTTGTGCATTCATCACTTGTGATATTTGCCTCTTCGTGACTTCATGTTCCACATACTTATACTTTTATAAATTCTTGAAAGCTTCAGAGTTTGATACAACGGAAGACTTGACTTTTAGACTTTCTTGAATTTGTTGAAGTATTAAGTGCAGAAAGCATAAGCATGTGTTGACGACTTCTTCTGGATTGAACACCGCAATGCCACCTTCTTGTTACGCTGCATAAGACAGTTAGCAACAAAACATATACACGGATGAAATGGCCTTGAACATTTCATTCTAATTCGGTATCATTTTACCGCCGGTCGATGAAGACCGTTGGACGATATTAAATATCGTACTTGTGGCATGTAGTTTCAATTAAGAACCTCCTTGACAAGATTTCGCGGGTAAACCCGTTCTCTTTATTCGACCGTCCAAGGCTGACTGCGAACATAAAGAGTGAATCATTTAGATAATAATATCCGCATGATTTGAAGCCGTCAATTCATGTTCCTGGAACAAGTGAAATTCACTTAAGAACCGCACCATCGTTGCTTTCTAGTTGTCACGAGCTTGATTCGTATAGAATCTTGCAAGTCACCTACCAAGTGTTGTTTGAGGTTAACACTATAAGGATTTCCACTCATCACTGTGAACATTAAGGTATCACTCTGAGTGTTCTGGCAAGATCACTAAGATATTGCGTAGAGGCCTGGAACCTGTTTAAATTCATTTAAGAATTAAACCACTGTTGCTTTCCAGTTATCACAAGTTTGATTCATAAAGAATCGCACAAGCACCTACCATGAGCTTTTTGACGTTCGCTCAAGAAGGATTTCCATCTTCATTGTAAATACTTTCGTATTACTCGGATGTTCAGGCAAGATCATGAAGATTTTGCGTAGGACTCTTAATATCTTTCTTACTTTTCACAGTGTGTGAAGAAGCAAGGAAATATGAAAGTGTGTCCTAATGAGATATTTGATGATCTCAAATGTCTCTAGACTCGATCGTGCATTTTGGATTTTAGTGATCGGAGGCTGGAGAGGAGTGCCACCATTTCAATACCAATTTATTCGGAGTGAATAAATCAATAGATAACGTGTTGTCTCTGTGTGATTAAAACAAATATATTTTAAGAAATATCTGAGTTAGCTGGGATGGGTTGTGCATTGCATCACTGGGTCCATGATGTCTATCTTCAATATCGAGCATCATTAAAATGATCTCAATAGCATATGTGTTGACCCGGTTTCTGCCTAAAGTTGTAAGGAGGGCTTCTTTCTTTACACCCTTTATCTTTACAATTCTTTTTCATTCTTCAACCCCTTCAATGCTTACCAATACGTCATAACTAGCACCTTGTTGTGATTGTTCTAGTGCTAACTTAAGTACTTGGTCGGCATTCAACTACGTTCACAATCTTTCTCCAACTTTCCTGAGGACTACTATTTCTAGCTATGGAATGTCCTTGGGAAGATTCCTCCGGTTCTGGAAGAATCATAGGATTTAACATTTTAACCTGTCCTACCATCCTTATGTCGCCACAATCTTCATCGTCGTGAAATAAATGGGTTTTGGGTAAGTATATGTCACCATGAAAATCCATTTTGATATGCAAATCCGTTTTGCTCGCCCATAACATATGCCACGATATTCGAAAACATTTCGCATATGTCGGGATGAGCCATCACGTTAAGTCAAACCATTTTTGATAATTTCCCATATTAAATCACATTTTCTCCCCCGTATTAAAAATATTAACCCAATCGATGTTTTCAATATCAATTGATTTAATGAAGTTTTAACAAATATTTTGGGAAGAAAAATGCAAGTCCGTTTTATCTTCATGATACCAAATGTATGAGATATGATACCGATTTGTAACATGATCACATATTTACCATATTAGAAAAGAATTGACAAGGTTGGACCTGTTTGATGAGAACATCATATGATAAGATCAAATGGTTCTTGGCAGCATATGTTGGTCGCCTCGTCACGTCTGAAGTCATCTCTTGACACCACATGTACGATTGGTATTCTTGTCTTGACACCAGTTTGTGAACTTGGCACGTTCGGCATCAAAGATTCTGAATGCTTGACAATTGCTCCCCCTCAATTGTTGACCCGTGGTCTATTGAAAGAGTTGTAGTCTTTTGTTGAGTAGTCGCATCGTCGAGTATGTAGATACCAATTGTAGATTGCTATGGTTGTAGAGATGATAGCTTCATAAAAACAAGACTTCTCTTGTTTTAACAAATAAATGCACTGAAGCGTACATAGATTTGTGTTAGACCAAGTTATAAAGTAAACTTGATCCCTTACAAGGTTTTAAAGTAAACCTTGCCCGAGAAAATTAATTCCCATTGTGAGCCAAAGCTTTCATAAGAAATACTTGACTTTAATATGAAAACCGGGTTGCAGTCAGAAATAACTACAAGCCATTTAGGCATGTTTTATGAAATATTTACAACTTTTGTACGAACTCTATTTATGGCACCGTGTCGTTATTAATCAACATTTCTAAGGCCGTAAATATTATCGTACCAAAAGACGTGCCTTTGAAAGATAAGGTAAAAATATTTTTGGATTTTTCTAGATTTTTCAATTTTTATGGATTTTATATGGTTTTATATTTTTGTATTTTTCTTTTGTGGATAAAAATATAAACAATATATACAAATGATCACCAAGGATACGGAAAATAGTTTACCACCACTATTCTTTCGCTTCATCTGCCAGTTCCTTTAGAGTCTCAGGCGAGAAAGTTCTCATTCCTAGCTTGTCGGCCAAAAATTCAATTCGAGCGCGATCTAAAGCCTTCGTGAAAATATGATAACTGAGATTTTACCCAGTTAAAAAGATTCGTTGTACCAATCTCTTCGAATTGAAAAACTTGTGTTTAATGTGTGACTCAGTTGAACTTTGGTGAAATAAAGATGTGTCGTTGTAGTTTTAAAAATTAAAGGTGCAGAACAATTAAAGTAAAAGTGCAATTAAAGTAAATCTAAGTCTAATTAAAATAAAGTGCAGGAATTTAAAAAGCAAGACTAAAATTAAAGGGCAATAAAGTAAATAACGCAAACTTAAATCTAACTAAGGCAAACTTAAAGCGCAACTAAAACTAAAACTTAAACTAAGACAAATAAACTTAAAGTGCGAGTAAGGAAAAAGGCGGGAAAGCTAGAATTTAAAAGGCAAAAACTAAAAACTAAGAATTCCCTATCCGGAATAAACTCCTATTCGGAATAAAAGGCTATTCGGAATATCTGTCCCTATTCGGAATAAAGTCCTACTCGGAATAATTGTCTACTCGGAATATTAGACCCTATGCGGAATAATCCTCTATTCGGAATAGCTGTCCCTATTCGGAATAAAGTCCTACTCGGAATATTGAGCCTATTCGGAAAGTTCCTGTTATGCGGAATAAAAGTCTCTATTCGGAAAAATAGCCCTATGCGGAAAATCCTATTCGGAATAAAAGGGTCTATGCTGAAAACCTCCCCTATTCGGAATACAGGATATTCCGAATAGCAATTTTACAAAAACCCCTATGCGGAATAATTAAATATTCCGAATAAGCAATTTCTACAAAACTGTTACGCGGAATAAAACCTCTATGCGGAATATTTAATATTCCGTATAGAGCACAATCATCCACACCTATTCGGAATGTTTCTGGGCTCGAACTGGGAAATATCAGAAACAGTAAAACGAAGAACAAGGAAAAGAGATAGCACGAATTAAATAAAAACTTAACCAAATCAACAAAAAGATTAAACCAAACTAATAACAAAACATCTAATAAACATAAACAATCATTCCAAAACAACAAATCAAACAATAAAGATCAAAATAATCAAAACCCACTTAAATTAATCAACCAAAATTAAGAACATGAACATAAACCAATCAACTCAAAGATTAAGAAAGGAAGAATGAGATTAACAAGATAAAGATAAAGCTTGACAAGAATTAAAAAGAAAAACTTACTTGAATTAAATGGTAATTAAGGTGCAAGACAAGGTAATTAAATGACAAGTATTTAAATGTGCATAAGATAAATGTGGAAGAGCTAATTTGTCAAGTTAGCCAACAAAAACAAATGCTTAACAATCTAAACTATTTATAGGGGAGGATTAGGAAGCTTCCTCCCCTCCTTCATTTCTTGTTAATTGCAAGATTAGGCCCCTCCTTCATTTAATCTTCATTAATTGCGTCATTAGTCCTTTTCTTCTAATCTTTCTTTTAAATTTGGACTTTAAGGACTTGTGGTTCGGGATATCTTTTGAACTCGTCTTTAATTTCTTCAATAAAATAGACTTGAGTTTCTCGACTTTTGATAAACTTCCGTCTTTTGACTTTTTCTTCGATAAATCTTCAGAATTGGTCTTGGACTTCCGTTCTTTTTCCACTTTTGACTTCTCGACTCCGTCTTTCATCTTTTTCTTCAATAAAAGCCGTGAATGCCCGTGAATTCTCGTGTTTTCTCCACTTTTCACAATTTCGTCCTAAATCACAACAAAAACACAAACCACGCATAATTCTGACATAAAAGACATAAAATACACGTTTTGGTCCGGTTATTATTGTAATTAAGTGGTAGAAAAGATGGGTGTTTACACACCTATCAAATCCCCTACACTTGACCATTGCAATGTCCTCATGCAATGCATTAGTTACAAAGCATGTTTACACTTTTCATCATAATCAATCCATGTTGGCCTTTATTAAAGAGATAGAAAATTATAAAAATGCAAAGCAAAGAAATTAAAAGCATACCTTAGGTTTTGAGAATGTCATGAATAATCATCATCCTCAACTTTTCACTTTCTCCAAACCAAGCTTAAAAACGAGATCATTGTTATTATAAGTTAGTAAACTATCACGAACTCATGTGGGCCAATTATTCACTTAGACTCCCTTATTCCTATGGGTATCTCTTATATTTTATTATTTGTCTTGAATGATCACGAAGATGCATTGTTTGACTTATTTCGATAATTATTTAGTCTGAAAATAAAGTGCACGATTTAATCAATGGTTAGCTAAAGGACCAAATCTTTTAAAACTGCTTCTCGGGATATCAAAAAGTTCATATCTTGGCATAACTTGGTTCGCGATTTGAGACCTTTCTCGAGCCGATATTTGGCAACGACTTCATACTTCAAATCTTTGAGAGACGATCATGAAATAATGGTCTTCTCTTCATAATAGGAATTTCTTCACTTGGAATTTTTGAGAGATTCTTCATATATGGACCACGACTTCTTCATTTTTCTCCAATCTTTATTTTGGATTTTGATATACAACGATCCGCCTCCTTTATTGACTTGGATCTATTTATCCTCATACCTTGTTAGGGTCTTTTCGGATACACTTCTCCATGACTTTTTTTGGGAGTTTTTGCTTTTCGTCGTGTGTCTCGATCCTTCATATTGATTTTCGATAAATGATTCTTCACATCACTTTGGATCTTTAGCAACAAAACATAGCCCTCATGCCTTGTTAGGGCCTTTTCAGACTCGCCAATCTTCACGCCCCGCTTCATAAGTTATGCCTTGGCTATGAACTCTCGTCATTACCGAGCAACTTTTAAACGATCTGGGGCTAGAAGCTAAGTAACTTTTCAAATCGTACAACCTTATTCATTAGCAGATAAATTTATTAGCAAGCGATGGGAGAATAGGCTCATAATTAACTCACATAAATTCACGAAAGAATACCGACTTATAACTGGCTCTATCATCTCTCGTTCTCCATAGTTTAAAATCTCAAGTAATGAGACTCGTGGATACTTAGCCTATTAAATCAAAGTTTTGGGTTTTTGAGTCGCCTATAGGATCTTGCAAATTCTTAGACTCTTTCAAGTTTAGAAATCGCTTTTTAAAGTTCCCTTGATAAACGACTCTCTAGGATCAATTATAGGAACTTGCGAAAAGTTCTTGTTCTTAACCCGTGAGAGTTAAGACTTTCGCGTTTTATAGCTTCCTATATAAAAGCCTAGCAAAACTTGACTTAAACACGTTAAGGGTACTAGCTAGAGTGAACTCGGGTTGAGTCAAAAGATTCACAACGTTAGAAAATTAAAACCACTTATTAAACATTTATTCTAATAAGGAAAGAAAATAACTATACAAAAGGGAAAAACTAATAGGCCAAAATAGATCAAAAATTTTGAAAAATGTCGAAAAATTGATTTTCCGGTTAAAATGAGGACAAATACAAGGAAAAGACCACTTAACTTCGATAGAAGTCCCCCCTACACTTAAGATAAACATTGTCCTCAATGTTTAAGCATGTGGGAGTAAACTCCCCTACACTTAGGACATTGTGCACGTTGTTTAAATCTCGCTAAGGAAAAGACAACTAAAGAGATTCCTATTTTAATATTGCGAAAATATAAAATAGTGAATCGAAAAGAGTTTATGATAGAACCGGGAAGAAGTAGAACACGGAATCACGGGTCGTCAAGAATCAGCAAGAGTGGATCATTGAAGCTCGAATCCCTGATTAAGAAGTGAGGAGAGGAGAGCAAACCAAAGGGTCCCCCCTACACTTATGGTAAAGAAAGCGAAAAGATAGATGCATGGGTTGCCTCCCAAGAATCGCTTGGTTTTTGTTTACCGAGTCGTGAGCCTGACTCGATCTTGATCATCAACGGAAGTAGCATGAAACAACTCCACCAGGATCAAAGACATAGTTTTCATCCATCAATAAGCAAGAGCTTAAGGCGAATAAGGCAAGCCAAAAGAAAAATGGCAGGGTTCCCTTAAGCAGTGATGGAGCACAGTAGGAGCAAGGATTAAGTGATGCAAGCATGTCTTCAAGATTTCCAAAGATTTTTCCTTTTATTTCATCAGGTGGATACTGAGATGGCTTAAAGACTTCAATACCGGGATCGAACACCTTTTCCTTCAGGGGAAAATAGCACTCCGGCTCAGCCGAGTGTGAAGAAGATCCGCAAAGAAGCACAACCTCGTCCTCAGAAGTGGGACAAAGAGGTGTCAAATCATACGTGCAACGGATTTCGGTGTCGACCGGTTTCTTCTCCTTTGACAAAATGCTCTTCAAATCCAAAGTAGGATCAAGACGATAATCTTCAAAGTCATAAGGAGGAGCATCACTCTCATGAGGGAAGTATGTGTTAAGAAATTCAGAAAAATCTTCCTCAAATGAATAATCGTCCAAAGTAGGATCGAGTGATGGCGGAGGATCTTCATCATGTGAAGAATCGCTCGAGAGAGTATCAGCCTCATCAAAATCATCGAATGTGGGCAGCTCGGGATACTCAGAAGTACAATCAAAATCATCCGAATCTGAGCTAGAATCATCATCATCATAAGCATCAAAGACCGGTTGAGAATCATAAATGGGAGAAGCGTCCAAAGTAGGGAGAGAATCATCCACATCATCTTCAAAAAGTGGATTATCAGTGGAAGACTCGAATAGAGGATTGTCATAGACGGTAAAGTCATCGAGCACATTTATCATATTCACTGATTCTTGGCCTCCAAAGGATTTGCCTGTAAGCTTCCCCATTTTAAAAACTTTAGAATCATCCCCGACTCGTAAGATTAACTCACCTTTGGCCACATCTATTAAAGCACGTCCGGTTCTCAAAAATGGCCGACCAAGTATTAAAGGAATACGAGGGTCCATTGCATAATCAACTACAACAAAATCGACCGGGAAGGTAAATGTGCCAACTTTGATAAACACGTCTTCGGCTATACCAATGGGGTAAGCGAGAGTGCGGTTTGCAAGTTCGAGAGTCATCTTTGTTGGAATGAGGTCGGGCAATGATAGTGTTTTCCAAACACTGAGTGGCATCAAATTAATACTAGCCCCGAGATCAGCAAGGGCAGTAAATTCTTCAGTTTTGTTGAACACGCAAGGCAACACAAAACGACCGGGATCTCCAAGCTTTTCCGGAAGTTCTCGAAGAAGGACTGCAGAGCAGTTTTCATTTAAGCGTGTGTTGGCGAGTTCAATCAGCTTCTCCTTCTTGCTAAGCAATTCCTTAAATGCTTTGACAAATTTCGGCATGTGGCAAAGTGCTTCAACAAGGCTAATGTTGATGGTCATTTTAGATAGCATATCCACATATTTCGATACTTGACAATCATTCTTGGTTAGATCGTTGGTCTTGCCTATGCGAGAAGGGTATGGGATTCTGGGTTGATAAGGGTTAGGTGAAGGTGTAGTTGGAGAAGGTTGTGATGTTGAAGGGTCCTTCCGAGATACATCGTCATGACGAGGCGGAGACGGTAATGGTGTACTATCACTAAGTGTAAGAGGAGTAGGGATACATGGTGGTGGAGGAGGTGTAGATGATGGTGGTGAGTCAGGTGGATTGACAATGGTAATTCCACTACGCGTAGTTATAGCACTCACATTAGCTCGCGGATTGGTGACGGTGTTTGAAGGTAGAGAACCCGAAGAAGAAGAAGGTTGAGCTTCAGGCAGGAAACTAGCCAACAGATTCTTTAATTCAGTTGTTTGAGTGATGAAAGAGGATTGAAGATTATCACGAACCTCAGTTCTGATGTCATTACTTTGCTTCAAGATATCTCCTTTCAAATTAATTATTTGGCTCTGTAGATTCTTGATTTGCTCACCTTGAGTTCTCATGATGGTGTCAACATCGGGATTAATGGGTGGGTGTTGTTGGGTGGGTGGTTGATAAGGGTTAGAAGCACGAGGTGGGATTTGGTTGCTTCTATTGTAGTTGTTGGCGGGATTTTGGTTTTGAGGAGAAAAACCGGGTGAAAGGTAGTTGTTGGAACGGTAGCTCAGTAGATTTCTATCCCCTTGTTGTCTAGCTTGGTAATTTTCCGGTGAATAATTACCGTAAGCTGCATACACATTTTCCGGATTTCCTTGTGTCGAAGGACAATCGGTGTATGAGTGAGGACCGCCACATGTTTCACAAGGATTAGCAACCGCTTTAACTTGTTGTTGTTGTTGGTTTGAAGCGAGAAGCGTAATACTTTTGCTTATTTCAGCCATCATGCGGGTGAGTTCGGTCATCTCAGGGTTTGCTGAGGTAGAAGAAACATTGACTCTCGTGTTGTTTCTAGAAGAAGCAGAGGAATCCCAGTTCTTATGATGAGTAGTCATGTTTTCAATTAACTCTCTACACTCCTCGGGTCTCCTTTTCATGAATGTGCCACCGGCGGCTGCATTGATCGTATCACGATCTCGAAAAGTCAATCCGTTGTAGAAAGTATCGATCAAGGTGACCGGAAGCATATTGTGGTTTGGACAACGGTCGATCAAGACATTATATCTCTCCCATGCATCAAAAAGAGATTCATCGGGATCTTGCATGAAACCGCTGATCTGATTGCGAAGGCTTGTGACCATGGATGGTGGGAAGTAGCGCGAAAGAAAGCGTTGAGTCATGTCATCCCAAGTGTGAACAGAATTCTTCGGGAGACGATCAAACCATTTCTCGGCATGATGCGATAAAGTATGTGGGAAGAGTTGTAGGCGAAGAACATCCATTGTGGCCCCAGGCAACTTCATGCTTTGGGTGATTGTAATGAACTTGTCGAGGTGTTTGTTGGCATCATCATCAGGCAATCCTCTAAATGGGTTTGTTTGCACTTGCTGAATCATGTGGTGCTTCAACGAAAACTCAGGAGCGTTGATTTGTATCGGCGCAATCGGTCCTCCTCGTCCAAACATGGTTGGTTGACAAAGTTCCTCCATGGTCCGAAGATCGGGTTGTGGAAGAGCATTGTTGTTATTATTATTATTCAAGTTCGGTGGAATGTTGTTGTTGTTAACACCTGCCATATCTAAATCTTCTTGAGGCTCGGGCTCTTGATAATTAGAAGATCTAGTACGCATACACCTGAAAATGCAAAAGAAAACAAAACCAAACACAAAGACAATATATATACACAATAAAGATAAAATCTTTTTGGATTTTTGAATTTTTTTTAATTTTTATGGTTTTTTATCAATTTTTAATTTTTATGATTTTTGAATTTTTTATGCAAGAAAAATAACGTTCACAAGTGAACGGATCCCAAAAAACAACGTGTCTCTCACAAAAAACTGTTGATCTTTACGAAAAGAGCCGGCAGCGGCGCCATTTGATAACTGAGATTTTACCTAGTTAAAAAGATTCGTTGTACCAATCTCTTCGAATTGAAAAACTTGTGTTTAATGTGTGACTCAGTTGAACTTTGGTGAAATAAAGATGTGTCGTTGTAGTTTTGAAAATTAAAGGTGCAGAACAATTAAAGTAAAAATGCAATTAAAGTAAATCTAAGTCTAATTAAAATAAAGTGCAGGAATTTAAAAAGCAAGACTAAAATTAAAGGGCAATAAAGTAAATAATGCAAACTTAAATCTAACTAAGGCAAACTTAAAGCGCAACTAAAACTAAAACTTAAACTAAGGCAAATAAACTTAAAGTGCGAGTAAGGAAAAAGGCGGGAAAGCTAGAATTTAAAAGGCAAAAACTAAAAACTAAGAATTCCCTAACCGGAATAAACTCCTATTCGGAATAAAAGGCTATTCGGAATATCTGTCCCTATTCGGAATAAAGTCCTACTCGGAATAATTGTCTACTCGGAATATTAGACCCTATGCGGAATAATCCTCTATTCGGAATAGCTGTCCCTATTCGGAATAAAGTCCTACTCGGAATATTGAGCCTATTCGGAAAGTTCCTGTTATGCGGAATAAAAGTCTCTATTCGGAAAAATAGCCCTATGCGGAAAATCCTATTCGGAATAAAAGGGTCTATGTTGAAAACCTCCCCTATTCGGAATACAGGATATTCCGAATAGCAATTTTACAAAAACCCCTATGCGGAATAATTAAATATTCCGAATAAGTAATTTCTACAAAACTGTTACGCGGAATAAAACCTCTATGCGGAATATTTAATATTCCGTATAGAGCACAATCATCCACACCTATTCGGAATGTTTCTGGGCTCGAACTGGGAAATATCAGAAACAGTAAAACGAAGAACAAGGAAAAGAGATAGCACGAATTAAATAAAAACTTAACCAAATCAACAAAAAGATTAAACCAAACTAATAACAAAACATCTAATAAACATAAACAATCATTCCAAAACAACAAATCAAACAATAAAGATCAAAATAATCAAAACCCACTTAAATTAATCAACCAAAATTAAGAACATGAACATAAACCAATCAACTCAAAGATTAAGAAAGGAAGAATGAGATTAACAAGATAAAGATAAAGCTTGATAAGAATTAAAAAGAAAAACTTACTTGAATTAAATGGTAATTAAGGTGCAAGACAAGGTAATTAAATGACAAGTATTTAAATGTGCATAAGATAAATGTGGAAGAGCTAATTTGTCAAGTTAGCCAACAAAAACAAATGCTTAACAATCTAAACTATTTATAGGGGAGGATTAGGAAGCTTCCTCCCCTCCTTCATTTCTTGTTAATTGCAAGATTAGGCCCATCCTTCATTTAATCTTCATTAATTGCGTCATTAGTCCTTTTCTTCTAATCTTTCTTTTAAATTTGGACTTTAAGGACTTGTGGCTCGGGATATCTTTTGAACTCGTCTTTAATTTCTTCAATAAAATAGACTTGAGTTTCTCGACTTTTGATAAACTTCCCTCTTTTGACTTTTTCTTCGATAAATCTTCAGAATTGGTCTTGGACTTCCGTTCTTTTTCCACTTTTGACTTCTCGACTCCGTCTTTCATCTTTTTCTTCAATAAAAGCCGTGAATGCCCGTGAATTCTCGTGTTTTCTCCACTTTTCACAATTTCGTCCTAAATCACAACAAAAACACAAACCATGCATAATTCCGACATAAAAGACATAAAATACACGTTTTGGTCCGGTTATTATTGTAATTAAGTGGTAGAAAAGATGGGTGTTTACACACCTATCAAAATATCCGCCAGTTGATACTCATATCGGACAAAGTAAAGCTCGATTACTCCAATTTCCACTTGCTCCTTGATGAAATGGTAGCGAATGTCAATATGCTTCGACCGGGAGAATTAAACATTGTTGCAGCATAAGGCAATTGCACTCTTGTTGTCGCAGTACATCGGAATTTTGTTGAAACCTAGACCATAGTCGGTTAATTGCGATCTCATCCAAAGAATTTGAGCACAGCAACCAGACATAGCTATGTATTCAGCTTCCGTACTTGAGATTGCAGCGCTTTTCTGCCTTTTCGATGCCCAACTGATTAGTCGATCTCCTAGTAGTTGCAAAGTTCCACTCGTGCTACGCCTTGTATCTTGACAACCCGCATGATCCGCATCTACATATGCCATAAGTGCAATCGAAGAGTCCTTCGAATACCAAAGTCCCCGATTAATGGTTCCTTTAAGATATCGAAAGATCCGTTTCACAGTGGCCAAGTGTAACTCAGTAGGTCGAGTTTGATACCGAGCACACATACATATAGCAAACTGAAGATCATGTTTACTAGCTGTGATATACAGAAGAGTACCGATCATTCCACGATAAAGTGTCGGATCAACGACAACTCCATGTGGATCTGCATCAAGCTTAGTTCGTTCCACCATTGGAGTATCCACGGGGTCGCAAGATTCCATCTTATATTTCTTAAGCGATTCAAGGGCATACTTGGATTGATTGATAAAGATGCCTCTGGGACTCTGAGATATCTGAAGACCTAAGAAGAATGATACCTTGCCCATCATTGACATCTTAAACTTAGAAGACATGAGTTTCCCAAATTCGTCGGATAAAGTTTGGGTCGAGGCTGCAAATATAATATCATCAACATATATTTGTACCATAATCATATCTTTACCTTGTTTCTGAATGAACAGCGTGGGATCCACCTTGCCTTTAGCGAAGCCTTGCGTAATGAGGAATTGTGATAATAGATCATACCATGCGCGTGAAGCTTGCTTCAACCCATAGAGAGCCTTCTTAAGCTTGTACACATGATTAGGATATTTAGGATTCACAAAACCATCCGGCTATTGAACATAGACCTCTTCCTTGATTTCTCCATTAAGAAATGCCGTCTTCACATCCATATGATAGACGATCATATTCATATGGGCTGCATAAGCGAGGAATAGTCTAATAGCTTCCAAACGGGCAACAAGCGCAAAGGATTCCATAAAGTTGATTCCCAATAATTGCTTGTATCCACGAGCTACTAGTCTAGCTTTGTTCTTCAGTATTCCGCCTAACTCGTCGAGTTTCACCTTGTAAACCCATTTCAAAGTGAGTAACTGCACTTGATCCGGGCATGGGACAAGTTCCCAGACTTCAAGACGTATGAATTCGTTAAGTTCTTCTTGCATAGCTTCTATCCAACAAGATTGAGTAAAAGCTTGTTGCCATGTCTTAGGTTCAATTTCAGTGAGAAAGCATCAAAATGACAAAACATTGCATTTTCTTGTAGTTGACTTCGTGTGGATACCGGACGATTAGGGTCACCAATAATAGAATCTATAGGATGATCCTTTGTCCACTTGCTGTCATGTTCACGAATCCGTGGATTGGAGTAAACTGTAGTTGGAGCTTCCTCTGAGGTGGACGACCCGGCTTGATTAGGGTCGGGAATTGGTACACCAAAGAATGGAAGTTCACGCATTTGAGCGAATTCCAAGTCGTGATCATCATCATCCTCTTCATCACCAATAGGCATGACATGGGTAGTTGAAACATGTGTTGTTTGAGAATTACTTGTAGATGGTATATCTTGACCAATTGTAGGTGCATATGTGTCTAATTGTGCTTCGGTTGCTGGAGCGACAACTTCGGTTACCGGAGCTATTACCTCAGGTTCTGGAGCAACAATAGTTGGAGGAGTAAAGAATTCATCAAAGAACGGTTGAAACAACGTATCCCATTCAGTCCTAGAAGGTGGTGTAAATGATGATGAAGTAGGGTTGTTTGGGACAAGACAAGAACTAATGTTACTAGGTCACATTTCATGAAGTGCGGGTTCAGAGCTGCTTTGCTCAGAAGCCATTGCTGTCAGCTCATCAAAATCAACATTCATAGTTTCGAGGATCTTACGAGACTTACGATTGTAGATTCGGTATGCCTTCTTTGCGGGTGCGTAACCAATGAAAATACCAATATCAGCCTTTGGTTGAAGTTTTCCCAAATTGTCACCATCATTATTTGGATAGCAAAGAGAACCAAATACATGAAGATATGATAAATCTGGTACTTTACCATGGAGAAGCTCATAAGGTGTTTTACCATGGCGTTTACGAATTAGTTACCGGTTTTGGGTGTACACTGCTGTAGATACTGCTTCTGCCCATAAAAACAATGGAGCCTTTGCGTAAATTAACGTCGTTCGAGCAGCTTCCATAAGTGTGCGATTTCGCCTTTCAATATGAAAATAGAAAATATGTATTAAACTAAGGAATGAAAACACAAGCAACACCCCTCCTTGGAAGCCTAGGAGGGGTATATATAGCCACACACCAAACACTTAACTATACATTGTACCTAGTCTATTCTAAGCGTGTGTGACTATGATAACTAATGGGAATTCTTAAATGTCGTCACATAGAGTGAATTTCCAACAAGCTCTTATTATATAAGTAACTCAAATGTCGGTTGAAGTAATTTTTTTTCCTTTTTTACAAAATTTACCCTCATATTATGCGACATGTTACCTGAATATGTGAAAGTGTAGGTCGTCTAATCGTCTATAGACTATTTATGAGCAAATATATAAAAGGTCACTTCTCACAAATACTGCCGTCTAACTACGAAAATATATATTCGACAAAAAAACAAAAATATCCGCACCATAACGCGAGAGCGTCGCTTTTTCTTTAGACAAACACAACACAAAACGGATAGAAATATATATATTTGATAACCAGATAAATAAGCTCGTTGCAATGCGCAGGCTGCATATCCACTTGTTAATAAGAAACCATAATGAACCCACATGGGCGAATCTACGGCATAACCGGCACGCAAATTTTTAGTAGCGTAAAATTATTTATTTTTTCACCGAGTTAACAAAATACAATATATACTCATAATATCCTACATGGTATCAAGTCTTGTTCATCATTGTAACCCTATATGTACTCACTGGTTGATTAATAAAAACATATGCAATCATAATATCCTACATGGTATCAAGTCTGGTTCGATCCAAACCCTAAACCAACGATTCACATAAAACCCAAAAACACCATCTCGTTTTTTTATTTTCTGTCGCGTATTGGGTTTGTGTCCCCAAGATGACTGGTGTTTCAAGACCGTTGTCTAGCGTTCATTCCGAATATGTTCGTATCAAGATTGTTATCTTGCGTGTTTGCTTCACTGCATCGGTTCGTTATCAAGATCATGTTTATTGTTGGTTTGCTTATTCCACCAACCTAAATTTTTGTCAATATGACGCCACCCCTTACGGTTACTCTCTTCGTTTCAAATAAGCTCATGTCTATCACCAATCTCCACATCCTTGTTCTGGTTACCTTGGATGTCGATGAGAATGGACTTATTTTTTGAGCATCTTTGCACGGGTCACAAGCTCTTGGATCACATCCATACAAAACTGCTTCAGATGCTACAAGATCTACGGATCCTCCTCCTCCAGACGAGGAGTGGTTAAAGATCAACAACATCGTTTTTTCGTGGATTTTTACCACAATCACCAAGTCTCTTGAAAATCGTATGGTCGATGAACGACCAAAAAACGGCCTAGGTGATCCCCCACGGTTTTATTGGCTAAAAGTGATGCTCCTCCTCGTCGTGATTTCACTCCTATGGAAAAATGTTTTCGCCACTGTAATAATTTTACTCGAGGCTTGTGTCGTTGGGGTGAAAATTGTAGCTTTCTCCACAATGGTGTGCATGGTTCGTAGAATCCTTATCGTCCTTCGAAACCCTCCCCCGATTCTCTTACGAGTGAAATGACAACTTGAAGACGTTAATGGCGAAGCTAGGATTTAATGAGAATATTTTTGTGTTGGGTCAAAAGCATCGGTGTCTCTCATACCCACTGCCTATGATGCGTTTAATCCTCCACTGGGTTTCACCAATTCACCTGCCACCTTACCTTCACCCCACCCAGTTGCTCCTCAGCCGAGCCCACCTGTTTACACTTCCCCGGCCCAGCAAATTGTCATGCCTGCCTAATATTTGTCTTTTTAGTTCGTTTTTCTCGGTATCGATTCGAATTGATATAACGTTTTAAGCTTGACTTGATTGTTTTTGGTTGTAAACTTTTTTTTGGAATTTATGTCTAATTTGCACAAAGCATGTAAAAAGTGTAAAATATTAACCTCTACATATACGTACTAATCTAAAAACATTTTTGCAATTACCATATTTAAAATGCATGAAATAAAAGAATTGTAAAATGCAAATTTATACTACAAATGAAATCACAAAAATACAAAATTCAAAAACAAAACCAAATCTACAAATCTACAAATTCAAACTTTAAAAAAATCTAATACAGACTAACAGATTAACCATTAACAAAAATGTCTAATTTTTAAAGTAAACAAAACGTTCAAAAGCCCAATTATTTGGCCCAATACACTAACGAGTTAGTAACAAACCAACTAATAGGATCTTAACAATTCTACTATATCAGGGACTGTGTACGCAAAAAGTATATAACTGAAAGGTCTCTAACAACTAATTCGCTAACGAGACTGGACTGTGAGCGTTATAGAATGATACAAAGTAAGGGTCCTAATGTGTGCAATTCATAAAACTAGTACAAAGTGATTAAGACAGCAATAACACTATGAACAATATTCAATCTTTAATCAGTTATCCAAACGAATCCAGAACATCTACACAGCTAAAATCAATCAAGAGACATAACGAAAGCAAATTTACCTATTCTAATGCTATAAACAACAAGCACTAACATGGAAGGAAAGTGCAGTTATGAACAACTGAAAAGGCTATCTAAGGCGAACAGGAATCATTCAACGAATAGCATATTGCACAAAAGTTTACACTACAAGAACAATCTAGCAGATTTATTCTAATAAACGCAAAAGCTAAACGTGCTTAACCTTTTTCATCCAGGCCTAGTCCTTTGATGACGAAGCTCGGCGCTGAGCCGGCTTTGCTATCTACTGAACTACACCAAGGCTGATAACAAACTGGAACCAATCACCACTTACGGAACTGCATCTGCTGAACATAAAACTTGATTTCTTGACAACTGAACCCTGCAAAAAAGTTAAAGAAAAAAATATTGTGCTTGCATAATAGACTTGCTGAACTGGAGAGTTTGATCCACAAACTGTAACCGACTAAATCTGATCTAGTGAACTTGAGAATAGAATCTAAATACTTGTTGCAGCACTGAAACTCTAAATTTTACACTAAAGCTGAAATCGAATTTTAAAAAAAACTAAACTTGTTCATCAATGGCTGAGTTTGTTAAAATCTTGCAACTGAAAGTATAACTACTGAAATTCTATCCCAATTTAGTGACAGTAGAAAAACAGAACATAAGCTCAATGAGAAAAGCAGAGAAATAAAGGACTGAAGGTTTTCACCAGGCCTAAGTAAATGAACAGTTAAGTGCAATTTCAGATAAAAATGAATTCAGAATGAAGAGAACTGAAATTCCAGTTATGAAAACTTAAAGCTTTTTCAAACTAACTGAATTACAACTGACTTAATATGCTGAACAATATCTCTTCCTACTATCCAAAAGCCAATCAATCTAGCTTATAAGATCAAAGCTCTAAAATTTCACATCAGATTCAAAACACCAGGTTACTCCTATTCGTGAACAGTAGTGTGACAGAAATCAGTTAAAGCTTCAAGAAAACTAGAAGAAAATTAAGAAGTTGAAGACTTAAAAAGCTTATATAACAGAAAGTAAGAACTAAGCTTGAGAAAAACTCTGAGATCTCATTAATGGTGAAAACTGAAACGGTTACAAAACTACTTAACTGAAAAAAACTGAATTGTTACAAGATTAAAAACTAACTATCTATCTACTCCTAATTAACTATGTGTGTGAAATCTACACCTAGTCTAACCATGAAAAATGAGCTCTTCGTCTTCCTTTTATAGGCGTCGAAAGGAGGTGTGATGACGTGTTCGCTCCAATGAGGAGTGGACACGTGTTTAATACGAGGTTTAAACTCGTCCTTCATTCTTGAATTTGGGGCTTTCTTCGTTCTTCATTCTTGATCGAATTAAGTGGTACCATCATGTTGAGGAGAGGAAGGTGAACATTTTTTCTGTTTAAAGCTTTGATTGATTCTTCGTTGATTGTTCTTGATTCTCAATTGCAGGTAATGAAGGTGAAAAGATGAAAAGATGGATGTTAATCTCTTTCTCTCTCTTCGTTTGGAGACGAAGCGTGTTTATGTGTGTTCGTTTGACCGGGACTTGGTCAATGGACCAAAGTAAATGAAAGTCTCTTAACTTTTCATTTAATTTCTTTTTAGTCCCTTCTTATTTCATTTCTTTGCAAATGGTTTTGGAATCTTTTAAATCAAGTTCTTTTCATCCTTTGTCTTGTAGGAAATTGCAAGCTAAGCCCTCGATCTTTGAAGTAGTGACAAGTAAGGTCCTTGAATCATATTTCGTCTCTTTCTTCGTCTTTTCTTCAAATAAATCCCTTAAAACGCGTCTTTGCTTCAAAATGTATCTTCTTTACCTGAAAACACAAAAACACCAATACCCACGTAATTTTGATAATTTACAGTTTAATTTCAGGTATTTGACAGTGTTTTGAGTGGTTTTTGGATCATTATTGATGAGTGTTTTCACACTAATCAACTCCCCTCCACTTGACCATTGCCATGACCTCATGCAATGCAGCATTTCAAAGCACCAAGTTACACTTTTCTCATAATTAACCAACCTTGGCCATTTTATGATTTGATAGACTAAACTATACTACATGATGAATGATTTTGAATATTTACAATGCAATGCAAAGGAAAACAATTCTATTTATATGTTTTGATTTTATTTGAAATGGTTTTAATGGAAAAAACTCATAAAGAAATCAATGACTTACATTAGGGCTTTAGTACCATGGACACTTATCACCCTCAAGTTTCACTTTCCCCATACCAAGCTTAAAAATGGGATCATTGTATTCACAAGTAAAAAGTGCATCAACTTATTCATGACAATTAAATGTGGAACCAGTTATTATTTGAGCAAATTGCTTGAAGGCAAATTTGTCATTATTTAAAGCGTGAAGTATAAGAAATGTAAAATCCAAAAATAAGGAAGCACGGTTTTAATCCTAAGTAATCCTCTCATCCATTACTTGAAAAACCGCTCACAATTAATACAAGTCCGTTTCAAGAATAATAAGTCATTCGCCTTATGTGTAAAATCCTCATGTCATGCTTTCATAAGTAGCTACACACTCGCTAAGGAAAGAAAAATAAAACTCACGCAATAATTTACATCCGCCATCTTTTTGAGACTTTGGATCTTCAACCCCGCAACCCGTCAAGGTAATATTGGATTGGAGCAATCTATTGAATCCCCGCAACCCGTCAAGGTAATATTGGAACTCAATAGTCACTATAATTAACACCACACTGCCCCTCTTGGGAGTCTTGTATTATTTTTATTTTCTTTTTTTCTTTTTCTTTCTTTTTCTTTTTTTTTTCTAGCCACTCATATTTTTTCATAAGCCGCTCTTATTTTTCTTTATTCCTCACAAAGAAATTTGAAAAGAAGAAAATGAAAAACACCCGCTAAATATGGAGCATGACATAAGTCTAGTACACATAAAACGTGCTAACTTAGAATCTTAAGACGTACTCATACCAACCATGAATGATTAGCCAAAAATGCATAAGAGATTACAAACCAATTAAAACCGTACTTGATTATTTATTAACAATTATATACATGCGAAGAAAATAGAGGTAAAGAAGAGAAGGGTTTAGCCACAAGTAATTGCCATGAAGTCTATCTAGCCCTTTTACCCTTGCTTCAACTCTATCATTTCCCATTCTCCACAAATTTAAAATCTCAAATAATGAGATTGGTGGATGCTTAGCCTAATAGACCAATGAAGGACTACATGGTTAAGGATACTAGCTAGAGAATGCTAAAATAAGCAAACTCGAGTTGAGTCAAAATATCCATGGCGGGCCTAATATGTCAAAGAAATCTAAACTTGTTAAAACCATGTTTTATTATTTTTTTTTCTTTTATATATTTTTGATGAAACATAAAGAAGAAATATATACAATGCAAATGTGTTATGCAAAAATGATTGATGCAAAAATTATGAATGCATATTTTTGTTGGCCAAAGTAGATCAAAAATTTGAAAAATGTTGAAAAATTAATTTTCCATGTTATCATGAAGTTAAGGCAATGGTCTAGGTAAGGTCACTTCGATAGAAGTCTCCCCTACACTTAAGATAAACATTGTCCTCAATGTTTAAGAGTATGGGAGTGAACTCCCCTACACTTATTACATTGATTACCTTGCTTAACCCAAATTAAGGAAGAGACAACTAAAGGTTATTCATTTTAAGCACAAGTGTTGAAAATCACAATAGCAAAAACTAAACGAAGTGAACCAGATACACGGGCCTCCTCCATAAGCTCCAAGCATGAAATGAGAGAGAGCAACCCTAGAAACAAACACGAAAAGACGAAGAAAGGCACCCCTCCACTTCAACTCTACTATAACATCCTTTTAATTAAACCTAACCTATTTAGATCTACTCTACGTTTTCTAACCTAGTTATTCAATGCTTGAGTTTTTTTAACCCTAAGTCGCTAGCTCGACTCGGCCCCGAATTAAGTTGTCCTTGGGGAAACCATCATGGAGAGTAAAGAATATCCACTTTGAAGCACATCTCACATGATACACTCAAACTTAGCACGTTGCCATTTACTATAAGATTTACAAAATCCGCCTCGATAAATGGAACGGTCCAACGTGTCTCAAGTTTGTCCAACATATAAAATCTCTCAAATATGAAGCACACCAGGATCAAATACATAGTTTCCATCTCGACAAGTGAACAACTCCAAAGTAGATAGCATCACCAAAGTAAGCTCATACAAGAAGCGCATATCAATCGAAGGCACACTCTTAAGTGGAGTAGATGAAAACCAATTTTTCCCAAACATACGTATCCCAGGATCAACAACCTTTCCCTTCATGGGAAAATAAAGAGATGAACTCGTATCAACCATATAAGATTCCCCCTTAGTGATTAAAGCATCATGAGACAATGAAGGTGTAGGTATCAAAACATTCATAACTATTATGTCCATGTTAGGCTCTTCATCATCATCAAAAGGTGGGTAATCTTCCATAAAAGGCATAGAAAAAGGAGGATCAAGATGAATAGTGTCTTGTGAATGAGGTGTAATCTCTATGTTCCCAAAAAGCAAGTTCTCACTAAGACGAATCTCCTCTTCCCAATTAGAATCACTATCATCAACCTCAATATCAATATTAGCAAGATAAGCCTCTATGGTGTCATCAATATCCATATGAGAATCCATATCAAAGGTTTTGGGTTCTAAAGGTGCCATAGGTGAAAAAGGATCAATCTCTAAGAGTATAGGATCTTCATCAATAACCAACTTCAAGGGTGAAAAGGTGGGAATAGAAGGCTCAAAAGAAGGTGTATTGAGAGAATCACTCAAAGGGATGATATCATCATAAAAATCAATAGGTGCAACCTCAAAAACCGGTGAAGAAATGTCAATGAAAGGTTCTTCTTCTATGGAATCATCATTATGGTTTGTGTTCAATGCTTCAATCGAGGAGATAAGATGATAAACGTTTGATAAAACCTCACGAATATGAACATCTTCCACTTCTTCTATATTATCAACATCATCATCCAAATTAGGAAGGTCATCTTGACATGAAAAGTCCTCGGATAATATATCATAAGATGCCTCACTAGAATCACAATCATCATCCTCTACTTGTGGAAAATCTTGCATAAACTCTTCCTCAATCTCATTATCCCTTTCTTTGAACAATTCATCAAGATCAAAGTCACCAAAGTCACTAGTAGTAGCATGAAAGTCAACATGGGATGAAATCTCAATGTGATCATGAGGAGAAGAGGTATCAATACAAAGCTCATCACATGGTTCATTGGAAATACCCTCAAACTCTCTTTGGATTGGGATAAGGTTCTCAACACTAGAAGAGGTTAATTCATCCAAATCGGTGTTTGTATTAGTGCTAAGAGGCTCGTCCCCTATGGTTAAAGAGTCGGTGGGTGCCACGTGAGGTAAAGGTGATGAAGGTGTGTCATCATTAAGTGTCATACAAATCGAAAGTTCCTCAGCATCTTCATCTAATAATGGATACGGCCTACGAGTAAAAGTAGTCATGTATTGTCCTTCTTCCTCGATTATAAGAATCTTAAGGAAGAAATCATTTAAATATTTCCTGAGGCGACAAGAAAATTTGTTCAACAATTCACGATACAAATCACCGAATTCCTTGTCATTATATTGCCAAGACTTAATTTCCTCTTCCTTAGTAGAGTTAATTATTTCCTTTAACCATCGATGCGTGTCTTTCATTTCCTTGTAGCTCATGTTTTTCATACCATCAAGCATCTTATAAACGTCATCGTTCGACTTGTTTATTTTCTCAAGTAAAGAATGAAACTTCTCGACAAAATTAGGGTCATAAGATGGCGGATCCCTCGGTCTACAATCATAACCATAATGGGGTTCTTTTCCACAAAACTCACATGAATAAGTCAAAGAATAAGGTGGAGGTGGATTTCCATAATTAGGTGGATTATAGTTTTGAAAAGAGTCATGATTATGAAAGTTCTCATGATTGTAACCTTGAAAATTCCCTTTATCACTAATAGTATCATCCTCAGCATCAACTCTCAAAGACGGCTCAATATCACATGGTAAAGCTCCTTGAGTTAGATAAGATTGTACAAAGAGAAGTTGTCTTTGACAATTTTCCTCGAAACGTCCAAGTATTCTCCTTTCCATCTCTTGAAGTCTCCTCTCAAAGGATTCACGAAATTGAGAGACATTTTGCATATTCTCTTGGTTAAACCCTTGATTATATCCTTGATTATGAAAAGTTTCTTGATTATAGCCTTGAAAATTATCATTAGTTTGAAAACCTTCATAATTGGAAAATCCTTGGTTTTGGTATGGCACATTAAAGGTTTGATCATGAAATGATGGTGGAGGTTGTGATGAAAAACCGGAATATCCCATATAGTCATTACAAGTGTAGTCCATTTGAGTGTTAGGTTGAAAATTAGGGTTCTCGGTTCCATTGTAAGCATATCCCTCCCCATAATAACCATTGTTTTGATCACATAAATAAGTATCGTGTGGACCACCACAAGTCGAACAAGGCGAATAATTAGCGTTGGCGGATCGTTGTTGCAAAATCTCCAACATGGAACGAGTATCCATGTGTAACAAGGTGGCCGAATGTATATACAAGTATAATGACGTTTAAAAGCTTCCTCGGGGAAGGAAGTAATACACCAAAGGTGGTATGTTTACACGTGCCCGAGTACACGTGTAAGTAAACACGAGGAATGAGGGAGTAGCCCTCGGTCGACTTTTGAAAGAGAAGAGATTATCTCCCTCGAGGCTCGATATGAAATATCCACAAGAAAGTATATATATAATTACTACTTGGGTGCAAGACCCCCAATAAAGCATTCCTTCTCAAAATACGCACTAGTGAACGGGGGGTTAGGTGGCGCGAAGCACTTAAGTACCTATTGACCCTTAGACGGCATTTTATAGCACGTCGCCTATCTATTCACTTTGTAGTTTGTATTCTTCGAATTATTGCCAATTGGAAGTATTTATCTATTCTTGCTTAATTAAATTGGATCGATACGCGTGTCAAGGACCGGAACGCCCCTCAACACGGTGTATTGCCTCGGCAATACTTATGGAGATAGGTAACTTGGTTGTTCTTATACGTATACTTATTTACATATAATAATATAAAAATATTTTTGTATTTATTTGTTTTTAAAGAAAAATACTATATGTATGTAAAAAGCGATGAAAACCAATAATATATATTTTTGGGTGTAATCTTTTAGGAAAAAGATTACTTTTTGGATTTTTTATTTTTTGGTTCAATTCTTTAGGAAAAGAATTGATTTTTGTGATTTTTTATTTTTTTGTATTTTTATCTTTTTGGTTTTTTTTTTATCTTTTTGATTTATAATACGTAAAAATAACGTTCACAAAGTGAACGGATCCCAAAATCCAATCGTCTCACTCGAAATCGTTAATCTTCACGAAAAGAACCGGCAGCGGCGCCATTTAATATTTGTCTTTTTAGTTCGTTTTTCTCGGTATCGATTCGAATTGATATAACGTTTTAAGCTTGACTTGATTGTTTTTTGTTGTAAACTTTTTTTTGGAATTTATGTCTAATTTGCACAAAGCATGTAAAAAGTGTAAAATATTAACCTCTACATATACGTACTAATCTAAAAACATTTTTGCAATTACCATATTTAAAATGCATGAAATAAAAGAATTGTAAAATGCAAATTTATACTACAAATGAAATCACAAAAATACAAAATTCAAAAACAAAACCAAATCTATAAATCTACAAATTCAAACTTTAAAAAAATCTAATACAGACTAACAGATTAACCATTAACAAAAATGTCTAATTTTTAAAGTAAACAAAACGTTCAAAAGCCCAATTATTTGGCCCAATACACTAACGAGTTAGTAACAAACCAACTAATAGGATCTTAACAATTCTACTATATCAGGGACTGTGTACGCAAAAAGTATATAACTGAAAGGTCTCTAACAACTAATTCGCTAACGAGACTGGACTGTGAGCGTTATAGAATGATACAAAGTAAGGGTCCTAATGTGTGCAATTCATAAAACTAGTACAAAGTGATTAAGACAGCAATAACACTATGAACAATATTCAATCTTTAATCAGTTATCCAAACGAATCCAGAACATCTACACAGCTAAAATCAATCAAGAGACAGAACGAAAGCAAATTTACCTATTCTAATGCTATAAACAGCAAGCACTAACATGGAAGGAAAGTGCAGTTATGAACAACTGAAAAGGCTATCTAAGGCGAACAGGAATCATTCAACGAATAGCATATTGCACAAAAGTTTACACTACAAGAACAATCTAGCAGATTTATTCTAATAAACGCAAAAGCTAAACGTGCTTAACCTTTTTCATCCAGGCCTAGTCCTTTGATGACGAAGCTCGGCGCTGAGCCGGCTTTGCTATCTACTGAACTACACCAAGGCTGATAACAAACTGGAACCAATCACCACTTACGGAACTGCATCTGCTGAACATAAAACTTGATTTCTTGACAACTGAACCCTGCAAAAAAGTTAAAGAAAAAAAATACTGTGCTTGCATAATAGACTTGCTGAACTGGAGAATTTGATCCACAAACTGTAACCGACTAAATCTGATCTAGTGAACTTGAGAATAGAATCTGAATACTTGTTGCAGCACTGAAACTCTAAATTTTACACTAAAGCTGAAATCGAATTTAAAAAAAACTAAACTTGTTCATCAATGGCTGAGTTTGTTAAAATCTTGCAACTGAAAGTATAACTACTGAAATTCTATCCCAATTTAGTGACAGTAGAAAAACAGAACATAAGCTCAATGAGAAAAGCAGAGAAATAAAGGACTGAAGGTTTTCACCAGGCCTAAGTAAATGAACAGTTAAGTGCAATTTCAGATAAAAATGAATTCAGAATGAAGAGAACTGAAATTCCAGTTATGAAAACTTAAAGCTTTTTCAAACTAACTGAATTACAAATGACTTAATATGCTGAACAATATCTCTTCCTACTATCCAAAAGCCAATCAATCTAGCTTATAAGATCAAAGCTCTAAAATTTCACATCAGATTCAAAACACCAGGTTACTCCTATTCGTGAACAGTAGTGTGACAGAAATCAGTTAAAGCTTCAAGAAAACTAGAAGAAAATTAAGAAGTTGAAGACTTAAAAGGCTTATATAACAGAAAGTAAGAACTAAGCTTGAGAAAAACTCTGAGATTTCATTAATGGTGAAAACTGAAACGGTTACAAAACTACTTAACTGAAAAAAACTGAATTTGTTACAAGATTAAAAACTAACTATCTATCTACTCCTAATTAACTATGTGTGTGAAATCTACACCTAGTCTAACCATGAAAAATGAGCTCTTCGTCTTCCTTTTATAGGCGTCGAAAGGAGGTGTGATGACGTGTTCGCTCCAATGAGGAGTGGACACGTGTTTAATACGAGGTTTAAACTCGTCCTTCATTCTTGAATTTGGGGCTTTCTTCGTTCTTCATTCTTGATCGAATTAAGTGGTACCATCATGTTGAGGAGAGGAAGGTGAACATTTTTCTGTTTAAAGCTTTGATTGATTCTTCGTTGATTGTTCTTGATTCTCAATTGCAGGTAATGAAGGTGAAAAGATGAAAAGATGGCTGTTAATCTCTTTCTCTCTCTTCGTTTGGAGACGAAGCGTGTTTATGTGTGTTCGTTTGACCGGGACTTGGTCAATGGACCAAAGTAAATGAAAGTCTCTTAACTTTTCATTTAATTTCTTTTTAGTCCCTTCTTATTTCATTTCTTTGCAAATGGTTTTGGAAACTTTTAAATCAAGTTCTTTTCATCCTTTGTCTTGTAGGAAATTGCAAGCTAAGCCCTCGATCTTTGAAGTAGTGACAAGTAAGGTCCTTGAATCATATTTCGTCTCTTTCTTCGTCTTTTCTTCAAATAAATCCCTTAAAATGCGTCTTTGCTTCAAAATGTATCTTCTTTACCTGAAAACACAAAAACACCAATACCCACGTAATTCTGATAATTTACAGTTTAATTTCAGGTATTTGACAGTGTTTTGAGTGGTTTTTGGATCATTATTGATGAGTGTTTTCACACTTATCACTGCCCAACTGTTTTATCCTTAGTCGGCCCCAATGTTTTACCCATAACCCGTTGTCTAGTCGGGTTCTCCGTCGCCTCATGTTCAACCAGCTTCCTTTGTTGGCGCGCTTACTCATTCAAGTTCGGGTGGAACATCCAGTCAGCTGGGTTCCTTTGCTGCTTCGTTCTCTCGGGTCAAGAAACCTTACCTCTTGCTGCTTTTACAACTCCTACGGTACAAGAACCTACTTCCGACAATTAGAATATGGATACAGGTGCGAGTTCACATCTTAATGATTCAGTTTCTAGTTTAAGTGATGTTTTTAATTCTTGCATATACTCATCTGTTTCTGTTGGTGATGATCACTCTATTCTTGTTGTTATATCTGGTCGTAGCATCATATCCTCCCTTTATCGCCTTCTTCATTTAGATAACTTCCTCATTACACCAAATATTGTTAAAATTTTAATTTTTGTTCGTCAATTTGTATGTGATCATTCATGTACTGTCGATTTTGACCCTTTTGGTTTTTCTATTAAGGACTTCCACACCCGTCAGATGATGCTCTGCTGTGATAGCACCACTGGTGATCTTTATCCCGTCATGAAGCCCTCTCCCATTCCTCATGATTTCCTTAAAAGTCAGCATATGTAGCATCAGCGTCTAGGACATCCGGGAAGTGAAGTGTTACGTCGTGTTTTGTCTCGTAATCCTAATTCATGTAATAAGGACAAACTTCTCGTGCTTTGTCATGCTTGCCAGCTTGGCAAACACTTGAAGCTTCCATTTGTTAGTTCCACTACACTGGTTAATTTTTCTTTTGATATTGTTCACTCGGATTTGTAGACTTCTCCAGTTCCGAGTTTGTTTGGTTTTAAATACTATGTTTTGTTTTTGATCATTATTCTCATTATGTTTGGGTTTATCCATTGGTTCATAAATTTGATGTTATTTCTAAACTTGTGTTGTTTCGCACTTTCGTTTGTACTCAATTTAATAGAGAAATTAAGTCATTTCAGTTTGATCATGGTGGAGAATTTGACAACCAATCCTTTCATAAACCTTTTGCTGCTAATGTCATTCATTTCGATTGTCTTATCCACGAACCTCACAACAAAATGGCAAATAAGAACGGATGATTCGCACCATTAATAACCTTATTTGAACATTATCATTTCAAGCTCACCTTCTACCTAATTATTGGACTGAAGCTCTTAATATGGTTGTTTACTTGTTAAATATTTTGCCTTCCCGCACCATTAATAACCTTATTTGAACATTATCATTTCAAGCTCACCTTCTACCTAATTACGTACCTTTGGTTGTCTTACCCTCATCCTGATGCCTCTCACAAACTTGAGGCTCGTGCCACACCTTCATTATTTTTAGGACAAGCTACCAATCATCGGGGCTATCATTGTCTTGATCTCAACACAAACTCCGTTATTATATCTCGGCATGTCACTTTTGATGAAATCGTTATTCCTTTTGGCTCCGTGACACCCACCACTAGTCCGTGTCTTTTTGGATCGCCCGTCTAACCTCATTAATGATCTTATTCGCTTGACCCCGTTGATGCAAACTATAACATCCAGTAGTTTTGGCTAATGTAATATCAATATATATGTAATTGCCTATTTGATAAATAAATAAAGAGGATTTAGCAAGAAATTTTTGCATTTTCCTATGATATATGACTGAATTGTAGAATATATGGATTCTCACTATCTCAATTGACACATCAACATATTACTAATGTTGTGAATAATATGTATGTATCAAGTATGAGTTCTAAAAGTAATAATAAGTATATACTATGAATAAGAATAATTTAGATATAACAAGGATATCCTATATTACTAAAGAACCATAAAAACCTTAGAAATTACTTTATAAACTAATGTTTCAAGCAATGTAACTATATAATATATATGAACAATTATTAAATACAATATACTAGTTATAATCTATCATATAAAGGAAAGATAATTAGTCACAAAACACTAATATTCACTAATCTCAAGCTAATTACAAGTAAATGACCTAGTAACCAAGATTAGCATAAAAATCGATTTTACATTGAATTGAAGTATAATATTTTGCAACTATTTATAACTCAACTAAGTACTATAATAAGTTAATACAATTATCTCAAGCCAAGTTACAAATTATTAAAGCATAAAGTACAAGTTATCAAAGCATAGGATCTTAAGCTTACTTAATTATCCCTAAGATATGATCGACCTATATAAACCCTTAAACTAAGAATGTAAAAACCCTAGGTGTCATAAAAATACTATACATGACCTAGAATAAGCTTACATTAAGATATAAACACTAATCACCCAAAATAGAAAGTCATTAAGATGAGTAACCTATAAACCCATATATTAAGAAATATACATAGAATCACTACCTAATCTTTTAGGACAAGTCTATAAACACTTATAGAATTTCATTAAGGTTATAAGATTATGTTAAGACAATGTACAAGTATCCTTAAGCACAAGTACAAGATTTCAATGCATGACTTGTAAATTAGGTTAAAATAGGTATTTTCACCCTTTAAATATGTTTACTTAGAATAAACTATTAACCAAGTGTGGGAACTTATTGGACACTTTAAACACAATTTTTAGGACTTAAATTGAGTTTAAATTAGTATCTAAGAGAAGGATAATGAGTTTTACTAAGAGTTAAACCTAGATCATTAGAAACCCTAATCTACATAAGTTATCTTCCCAAATTCACATCAAACCTTCGTTAAACTTCAAACCAAGGACCCAAATCTTCTAAATAGAATGTATAAACCATAATTAAGCCTTAATCATTCGCTAAACACATTTCTAAGTCCCTAATCACAAAAATTACAAAGGATAAAGTTACAAGCCCTAGATTTAGGACTCGGTTTGGTTTTCCCTCCAAAACCATGTTTAAACTTCTTCCCTCCTAATTTCAAACCTCAAATTAGATATTTATGAATTCCCTAGATATTTTGAAGTGCCAACAAGTAGGTGCATAAGCTACTTGAAGGCTACACGTCACCATTCTTATCAAGAGTATGCCGTGACCTAATTTGAGCCATAAGTTGAAGATATTTTCATCCTAGTCTATAAAATTGCTAGAGCTTCACTAGAATCCCTTTGTCGCTAATCTATCCTTGTTACACGTTTGAAGCTAGAAACTTGGAGCTTATGGGTTGAAATGGGTATAAATAGGGGCGAAGACACCATAGAAGAACTTGCACCCCGTTTCTTAAGTATCTCCTACCCATTCTTCATTTCCACTTCTACAAACCTATTGGGACTCTTATAAGACCAAAAACCAGGTCTAGAAAAAATCCATTGAAGCTCTTGAAGCTTTGATAGCAAGTTATGTTCATAGGAAGCCATAAGGATCCATTTTGGAGCTACTTATGTAATTTCTATGTTAAGCAAGCTTTGATCTTGTTATAATGAATTCTTATACTTTTTATAATGCCAAAATAATTTTAGAAAGATAAACCAAAAGAAATTAGCGTAGTTGATCATTTAAAATGAAGGTTCTAAACTAAAGATGTCTTAAAACCCTAGTTTTGTATTTTACATGAAATAATGACTTAAAATCCATTTCAAAAGCTATAATTCTAGTAAAATGTTGTTATTATGATTATAAAAGTGTTTTGAAACTTTGTTTTAAAATCCTAGATCATTTGGTACATTTTTGGAGAAGTTATATGATTTTTATAAGCATAGGGACGAAAACTATCATTTTTGAAACTATTTGACATTTTGTTCCAAAAGTGTCATTTTGTGAAAGTTAAATATTGGAAAGTTTAAGACCCTAAGGTTAAATAATGAAGGTTTAAATTGCAAATAATGAAACTATACTTTAGGGGTTAAAAGTGTAATTATACCAAAATATAACTAAAAGGACTGTTTTGCCAATATTGAAACTAAAGACATAAAATATAAATAATATACTAAGTGTCGTGTTAGTAGAGAACTTTGTACAAAGATGTTCCATCTCGATATTACGTTCTGACTGAGTGGTTGGGTTTATGATTTAAAGTGCCCTCGCTCCTCCAACGTTTATAGAATGGCTTCTGAGTATAATGGCCCGAACAATGATACTATAAACCTAAAATATGTGATTAAAAGAGATATACAAGATACTATACAAATAATTGAACTCAGAGATTATGACTTGATATATATACATATTTGTGTGTCAACTCTGACTCCGTGAGAAAGTTGTGATTGGTTAATTTAGAATAATTCAAGACTTTATAGGCTAAGGTGAGTTCATAGCCTCACTTTTGAAAGTTTACAAATGATTTGAAAACCCGTGAGGGGGATATATGCTAAAACTGGAATACAAATGTTTTTGTATGCTGCCTGACATGATTATTGACACTAATCGTGACCGTTAATCATTTCTAGAAAATGAACGCTAATATTGTGAATAGTACTATTGGAGACTGACATCTCCTATTTGGGAAAGTCGCTCTTGTTGACGGCTAAAGGTTCCTACCTTGGCTAAACAAATATACTTTATTTTGCTAAACTCAAGAGTTCGGCAAACTACCTGAATAAGGGCAATTTGTTGGTTACTGATATGTCAAGTAGCGGTGTACGAGCTAGTGCAATAAAAAATGAGAAGTGATAAATTTAAAAATATAGGGCGTATAACACTTTAGACGTGGAGTCATACTTGTATTCAAATGATGTTTAAACCTATGAATTCACTCAACCATTATGTTGATTTTATGAGCATATATTTCAGGTGAATAAAGACTGGCGTGCTGCGGATGGTGGTGTCTTGAAAAGTTATCATTCCAATAAAACTAGATCTTTGGGAAAACCTGTGATGTATAGTGTATGTACAGTTGTTTTATTTAACTCTGAATAATGAATGATAACAAGTTTTTAATAAAACGACTCTTTGAGCATTTTTCTACTATTGTGACTTCGATACCTTGAAAGTAATACCCCAGATTAGCTTCCGTTGCTATATGGTAAAAATGTGGGCGTTACAGATTGGTACCAGAGCTTACAGTTACAGAGATAAAGATTTTTCTTAAACTATAACTGAGATTTTTAATTTCAAGACCATCAGCCATCATCAGCGCCAGTGTAAGATTTTTGTCTTTTTTAAAATAGCATATCTTATGTTATTATATTCTATAAAAATACACGGATGTTTACTTCCACCTATATTATCGTTTTCGATGATGATGAAAAGAGAAGTCTTGATGTTCACCTCATTTTCCACAGATGTGCGTGTTCCGACTTTGTCTTTTTATGATAGTCCTGGAGTGCAAGAATATTTTTCACATCAAAATGAAGTGATGAATAGTACGCCTTCACCTACGACTCGTTTTCTATTAGCTGATGATCTATTCTCGTCTCCCAATCGAAGTCGTGAAGAGCCTTATGAAACTAAAGAGGAATCTAGAGCACGGATTGTGGAAAGACACGACAAGCAAATATCCGTAATTGCAAATCATCTTAATGAAATATCCTTATAAGCTTTTAGAATTACGGAGAAGAATATTAGGAATTTAATAAGAGGAAGAAAGGAGATTGAAGAGCATGTTAGTGAGCTGGAATATAAAGTGGACGTTACTTGACGCCATAATATTAGACTTAGTAGAAGAATGCATGCTTATGAGATGAATATGGAAAGATTAGAGAATGATATCTCTGAGCTGAAAGAAGGACTTACGAGGACTGGGCTTAATTTAGAAATACTCATCGATGATCTTAAAACAACTCAACAATCTGACTCCGGATATATTTTGGACAATATTGGGGAGATCAAAATAAAGAATTAAGCTTAGGAATGTAGTTTTAGTTTGTAAAAATGTACAATTTTCTTTATGTAACAGAGATGCTTATCGTGTAAATATGAACGATAAGTTATTAATGAATAAATAAGTGTGCTTTTGTTCTCGAAAATCTTTGTCATTTTATTTTAGCCTTTATCGTCATCTGTATTATGAATCCTCATATATGAATTCGTTGAAAGGATTAGACGTTATCATTCGTATTATGAATCCTCATATATATGAATTCGATAAAGGAACTAGAAATTATCGCCATTTTATGATATGTTAAATTTATTCCATACTCGAACGTATAAAAATTCAAAAACATTATCATTCTTATCAAGTGTTTGTAAATGTTGTTAGAATGGCTCATATGAGATCAACAACATCTGTAACAATGAATATGACACCGGAGAAAATAAGACAATTGGTTGCTGAGAGTGTGACTACAGCTTTGCAAGCACAAGCCGCCAATATAGCTAGTTCAAGTAACGAAAATGCTGCTAGAAGAGATGTTCATATGGAAAAGAAGTGTACTTATACGGATTTTATGAACTGTCAGCCTTTTAACTATAAAGGATCTAAAGGAGCTGTTGGACTTATTCGCTGGTTCGAGAGGATTTAATCAATATTTGTTCGCATTGATTGTTATGAATATTGTAAAGTGAAGTTTGCTACGGGTACGCTTATAGAATAATCTTTGTCTTGGTTGAATGCTTATGCTCAACCCATCGGGATAGAACAAGCTTATCGGATTCCCTGTAATGAATTTAAGAATCTGCTAAATAAGAAGTACTGTCCTCGCAATGAAATTAGAAAGATGGAGGAGGAATTTTATAAGTTAGCGGTGAAAGAGAATAATCTTAAAGTTTACATCAGAAGTTTTCAGGAATTAGCATTATTATGTCCTAATATGGTGCCTAATACTGAAAAACTGATGGAATCTTTTATTGGAGGATTGCCTAGAAGTATTGAAGGGAATGTTACCACCTTTAAACCAAAAACTTTAGAGGAAGTTATCACCATTTATCAAAGATTAATGGATCAAGTGATAAGTTATACTCCTGTACAAGCGCCAACTAGTGATAAAAGGAAGTTTGACGTTAGGAGGAGTTTTCCTGTTAAAAGTAATTTCCAGAAGAATAATTTTTGCAACTATAATCAAGGCAATAATCGTCAACAGCAAAGCAAAAGAAATGATGTTTCTAAAGTTTATGCTGCAGCGTAAGTTATTAGCTGTTTATCATAAGGAACATGGTGTCCTTCATTATTTTTTCTTTTGTTGGGATTAAGTTATAAACAGTAGAGCGGACCTCTTTTTGTATTACGGTTAATGTAACAGCTATTTGTTATTTAAGGTAAAAAGATGTATTTTAGTTGACGTGATTTCTTTGGTATTGACACCTTAGGTATTGGAAGGTGATCTATTGCTAACCAAAGTATAGCATGATAATGAAGCAGTTATGAAAAAAAATGTTTCTGGCTGATAAAGAGAGTAATTATTCACATGCTCTTTCTCGTTTAACTAATGTAACCACATAGTTATTCAAAGCGGACATTTGTTGAAAATTGAGTTGAACCATTTTGGTTGCTTGAATTGTGGAGAAGATCGTCAACTTTTTAAGTATACTGTTTCTTTTTGGGTTTTTTGGAACTATTGTGGATTCTGTCTGCATGCTAAAGACATGGAATAGTTGAAAATTTATGGACATAAATATAATAGTCGTGTGTTAGGATCGAACTCGGGATTACGGGATTGCATACAATACGTAAAGAGTTATTTTTATTTAATAAATGTATTTATTATATTTATTAAATTAAAAAGAGCTTAACTTAACGGTCGTTAAAATAATTAAGAGTTAAGTATAACGAACGTTGTGGAATAAATTGGAAAATTTGGAAGGTTCCGAAAGACACCCTAGGGGTGTCGAACGTCGGTTATGACCACAAGGGGGGAGAAGATTGTCTTTCCTATTTTGTTTATTACTTGGAAACCAAGTTTTGCTAGCCTATATAAACACCCCTTGGCCTCATAATTTATCCATCCCTTCTATTTTCTCTCTTATAGCCGATCGCAACAAACACCCCTTTTAGGGTTTTGGTTTGTTTTTTTTTTGGTTATTGGTAGCTATTATCTAGTCCTAGCCTCTCTCTCCAGGGTTGTTGGGTAGATATTCCACAAGTGTTGAAGCTTCGGCTTCTTAGTGCTAGACTCACGATTAGCCCGTTGCATTACGTGTGTACAAGAGCGTAATATAGTTTTGCTTTAAACTATATCTTGGAATTATTCGTCACAAACCCTAATTGGTGATTCGTTGGTGTTCTTGTGGATTTGCTCTACCTAAAAGGTATGTAACTCGATTAATTATGAATTTGTAATTAATTATGATCTTGTTAAATCGCTTCGCTATGTGTGCTTTGATTTTATTTAGGGTTTAGTATAATTGTTATGAGCTTTATAAACCTTCAGTAGTATTAGAGAGCCGTTTTAACATGTTATATTTATCGAGATCTAAATGTTATTTTAACAAATTATGATTTGAGTTAAAACTACATGTTGTTTTTTAGGTTTTCACAAAATTAGGTTTTTTAATTAAATCGGACTAGCCGAATTTTTTAATAAAAAAAGTTTTTTTTGAAACCCTAAAAATTGCATATTGATTATCTTTAGATGTTTTCATGAATGAATTGTTATGTCATGTATGGTTACGATCCGTAGAGAGATTTAATTGTTAAGATTATGTGGGAGATCCGTCATGAACATGCATGTTTTCACGGATCATATGATTTTATATGCTATTTGTTTTATTTGATTCAAAGTTTTAAAATTAGGGAAGACTTTTATATGTTTATAAAACCCTAGATTTGATGTTCTTTGAATAAATTGTTATGCATGTGGCTATTTGATTTAGTTTTTTTTTGTACCTACTTGTTTTCATACGTTTTATATTAATTGTATGTTATAAAAAAGGGTAATTTTTTTCAAGGAAAATAAATATGGACTAAATCATATCATAATTAATGAATTGTTTTGAGATCTAAATTACACATAATTGTGTTGATTGATAATTTGTAATGATAATTTAATGGCCTACTCCTTTTGACAAACTATAAAGTTGGTTTAACGCACCCCTGGTCATGTACCCGGTTATGGAAGGAGGTGTTATGCCATTAGTCGCTGACCGGATTCCCGGCTCACTTGTGCGCCAAATTGAAATTACCTACTATTATCTTTTGCATTATATCTTAAGGTTGATTTGCCGCAAATTCACATCCGAAACACAATGAGTATGGTTATTGCTTTGTGTTTTAGCCAAGTTCTATGAACGAAAATTGTGAATTGTTGTGGGTAAAATCTTTAATTGGTTTAACCAATACCCCAACGTATAATATATGGCGAAAATTTTGTCTTACCAAAAGGTTTACTAATTTTTTTTATTAAATTAATGCTATGGAGATGTATGCATACTTCTCCATACATGATTTTGACACAAAAAATCTATACCCTAAATTCAAGTCATATGCCATCTAAATGACGAACACTTGAAGTTACAACTGCTGTCATATGAGATTCTGGACGATGTTTTGATGGAAAGAAAACGTTCATAGAATGAGTATTCGCATGAATGTTTTGTTTTCTTTAGATTAGTCGACTTAATTAAGTTACCCAGTGAGATCTGGAAACTTAAGGCATAAAGTAGGGATGAAACATGTTTACAATGCAAAATGACTTTTGGCAATGTAAATCCCTATAATATCTAGAAATTGCAAATTTGTTTGTCAATTATTGTTCGACAAGTTACCATGTTGAATACATTTATCACTAGCAGATCAACTGATGTGATAAGTTTATGTCAATGTGGATTATAGTTTCAAGGAAAATACTATGGTTTTATTTCCGGGATAATTTTATTTTCTTGAATGGTATTATCGAAAATACTAATAATTTGAACTTATTTATGTAGAAATGGCTCAACCCGATAATAACACGTTGAGTTCTGCCTTCAAGGCTTATTTTGAACATCAGGAACTAACTGACCCAAACTTCAACTATTGGTACCGCTCATTGAGAATTGTCTTGAGAGTAGTGGGTACTTCTAATTACTTGACCAGGGCGTTTCCTGCGCCCCTGCCCTAATGCTACTCCAGTTGAAAGACTGGATTACGAGGCAGAGGTTAAGAAGCACAATGATGTGACTTGTTTAATACTCGGAAAAATGGCTCCTTTCTTACAAAGAAAGTCTGAACTATTTGCTCCAAAACAAATGCTTGAAAATCTCAAGGCAATGTTTGAGAAGCCTCAGGCTGTAGAGATCTACAACTTGGTAGATGGTTTGCACAGTTGTAACCAAGTCCTTGGGAAACCCGTAAGTGCGTACTATCAAGAGATGAAGGGTTACATGGAACAACTCATTGCACTTGGGAAACCCTACGACAATGATATGGAAATTAACCTAATCAATAGGTCCCTTAATAAGGACTTCAATGATTTCGTTAGGAACGTTAATATGCATTGCGCGGGGAAGACAGTTAATGATTTGCACACAATGCTCATTGACTATGAAAAGGGTGTAAAAGACAAGGCAAGTACATCTACTTCTACTCCTCTTGTGCTTTATGTACAAAAGGGTAGAGTGAGTAATCCAAAACCGCAAGCGAACAAGAAGAAAGGCAAAGGCAAGGCTGATAAGGGCAAACAAGTTGCGACTTATTCAAAACCTAAGCAGAACTTTGTCAAGAAGAATCAATCCCATAAGGATGAGACTTGTCACCATTGCAAAGAAAGTGGTCACTGGAAGAGGAATTTCCCTCTTTACCTCGATGAGTTGCGAGAAATTAAGAAGAAGGCGGAGCTAAGTGCTACATCACCTTCAGGTAACTTATTTATGATATACAAATCAAATTCCTGGGTATATGATACGGGATGCGATATTAACATCTGTAATACGCTGCAGGGATTTGAGTTGGAAAGGAAGCTATCCTGTGGGGAACAATATCTGCAAGTGGGCAATGGAGCACAAGCAATTGTTGAAGCTACGTGAACGTTTAATTTAGTTTTACCTTCGGGTTTAGTACTGATTTTAAACAGTTTTCATTATGCACCTTCAATTGTTAGGGGTGTTATTTCCTTTTCTTGTCTGTTGGATCTTGGATTTATTCACACTATTGATAATAATGGAATATCTATTTTCAAAGATTGTCTATTATATTTTAATGCAATTTATGTGAATGGTGTGTTTGAAATTAACATGCATGATAATAATTCCAAGAGTAATAATAATTTTGTTTTTAGGATGAATAAGAAGAGAAAGTTAGACAAGAACTCTTCTTATCTTTGGCATTGTAGACTTGCCCATATTGGGAAGACACGCATACACAAGCTTCAACGTGATGGTGTTTTGGAAAATATCAATGATGAATCATTTGATAAATTTGAGTCTTGTATCTCTGGAAAGATGACCAAGAAACCTTTTAATAACAATATTGAAAGGGCTACTGAACTACTTGGTTTGATACATATGGATATGTGTGGACCACTTAGACATGTGTCAAATAAAGGTGCTAGCAAATTCTTAACATTTACGGATGATTATAGTCGTTATGGTTATGTTTATTTACTTAAGCATAAACATGAGGTATTTGAAACCATTAAAGTGTTTAAAGCCGAAGTAGAATTGCAACTAGGAAAGCAGATTAAAGCTCTTCGTTCCGATAGAGGTGGTGAATATTTAAGTCAAGAGTTTAAAGATTATTTAAGTGAGAACAAAATTGTTTAGAAACTTACTTCTCCATATACTCCACAACAAAATGGTGTATCTAAAAGGAGAAATCGTACATTATTGGATATGGTGCAATCTATGTTTAATCTTACAACTTTACCATTATCCTTTTGGGACTATGCTCTAGAATCTGTTGTTCGCATTCTGAATATGGTTCCCACAAAGAAGGTTGATAAGACACCATATGAATTATGGCATGGAAAAAAAGCCATATTTGTCTTATTTAAAGATTTGGGGTTATGAGGCGTATGTGAAACATGACTCTAGAGATAAACTCCAACAACGCTCAGTAAAATGTATCTTTGTAGGTTACCCTAAGGAAACTATGGGTTACTACTTTTATTATCCACCTGAGAACAAGGTTATTGTCGCTAGGTATGGAGACTTCCGTGAAAATGATCTTGTAAATCAAGATTTCAGTGGGGGAAATTATGATCTTGAAGAAATTCAAGAAGATACATTACCTTCTGGAAATACTAGCGAAGAAATTCCAATAGAGCCAGAAAGTCTGGGAGCTCCACCAAAATTAATTCTTCCACGTAGGTCTGGAAGAACTATACGTGTGCCAAGCAAACTATGCCTTAACATAGAGGATGATGAGGAGGAAGTAGGGGATCTTGGTGAACCTGCTAACTATCGATCCACAATGCTTGATCCAGAAAAGTATAAATGGATAGTTGCGATGAATGAGGAAATGAAATCTACGGAAATAAAGATTCTTGTTGATGCGCCTAAAAATGCTAAAGTAGTGAAAAATAGGTGGATTTACAAAAAGAAAACCGACATGGATGGTGACACACAATCCTATAAAGCACGATTAGTAGCTAAAGGTTTTACTCAAACTTTTGGTGTATACTACGAGGAGACATTTTCTCCTGCAGCAGACTTACGAGCTATTAGGATTCTCATAGCTATAGCAGCATACTATGACTATGAGATATGGCAAATGGATGTTAAAACTGCCTTCTTGAACGGTTGCTTAGATGAAGAAATCTATATGCAACAACCGGAAGGGTACGTTGATCCTAAATAATCTATTTATAGTTTGAAGCAAGCATCACGCCAATGGAATAAACGATTTGATGAAGAAATCAAAAAGTTCGGATTTATTCAAAATCGTGATGAGCCATGTGTATATCGCAAAGCTAGTGGGAGTAATGTAGTGTTCCTAATTTTGTATGTCGATGACATATTAATCATGGGAAGTAACATTCCAAGACTTAAGGAAGTTAAGGATTATCTTGGTAAATATTTTTCTATGAAGGATTTGGGAGATGCTGCATATATTATAGGAATTAAAATCTATCGAGATAGGAAAAGACGGTTAATTGGTCTCATACAAGATGCTTATATTGATAAGAGGTGGCTTATATGCAAAAAGTGCCTTATGCTTCGGCTGTAAGATCTATTATGTATGCTGTAAGATGCACAAGGCCTGATGTGGCGTTTGCTCATAACTTGGTCAGTCGTTACCAACAGAATCCAGGGAAGCTCCACTGGACTGCTGTTAAACATATACTAAAGTATCTGAGAAGTATGAAAGATATGTTTTTGGTATTCGGGGGTAAACCAGACACAAAACTGAATGTTATAGGTTTCTGTGATGCGTCCTGGCAATGTGATAAAGACGATACGAAGTCTCATACGGCTTACGTGTTTGTTATCAATGGAGGAGCACTTGACTGGAAGAGCAAGAAGTAGACGATGATTGCAATGCATGCTACTTAGTCTAAGTACATGGATGCTTCAGAAGCTGTAATAGAAGCTGTTTGGATTAGAAAGTTTATTGTAGATCTTGGAGTGATGCCTTCAATTAAAGAACCTATTGATATATATTGTGACAATTCTGCTGCAATTATATTCGCCAATGATTATGGAGTCATGAAAGGCGCTAGACACTTTAAACGTAGATATCACTACGTTCGAGAACAAGTTGAAGCTCGTGAAATAAAATTAATAAAAGTTCACACAGACGATAACGTAGCTGATCCTTTTACTAAGGCTTTGCTTATACCAAAGGTAGTTAAGCATGCTAAGGCTATTGGGTTGCAACTAGCTAGCGATTTCTACAATAAATTTGTGATTAGTATTTGGATAAAGGATGTTAAGACATTATTGAATTGATGAAATAAAGATTGAGTTTCGTTTATTTTATGTTATTTGATTTTGTATCATATTTTACATGTTTTAATCCATGAATAAATTGTTATGTTCTAAATGTCCGTTTTTGATTAGTAATATGGGAGTATTGTTAAATTAAGACAATTCAAAATAGTGACAGAGTATACTTGAAAGTATATTGGTCAATTTTGGATGATATTTGATGAATCAAATATTGGACTTATCCCAACTATATGATTTTACTTTATGGATCTTTGTCATTAATTAAATCATAAATAGTTATCCTTAAACCTGACATACCACGAAACTGTTACGAGTGTAGTGCGTTTCTGTGAGATAACATAACGCTAAACGTAATTGGTAGCTATAAGTGTTATTTTCAGAAGTGTTGCAAAGTTCGTAAGTTTCGCTTGTAGTCAAAATGGGATTTGTTTCCTTCAAATTATTTTGAAGTATAATACAGCTGGGCCCCTCGGGGGAGTAGTAAGATGTTTGTGTGGCCGCACCCAAATTTGTTTTGGTAATCTTGTTATATCCGTAAACGAGAAACAGAATGGTTAATGAAAGGAATGACTGAGATCCATATCCTATTAACGTTGTATTAGAAATGAAATGATAATAATAATGATGAATCATTAAAAGGTTTTTGTTCAGGAGACCTTACTCGAGTTGTACTAGAGGTATTGCTAGTGTAACTAGATGCTAGTCAATATAATCACGATATTCGAATTTTGTCCAAGTGGGAGCTGAAAGTTTATGGACATAAAATTAATAGTCGTGTGTTAGGATCGAACTTGAGATTACGGGATTGCACACAATACGTAAAGGGTTATTTTTATTTAATAAATGTATTTATTATGTTTATTAAATTAAACCGAGCTTAACTTAACGGTCGTTAAAATAATTAAGAGTTAAGTATAACAAACGTTGTGGAATAAATTGGAAGAGTTGGAAGGTTCCGAAAGACACCGTAGGGGTGTCGACCGTCGGTTATGACCACAAGCGGGAGAAGATTTTCTTTCCTATTTTGTTATGACTTGGAAACCTCTTGGCCTCATAATTTATCTATCCCTTCTCTTTTCTCTCTTATAGCGAATCGCAACAAACACCCCTTTTAGGGTTTGGGTTTTTTTTTTGGTTATTGGTATTTTATCTATTATCTAGTCCTAGCCCCTCTCTAGGGTTGTTGGTAGATATTCCACAAGTGTTGTAGCTCCGGTTTATTAGTGCTAGACTCACGATTAGCCCGTTGTATTACGTGTGTACAAGAGCGTAATATAGTTTTGCTTTAACCATATCTTGGTATTATTCGTCACAAATCCTAATTGGTGATTCGTTGGTGTTCTTGTGGATTTGCTCTAGCTAAAAGGTATGCAACCCTAACTCGATTAATTATGAATGTGTTACTTATTAATTATGATCTTGTTAAATCGCCGCTATGTGTGCTTTGATCTTATTTAGGGTTTAGTATAATTGTTATGAGCTTTATAAACCTTCAATAGTTACAGATAGTAAACATCGGTTCTCTATACGTGAACAATGATACCTTTTGGCACATTAAGGGGTGTTAAATGTTGTTTGTTTTTTCTAAAGTTAACAAGCTTATGGCATACATCTGAATTTGCTTTATTTCTTTTGAAATTTAACTATAGCTTTAATTTCTTTATCTTTGATGAATGTAGTGGATTGTTGTCTACATCTTTGAAAGTACATATGTCCTGTACTCCTGTGAACTCATATGCCTTTTCAACAAAGAGCTGGTAAGGAGGGATTTATTTAACCATTTACTTAGGTTCATCATCCGTTTTTTAATCTTAAGTTCTAAAACTACATAAGTTGCCAGTTCCGGAGTCTGAACATGTTTAAATGTTAGATAAGTTCATTATAAACTGAGCTCATCACTACTCGTCCTTGATACTTTCTCTATGTATATGTCAAATATTCTATAGAATACAGAATTGGCATATGGGTTTGGAAGCTTTTTGTGATTTTGGTGCACACTGCACCCACAGTAGGTTCTATGTTATAGCGTTTTCTTGCTTTAGATTGTGGATGGTACAGTCAATCTCTTAAATTGTTGAAATTGAGACTTTTTACTTGTCAGTTATGTTTTCAGTTTTCTATAAAAAATGAATTTTCTTTGTAGGCCCTCCTGGATCTGGAAAGGGCACCCAGTCACCGATTATCAAAGATGAGTACTGTTTGTGCCACTTGGCTACTGGTGACATGCTAAGAGCTGCTGTTGCTGCTAAAACGCCTCTTGGAATCAAAGCAAAAAAGGCCATGGAGAGTGTATGTGTTTGCTGTATATATGCATATAAGTTATAGAAAGACACATATTTCTTCGTACTTACTTTCGAATCTGTCGTTCCTTAGGGACAACTTGTTTCTGATGATTTAGTTGTGGGGATTATTGATGAAGCGCTGAAGAAGCCTTCTTGTAAAAATCACATTTAAATTTGAACGTGATTACGAGCCTGGTATGGGATAGGTTCGTATAATAATACAATTGAGTTTCTTTAATTTCATTAAATTCACATTTAAATTTGAACGTGATTATAAATCTTTGCCATGCAGCTGATGAGATGCTTGAAAAGAGAGGTGCTAAAGTTGACAAAGTTCTTAACTTTGCAATTGATGATGCAATCCTGGAGGAAAGGATTACTGGTCGTTGGATCCATCCTTCTAGTGGTCGGAGTTCCACTCAAAATTTGCACCTCCTAAAGTTCCTGGCATAGACGATGTAAGATTCTCATTCGTTAGAACTGTGAAAGCGTTTGTACACAATGCATTCGTAAAGAGTGTTAGCAGTTGGAATTTGTGGGACTATTTCGTTGATGTGTGTAATTTAAGGATAACGAGATTACTAAGTTGTTGAAACCAAATAACCCAACTATAAAAGGAAAAAAAGAAACAGAAATCTGATACGTGTTAGTTTTTAAATAAATTATAGCTGATGTTTGACATGGTGTTAAATTACACCCGTAGGTTGACTTTTTTTACTTTTTGTAGTTGTTAAGACGGTCCATTTAAGTTATGTCTTATGGTCTGATTATTTCTCAACTTCTTGAAGGTCACTGGAGAACCTTTGATTCAACGTAAAGATGACACTGCAGCTGTTCTGAAGTCGAGACTGGAAGCATTCCATAAGCAAACGGAGCCGGTAAGCTCTCTAAACTTTTGGAATCGTCAATATATCATTTTAGTCGTAATATAGTGGGTATACTTTTTGCTTTTAAGTGTACAAGTTACATATCTTCAAAATTGATTTACGTCAAACAAATTTGATCACATGAGTTGACATTGGGGCGGTTTTATTTGTTTCAAATGCCTCTGATCATAAGTGATCAAGTTAAGGCATTAGAATCACCAATGGTCTTTGCGTGAACAGACCCCCTGCTCCAAAATGATAGAACCGATATGAGTCCCTCCTAACAATAATAGACCGACTGCAAATCTTAGAAACATACTTTATCCATTTATGGCAATCATTGCACACACGTAAATAACCATTTCTAATTGAAGATTTACTTATACAGCCAACTCTCTTAACAATCCTCGGTCCTAACATTGTGAGCTACTGAGCCCTTCGCCAAGTATATTCAGCTGCATCACAGGGTGCAAGTGCTACTGTGCAACCGCCTGGCATGTTGAGCTAGCATCATTGTGCAAACCCTTGCTTGTTGTCCACATTGGAGGACCTATCCGTGAGTATATCTTTCTATTTGTTATATTATTTGACACATGTTTTCTTAGAAATGGCCAATTTGGTCAGGTTTGCTCAATTCGTTTTCTCTTTAGCCAAAATTTTATTTATCTATTTGGTCCGTTTTAGATAAATGATAACTCAGATTAACCCAATCATAACATGGATTTATTATCCAGTGCCCAAGTTCAAGATCTTTCTAAATGGAGAATGATGTTATTCGTTATTGTGCATCACTCCATCACTGTAGAGGAATCCACAAATAACATGAACACGTTGATGATTGAACATTCAGACCCTTATGCGAGCCGGTTTAGATAAATGAAACATTTTGTCATTAGTATCATTTATATGGTTTTTAGTTGTTTCCTGTTCTTATTAACTTAACTGTTATCTTATATAGTAAGTACCAAGTAGTAATCAACTAATCATTATGTATAACCCGAATTATCTGTTTTGGTATGTCTGAGTAAACAGTCTCGGTTGCGGGTTTGATTTTTTTTCTTTCTTCCTTGATGACAAACTCCAAACATGTAGGCTTATCAATGAAGCAACATGATGAGAGAATTTAATAGGAGTTCATCAGTTTGATGTTTGGATATAAGTGTGAAAACAAGAGCATATTGAGAAAATCCCACATCGGCTGAGTGACTAAAGTGAAAAGGATGGGAGGTTGTATAAAATGGGAAAGATGGTATTGAAATAGGTACTTACCTGGATGGGGTCTATGAGTGATCAAAAAGGCTCATGGCCTAGGTTGGTGACCTCCATTGCACTTTGGAGGGGTGCCACCCTAAGATCGGCCCAAGTGGTCGAGTCTACATTGTAATTTGTTGCTGTGGGGGCCTGCGTTCGCGCGGCCCCTGCCCATTTCTTTAGTTTTAATTTTTTTTTTAGTTTCAATTTCTTTGTCTTGGGTTCTTGGTTGTTGGTCTGATGTCAATTGCCACACATTTAAGCCAACCTATTGTAACCGGTAGCTGCACCCATGGGTGAAACTCTGCTTACCGACAAAGCAGAGCTGACTTGATTCTTATAAAAGGGAAGTACCTCTTTTCTTAGTTGTGTGTATGCGTGTGCTGTGAAGTTGCAAACTTTAAATAGCTATAATCAAATAATCAATAATGCAGAAAAGCAAATCATGTCAATAAATTACCTACAATCAACTTGGTGGGAAGCATTTGAGCTTTAAAGCAACGGAAGGTCGAATAAGAGTTGGTCCATCAATGATCTTAGTTGCTCTTTCACTTCAGCATCTTGAAATCAATATCTCATATACTTTGTACTTATGATGTCAGTTAAGTTAATCAAATACCTCATTTACTTTATAGTTAAATCTTTTAGCATACTCAATTTGTTCGGGAGAAAGGACCAGTAAGGTTCCAATTGATCCGAACTGGGCTTGAGCTTGACTTAAAGACGATTCATATTGGGGCTGAGTTCAAGTGTAAAACATGAATATGTGATGAGAATAAATAACACTATAAGTAATATTATAACTAAGACTATCAGATTTCGGTTTCCTTTTTACCTTTTTAGTTGGGTTTATTTGGGTTCAACGTTAATAATCTCGTTATCCTCGAAGTTACACACAGCAACAAAATAGTTCAACAAATTCCATCAGCTAACACTCTTTTTAGATACATTTTGTGTAAATGGTTTCTTCATTCTAACAATCTAAAAAACATTAAAATCTTACGTCATCTATGCCAGGAACTTTGGAGGTGCAGGTTCCAACTTTGAGAACCTCAGTCTTGCAGGTTCCTCTCTTCAGGTAGGCGTCCAAGCCTGTTCAGATAAAGACGTCTTTAGACTTCTTGCTTGAGTTAAAGTAATGAGATGTGTCACACTGCATTACGAAACTAATCAATTCTATATTGAATGTTTCCAACAACATCAAATTGCAAAATTTTTGGGTGGATTTATCATCTCATGGATAACGAATGCTTCAAAGCTGTCATCAATTAAACGTATAAGTGGATACTTGTATAGCTATTAAGTTAACTCACCAGCGCTCTAGGAGTCTATGTACCTATCATCCGTTGCTCCCTTACCAAGCTTGAAATGTTAAGGATTCAAACTCTAAAAAATAGCTGCACCTTAATCAACAACAAAATAAAGTGTATAAAGAAAGACCAAAAGCTTTTGCTTATATCCCACATCGCCTGGCAAAGAAACTTATTACGTGTTTATATAGACCCTTTGGAAGCAGAATGTTCGCCGAGCTCAGTAACGCGAGCTTGTGACTCGAGTGAGGGCATTAAAGTGGGTTGGACATTGATCGAGCCAAACTGGTTGGGTCAAGTTGTTGCAATATCTGGCTTGCCCGTTCCAAGTCTAGAGTTGGATCATGGGGTTTGAGCGAAGGCTCGAGCTTCCTTGTTCTTAGAGTAGAGGGCAATGCGTTAGGCTGGTTTCACAGAGCTGCGAATACTTCTCGCTCTCGACAGTGGAAGGATAACGAGTCGGTGCACCCTTGGCTCAAAAAACCCGCTTGGTTCCCTCTAATGAACATCCATTTTTTGTTATTTTAATGCCAATTTGTTTGTCATGACATCTGCTTTGCAACTATTTTATTGTTTCACAGAGCTGCGAAACTTTATTGTTATGACTGGAACTACTTTTGGTTATTGTAAACAAATATATCAATCTGTTTAGCACTTCTATGATTTTATCTCGAGGGACTCGCGCATTAAGCAAAATTACAAAACACTTTGTTAGGCGAGGTGACCATGTTTTGGTTCTCGTCCAAGAGTTTATGGTACACACAGTCAAGTATCATATAATCAACTATGCCTAATCTAAGTTTGATGGATCCAAGTAGTTTATATCAAGTAGTGTGCTACCACAGCTTTGTGAAACATAATCATGTTTATTACACCCTTGTATATAATTTGTCTAGTGACTTTGATAGTTTGACCCCTTCTCAGGTGGTTCTAGCAATTAGAGAAATCATCTGACACAATGATCTTTATCCATCTTTGTGGAATTCTCATGAAAACATGTTACTGTTTATAAACATCCTTAGTTTACTAGCTTGAAGTTGTGGCATTCTAATAGTCTCAGATAATATCTAGAATATGCGGAAGCCATGATCAACACAAATCTTGCCGCTGATTTCCTTAGTTACTTGGTGGAAGAGAAATGTCTTGGCAGACAAGGGTGGTTAAACTATTGCTGCATAGTAGAGTATTCGTGTTTCTGATGTAAATATCTAACCAGGATACATTCTAAACACGATATATAGTGTGTATCGTTGGTACCATTTATGGTTGCATTTGTTGTACATTGTGATCCGTCTCATGAAATTGAACTTTATTAAACACTGTTAATGACGAGTCTGCGATGAAACCAACTTTGAGAACCTTCGTCTTGTAGGTCCCTCGTTGGGTAGGCGTCCAAGTCTTTTCAGTTAAATATGTCTTTAGTCTTCTAGCTTGAGTTGAACAAATGAGATGGTCCCACTATGCATTACGAAACCAATCAGTTCTATTTTGAAGGTTTTGGGCTTTTGGCTAACAACACCTAGCACACTGACAATCAGACTGTTTTGGTTATTGTTCAAGGGATTATGGGACACAAAGTCCCGTAGGTACCATCATGTTATTAATTAGGCACCTTAACATTCAAGTTTCCTAGGATCCGACTAAAGTATTTCAAAACATTCATATACTGTTTTCTAATATCAGTTTTTATGTTTTAGTTATTGGGTTTTGACCATAATTTCGTTATATCTATGTTCGTGTTTTTTTTGTTGTTGCAAATTGTCCCACGTTGGTTGGCGACTGAAATAAAACTAAGTTCTCATCGAGTTAGTTCCCCAATCATTCTTTGTTTTCATCAAGAAAAATGATAATGCCCCACATTGGTTGGCGAATGTAATGAAACTGAGTACCCTTATAAATACAAGTAATCTTAGAAGATTCAAGTTTTGACATGTTTCAGAATTTTGTTGAGTTTAGAGTTAGATTTTCAGATTGGTTAGAGTGATTATAAAAGCGAAGCAGGTGGGTATGTTGATAGGCACGCAACCATGCAGTGAGCACAAAAGCCAACTATTCTTTCGCCTTTTACTAAAGAACACCGTGTGCACGTTGCATTAAGTGGCATACGCCAATTTTTGGAGAGTTTTTTTTTTATTGAAGAGCTCCAACCAATTTTAGTTGAAGCTTTTTTTAGTTGGCTGGTTTTGAACTTAACTGATAGAAACCTATATCCTAACAAAACATAGTTTATAGAATCTATGAAACAACCCAAAACGACCCACTTCTATGTAAAGTGGTTGAAGTTGTCACCTTCAAATAACAAATAAATTTCTGAAATGTCATATTCACCATCTTGCCCGGAAAGAATGCCTATGACGTCATAGACACGTATATTAGTGCCCGGGGACAAAGAAGGTAACTTTTTTGGATCTTTTTAAGGAGTAAAATTAATAGAGAAAACAAAAATCACAATGTGGCTGTAGTTTAGGGGTAAGAATTCCACGTTGTGGCCGTGGAGACCTGGACTCGAATTCCAGCAGCCACACATTTACTTTTTATTTATGTTTTCAGTACTTCATTTTGGCCGACAATGGTTGGAAGTGATGGTTGTGAATGTTTCCCGAATAAAATTGCAGTCTTGGAAGCTGAGTAATGGTGGTGTGTAGTGCTGGAGGGCGTAGCCGTAGTTTATGTTTACTGCTCCGGTTAGTTGTTGGTACATCTCTGGAGTTAATCTTCCGGTGCTTGTGCACAATCCTGATTCAGACTGTACATGTGTAGTTCTCGTCAATTGTAAACATATGTAATCTTCGTACATCGGGGTTTAGTGTCTTGTCCCTCAACATGAGGTTTCTTTTTCAGGTTACACACTAGCAGCTAGGTAATTAACATTGATTTAAAGCCTTAAAGGTGAAGCATATAATGACTTTCAAGCATCTTCGTTTTAGCCGGCTTAAGTCGTTGTATCTAGCTTCAACATGTGAGACAGTTTTAACCTCTTAGGGCAAATGTCACATGGCGTTTGACAAGATGTGGCGTGCACTCCAGTTCACATAAACTGTTCTATTTCCCATTCATGTTGGTCAACTAGCAGTTTCAAGTGATTTAAGTCGTTGTATCAATGAAGCAACATGATGAGAGAATTTAATAGGAATTCATCACTTTGATGTTAGGATATAAGTGCGAAAACAAAGAGCATATTGAGGAAATCCTACATCGGCTGAGTGAATAAAGTGATAAGGATGGGAGGCTGTATAAAATGGGAAAGAAGGTATTGAAATAGGTACTTACCTGGATGGGGTCTATGAGTGATCAAAAAGGCTCATGGCCTAGGTTAGTGACCTCCATTGCACTTTGGAGGGGTGCCATCCTAAGATCGGCCCAAGTGGTCGAGTCTACATCGTAATTTGTTGCTGAGGGGGCCTGCGTTCGCGCGGCCCCTGCCCTTTTCTTTTGTTAAAAGTTTATCTGTTTTCAAGTTCAAAAGTCACTAGACTTCCCAAATCCTTAAGCATGTACTGTAGAGTATTTATCTCTTCCTACAAAGTCTCATGTGAAAAGTATATGACCGAATTACTTAGTCAACTGTAGAGGCAAAATCTTGCTCCATGTGCTTGCGATGAAGATGATCGTTTGGACGTGCTCTGCAGTCCCGGATGACCAATCACAAAGAGTGAAACACATCATACTCGCCTGTTTGATCCCAAAACCAAGCTTAACAATCGGAGACGAAAATTACATAAAAGAAAGACAATGGTTACTTGCAATGTTAATGTGCAACTACAGGTCACACTAAATATGTGCTCCGAAAGGACAGATGAGATTATTGCTAGGCAATGCTCTTCTGACTTTGACACTTAGTCGTAGCCTCCTGAATGTCCTCGACCAACCCAATCCCGCTACTCTTTTTTTTTTCATTTAAAAATCACAACATTAGCAGCAGTTGTAACTTCCAACATTTTTAACTTCACTCTATTATCCTCAATATTGTTTAAAAAATACATTTGGTAGGTTTACCAATCTGAGGGGGTAAAGGGAAGCAGCGTGTACATTCTGGTTACGACGATTTCAAAACGTAATACAAGCAGAAGTCACATGTTCAAAGAATCGATGCAGAAAGTTCAAGCAGAAGCAGATAAGTTTTACTGTACAAAAGTTAGTCTGTATCCCACATCGGTCAGTGAAGTAAACATACATGTAGGAGTTGAGTATAAAAACAAAGGCATGTGAATGTAACAGCCATACCTTTCTCGGCCTTTTGGCTAAGATCAAGTGTAGTATCTGTTCTTATCAGTTTAATATCTGATATTTGAGCCATTGGCTCACTCGATATTAATCTTATTTTTTATGGGGAAGAACCTACCACAGGAGCTTGCTGCTGGGGTTCTTCACGTGTCGCCTTGGCGTTGCACTATTGCTTAGGCTTGGCGCACCCCTCCAATTACTAGTCCAATGTTTTATGTTGCGGAGAACTAATTTCCACTAATTGTGGTTTTGACTTCTTCCCCTTTTATTGTGAAGTATGCAGTAGCAAATCGAACAATAGACAGATCCGACACAAAAAAAAAGTTGCATTTTGATAAAAATAAATAAATTTGGACCATTTTTTGATTTGTTCGTGTCATCTTGCGCAGGGGCCATGCTAATCCTGTCTGTATCGTTCCAAATTCTTATTTACAAATTGGGACCCCTGGATCTTGGAAAGCAGAAAATTCCTGACTGTCAGATTCCTTTTACCAAAAATATCTCCCGTAACAATCTTATAATCTCGTGTTTAACGGGGCCTCTTATAGTTACGGCAAAGGGCCACCAAAATTCATTGGACGGCCTTGGTGATTAGTGTATTTACCCTTCAAAAAATTAGCGTCTATGAAAACAAATACTGTGAAATCACGTATCCCACGTCGACCAGGGGAGGAAGTTATCACTAGATTATCTTCTTAAGTTATAATAACTTCATACACTAGAAAACAATCCAGAAATATTGGCTTATGATTTATAAGCCGATATCATATAAACTCATACATTACCTTAAATGACATGAGCGAAATTCAACACTATTTAAGGTGTGTTTTGAATATAAATCCTAGTCCTCTATAGAAAGATGCTAACCAAGTTAAAAGAAGGAAAAACCCAACCCAGGTGTTTAAATACAAAGACAGCTCAATCACATTTTGTCACGTTGATTGCTTTTACCATCTTTTTGGCCAGAGGTGGCAAAGTGGTGGTTTGTGCAGGTTGGGTAACGGGTCAAAATGGTCGTTTTGATCTGAAACATTCTTGTGCCCATTTTTAAGAATTGCTTACATAATTTCAAATTTGTTACATTTAATCGTATTGATCTGATTCCTACAATCAGCACTGATCTTGCTGCTAGTTCTTCCATCATTTATGGTCAGTAAGTTGATTGCTTTTAACAAATTTGATCAACATGACCCTTTCGACCCGTTTGACCAGTTTTTTTTCGCTAAATTTTATCTTTTGATTTTACGCATTTCAGCATTTGACATTATAACAATAATATGTAACCTACATCAGTCCATTGATAAGCAAGTAAGCTACGAGTTGTCGTAAGCTCATCAAATAAGCTCAGGATTCTCGTGAAGCGCTTCAAATTAACTATGAGTTGCAGGAATGGCTTATAAGCACAAGGTTGATACGATTTTAAGCCATTACAATATATCATCTTTACTGACATCATAGTTTACCCTATTATTTAAACATTTCTCGTTTATTTTTCTTCTGCAGTTTTGTCGATTCTTGGTCACAAGAATGCACACTTGTAAGCTTATCTTAACACTTTAGTGTAACGAATGGTCTGTGTAGTTAAAATGGGATTATGGATTTTGTCCTTCACTTTGTGAAATTACATAGTAATAGAGTCCCTACTTTTGCGGTTGGAAGATAATGCCACGAAGTGCATGTAAAAGAGATTTTCTTTGTATGAAATTTACCAATATACCTCACATGCAATGCACATACCAAATAACAGCCTTGTATAACGGCTATTAGTATCATATACTTGGTAGACGTTAGGGACAATCGGTGTGGCAAAATTAAGGTGTAAGGAGTAAGGACTCATTACATGGTACTCATAAACAATGGCGATAATTTGTGTAAATTACTCTTTTTTTCATGGTGTGATCTTTCACCTTGTTATTAAACGCTCTTATTTTTGCAGGTTCACGTTGGTTTTATGTGGCGTTTTTACATGTGTGGCTATGAGACAGTGGGTGAATCACCAGCATGCTGAAACTGCCCTCATTCTTCCATGTGTTGATCAGTCAACCACTAACCAGACTTCTTTATAAAATAAAAGAGGAAAAAGTCAGTGGAAATTACTGTGCCATGGGATCCAAGGTAACCACAGTTGTTGCTTGAAATTATCCAGCAAAAGCAGAATACCCAAAACAACACGTGAAAACATTGATCTAGTAATTGGAGGGGCGCACCAAGCCTAGGCAGGGTTCTTCCCCATAAAAAATAAGATTAATATCGAGTGAGCCAATGGCTCACATATCAGATAAGAAGAACAGATACTACACTTGATCTTAGCCAAAAGGCCGAGAAAGGTATGCTCACATGCCTTTGTTTTTATACTCAACTCTTACATGTATGTTTACTTCACTGGCCGATGTGGGATACAGACTAACTTTTGTAAAGCCACTTGACGCAGCAAGCACACGGTATTCTTTAGTAAAAGACTATTGGTTGATTGCCTTTTTGTATCCCTGCCTGCTTGCTTCTTGATTCATCATATGTTTCTGGGTATGAAACATATGACAACTCAAACCATCCTCGAATCTAAACAGCTTAATATGATAACTCAAAGTGTATATGGTCTTTGAAGATGAAGAAAGCGTTGTTGTGGAAGAAAGTGAAAGCATGAGAATCGAAATACGAAGCAAGAAAGCCTGTAAACTTATTGAAGAAACTCTCAGACTAGCTGATTCTCCCAATACCTCCAAGAACTGCTCTTTTTGAAACCAGCAGTAAATTTCAGTTTTACTAGTTTTACAAATTGAAGTACTGAAAACATAAATAAAAAGTAAATGTGTGGCTGCTGGGATTCGAGCCCAGGTCTCCACGGCCACAACGTGGAATTCTTACCACTAAACTACAGCCACATTGTGATTTTTGTTTTCTCTATTAGTTTTAGTATTCCTTAAGAAGATCCAAAAAAGTTGGGCACTAAGACATCTATGACGTCATAGGCATTCTTTCCGGGCGGCAAGATGATGAATATGACATTTCAGATTTTTATGCATATTACATAACCAAACTTCTGTATGGCCACAGGTCAATATGCGTTTTTTTGAGGTTGGCAACTTCAACCATTTTACATAGAAGTGGGTCGTTTTGGGTTGTTTCATAGTCTACACTAGGCGTGTACACTTGGGGGTGGCTACGGAGGTTCACCTGCGACGACTCCGGGCTATGCATAAGGGTAGTCTCCCTGGGATTAGTCGGCTCGCAATGTCGAGTCGGAGGATTAGTCTCCCTAGGTATACCCAAAAATAAACTAAAGCTAAAATGACTCAAATCCATAACCTTTTAACATCAGCTTCTATATAATCCTAGACAAGATCCATTTAACAAATATGTTTTGTCCTATTGACGTTATTTATCTCGTTATTGGGGAAATGAATCAAAGATGAGTACTGTTTGTGCCACTTGGCTACTGGTGACATGCTAAGAACTGCTGTTGCTGCTAAGACGCCTCTTGGAGTCAAAGCAAAGGAGGCCATGGACAATGTATGTGCTTGCTGTATACACGCATATAGTTTATAGAAAGAGACATATTTTGTTATACTCATTCCTTAGGGACAACTTGTTTCTGATGACTTAGTTGTGGGGATCAAATGAAAGAAAACTGGGTCTTGCTCAGAAAGGAGTAACCAAAAAGCGTATCTAAATAAATAAATAAGAGTAAATTTATGCGTGTGTGATTAGTTTAAAACATAATAAATGCATACCTTAAAGTGTATCTGACACCCGATGTCTAGTCTATGAATTAAGCACGGGCTTTTATGCAAGATCTCTTCTGTGATATCTGGGTTTTGGCTGCGCCGTCAAGTGCATTGGATGGACCGCCAGGTAATAGTAGGTTCTCTGGGTAAAGACCTGAATGCGGGGTAATAGGATACCCTCTTATAGCTTTGTCGTTTTCTGAGCTTATGTCCCTTGTTAGGAGCTGCTGAGTGGATGTTATATGGACATGCTGTCCGGAACACGTTGTCCAGAGGTATACACGAACAATAATCATAGAAGGGTCTTTACGAACAATAATCATAGAAGGGTCTTTACTTGATCTATATATAAAATGCTCTAATTTTAAAATTGCTCATAAATTCTTTTTCACGACAGAAAAAGAAAAATGTCGTATGGAATGTGATTTTAGTAGTGTATGGACAGTTAGTGGATCTTCATGAATCCTTTCGTATATTCTCACAGATGCAGATTGAAGGATTGAGGCCTAATCAGTACACACATCCTAGCATATTAAGGACATGCGCTTTAGTGGGTGCTTTAGACCTAGGTGAGCCGATCCATTCACAAGTTGTTAAACCGGAATTTCAACCGAATATATATGTTAGCAGTGTGCTTATTGGATGTACTCCAAGCATAGAAACTTGGAAACTGCCATGAAAACTCTTGATGTTTCTGCCAGGTCTTGATGGGATTTCCAGGATTGAATTGATCATAGCAACATCATGTTTTCCAGCAATCATTATAAAATAAAGAACAAGAACAAAGGGGATCGAACCTTTACTAAGTAATCTGATATATATGAATAAAGGTTGAATGTGATGTATAGGATCCTAATCTATATATAGTGTATGAAGCGGTATGAATGGTACCGTTTCTGTAAAAGTAATCGTTGTATCTATTCTACTCTAACCGTTATATAACCGCTAATCTAGGGTTTGTTGGCATGCGGACCAAACCATTATGTATACAGGCTTTGAAGTATCTTGGGCCTGTTCTTTGTTCTTCCTGGTGTCTTCCTGGGTGTCTGATTTGCAGCCTTTTACCATAGGAATAACACGTTGTTTTTCTTCTGTCAAAGATCAATAATATTAATCTCCAACATTCCCCCTTAATCTTATTAATCTTTGTGTCTCCTTGTTCCTTGATTCTTCTTGGTTTTGATCCTTGGTGTTGGTGACTTTTCGGTTTCTTTTGAACCAAATTTCAGCAGGGTTAATGCCGTCATCATCACTTGAATCTTCATCAATTTTCTGCAGCCTTTATCATCTTCTAGAATATGCTTACCCCTCTTGAACATCCAATTCTCGCACAAGTTCATCGCCTCAAGACTCTGTCGTCTTCCTCCATCCTTATTGATGTGGGTGCTTATGGTTTGTTCCATATAATGATGTAATAAACATCCGTTGTAAGCCATACATCTTCTTCCTTTATCCTTGTTGGTTCAAGGATTTTCTACGGCCAATATCTATCTGATTTCTTGTTTGCGTCTTCTTTAAAAGAAACGCAGATTTGAAGAATCTTGATTCATGATTTGATGACTGCCGACATGATTTGTTGGTGTTGCTTGATCCCTTCGCTCTGATACCAATTGTTGTTCTGGCAGGTCTTGGTCTATGTTTCCAGGATCGGATAACGACCAAACAACATGAACGATCATATATATAGAGACAGGAATTAATTTAGGAAGAACAAGAGAGATATGGGTTTGAACCCTTCCTGATAAACCACAGGATTATTTATTGAATAATAAGGGTTGATTACAATTGCAGAAATTCTATCCTATATAAAGGGAATGAATCGGTGCCTCTTGTGAATAGGCGTTTCTCTAAAAGTAAGAAACATATCCTAATCTAAACGTTACATAGTATAACTACCATATTTTACCCTAATGGGCTTGATAGCCTGCGGCCCGAACATAAGACATAGCAGTCTTTTATTGTTTTGGCGTCCAAGACATTAAACAGGTCCAACATTTCCCCCCTAATGTCGGGATGCCAAAAACTTCTTTTATCCTTGCACCTGCATATTCTCTGTTCTCTGCACTCCCTGCGTATTCTGATTTTGTACTCCCTGCGTACTCGCTGATTTCTGCAATCCCTGCGTACTCGCTGCGCTTATTTGCACTCCCTGCGTTTTTCTTATGAACACAGATGTGTTCTCTTCCTTTGTAACAAAAGCAGCCATGTTCTTTCTCTTCTGTTTCTTTCTCAGGTTCTTTAAATCTGCAATTTTTTCTTATTCCTTCTTTCTTCTTATCATAAACCAAATAAGACTTAAAAATCTTAAAAAACTTGTTTTTATCATAAACCAAATAAAAACTTAAAAATCTTAAAAACTTGTTTTTATCATAAACCAAATAAAAACTTAAAATCTTAAAAACTTGCTTTTATCATAAACCAAACAAAACTTAAAAATCTTAAAAACTTATATTATTTTCTTATCGTAATCCAAATAAGAAAAAAAAAACTGAAAAACCTTATTTCTTGTTTTTGATGATCGATCCATGAAGTTTGATACTGCAGGCTCTTGATACCACTTTTGGACAGGTCTTGATCATATCTTTCCAGGATCGAATTGATCATAGCAACATCATGTTTTCCAGCAATCATCATAAAATAAAGAACAACAAAGGGGATCGAACCTTTACTAAGTAATCTAATATATATGAATAAAGGTTGAATGTGATGTACAGGATCCTAATCTATATATAATGTATGAAGCCGTATGAATGGTACCGTTTCTGTAAAAGTAATCGTTGTATCTATTCTACTCTAACCGTTATATAACTGCTAATCTAGGGTTTGTTGGCATGCGGCCCAAACCATTATGTATACAGGCTTTGAAGTATCTTGGGCCTGTTCTTTGTTCTTCCTGGTGTCTTCCTGGGTGTTTGATTTGCAGCCTTTTACCACAGGAATAACACGTTGTTTTTCTTCTGTCAAAGATCAATAATATTAATCTCCAACAACTCTGAGGCGTCTTAAGGAGAGAGATGTGGTTTCGTGGACAGATATGATAGCGGGATCCCCACAACATAACATTGGATTTTCAAGTGCAATTAGTGCATGTGCAGGAATTCAAGCAATAAATCAAGGACATCAAGTTCATCGTCAAACAGTATGCTGCCTTGTGGCTATTCATCTGATCTTTTCCATTGGTAATGCGCTAGTGTCTCTGTATGCTCGACGTGGTTCAATAAGTGGATATGTTTACATAAGGATCTGCTGTTAGTGCTTATGCAAATACAACAAACATAACGCAAGGTAAGCAAATTTAGGGAAGAATGATAAGAACCGGCTCTAATTTAGAAAGCTTCTAACGTTCTCATAACTTATATTCAAAATATGGGAGACTTTGCCAAATATGAGTTTCGTTAAATGACTGATAGAAATACATTTCATGGAATGCAATGATTACAGGTTATTCTCAACACGGCTATTAAACTCTTTGAAAAAATGAAATGGGACGGGTATATGTCAAATTACGTTACTTTTGTGGGTGATTTAACGGGTTGTACACATGTAAGGCTAGTTGACAAAGGACTGGAATATTTCAATTCAATGAGTCAAGATTTTGGTCTCTTCCCACAAGCCTGAACACTATACTTATGTTGTAGACATACTTGGAAGGGTCGGACTTTTGACTTGTGCACTAGAATCATGGAGTCAATGTCATCGAACCAGACACAATCGTATGGAGGGACACTATTGAGCGCTTGTACCATTCATAAAAACAAGAAAATTGGAGAAATATTTAGCAAAAAGCCAGATTGAAAGAGACAAAACTTACTAAATGTATTATTTTAACACTATGTTTACCATAATGTTAGAAACAATACTATTACGTGTTGGTGATTTTAGTGTCATCAATCATTTTGGTGTAATGGTGATTTACCCGAGACCAAAGGGATTTCAAGTTAAGTTATAATACAAGTTCGGAGGTGTGGAGTACACGCTTGTATAAACTAGTTAACTTGATTTCGGGTACAAAAGAATGAAAAAGTTGTGAATCTATAGTAGTAAATGGGCCTATTGTGACAGAATCTATGGGTCACTAAAGGGCATATAGTGACAGATTCGTGGGTCACTAAATGATCCATACACTTGTGTTGATGACAGTTAGCGACGGTTATTTTGTTGCAAAACTGTTACAAAACTGTTGCAGAAACAGAAATCATTATGGGTTTTTTTTTCATGAAGGAACACTTCCTGGATCACAACATTCATTTTTCTGGTTTATATAGACACATATAAACAGATTTTGGTCTCAAGATCATAACATACACATTGTCGTATGTTTTGCTCTATTTTCTTGTGCCTAGATATAGAGTGTAGTTCTTGTCTTATCTCCGTACAAATTTCGTGTAACCCAAGGCACAAGTAGGGTATTAGGAAAGTGTTTGACACGATTCAAGAACTATCCGGCAATCACCGATTATCAAGACCCTAAATTTCTAACAAACTAATACAATATTTTGTGATGATAATCATGATTGGTGGATTGGTGAATTGTGTAATAATACTGGAGGATGCAAATTGGGGAGTTATTTATGTGGCGCATCACGGAAATCCATTGCAATAATAGACTGAATTCAATCATGCATGATACTGGTACACTAATATCTATTCATCCTTATTTAACCATGATACATATGTGTCGTAACTGCATGGAACTTGTGTTGATAATTTGGAACTATACATGCATCATGATATGAAAAGTACTTTGCATGATATGAAAAGATGAATTAATAAAGTGACAAGTTTTTCAACTTCTCTGTATCTAATATTTTCGTATGCAAATATTAAGAAAATTCTAAACGATCTAAAGATGCCACATAGACATGATTTTGGTGGGTGCGTAACCATTTTGTGGCGGGTTTTCTAAGTTGGAAAACACATATGTGAAAGTGATCATATATGCACTTAGTATATGACAGGTTTACTGTAGTTTAACTGCCGTAAAGTGATCTATGATGTTCAATCAAGGAAACATGATCGGTGGTAACTTCGAAGGGCTGACATAGTGACATGATCATGTTCTCCAAACATTCTCTGTATGAATTTTTGGCGGTTACATATAGTAAATTGACGTTTTACTTTTAACGTTCTGATTCCAGAATATGTGAAACATGCATAGGATCTTGTTTACATTTTCAGGAATACATTTACGCTTTGTGTCTTTAAACAAAAATTCAACGATAAAAATAGTATTTTTACTATGTGGTATGGGTTGGACTGATCGATTGAACCATATTTGAATCACTTGTCCATATGATTGGTATGGTGAATCTCATGCGTTATCACTTTGGGTATATGATTCATCTTTTCTATAGATGTTTATTGCTTCAGTACTTAAATGAAAAGTGATACCAGAGAACTTGATTTATGTATCAAGTGTTGGTGAAATCTGGATGTTGTTCTTGCATGGTGAATAGCAAGTTCGATGATAATTTGACGGTAAGTCGTAATTTGACTGTTCGCGGAACCGCAAATTCAGTTGCAAATTGCATGGTAAAACTATTTTGTGATTCAATGGTGTTGCTGGTAACATACCTTACCAAAAGGTTTTGTTAATCATTATTGAGGAATGCTTGTTTTAGCACCATGAAATGTTTCAGTGAAGGACATTTGCTGCGTGTTTGACGGATTAGTGTCTGATAATGGTCATTTAAATGACTTTAAACACTTTGAATGGTATTGTATCTTAGTACGTGCTATATAAATTCATCTTATGATAAATCATGTATGTGGGACTAAGATATAATATGACGAAGACATGTTCGTAACTGATTATTATATTAATAGTGCTCCGGCCTGATAAGTTATGTGAATTAACTTGGACGTGTGATTCCCCACAGTAGTTGTTAAATCGACTACTAATGGATCAATTTTGCTATATGCTTTAGCTTGAAAATACACGTTGGTTTTGTATTCTATCTTGAGATGAAGTGTATATGTCATGTAAAATGAAGTGAAAGGTACTGAGATAGAGTATTATAAATGAGTATTTAAATACTTGGATACAAACCAGGAATTATGGTTAAGAATGCAATAATACAAAAGTAATATACCAAGTTCTTTTTGTCTAAAGATTGCATAATATTTGCATTGTGTAGTTAGACAATTTGTTGGTGGTGAAAGGGTATCTACTGCTTGATACGTTTAACTAGTTTCAGTACTCATTTTGAATAACTATGGATTATAGTTTAAAATGATACAATTGTTGATTCAATTAGTTGCGTTTTACAATATATTGTGGGATGTTAAAAGTTGAGTACTTGTTACTTGATTAAAATCATGAATATTGGTTTTGAGAGATCTTTTAACATGAAAATTAAATAAAATGACGATGCAAGTTTTTATAGTTGATGGAAAAGACTGGTAATGTGGTATCTTGGATGAAAGATGCAAAGTTCTATAAACTATAAATGGCATCTTGATTAGTTATTTTAGCTTCTTGTTCATTAGAAGCTAAATGGTTGAAGAAATACGATTAATGATGCAATTGGGTTGGATAAATGATCGAGGAGACTAAAAATCTACGAGCGATGGATTTTACGCTTCGTAAAGATAAGTCTTGGGATCAAAGAAAAATGTTGGCCAACATGTTCAACTATGGCATTATAAATCGTTGTTTTATTGTTCTAAAGAAGAATAATGGTAAAGGACTTATAGTTAAACATTGTGTTATGTTTATAAGTAAATGTTACCATGTCGAATGCTTGTTATAGCAAAAGTATGAATAGCTTACCTCGGAAAGAGGTTCGCTAGACTTAGTGCACAAAGTCGGTAATAGGGATGAAAAGTCCATTAAATCTCTAATGGTGAGACACCCAATTCCCCTCTAGCGCAATGCTAAAGGCTGAATTCAATGCGGAAAGCTCACACTTAGAGATTGGAACACATGTTATATTGTCCCAAGGTATGTGTTCGGACCTGCAAGATAAAGAGGTTGAAGTTTATCTTCTTAATAGTTCTTTTGAAAAAGTGCAAAGCAGGGCATGAATAAAAGAACTACCTATGTGATCATGAAGTTTTGCCGCTTCAAGAAGCTTGGACTTTGGCTTCCAATATGCTCATGAATGGGATAAGGGCGCATGGCTTGTAAAGCGTCAAGTAAATATTGGATTGATAAACTTGTGTGTATATTATCTTGAGGTATTCATTATGAATAGAAAGAGTTCAATCCTTAGCGACACTCTTATATTCGAATATTTTGAATGTGTAGTATACTAAGATGAAAATTCAAATCGAAAGATATTTTCATTTATGCATGAGTTTAATTTGTTTTGATTAACGGGAAATCAAAGATTACACTAAAATGGGGGAGGATTGTTGGTGATTTTAGTGTCATCAATCATTTTGGTGTAATGGTGATTTACCCGAGACCAAAGGGATTTCAAGTTAAGTTATAATACAAGTTCGGAGGTGTGGAGTACACGCTTGTATAAACTAGTTAACTTGATTTCGGGTACAAAAGAATGAAAAAGTTGTGAATCTATAGTAGTAAATGGGCCTATTGTGATAGAATCTATGGGTCACTAAAGGGCATATAGTGACAGATTCGTGGGTCACTAAATGATCCATACACTTGTGTTGATGACAGTTAGCGACGGTTATTTTGTTGCAAAACTGTTACAAAACTGTTACAAAACTGTTGCAGAAACAGAAATCATTATGGGTTTTTTTTTCATGAAGGAACACTTCCTGGATCACAACATTCATTTTTCTGGTTTATATAGACACATATAAACAGATTTTGGTCTCAAGATCATAACATACACATTGTCGTATGTTTTGCTCTATTTTCTTGTGCCTAGATATAGAGTGTAGTTCTTGTCTTATCTCCGTACAAATTTCGTGTAACCCAAGGCACAAGTAGGGTCGAAATATTGTATTAGGAAAGTGTTTGACACGATTCAAGAACTATCCGGCAATCACCGATTATCAAGACCCTAAATTTCTAACACTACGTATTAGAATATTTTGGCAATCTATTTTATCCTTTGAATAGAGTGTCTAGTGACTTACACACTTTTAACCTTTTAAAAGTATTGATTTGTTAGAGTTATGACTAAACAAATGCTAATTTGATTTTTCGATTAGCAGAGCAACGTAGTTGAACAAGCAATGAGACCCAAAGTACAAGGATGTAGCAATTGACAACAGACCCACAACCTAAAACCTAACAGAACAAATTTTAACAAAAGAAATGGGCAGGGGCCGCGCGAACGCAGGCCCTCACAGCAACAAATTACCAGGTATTGAGTATGCTAAAAGATTTAACTATAAAGTATATGAGGTATTGATTAATTTAACTGATACCATAAGTACAAAGTATTGAGATATTGATTTCAAGATGCTGAAGTGAAAGAGCAACTAAGATCATTGATGGACCAACTCTTATTCGACCTTCTGTTACTTTAAAGCTCAAATGCTTCTCACCAAGTTGATTGTAGGTAATTTATTGACATGATTTGCTTTTCTGCATTATATGATCATAGCTATTTAAAGTTTGCAACTTCACAGCACACGCATATACACAACTAAGAAAAGAGGTACTTCCCTTTCATAAGATTCAAGTCAGCTCTGGCTAATCGGTAAGCACGGAGTTTCTCCCACAGGTGTACCTACCGGTTACAATTGGCTTTGAATGTGTCAACTATGTGGCAATTGATATCAGACCAACAACAAAAAACCCAACACAAGAAAATTGAAACTAATGAAATGGGCAGGGGCCGGCGAACGCAGGCCCCCACAGCAACAAATTACAATGTAGACTCGACCACTTGTGCCGATCTTAGCGTGGCACCCCTCCGAAGTGCAATGGAGGTCACCAGGCCATGAGCCTTTTTGATCACTCATAGACACCATCCAGGTAAGTACCTATTTCAATACCATCTTTCCCATTTTATACAGCCTCCCATCCTTTCCACTTTAGTCACTCAGCAGATGTGGGATTTTCTCATTATGCTCTTGTTTTCACACTTCTATCCAAACATCAAACTGCTAAAATTGTGATTTCAAAAGGAAAATTAAAAGAGAGTAGCGGGATTGGGTTGGTCGAGGACATTCAGGAGGCTCTACGACAAAGTGTCAAAGTCAGAACAACAATGGCTAGCAATAATCTAATAGAGACTCACCAAGGTACATAAATATAGGCCGGATTCGGAACTTTTCAGAAACAGAAAATAAAAGGGGAAGAAAGTCAAAACCACAATTAGTGGAAATTAGTTCTCGCAACATAAAAACATTGAACTAGTAATTGGAGGGGTGCGCCAAGCCTAGGCAATAGTGCAACACTAAGGCAACACGTGAAGAACCCCAGCAGCAAGCTACTGTGGTGGGTTCTTCCCCCATAAAAAATAAGATTAATATCGAGTGAGCCGATGGCTCACATATCAGATATTAAACTGATAAGAACAGATACTACACTTGATCTTAGCCAAAAGGCCGAGAAAGGTATGCTTATTCTCATCTTGGTTTGTTGTTTTTATAGGCCAACTATCTTCATAATATTACTCTTCTGGGCGATGTGGGACAAAAGGAAATCTGGTTTTCTTTTTACCCAAACCAAAATCTCATAATCTGCTAAACTCCAACTCTAACAACTTGAGAAGTGCAAACATCTTCGTCTCATCGTTCTTACAAGTTATAAGATTCATAGGAGTGAGAAATTACCATCATCTAATTGAACGATTGAAATATGAATCTAAGATGCCATTTGCTACTACAATTTTTTAAACTTTTATCCCAACACATAAATAGAACAAAAGGTTCTCACTTGATCCACAAGTAACGTAACAAACTGTTTATTGAAATCGACGACCACAAGATAACTTTGATACTTATCTTAGGCTCAATGCAACTTTACAGTGACATCAAAGCCATTACCTAATATGGTACTTACCTTGCTCAATGTTTCTCCAATCAAGCCCAACCTCGTTCTGAGATATCTCTCCAGGTCTATCATTTTTTTCATTTTCATCTTTATCTTGAGTATCATGCATTCCAAATGTAATTCGTCCAACATCTGTGGGAAGCTAGAGAAGTCTCCTTTACTGCTAGATTGCATATTAGGACCACGTTTGTCAACATTCCATCCTTTATTCATGTACGACCGTGACCCATTATATGAACAATGTGAACCACCTTTGTAGGGAGGGCGAGCAAGAGACTTTGAATGTGTTGACCAACCACGAGCACCATCTTTACCATAAGCTTCGCCAAATGAAGAGTGTGTTAAACCCTTCGATTCAAGAAGTCTGGATATACGTTCAGTGATAATATCGGAGTAAAACCGTGCAATTCAGACCCACAAATTACCTCTCGCTTCTTATGTAATAAAACGGAATGCATACGAACCAAGTATTGAAGAAAAGTAGAGATGGCAAGATGGGCAGATCAGGTGGGTTCAGTAACATGTCAAAACGGTTACTTTTCTTATACAGTTTTATCATTCATTTTGCTTTTAACCACCATTAAATAGCCTAGTGCCATAGTGGTAAATCTTCACAATAAATCTATGGTTCAAACCTTAGTGTTTACACATTTTGAGATTTTAAGAGAGGATTGGTTGGAAATGGTTACGACCTCCTTGCAAGTTCAGCACCATACTTGCAGTGACCCGTCATACATATCAAGATCCAAACAGCCTTGTAAAGCAAGAAAACCGGGCATAAATGGTCAATTTCTGTAAACGAAAATTACTTTTCTGCTGCGAATAAGTCAAAGCAGTACTTTTAGAGGAAGAGTGCAATATTTGACCATTTATAAATGTATCGGCTTGAGTTATGATTTACCTAAAACAGGTTTAACGGGCAAAATAGTAATGTTTGCTAAATAAGAATTGGGTCGAAAAGAACACGACCTTGCTAGTTTGATGCATTGCTAAACTGACATTTTGACCCAAATATAACCACCGTCCACCCGGCAAGGCCAATTTGCCACCTTTAAAGAAAGTTTGGGTGAAAGAATACTCGCATATAGGTACTCCAACAGTAGAATAAAGACGTGTTTTAATCCTAATCTTTTGTGGATAGAAACCCCGACACCAATCAAACCACTTGTTAATTTCCCCCTCTTGGCCTATGAACCGGAAGCATTCCATAGGCAAACTGAGCTGGTAAGCTCTCTAAACTTTTGGAATCTTCAATATATAATCTCAGTCGTGACTGTGATATAGTGGGTATACTTTTGGCTTTTAAGTGCAGTACAAGTTACATAGCTTTGAAATTGGTTTAGTTTAAAAAAAATTATCCATGTAAACTTCAAAGCAAGAAATGATATATATAGCAATTTGTTGGTTATAGAGTTTGTAACTGAACTTCAGCATTCGCAAATTACTAGGTTTAATACCAAAACACAAAGAATCTGGTTTTCTTCGCATATACGTGGTGTAACATATCATGAAACTTGCAAGATGGCTATTGACATGGTTTACACATGTGATAGAGCCGTAGACTCCTGGCTGCCTAGTTGTAGATGGGTATTTTTATGTGCAATATGAGATTTTTTTGAAGTGGCAAATTCGACCCACATTACTTCTATACGGGGTCGACTTAATTAATCTACTTTATTTGAAAGTAAGAAATAAGAACATTGAAGGATACAAAATTTGACTGAACAAAACAAGAAATTTCACTAAAAGAAACTCTGAAAGTAAGAAACACTGGATAGTTAAATCTCCACACTTTACTTAAAAACCAGATTACAAATCTGATCCATGTCAAATCTTTTATTCATCCTGCAACCTTGCTGCAATAAGCTCTACCATTATCATGCTGAATATCACGAGACTTCACATAAAATAAGTCAGAGCCTCCATTTCGAATCCCAGCTTTTACAGGTGGAGGTATATACACCCGCTGCTCTTGCTGTCTAGGAGCCATCCCTCTAGTTGAACAGATCATCATGGACGCCAACTTTTCAGCAGTGTCAAAAACGCCTCCATCCTTTTCCGTCAATTCAGTTGTATTGTAGTACTTTCCGATAGGTTGGTAATTTGGTTGTCTAGCAGTAGTCTGGTGAATATCTTCGTTCTTAACTTGATGATTCTCTTCCATTTTATGATGCATCCCTGTGGTTACGAATGCAGGTACTTCCACAGATGGAATAACATTGTTGACGGGCTTCACATTGGTCAAAAGGCCAGAATATCCAGGTGTGTAGTTCTGCTCTATAGCTCCCTTTCCATTTAAGCCAACAGTTGACATCCTAGCGGTAGCAGCCTTATGCCGAAGGGATGGAGGAATATAGTAACAACTCTGAAAGAAAGGATGCTTTAGGGCTTCCACAGCTGTTGGCCTCTTGCATGGATCCCAAGAACAAAGAGCACTAATCAAATTGACTGCTTCCTTGCTTGCAGATGGTATAAGCGCAGAAAGATTTACACCAGCAACCTCTGGAAACTGATATCCGATTTTACTTGCACGTTCAACTCCCTCGCACCATGTAAATTCTGTAGGGCTTCCTATCACACTGCAAATCTTGTATATTTCATCCGCTTCGGTTGATCCTGGAAAAAGTGGACGTAGGGTAAATAATTCCGCCATAATTGCTCCCATTCCCCATAAATCAACAGCAGGTCCATATTTTGGGAAGTGGAGAAGTACTTCTGGTGCCCGGTACCAGCGTGTTGAGACATACTCGGTGTATGGTGGTTGAGATGTGATCTCACGAGCAAGACCAAAATCAGCTATTTTTATCACCCTGTTGGAAACAAGAAAGTTCTCTGGCTTAAGATCCCGATGAAAGTAGCCATGCTGATGCATGTATGCAAGGCCTTGAAAGACACTGAAGCACCAATTCCGAATGTCAGTTTCCGAGAAAGGCTTCACTCTGTCTTTCATAAGGTCATAAAGACTGCACTCCATATATTCAAACACGAAGTATAGAACGTCATTTTCTCGAATGACTTCATTGAGCTTCACAATATTTGGATGATTCATCTTACGCAGCGACTTGACTTCTCTCAAATTAATGCATTCTTCCCACGAATGATAACTTCTCTTCATTTTCTTAATGGCAACCACTTCACCGTTATTCTTATTCATTGCTTGCCAGACAACCCCAAAGCTTCCGTGACCAACTTCTTTGATTATCGTGTACTTATCCATTTTTGTGTTTGCAACCTCGCGCAGCAGTTTATCGATGTAGAAGAGAAACAAACATAACACGCTTATCTAGAAAACTATAAAATAACACCTGTCTCTGGGAAAAAATAACATTAAGCCTACGTAACTCTCGTACACCGAAGGTTTACTAAGTGCATTAAGCCTACTTAACTGCTCGTACACTGAAGGTTTACTAAGTGCAGTCAAAGGAAAATCGCCAAGAATCGAACAAACCCTAGAATGAAAAAACTTGTCTATCTCGAAACGAATTGACCAAGGGCACACTTGCTCCATATCTCAGTAGAGATTAAAACCTTCACAAGCTTGTGTGGTAGCTTAAACGCCATATAAGCTTGAGGTAGCCACCGATCGATCATTCAAGCAGGTTTTTGGGTTCGGTGGTTTTTTTATCGAGGATAAAAGAAGCTCTTACGGAGTATTATATAACTAACTCAATTGTCGGTTGAAGTAATTTTTTTTTCTTTTTTACAAAATTTACCCTCATATTATGCGACATGTTACCTGAATAATATAGACTATTTATGAGTAAATCTATAAAAGGTTACTTACTTCTCACAAATACTGCCGTCTAACTACGAAAATACATATTCAACAAAAAAAAAAAAAAAAAAAAACGGCATAACCGGCACACAAATTTTTAGTAGCCTAAAATTATTTATTTTTTCACCGAGTTAACAACAAAATACAATATATACTCATTGTAACCCTATATATAGTCACTGGTTGATTAATAAAACGATATGCAATCATGTTAATAAACACAATATCACAGGAAAAGAGAAAAGAGAGATCTTTACACCCAACCAACCACCCTTTGGTGTATTTTATTATGAATCAAAAGTACTTAAACAAAACAGATAAAGATTAGTCCTCAAACGGATGCTAATCAAACGATTACAAAAGAAATGGTGAGAACGTCCCAACTAGGTTGATCCGTTCTCCCTCACATACAAATGACCACTCAAACACTCAGGTATACAAGATGATAATCAAACTCCCAGGTCAAAGTCCTCTATGGATTTGGTGTGAGAGAGAGAGAGAGAGAGAGAGAGAGAGAGAGAGAGAGAGAGAGAGAGAGAGAGAGAGAGAGAGAGAGAGAGAGAGAGAGAGAGAGAGAGAGAGAGAGAGAGAGAGAGAGAGAGAGCTGCGCACACAGATACAGATGTGTGTGTGCGAGTATGAGAGATGATGGCAAACCCTAGTCAAAGACTAGGGTTATATCGCTTCCAAGAGAAAAGGGCCCCAACGTTCACAAAACCCACCAGGCAATAACCAAGGCCCAATACAAAGACATAGGCCCAAGATGCAATACCTGAAAATAAAACAAAGAACATAACACAATACAAAAGTTGCATGCGACACTTAGAGGATTGGCAAAATAACACCCTTCCTCAATCTAATAAGTGAGAGAGCACATAGTCATCCACCAAACATGTTCACCAGTCTCAACTGTTTGCAAAATGTCACGTGTTGATGAATGCCATGAGCCTTAGTAAAAATGTCAGCAGTTTGATCAAGTGAAGCAACCTTGATGGTGTTGATAACACCATTCTGAACCTTTTCCCTTACCAAATGAACATCAACCTCAAAGTGCTTGGTTCTCTCATGAAAAACAGGGTTAGCAGCAATCTGCATAGCAGAGCTGCTATCACTATAAAGGTTCACAGGAAAAAGGTTTTTTACTCTTAGATCACCAAGCAAGTTAGTGATCCAGATAACTTCACAAGTAGCACTTGTCATACATCTATACTCAGCCTCAGCTGAGGATCTGGACACTGTGGGCTGCTTCTTGCTCTTCCAAGAGACAAGAGACCTCCCTAAAAAAGCACAGTATCCAGAAACAGATTTCCTGGTCTTAAGACATTTGGCCCAATCAGCATCAGTGAAGCAAGACACCCTTAAAGAGGTATCCTTATAGAACTAGATACCAATCCCAGAAGAGTTCTTGAGGTATCTAATAACCCTTAAGGCTATTTTAAGATGAGATTGAAAGGGTGCATGCATGTGTTGGCTAAGGCAATGGACAATATAAGATATATCAGGTCTGGTATGAGTTAGATAAGTAAGTCTCCCAAGTAATCTTTGATACTCAAACACATTTAAGAGAAATTTATCATCTTTGCTTTCATCAACATCCAAAACACAATTTTCAGGTAATGGGGTTGCTACTGGTTTAGCAGCAAGCAAACCAAACTCATGTATGAGCTCTAGACAATACTTCCTTTGGGTCATGCAGATCCCATTAGAGTTTTCAAGAACCTCAATACCTAAAAAATACCTCATAATGCCAAGGTCTTTAATCATGAATTTGGTTTTCAGAAAGCATTTAAATGATTCAATTTCCTCAATGCAGTTACCAGTAATGATAAAATCATCAACATAGACAATAAGGGCAATAAACATGTTACCATTCTGTTTAGTGTATAGAGAGTAATCAAACTTACTTTGGCAAAAGCCATGCTCAACCAAGACAGTGGTAAGTTTTGCATTCCACTGTCTTGGGGCTTGCTTGAGACCATACAAAGCTTTATTAAGCTTGCACACCTTATCTTTATCCTTGCAATTGAAGTCCAAAGGAAGAGTCATGTAAATGTCCTCGTCAAGATCACCATACAAGAAAGCATTGTTAACATCAAGTTGAAAGAGAGGTCAATCATTAGAGACAACAATGCTAACAAGACACCTAACAGTAACCATTTTAACAACAGGACTGAAAGTCTCATCAAAATCAATGCCTTCCCTTTGACTATAACCTTTAACAACAACCCTAGCTTTCAACTTGTCAACAAGGCCAGAAGACTTGTATTTAATCTTATAGATCCATTTATTGTTAATAGCCTTTCTATTAGCAGGTAAATCACATAAGGTCCAAGTATTGTTCCTTAAAAGGGCTTCAATTTCATTGTTCATAGCCTCAACCCACCTACTATCTTTCACAGCTTCATAGTAGTTGGATGGTTCAACAGATTGGTTAAGAGTGGTAGAAAAGCAAAAGTTGGTGGTATTAAACTTAGAATAATTAACATGCTTCTCAATACCATACTTGAGTTTACTATCAAGAATAAAGTCATTAAGCTTAGCAGGCAGCTTAGTGGGTCTACTAGACTTTCTAACAGGCTGCTCCTCTTCTATAGGATGGTCCCCATTATGATCAATGAAATAATTAGAGGAATTTTCATTTTCAAAGTTGCCCTCAGAGCAGATTTGCACATTTTCACCTATGGTGGTTGCAGGGTTCTCCTCTTGATGGTGCACAGGGGCATCATCAACAGTAGGGTGAACCCTACCATCCAAACCAGGTGATGCTCTCTCATCATCATTGGGACTTGCATTAGTTTGGTTATCAAAAAATGTTAAGAGATCAACATCACTTGTAACAACTACATCAGTTGAGTCCTTTTCACTATTGTTTTTCATTTTGAAAGGAAAGACAGTTTCATAGAACTTCACATCCCTAGAGAAAAGAGTTCTTCTATTATCCAAGCTAAACAGTTTATAAGCCTTTTTAAAAGAAGAATAACCAATGAGAACACATTTCTCAGACCTAGGTGTGAATTTGTCACTGTTATTCAGACAAGTAGAAAAACACAGACATCCAAAACATTTTAAATGAGAGAGATTAGGTTTTTTGCTATAGAGAAATTCATAGGGGGCCTACCATTTAAGACAGAAGAGGGGAGCCTGTTGATCAAATAAACAGCAGTTAAAATACATTCAGACCAAAAATTGATAGGAATCCCACCCTGAAACATAAGACTCCTGGCAACATTAAGCAGGTGTCTATGTTTCCTTTCAGCAATCCCATCTTTGCTGAGGGGTATGAGGACAAGAGGTCTGATGGATGATACCCAGAGAAGAGAGCATAGTGTGTACTTTGTTATTGACAAATTCAGTCCCATTATCAGATCTAAAGATTTTAACTTTGGTATCAAACTGAGTTTTAACAAGATTAATAAATTGAGTTAACCACTCAAAAACCTCATCCTTAGATTTCAAAAGGTAAGTCCACACAGCTCTAGAGTAATCATCCACAATGGTAAGGAAGTATCTATACCCTTCTTACTAGGAACCTTGTAAGGGCCCCACAAGTCCAAGTGAACAAGATCACCAAGTTTACTGGACTTGTGATCACTCAAGGGAAAGGGTTCCCTTGTTTGTTTAGCCATGTGACAAGTTTCACAAACAGAAATGGAGGTGTTTTTAGAAAGTTTGAGGTCATTTTTGAGAGCATTGAGAACTTGGTCAGAGGGATGACCAAGTCTACAATGCCAGATATCTTTAGAGGTGTTAAAGGTCACAACAATATTAACAGTACCAAGGCTTTTAGTCTTAAGGTCATCAAACAAGTAGAGCCCCCCAGATTCACTACCAGTCCCCAGAGTAGTCCCCTTGGCCAAGTCCTGAATGTAACATTTATCCTCATCAAAACCAACAAACAATTTACTATCCTTAATAAGCTTGTTAACAGACATCAAGCTAACACAATAACCAGGAACAACCAACACATCATGAAGAACAAAATTGTTAGAAAGTTTGAGGTCACTAATGTGACTTATATTGGCAACAGTGCCATTGGGGTGACCAACAGAGATGTTGAGGTTAGAAATATCAACAACATTGAACATACCAATTGTGGAAGTGGTAAGATGTTGGTTAGCCCCAGAATCAATAATCCATCCCAAAGTAATGGTTTTAACAAGAAATTTAGAGTTCCCACAAAAAAACTTGGAAAAATTAACATTGAACCAAACATTAGCATTAAAGAAAGAGATTCTACCTGCCATATTGGACTGAGTGTTGCCAGAGGAGTCATTGATCAAGTTAAGGAGCTTATGCATTTGTTTAGTGGTGAAAGAGTTTGGAGAATTACAAGTGGAAGCTTGTTTTTCTCCAATTTTGATATCACAATTTGCATTAAAATTGGGTTTAAAAACAGTTTGCCTTTGATTATTACCCCCCTTCTTTATGTATCCAGCAGGATAACCAATCAATTCAAAGCATCTATCAACAGTATGACGAATTTGATTGCAATGAGTGCACAAAAGATTAGGGTTAGGACCCATAAAGTTTTAGACCCATTGCCCTTGTTGGGGGTTCTATTAGAAACATTGGAAGTGTTTCTCCTATTTTGATTAAAGGTCTTAGCAGCAAAGGAAGTAGCATTCAATTTAGCCTCTGTATGATCAAAGTTATCCGGAACACACCTATGGGATTCCTCTCTAGATACAGTGACATAAGCTTCATTAACATCAGGGAGTGGATCCCTGGTGAGAAGTGCAGTCCTAACAGGCTGATAACAGTCATCAAGCCCCATAAGAAACTGCATAAGCCTCATGATTTGCTGATGCAAAGCTAATTCAGTGCTAGCAGAACAAGAACATTTAACAGCACAGACACATTTAGGAATCTTAGAAACATCATCAAACTCTCTCCATATAGAGTTCAACCTATGATAATAATCAGATATAGAACTACCCTTTGTTTAACAGACCAATATTTTGAAGCAAATTATAAACAATGGAACCATCAACCTTGTCATAAGTTTCATTAAGCTCTTTCCAAACATTAGCAGCATTTTCAGAATAAACAAGACCCATATAAACATCACTAGAAACCACATTCATAATCCAAGTAAGAACCATAGCATTGCATCTATACCATTGAGCACACAACACATCATTAGTATAAGACTCTCTTAAGCAAGACCCATCAACAAAAGCAAATTTGTTCCTAGCTTGTAAAGCAAGTCTCATAGCATTGTTGCACATCCTATAGTTCTCAGTCCCCAACAGTTTGAAAGGGACAAGGACAGAGCTACTATTATCACTATTATGAATGTGAAGTGGGTTTCCAGCATCCAAATTGCTGATGAGAGCAACAGGATTGGTGGTGGTCTCAGGGGAACCCCCACCACCACCATTTTCTCCACCACCATTAGGTGGTGGAGGAGGAGCACCACTAGCACTCATAACTCACACACAGAGAGAGCAATAAGCACCCAAAGCAATAAGTAGAGAGCAAAAAATAGACAAACCAAGGCAGGAAAAAAAAGCAGATAGAACAAGACAAATATAACCAAAATAAACACTCAGAAGGTGAGCACCAGAAATGTCAAGATGTGGACTGGGATTGGCCAGAGCAGGTATCTACACTAGTCAAGGCTGAAGGGTCAAGATGTTAACCGAATCCGTTTGCACCCACACACAAGACAACAATGACCCACAAAAGTAACCAAGAGAGGGGAAAGAAAGAAGAATGAAAGAAGACTTACAGCGGAAACAACAATAAAAAAGACACCCAATCTCTAGATTCACTTAGTCTAGAGGATGGGTGAACCACCAATCAGAAAACCCCCAAAAAAGTAACAAGCTAGGGTTAGCAAACCCTAGCAAAGATATACCTGTGCAAGTTAGCAAAAAATGGTAACGGCACCACCAAGGTTGATACCAGGATACCAATAATAGAGAAAACCCAAAAGATTAAATTAAGGTTTCAAAAAACCCTAATCCAATCTTCAAGATTTTTAACGGCACCACCGAACAAATCAACGGCAACACCTATTAAAGCTTTCTGGGCACCACAGAAATAAAACCCCCAAAAAATAAAATTAGGGTTTGTGAAAACCCTAATAATATTTTTCAAGAAAACGAAGGGCACCACCAAAACAAGCTTCCAGATACGTCAAGAGAGCAAGAATCACCACCCAAAGTATAAAACCCTAAAAAATTAATTAGGGTTTCGAAAAATCAAAAAATTGATTATAATAAAAAGAACCGAGAGAGCTTCGATAGGTTGAAAGATCTACAACCAAAGCTCTGATACCATGTTAATAAACATAATATCAGAGGATAAGAGAGATCTTTACACCCAACCAACCACCCCATGGTGTATTTTATTATGAATCAAAAGTACTTAAACAAAACAGATAAAGATTAGTCCCTAAACGGATGCTAATCAAACGATTACAAAAGAAATGGTGAGAACGTCCCAACTAGGTTGATCCGTTCTCCCTCACATACAAATGATCACTCAAACACTCAGCTATACAAGATGATAATCAAACTCCCAGGTCAAAGTCCTCCATGGATTTGGTGAGAGAGAGAGAGAGAGAGAGAGAGCTGCGCACACAGATGTGTGTGTGTGAGTATGAGAGATGATGGCAAACCCTAGTCAAAGACTAGGGTTATATCGCTTCCAAGAGAAAAGGGTCCCAACGTTCACAAAAGCCTACCAGGCAATAACCAAGGCCCAAGACAAAGACATAGGCCCAAGATGCAATACCTAAAAATAAAACAAAGAACATAACACAATACAAAAGTTGCATGCGACACTTAGAGGATTGGCAAAATAACAAATCATAATATCCTACATGGTAGTAGTTCGATCCAAACCCTAAACCAACGATTCACATAAAACCCTAAAAACACCATAAAAAGTGCCAATAGCAACGAAAATTTGGCAACAACCACTAAGTCGTTGCTAAATTCACACGTTAGCAACGAATTTAGCAACGAAATTAAGCAAAACTGAAAAATTTGATTTTATGTCGCATCTTGGGTTTGTGTCCCCAAAGCGACTAGTGTTTCAAGACCGTTGTCTTGCGTTCATTTTGTATATGTTAGTTATCAATATTGTTATCTTGCGTGTTTGCTTCACAACATCGGTTCGTTATCCGAATCATGTTTATTGTTGGTTTGCTTATTCCGCCAACCTAATTTTTTGTCAACATGACACCATCCCCTACCATTACTCTCTCTGTTTCGGATAAGCTCATGGCTAACACCAATCTCCACATCCTTGTTCCAGTTACATTGGATGTCGATGATAATGGATTTATTTTTTGAGCATGTTTGCACCGGTCACAAGCTCTTGGATCACATCCACACAAAAATTGCTTCAAATGCTACGAGATCTGCGGATCCTCCTCCTCTAGATGAGGAGTGGTTAAAGATCGACAACAACGTTCTTTCGTGGATTTTTACCACAATCACCAAGTCTCTTGAAAATCGTATGGTCGGTGAACGACCAAAAAAGGCCAAGGAGGCATGGAATATTTTGGTCGACATCTTCCACGACAATAAGCGGGCTTGCTCCATTGCGTTAGAGGCTGAGCTACGTTTGTTGAAGCTTGGAGACCTTACCATTGATGTTTACTTTCGAAAGATTGAATCTATTGTTTTAGTAATTAAAGGGATCGGGTCGTCGATCAACAATGAAACTGTGGTTAACATTGTGCTCGCGGGTTTCCTCCTAAATATGCCATGATTTACGATATTATTATGCACCGGAAGTGTTCCGGACCTTAAAACGGCCTGATATATACTCACAATGGAGGAGATGCGTTTCAAGTCACTTACTCAAGACACCTATGCTGATTATACTTCATCGTCCCCCATGGTTTTATTGGCTAAAAGTGACGCTCCTCCTCCTCGTGATTTCACTCCTATGGAAAAAGTTTTTCGCCCCTGTAATAATTTTACTCAAGGCTTGTGTCGTCGGTGTGAAAATGTTAGAATTATTAAACCCCATAACTATAATATTATTGATCAATCAATATATAGAGTACAGGACATCAAACCCTAATGGACCCTAAACCCACAAACCGGGCCGGGCCATAATTATCCACTAATACTCCCCCGCAGTTTGAACGGGAGACTTCTTGACGGACAAACTGGAACTAAAAGCCTCTTCTTCGATCATTTTCTTTGTTGTCATTGAGACAAAAGTAAAAATGTATTCGACGGCGTGGTTGTCGCTGCTTGCGGCGTCCTCTTTTGCGTGGCTTGCTTTGCCTTTAGGTTAGGAGCGGCATTTATTGACCAACTAATTTTGAAGAATAGCAATACTTTCCGGTTCATAAAACAAGAATAATGATGATGAGACACTAATCGTCTTGAGAATTAATACCCTAGATTCAACAAAAAAACAAACAAACAAACAATTGACAACTCTAAACAGAATACTCGATGACCGAAAAGAAGTGATATACGCATCCAACAGGATTCAGCGCATCATCTTTATTCTTTACGATGAGTCCACCTCCATGCAGGAAGCATTTATTGTGGGTTTGTGAGCCATGATAGGTGATGCAAATGTATACATGAACGATGTGAAAGATTCTCATCTGGGTGAAATTGAGATAATGAGAGCCGAACCTAAAAGAAAAGTCGTGGCAAAGTACTTGGGAAAGAATCGGTATTAATGATCTAGAGGGGATTGTTTAGGACGAATTTATTCGGTTGTTTGAATGAATATAGGGTTGTAAAGTGACGGTAGATGTTTAGGGTTGTAAAACCCGCATGCTTTTACCATGAATAGTACCCTTTAGATCGTACGTACATGATTAGAACTTTCCTTTTATAGCACGTTACTTTCACGTATAAGAATTTTAAGTATTACGTACGTGTTAGAACACGATAAGTATTTATTACATATGAACACACGATAATTATTCCAATACTATTTATACTCACGAACATGCGATCATGAAATCATGAACGTAATTTAATCACGAGCTAATATTACTCACGTATATATATATTTATTACGAACACGAATAAATATATTAAGTCACGATCAATAATTAAATAGAACACGTAAAACACGAACACGATAAAACACAAGTACACACTATAATATTTAGACTCGAGAAAAGTACGGGTTACCCCAAGTGGGGCCCCTACCCGCGGCATACCAAGGAAACATGGGCTTGGCCCATGTAAAATTTACTAACTAGGGGGTTAAGGTAAAAACTTGTTTCAATTTTTACAAATCAAGAAAATAGTTAAAACCCTAAAAGTTTTTCTCCTTATTCCTTCTCTCTTTGGCCGCCGGATATACAACACCACAAGGGGGTGTTCGGGTTGATTATGATCTTGGATATTTTGCAAGGATTCGTGTGTGTTCATCTTCATTTGTTTCACGTAATCGGTATAACCTTTTTAACCTTTTCTTTTATGTTTTGATTTAATGAATCACATAATATCATGATGTTTTTAAAAACTAATTAAAAACAATTATTTAAACATGTTAATGATCATGGGGTAAATCAAATCAATGGTTTAGGGGTGTTTGTGGTCTAGCCGACGCCTAATCGAGCCCCATAGGGGTCTCAGCTTGGCTTATGTAACGCCACAGAGACCATATGGTCTCGGTATGGTGGTGGTGGTCCCACGGCAGCAGCAAAACCAAGGGGAAACCCGACGTGGTTCGGGTTATCGTGTTAGTTACGGGTCCAGTTTATGGTTTTTAGTCACGGTTCTGGTTCATAAACTATTTTTAAGGTTTATGATTTTACTAGTTATGTTTTAAATTAAATTAATAAAACATGACATGATTAATTTAATGTACATGACTTAGGTTATAAATTTAATTATTAGATCATGAATTTTAACCTAAGTATTTATATTTTATTAGACTTTATAATTAATTAATAATTAAAACCATGACTATAATTAATTAGTTAACATGACTAATGTAGGGATTTTTCAATCCTTTTTATGCAATTAATGTTCGTTTCCTCGACTCACTCAAATTGATCTCAAATTAACGTGGATAACTTGTTCTTGGTAACTATATCCTTTTGGTATTTTAAACTAAAAACTATTTAATATAAAAAGCTAATTTAATTATCTATTAAAACTATTTAAACAATTTTGAAAACTAATTTAAACTAATTAAAAAAACAATAAAACTATTTTTAAAATAAAACTATCTTAATTTTAAACTAAATTTTTTTAAACAAATCTAATCTATTTTAATTGAAAACCAATTTTATAACTAAAATCTATTTTAACTAAAATTTAAAATAAATAAAAAAACAATTTAAAATTATAAAAGTAATTTAAATAAAAATATTTTTTATCTTTTTAATTTTTTTATTTAAACTATGTAAAAGAAAATGTATGAAAACTTTTTATATAAAATTAATTAAACTAAAAACTTGAATTAAACCAAACAAATAAAACTGCCAGTTATGACTATACCTATATTAATTAAAAGACGAGTAGACAAACACAAGAAAGGTCCTAGAATAGATGGAAGGGTTGTTGGCTGTTTAGCGAGAGGTCGTAGGTTCGAGTCCTGGACCAGACACTATTTTTTGCAATATAATTTTTTAGACTTTTTGTGTTTATGGAAATGAGCATCAAACAGATCAATGGGATCTGTTTGCTTTACACATCAATAAAATCAGACAACAAAAATAAGCAACTATACTTAAGCAAATAAGCAAATGAGAACTAAGCCAAATAAGCAGTTGAACTCAAAACAAGCTAAATAAAAGCTGAAATGCACATAAGCTAATCCAACGAACTTAGACAAACTAAATAAAGCTGTAAATCCTAAAAGTAACTTAAAACCAAATAAGCAAACTGAAAACTCAGAATATTAAATAAGCAAATCCAAACAAACTCAACTTAAAACAAATTAAGCAATATCCGAACATAAACTAAATAAGCAGATTATAAAGCAGATCCGAACAATGCACTTTAACCAAACAGATTCCAACCTAAGCAGATTTAAATAGACCACTAAACAAAAGCCAACATAAATCTTTATAAAATAAACAGTAACTATATAGCAGATTCAAGCAGTAACATAAACTAATAAGCAACTTAACCAGATAAATCAAAACTAAGCAGATCCAATATAACTCGAAACCAAATAAGCAGACAATAACCAAAACTAACAACTAATAAACAACTAACAAATAAAAACAAAGCAGATTCAAACACTAAATACCAAATCAAACTTAAACAAGCAGATCTAATAAACTCAAAACTATAGCAGATTAATATTTAACTAAACTTAACAATAAAATAAAAAGAAGACCAAACCTGGTGTCGATTTCTGTTGGGCAGTAGGGTGGGTGCTGAACCCCCTATGAATCGAAACAAAAGAACAAACACCACCGTTTTACCCAAACTCCATCATCACCAACTTGAACCATAAACAAATCGAACCACAATTTTTTTTTTATAATTTACCAGTAGGGGAAATTATTTCTACCCTTTTTATTTCAATAATTATTCAATCAAAATAAAATTAAGATTAATTGCAATAATAATAACGAGACAAAAATTTAACTGAATAATAATTTCATTAATAATAAAAATTCGATTACAATACTTTTTTTTGAAAGAAAAATTACAATAAAACCCTAAATCTATTTTTCATAAAATAAAAATTAAAATAAAGAAAAGGCACTCCAAATTATAGATATGAGGGGGTTTTTATAGCCAACCCCCAAGGGCTTCTTCAAGAATCTTCGAGAGTAAGCATTGAATCTCATCCGTTAAATCCCTCTTTTCTTCTTCTCTCTCTTCATTTTCTTCATCTAATGGTTGAAAATTGTCCTCGCATCACACGGATCAACAGGGTGGCATTTTGTGTTTGTTGTGCTAGTTTAAGGGTGATGTGTATGATTTTGATTGGAGGAAAGGTTTGTGGAACGTGTGTGAGCCAATCAAAACAAAGGGATTTGCCATGTAGGATAGGAATGAGGACCACTGGTAGTGTTCACCTCCGGTTTTCATGGGGATTTAATCCTAATCCGTGTGAATCACACGAATTGGGTAAAAACCCCAATTTTTATTGGGTTAAATTTGTGATGGTAAATTAGGGTTTAGGGATAAAAAGCTGCGTGTGTGGGAGAGAAAGAAGGTAAACAGTGAGTTTTTTCTTTGTTTGTAACGACATGAAGGGTGAGGGTGTGGGTAAAAGTTATTTATTTAATTGGGTAAGTTACACGTGTGTGAGGGATTGTGGGTTGACTGGGTTTGTGTGAGTAAAAAACAAGTGAAATATCTTTTAACACTGAAAAATCGTCCATGGTATATAATCAAATGGCTTGGCTCAATTAAAACCTTTCCATCTGTTTGTTTTGGCTTTAAGCACTTTGGGCTTTTGGCCCAAATGTAATTCATCCGCCCCAATCTAGATTGTATTTGGGTCTTAATGGGGCTTTTTGATCCAAAGGTTAATACATATTGAATCCACTAAGGGGCTTTTGGGCCCAATACCCAAATGTGGGACCCACAAAGCTCAAAAATCTTCAAAAGGATTAAATCCGCTAAAGTCGATCTCGATTTCGGCTTCCTTGATCATTTCTTCAAAACCGCGTCGAATTGCCGGTTTTCGTGATCTTGAGTTCACTTTTGGTCTTTGACTTTGTCTTCGTCTCTTTCTTGGACTTTTCTTCAACATTTGACCGTGAAATCCCGTGTTTTCTTTCCTTTTGATCATTTGTACCTATTTTAACACAAAAACACAAAACCACGCGTAATTCCGACTTTTATGATATAAAACACATGATTAGGTCTTGTTTTTCCTCGACTTTAGTGGCAAAAGGATAAGTGTTTACACACTTATTAAATCCCCTACATTTGACCATTGCAATGACCCCATGCAATGCATAGTTTTAAAGCATTAAGTTACATTTTTCTCATAATTAATCCATCTCGGCCTTTATTACTATTACTATTATTACTACGATGAAAAGATAAAAAATTTTAAAAGGAAACAAAAGTTATAATAATTTATTAACTTGGAAATTATTTGACGGAAGAAACTTGTAAAGAAATCTAAGACTTGAATTAGGGCTTTGGTGTCATGAATATTAATCACCCTCAAGTTTCACGTTCCCCATACCAAGCTTAAAAACGAGATCATTGTTTACCATAAGTTCTCAAGTTAAAACCACTTATATAAGATAATTGTGTAAAACTCTTTCTCCAATTCCTACGTTGTATCTCTAGATTTTATTTGTTGTCATTCACCCGTAGGCTCATTTGACTTATTTGATAATTATTAGTCCAAAAATGAAGGCAAAACGGTGCAAACCCGACACTCAAAACCTAACCTCGTCGTAAAAAACGTTGTTACTAAAGTAAGCCCACATCAAGGATGATTTAACATGATTTGGGGAATAAATTCCCGGACCCAAAATTTGGCCAAATAGTACCAGTTATTAATTATTCCTCCAAAGTCATGTTTACTTTATGTGGAGTTTAGCAAGTTCACACCATATACCCTTAGGCTCTTTAAGATGTAAAAATGCTCCTCATCTATTGTCCACACCCTAAGGCTCCTTGAACGATAAACAAGGGAATTGATTTTTTTGATCAATTTTTATTCAACACTTACCATGTCATACACCCTAAGGCTCTAATGACAAGGTTCGTGCTACATGCCCCACACCCTAAGGCTCCTTGAGGTCATGTTTTAATCTTATTCTTTCTTTATTTATGATATGTATAGTAGGCCAAATTCCGCGGTCCCATGGTCTGAATACCTCCTACTTAGTGGTTATGAGCCACCTTAGTCGGAAGTCCACAACGCTGGCACCCTCAATGTGTTCATGCTTTAATTACAAGGAGATTAAAGATTTGGCTAAGAGTTAAGATATCGAATCTACATCGCAGAAATCCTCATTTATTAAGCAATTAAATATACAAGCGGGAAGAAAGAGCCACAAAAACTCATATAAGGAAGAATTAACCCTTAAACTTATTATCAACTCTATCATCTCTCGTTCTACACAATTTAAAATCTCAAAGAATGAGACTCGTGGATGCTTAGCCTAATAAACCAATTAAGGTCCATATGGTTAAGGATACTAGCTAGAGTAAACTCGGATAAGTAAACTCGAGTTGAGTCAAAATATTCACGACGTGCCTAATATATCAAAGACATCTAAACTTGTTAAAACCATTTTATTTATTTATTTATTTTTTTTACTTTATTCTTAAAATAGAAAATATAAATACAATGTGATGACAAAAGGAAAGAAGTAAATGGAAATACTATTAGGCCAAAATAGATCAAAAAATTTGAAAAATGTTGAAAAATTTTAAATTTTCCGGTTAAATGAGGTCAAATCCATGGAAAAGCCCACTAAAATTCGATAGAAGTCCCGCCTACACTTAATATAAACATTGTCCTCAAAATTTAAGCATATGGGAGAATAAACTCACCTACACTTAGGACATTAAGTACGTTGTTTAAAATCAAGCTAAGGAAGGGACAACTAAAGTGATTACATTTATTCGTCTTATTTATATACATGTATGAATCACAATAGTTATGAGAGAACCGGGTACACGGGAGCACGGGATCACGGGTCGCGTCAAAAGTACCAAAAGTGGATCATTAAAGCACATGTCCCTGCACAAATCTCAACATACAAACAACCTACTTGGCTCCCCCTACACTTATTGGTGGAAATGGATGAAGGTGAAAAAGGATGGAAAGGATGGTAAAGGTAAAAATCTAACCTATTTAAACGATGCTTGATTTATTTATCACGAGTCTCTAGCTCGACTCGATTTCCCGAATTAATTCAAGGGAAATATGGAGAGGGATGGAATCATCTCATGAGAGATGTCCTCTCTATAATACAACTTAACCCGTTGGCCATTCACCTTAAAGTTAGGCCCATTTGGTTGGGATAACTCAATGGTGCCATAAGGGAAGACTTGGGCCACGATGAATGGACCGGACCAACGGCTCTTAAGTTTACCCGAAAAGATTTTCAACCGAGAGTTAAAGAGTAAAACTTGATCACCAACATGGAACTCTCGGTTTTTAATCTTGGAATCATGAATGAGCTTAGTCTTCTCCTTATAGATTAATGAATTTTCATAAGCCTCATTCCTAAGTTCATTAAGTTCATTGAGTTGGATTTTCCTATGATCACCGGCTTTGTTTATGTCAAAATTAGCCCATTTCAAGGCCCAATAAGCCTTATGCTCCAATTTAATGAGGAGGTGGCACGCCTTTCCGTACATAAGGTGATAAGGGGTACAACCTATAGGTGTCTTATAAGAGGTACGGAAAGCCCACAAAGAATCATCTAATTTATCGGCCCATGAGGCACGATGCTCTCCCACGGTTCGCTCTAAGATTCTCTTAAGACCACAGTTAGAAACCTCGGCTTGTCCATTAGTTTGTGGTTGATACACGGTGTAAAGTCGGTGATTGACACCATACTTAGCCATGACTCGTGCGAATTGATCATTGCAAAAATGAGTCCCGCGATCACTAATAATAGCACGTGGCATACCGAATCGAGCAAACAATTGTTTCAAGAAGTTAACAACCACCCTCGCATCGTTAGTAGGTAAAGCTTTTGCTTCAACCCATTTTGATATGTAGTCAACGGCTACGAGGATGTACTTGTTTCCTTTGGATGATGGAAATGGCCCCATAAAGTCGATGCCCCATACGTCAAAGATTTCACACTCTTGGATGAACTTTTGAGGCATCTCATCTTTATGTGTGATCTTGCATTGTCTTTGGCAAGAATCACAATGCTTAACCATTTCATGAGCGTCATGATAAATGGTGGGCCAATAGAATCCGGAGTCGAAAACTTTTTTAGCGGTGTAATTAGGACCAAAGTGACCACCAGTGGGTCCTTTATGGCAAGCTTCAAGGATTTGTAAAGCCGTCGGCCTATCAACACATCTACGAATGATTAAATCCGCACATTGCTTGAAAAGATAAGGGTCGTCCCAATAGTACGTTTTAACGTCCTTGAAGAATTTTTTTTCTTTTGTTGGGACGATAACCCTTCGATAAGAACACCACCCGCCAAATAGTTTGCAATGTCCGCAAACCATGGGGTATCATCAAGATTGGAATTAATAGACATTAAGGTCTCAAGGGGAAAAGATTCATTAATCTCTTGATTTGGAGGTTCCCCTTGATTAGGATCCTCAAGTCTACTAAGATGATCCACGGCTAGGTTTTTCGCTCCCTTTTTATCACGAATTTCTATTTTAAATTCTTGTAGGAGCAAAACCCAACGAAGGAGTCTCGGTTTAGCATCTTGCTTGGTCAACAAGTATTTCAAGGCGGAATGATCGGTGTAAACGATGGTGGTGGAAAGCACAAGATAGGGGCTGATAGTTGAGTTTTTGTACACCTTTGTTTTAGGAAAAACAAGGTATATAAAGCGGGCAAGTATTAAGTTGCACGTTTTAGGAAAAACGTGAAACCGAACAAATGCGGGTTCGTTCTCGAGGTGGTGTGTGGATTAATGTGCCAATATATATAATCAAAAGTTTGGGGTAGTTTAGATGAAAAAAGAAAGAAAAACTAAGACGAACTACGATTACAATTAAACTACGACGAATGACGTAAAACGCGAATGTAAGTACGTAAAACGTGAAAATTTAAAAATTTTAAGCTAAAAACAAATTAAAAGATGAAAAATAAGTTCAAAATAATATAAGTAAGGATAAAAATCCAATAAATATATTTTTTAACCTTTTATTAATTGAATATTCAGTTTTTAATGCTAATTAAAGCCCAAAAATTAAATATAATTAAGAAAAAGCCCAAAATATTATTTTATTGGACAGATAACTCACTTATATTATTTAAAAACTAAAAAGTATTTTTCCTAAATTTTAAATACTATTTTTCTATTTTTAAAACTCTAAAAACAATTTTTAAACTAAAATAATGATTAAAAATAATAAAATAATGCTAAAAACAATTTGACTATTTTAAAAATCCTAAATTACACTAATGAACAGTAGAAAAATGAAAAAGTTTGAAAAATTAAATATTTTTCACTAAAAGACAAAACAGTATAAAACTAAAACCCTAATTAAATTAAATAAAATCTAAAAATTAATTAAAAAGTGAACAGTAAAATATTTTTGGACTAAAAGTCTTAAAATATTTTTCTGAATATAAGAAAATTTTTAAAAATGAAAAATATTAAAATTTTACACTAAAAGACAAAAGTCAGTTAATTAAAAAGTATTTAAAATGCAATTAAACCTAAAAATTGGAAAATGAACAGTAACTGAAAAACTAATTTAATGGAAAAATCAGAAAATAAATAAGAAAAATAATGAAACAAAAAGCAAATTGTAATTCCTAATTTGACCCACTAAAGACAAAAAAATGAGAAAGCTGAAAGTGACATGTGACCTGTTTTGTCCTTTTGCTTAGAAGGGGAAACTTTTACACTAGCAGTGGGAAGTGAGTTCCCACTGCCTTCACAAAAAAATGGGTCTGGGCACTTTTGTGCCTAGATCTTGCTTGTTTCTTGGTTTTATGGGCAAACAAAGGCATCCCCACAACCAGTTGGGTTGTGGGGAGTCATATAAAGGCTAAAAACACAAGTCCACTCAACAAAATCAAGCCCAAATTACCCTATTACAGTCACTGTATGTCAATGGGGGGGTCTGATGGGACTTTGCTGATGCAAAGTGCAATTGGGTGAGTTTTGGTTGGCCAAAACTCACTCAATTCACTCATACACTCCCCCAAATCACTCACAATTCCTAACCTAACCTATATCCTAACAAGCACCAAAATTTAGAGACAAAATCTACACAAAAACAAGCAGTTATGATGCTAAATGAATTTTTGCTAGGTTTTGTTCAAGACTTGCATTCAAAACTGTTCAAAAGGCACCAAATCTAACACCCTAAGCAGATAAAACACAAAGTTGCTGAAATGAATGAATCTAAACAGATTTTTAACCAAATGCACCTTGCAAACTGATTTTAAAACTTAAATCCAAACACCCCTTAAAAACAGAAACTTGACATTTAACAAAGATTTTGTAATCAAACTTGCATCAAATCCAGTCAATCCATCCCTAACATGTTCTAATCTATCAAACATACAATATCCAGCATTTGATCAATCATCCAACAACCTAATCCTCTAAATCATCATAACTCAAAACTATTTCAAGCAAGTATAGAAAAAACAGGATCTTTACCTTGTGACCCTACATCCAGGGATCACCAAGGCAGCTTTGCCTTTTCCATCAAACCCTGGCTTGAGCTGACAATGTTCAGAAAGGGCTTGTTGGTATGAGGGTTGATGATGATGATGATCTTCAAAGAAGACCAACTTCCAATATGCAAAATTTGGTGCCTGCTGAGATCAAACAAAGAATAGAGAGAGTGACTTGGTTAAATAGCCACAAAGAGAATAAGCCTAGCTTATTAATTAAGCTAGCTTATTCCTCTTGGCTTATAAAAACTTCAAAGAAAATCAGATTCCTTGAAAACTTTTTGATACAAGTGAAAACTCTTTTTTTTTCTTAAACTGATTTTCAAACTGAATAAGATACACTTAACAAATGATAAACTTGGAACTCAGAATCTTGCAAAATATTAAATTGTTCATTTTCATTAACTAAGTTAAAATCTTACAAAAATTCTGGAACAAGGATAATGGGTACATGACACCCATTATATACTGATAAATAGAAACTTCTAGAAAGGAAAACCCTAAACATGCTAATTCCTAAAAAGCCCTTTGAAAATAGTCTTGAATCTTGGTCAACTTGGTCTTCACGTGATTCTTGCTTGGAGAGTGATGTGCCAACATGTTTTTAGAGACTTTGGGATAAAGAAATGGAATCATAGTCGTTGGATGGACTGAGGATTCTCATTTTACCATTTTTGGAGAAGCAGGGAGGGACGGGGGCCCATATGGTGAGGGTGAGGACAAAAGTGAAAGATGGGATGGGTTTAATGTAGTGTTAATCATCCATCTGGAAATAATTGGGTTAAACCCCTTTGTTTTAGCTTGAATTGATCCTGGGTTGTTCTAGGGTTTATAAGGGATTAGGGGGAAAGTTTAATCCGTTTTGGGTTTAATTGTTTTTAAAATGGGTGTTTAGGAGGGAAGGGTAATAACTGATTAAGTTATTAAAATGGGTAAGTGGGATTCAGACGTGGAGTGATGGTGTGAGGTGATTGGGTGAAAAATGGAAGTGGGGTGATGTGGCGTGATGGGGTTGGCTGGTGAGGGTTTGTTTGTCTGGAAACTATGGCCCCCCAATTCCTTATTACTTGCTACTTCACAATAATCAGCATCAAAACCTTTTTCCTTTGTTTACAACTTTCAGCAACTTGTCAAACATGGCACACTAATCTTTCAAACTTGTTTAAAGGACTATAAATGCAAAATGAGCATTCTTCAAGGGCTTTCCTTGCCATGTCTTCAATTCTTTAAGGATTAAACTTGTTCAAATGAGTTCTCCAAGGACTTTTCTTGCCAAATCTTCAAAAATGAGGGACCAAACTTGACATTCTTCAATTCTTTAAGGGTATTTTTGGAAATTCCACTCTTGGGCCCGGTTCTTTGTGCGACTTCGTTTCCCGTGTTCGTTATTGCTTCATACTTGTGATCATTTGTTGATTTCACGATATCCGTACCTAAAATACACAAGACACAAATACAAGCATATATAGAGGTATTTTCATGATATTTTAAGCGTTTTAAGCCCGATTTGGACGATAAGACTATGTATAATTGCAGTCTCATCACTCCCCCATACTAAACCATTGCCGTGCCCTCACGCAATGCTAGAATTAAGTATCATAGCACTTCCAAAATTCATTTTATGGTGATATTTATTGAAGACATAAATTTAAATAAACTACTACACGCGTTTTAGACATAATGTATTGTTTTCATCACGATTAAGTGACTTTTGGGATCACAGAACAAGAACTCGTGAATGCTTCGTTAGAAATAATTTCCTCGTCCTCGATTTTCACCCAATTCCATGCTAAGCGTGTAACGAGATCGTTGTTATTATAAGTTAGCAACACGATCATATCTCATGAGTGTTAATTACGAACCTAGACTCCCTTATTCCTAATTGGTATCTCTTATATTTTATTTTGTCTTAATGATCACGAGGATACATCATTGACTTATTTAGGTCTAAAAATAGAGTTTTAACGGTGTAACCAAAATCATCGAATTAATAATTCACCCTAATAGACATCGATGTCAAAAAATTAAGTCAACAAGAAGGATCGATAAACATGGTTTTATAACGGTTTTGAACATGAGACTTATTACCAAGACTTTTATACGCCCCATAACTGAAGGGCCTTATTATCTTTGGTTTACCTCCATCTTTTATTCAACTTCGCCATGAAGCTTTTATTATGACTTCGGTCTTGCCTTGCCTTTTATTATCCGCCTCATCGGTGGTTTTATTAGCCAAAGACGTATATCCTCACGCTAAGGCGAATTTTGGATCTTTAAAGCTTCGAAGATTAAGGCTTGATTCACTTTCAATTTGGGCATAGATTTTTCGGCCTTGTGAGCTTCAAATTTTTGCTTAATTTAGGTGAGCACTTGAAATCTTATTATTAGGTGAAGCTTTCGATTATTCGGGTGCCAATACTTCAAAACCGTGACGCTGGCGATACCTTAATGTTTTCCCAATTTAATTACATGGAAGCTACTAAAACAAATTAGAAACCAACAATAGTGATTAAACCGCTAAATCAATATTTATTAACAATTTATTATCAAAAGCGTGGGGAGAATAAGCTAATAATTACTACACATGAGATCGTGACGATTACGAGACTTATAAATAACTCTATCATTTCTCGTCCTCATTTAAGAGACTTAGCCTAAAAAGTTAAGGAATCGAAGCTAAGTGCTCAACACGCACGGTCGAGTCAAAAATTACTCTCATTCTCACCATCGGAAAACCTACATTCGTGTCTTAAACACTTATGAAAAATAAGAAATTTTTTTAAAATTTGGCCATTTTTAGCCTTATTTGCAACAAAATGATAACAAAAAGATGAAATTTTGGATTGCGTGTTGACGTAAGCAAGGTGAAGTATCTACTCACCCCCCATACTAAAGTTAAACATTGTCCTCAATGTTTTGAGTCTAGGGGTGAAACACCCCCATACTAGAGACGTAGTCGAATGCCTAATCTCGAGCATGGAAAGGGTAAAACGAATAACCTAAAAGCCGTTTATGAATTATGCTAATAAGATAAACGTTAGAACATAAAAGGATATCATCGGATATCGGAATCTCCAAAGGCAACGATCGAAGCTCGAGTGCTACGTAAAACGAACACGAGAGGCTTCAATGATGACGATGTACCTAATGAATCACAATCACGAACAACCACGGAACAAAGGTTGGAAGGGCACAAATCCCCTCACATTAAACTAAATTAGAAAGCAATAATATGTACATGGATAAGCATGGGTCTCCCCCACGAGGCACCTTGTTTTTGATTACCGAGTCAAAAGCTCGACTCGAATCCCCATAAATGTGATCATTTAGGGATAATCATGGTTCGGTCATTTTTGGTGGGACTTACATGTAATCAAGGCCCAAAAGCAACCGTGTATAAAGGCAAAACCTCTATACCGGGATCAAAGATCGTGTCTTCATTTTCGGATGATAAACAAAACAACACGACTTCAAGTAACATCGTCCCAATGGGACACAAGAAAATAGAATGAGAAGAGAAGGGTGGGACATTGGGTGGGCAAACAAATCGAGTTACTCGAGGTAAACTCTCACCATAAGTGTAGAAGGATCTTCTAGTGACTACTTCGGTAAAAGACCGAGATTTTATCTTAAACGTGATACCGGGGTCAAAAATCTCGTCCTCGGTGGAGGAGTGTGAGGGAACAAATGGGGCTTCCCCCATACTAGATCCACACAAAACGTCGTCAAAAGAAGTAGACGCGTTTGTAGCAAGTTCAATTAAGCGAGGTGATGACGGAGTTAACTTCGGAAAAAATTTCAAATCAATTGTAAAATCTTTTCCTTTTTCATTTTTTAACTCTTTGTTACGAAAACCCAAGTTGATTAAATTGAAAATATTTGATGTTTCTAAAACAATTCTAGGCACACTTAAAATTTCCACATTTATCTTGAAGGCGGGAGGAGGATTCGAATTTTTAAAACGTGAATCGATTAATAAAACATCCCCCTCTGGGCTAACGCAACGGTCCTCATCAAACTCGAAAATTGAAGGCGGATCATCAAGAATACGTTTGATCTCGGAAAAGTCGCCATCGGGATCAAAAACGTCTTCTCTTCCTCGTGGAAGAGGTTGAGCAATAAAGTCGTCGATAATCGAGTCGCTAGCTTCAACCGTCGTGAAACTAGGAAAAGAAGGCTCTTCGGTTGAAGATTTTGCCTTTGTCGTTTCGTCCTCGATATCGAAAAACGTATCGATGTGAGCAAGGCCATAGGCGTACTTCTCACATGATAAATCCAAAATCTCACTCGGTGTGGGATTAGGAGTAAAAGGCTCGTCTCGTGACGATTTTGCCTTGACGGTTTCAACTTTGTCCTTCGAAGGGATCGAACGTGGGTTTTCAAACATTTTAGCAAAACTACTAACACGTCCCTTCGGAATTAATTTTCGTTCATCTTGTAAAAACGAGGGTTCAACGATTTCCGTTAAAACCTTTTCACATTTTTCTTTTTTAAAATCATTTAATGGAATTTCTTCGTCAAAATTAAGTGTATATTGATTTAGAAAATCCTCAATAATTTCATCCTCATTAGAAAAATTAGGTTCACAAGGTATTAGATTTAATACTCCCAAGTATCCTACGAGTTTTTCCTTTGGTTTATTCTCAAAAACATTTTTCAAAACTTCGTTAGATGACTTTTTCGTTTCCTCTACGGTTTTGCAAGACGATGAAGGTTGCACGACTCTAAAATTCGAGAGATATGGATCAATGCGAGACGTACGAGTCTTAGGAGTCGATAAGGCTTTAACCTCTCCCTCGGAATTAGGATTGGTGTTATTAGATAAAGAATTAAATTTTTCCACTAAGCCCTCGAACATTAAAAGAATTTTATCTCTCTCTCTATCATGATTTTTTCTTTCATTAGCATGATTTTCCCTAATGCTATCCACATATCCTTTCCACATCTCTTCATTTTGATCATACAAACGTTGTTGCTCTTCAATATGGGTGTCATAATCGTTTTCCATTTTTTTCAAAGTGTCCCTTTGGGTTGCCATTCGTTTATTACAAGTTTCCTTAAGGCTTGACAATTGTTCTTCCACCATCGTTAATTTCTCATTATTTCGTCTCACAAAATCATTAAAGGCATTATGAAAAGACTCATTATTGCGATTAAAAGACGGATCATACGACGAATAAAACGAAGACGATGGGTGACCTTGGTCGTAAGATTGAAAATTGTTACCAAGATCACGTGGAGCGGGGTTATAGGTATAACCCCCTCGACCTCCAATAACCTCACAATAAAAACAATTGGCACCATCGGGCGGGCCTCCACAAAATGGACACGAGTAATAACCACCATGATTCGACATGATGCAACGAGAACGGTGTTTCGAGAATTAAAAACTAGAGGGTTAGAAATAGAATTAATGGATAAGGGTAAGAAGAATATTTTTGATTTTTGATTTTTTAATTTTTTTGGATTTTTGTTATATTACGTAGACACAAATCTACAAATCTCTCCTCGAATCGACTTTCTCGATTAAAGGAGTGGAGTGAACGCTTTCGATGACTTTAGAACGTTGGTGGAACACCAAAACGTTCAAGAGGGTTTAAGCTTGAAAACAAGCAAATATATATACGTAGATAATACTTTGGTTGGAAAACCCTCGATTAGCCCTTTTTCTCAAAACACGCACAAGCAAGCGGGGGAAACGAGGCGGCGCTAAGCACTTAAGAGCCTTTTTCCCTTAGGTCGTGAAATACAACCGCCTTATACCCACCTTATAGTTTGTGTTAATTGAAATTAAGCCTCACAAAAGTATTTATCTATTTTGCCTTTTACTTTTGCTTTGGATTCGAATACAATGATCGAGTGATGAAATCCCGAATCAAGGTTGCATTTTCACGCTTTTGGAGTACTTGTATCTTTATTGTTCTACGTAAGTACAATATATTAATAATATTCACAATAAAAACGAAAAACAATATATCTACAATATAGTAAAATGATTATTGTGTGTTTAATTTAGGAAAACTAAACACAATTTATTTGGATACTATAATATAATAAGGTAAAATAACAAAAATGAGTATGTACGATACTCACGCTTTTCAAAATGTGAAAAGCAAAAACGCACCACTCACAAAAACACGATAGTAATAATGGCACACTAAAAACACCTCCCCGGCAGCGGCGCCATTTTTGATAGTTGAGTTTGTGTACACCTTTGTTTTAGGAAAAACAAGGTATATAAAGCGGGCAAGTATTAAGTTGCACGTTTTAGGAAAAACGTGAAACCGAACAAATGCGGGTTTGTTCTCGAGGAGGTGTGTGGATTAATGTGCCAATATATATAATCAAAAGTTTAGGGTAGTGTCGTTTTTAGATGAAAACAGAAAGAAAAACTAAGACGAACTACGATTACAATTAAACTCCGACAATTGACGTAAAACGCGAACGTAAGTACGTAAAACGTGAAAATTTAAAAATTTTAAGCTAAAAACAAATTAAAAATGAAAAATAAGTTCAAAATAATATAAATAAGGATAAAAATCCAATAAATATATTTTTTAACCTTTTATTAATTAAATATTCATTTTTTAATGCTAATTAAAGCCCAAAAATTAAATATAATTAAGAAAAAGCCCAAAATATTATTTTATTGGACAAATAACTCACTTATATTATTTAAAAACTAAAAAGTATTTTTCCTAAATTTTAAATACTATTTTTCTATTTTTAAAACTCTAAAAACAATTTTTAAACTAAAATAATGATTAAAAATAATAAAATAATGCTAAAAATAATTTGACTATTTTAAAAATCCTAAATTACACTAATGAACAGTAGAAAAATGAAAAAGTTTGAAAAATTAAATATTTTTCACTAAAAGATAAAACAGTATAAAACTAAAACCCTAATTAAATTAAATAAAATCTAAAAATTAATTAAAAAGTGAACAGTAAAATGTTTTTGGACTAAAAGTCTTAAAATATTTTTCTGAATATAAGAAAATTTTTAAAACTGAAAAATATTAAAATTTTACACTAAAAGACAAAAGTCAGTTAATTAAAAAGTATTTAAAATGCAATTAAACCTAAAAATTGGAAAATGAACAGTAACTGAAAAACTAATTTAATGGAAAAATCAGAAAATAAATAAGAAAAATAATGAAACAAAAAGCAAATTGTAATTCCTAATTTGACCCACTAAAGACAAAAAAATGAGAAAGCTGAAAGTGACATGTGACCTGTTTTGTCCTTTTGCTTAGCAGGGGAAACTTTTACACTAGCAGTGGGAAGTGAGTTCCCACTGCCTTAAAAAAAAACGGGTCTGGGCACTTTTGTGCCTCGATCTTGCTTGTTTCTTGGTTTTATGGGCAAACAAAGGCACCCCCACAACCAGTTGGGTTGTGGGGAGTCAAATAATGGCTAAAAACACAAGTCCACTCAACAAAATCAAGCCCAAATTACCCTATTACAGTCACTGTATGGCAATGGGGGGGGGGGGGGGGTATGATGGGACTTTGCTGATGCAAAGTGCAATTGGGTGAGTTTTGGTTGGCCAAAACTCACTCAATTCAGTCACACACTCCCCCAAATCACTCACAATTCCTAACCTAACCTATATCCTAACAAGCACCAAAATTTGGAGACAAAATCTACACAAAAACAAGCAGTTATGATGCTAAATGAATTTTTGCTAGGTTTTGTTCAAGACTTGCATTCAAAACTTTTCAAAAGGCACCAAATCTAACACCCTAAGCAGATAAAACACAAAGTTGCTGAAATGAATGAATCTAAACAGATTTTTTAACCAAATGCACCTTGCAAACTGATTTTAAAACTTAAATCCAAACACCCCTTAAAAACAGAAACTTGACATTTAACAAAGATTTTGTAATCAAACTTGCATCAAATCCAGTCAATCCATCCCTAACATGTTCTAATCTATCAAACATACAATATCCAGCATTTGATCAATCATCCAACAACCTAATCCTCTAAATCATCATAACTCAAAACTATTTCAAGCAAGTATAGAAAAAACAGGATCTTTACCTTGTGACCCTACATCCAGGGATCACCTATGGAAACCTTGGTTTCCGGATCTTTGAAGCAACTAGGAATGCATCATGTTCATATGATTAAATAATCAAAGCGGAATAAGAACATAACACATTAACAAGGTGTTTAGGGAACAATAACATGAATTAAAACAATAGGGTTGCTCATTATATTAATAATAAACAACCACTAGACGTGTATACAAATCCCACGTCTAGTGCACACACGCTTTTAGGTTTACATTGTGAATGAATTGTTGAATAAAACCTAAGACCCTTGGTTCCTTTTATAGTGTAAGGATTAGGGTTTACAAGAGATAATAACAAATAAACAAGTAAATCTTCTATTTAAATAAACTTATGCAGAATATATCTTGCATGTTTATCTAAATAGAAGCTTCCATAAGCTTCTTGTCTACGTTTCTATCAACTCTTGAAGTGCATGTGACAATGCTTAGATTGCACACGACAACTCTTGAGCCAACAACGCTTAGTTTGTTCTTGTCAACGCCTAAATTGCTCTTGACAACGCTTAGACAATATCTTCATGTTTTCTTCGTTTTTGAGTTTCTGCCACATCAACTTTTTGACCCAACAATCTTCCCCTAGTTGATGTCGGCAAAACTCTATGTGCATCTCTTGTAAGTTGTACATGATCTTCAAATTGCTTCCCCTCAAGTGTAGCATGTATTTCTTCCCCTTTTTGTCTCATCAACAAGGAAGTAAACAATGTATGCAATCTTTGAAGATTCTCCAAATGTAGCTCTAAGTAATGATCTTGAAGAAAAATAAATAAAGTATTCTTGATGTAGAAGTAGAATAACCCAACCTTGTGTTCCATGTCTTGTACTATCCACGTGATGAAGAACTTATAAGAAGTCTGGAAAGTATAAGTAGACCTCGATCTCTTGTCAATATTCTCATCCTATGTGAGACACTGAGCACGATAATGTAACTCCTTCAAGTGTTATGACAAGTCTTCGTCACCACCCATGTAAAGCACGAACAAGTTATTGCTAAGTCAATGGTCTTACATCCACAACTTAACAATATGATAAAACACAAACTCGCGAAAATCTTCTTCAATCATCAAACTTACCATAAGAATTCTTCCCCTTAAGCTAACACCTCTTCATGAAGACTTTCATTACCTCATGAATTGTAGCTAACTCGCTTTAAGATCATTAAGTCCGTTTAAAATATCCGAGCCATAAATATCAACATGATATTCTAAATTAAAACAGAGATTCCATGTACCTTCGTGTGTAAATACCACCTTTTTGTGTGCTCAAAACGTACCAATTTTCTCAAACAGCAGTAATCCTTGTGTTGTCCAACATCCTCCTTTATCCAACATCTTTGGCAGTTGTATTGTCCGATATCGGACAATACTTATCAGCGTTTGAATGAACATATATCGGACAACAATGTCAACCTGTCAACGTTGACTTATTCTGTCAGCGTCAACATCCTCTTTGTTAGCGTCTAGGAAACTCATATCAGTGGTATAGATTATTCCAATAATCAAACATAAAAGTAGTTAACATATTTGTGAGATAACTACAAAGAATATGTTTCTAAATGAATAGAAAATAACTCTTGGAGTAAATCCCAAATATATCAAGATACTCCACGTTTTTATTAACAGAATAATGCATACCATATATAGCTTGCGTTTCTTTTGCTGAATAACAATTTAAATCCCAATGTAATAACCTGAAAATCAGCAAACATACGCGTATCTTTTTCCTCTTCAATAGCAAGTCTTACGTCTGAACTGCACTTGCCTTCTTTATTTTGACCAATGAGATCCCACGTGAATCATGAAATCCCACGTGATCAATATCTTTTCTTCCTTATGAAAACAACAACGTTAATATAGAGTATATCAACGTTACTGTTTTTCTCCCGTCAGATTCATCATCTTGTTCAAACAAAGATTAAACCGTAGTCTGCTATTACCCTGCTGCCCCATTCAGGTCTAGGGTTCTTCACATCAAACCCTCATCTTGACAGATTTGAACCCTCAACCTGTCATAATCCGAAACCTAGGGTTTGGGAAAACCCTAAAGATCATGACTGTATCATACTAGGTTAAGTGATTTGTGTTCTTGTTTTATCAAAAGCATTCACCTGCTGCTATATCTTGTACTATGAAACTAGGGTTTATAAAAAAACCCTAAGAATGGCACATATCACAGCAACAACGAACAAAGTATACTAGGGTTCATCATGATTTTTAGAAAATCATTCACCAAAGCTAGTATACTTTATTATAATGAACAAGAACACAACTTCCTTCCTGTGTAGATACGATCTAGGATTTGTAGAAAAAACCCTAAATCATGATTTTATGTAAAACAGGAAATCTGAAAATCACCTCTGTAGCCCACTTCGACGCTTAATAACTTTTGATTGGGGATAAAACTCGACAATCCCTTCGGTGGATGTTTAGATATATGTATGTAGAACACACATATAAAATTTTGTGACGATCCAACGGTTCAATCGAAAGTTATGACCTTCTGAATACTGCTGCGCACACAAAAATGTCCAGAAAAACCCTAGACGGATTTTTCTTCTTTTCACCATACACGAACACCTTGTTGGTCCTAGCATCACGAGCCACGAGGCTCTGATACCAATTGTGGAAACCTTGGTTTCCGGATCTTTGAAGCAACTAGGAATGCATCATGTTCATATGATTAAATAATCAAAGCGGAATAAGAACATAACACATTAACAAGGTGTTTAGGGAACAATAACATGAATTAAAACAATAGGGTTGCTCATTATATTAATAATAAACAACCACTAGACGTGTATACATTGAATCCCACATCTAGTGCGCACACGCTTTTAGGTTTATATTGTGAATGAATTGTTGAATAAAACCTAAGACCCTTGGTTCCTTTTATAGTGTAAGGATTAGGGTTTACAAGAGATAATAACAAATAAACAAGTAAATCCTTGTTGATCCCAAACTTAGATCGACTTAGCTTTATGTATACGAGATTAGATCAAGTAATACACTTAGAGAAACCTTTGTATATGTTTATAATAATCTAAGTGTTATGCGGAATTAACACTTAAACAAGAACACACAAGATATAAACAAACTTTCACTTTGATTAATGATATCAAACTTGCTTACAATGAAAGTAGTTTACGAATGAAAACTTATATCAAACATTAACCTAAAGGTCTTCTTTTATAGACATAAGAAGCCTTGTACAATAATCTACGTATCAGCTATTCTAGGTAAAGATAAAAATAGAAAATACATTGTTGTTCCTATCTTTAATAGAAGTAATCTAGAATACAATAGACGCGTAGAGTATATCTTCCCATCAGTGCTTGTCTTCAATGTATCAACGCTTGACTTTATCTTGTCAACGCTTGAGCTGTCAGCGTTTGTTTTACTCCTGTCAACGCTTGATTTCCTCTTGTCAGCGCTCAAGTGATCTGGCCATAATTTATTCCCAACAATCCTCCCCTAAACTTGATATCCACTCTTATGATCAAGTTTCTGAATAAACATTAAGGACTAGGAGGAATCTTACAAACCTTCTCATATTGGTAATAAATAAACCTGATCAAGTCTTTTGCCACGTCACTTGAATAATCAATTTCCAGCTGAGTGTTCTGCATCTTCTCCAAGATAGCCTTGGATATGAAATACTGACCATCCACAAGTAGATACTCAGCAAACTTTGTAGAACTCAAATGATAAACACCAGTAGCTGAATACAATCTCCATTAAAGACCACTGAGGTCATCTTCAAGATCCTTCCAAATAACATTGAGTCGAACATCAACATAAAAGCATCAGTAACCCTTTGTTATGAGCAGCATATTAAACATAATAATCAATCTAGGGTTTATTCATAAAACCATAGGGTTTTAATATAGATCGTATGTGTTTAATCACATACTACGAATTAGCTTCAATAAACTCTAACTGTCTTGAATCAGGAACAAGGAATTTGAAACCCTAAAAGATTTAGGGTTTATTCAGGCGACACCCCTTTAGCGATAATTTATTTGTCACTAAACTGTCGCAGATGTGATAACTCCTTCCTGCCATTCTTTTTGCGACAGCAGATCTGTTGCAAATCTGTCACAGATATGACAGACCGTCGCTAAACCGTCACTATAACTGTCACGAATTATGGACATCAACTTCACAGCAACACGAACACGAACATAAACATCTTGTAGATCCTAGATCGAGAGCCACCTGCTCTGATACCAATTGTGGAGTCTATGGATCGTTAGACTCAATGGTTTAGACCATTTATCTAGGATTATATCAAGTTCTTATGTAATCAAACATAGCGGAATTAGAACAAGATATAAGAACAAGATGTTATGAACAAGATGAATTTCCCCAATGATTACTTGTATTAAATAATAAAACAAATAATCTCTAGGCGTGTATGCATTAAATCCCACGCCTAGAACACGAACTCAATTGTAGGTTTACATTGTGAATGAATTGTTATGTAAAACCTACGTCTATGTTTTCTTTATATACTAGAAAACATAGCTTACAAAGAAAGCTAAAACAATAAAAAGACTCCAACGGCTTGTTCTTTTGCAACTTGTACTCTTTAGCCCTTGTCTTCTTATTTTATTGTTTTTGACGCATCAACTCATAATTTCGACCCAACATCACCAAGGCAGCTTTGACTTTTCCATCAAGCCCGGGCTTGAGCTGACAATGTTCAGAAAGGGCTTGTTGGTATGAGGGTTGATGATGATGATGATCTTCAAAGAAGACCAACTTCCAATATGCAAAATTTGGTGCCTGCTGAGATCAAACAAAGAATAGAGAGAGTGACTTGGTTAAACAGCCACAAAGAGAATAAGCCTAGCTTATTGATTAAGCTAGCTTATTCCTCTTGGCTTATAAAAACTTCAAAGAAAATCAGATTCCTTGAAAACTTTTTGATACAAGTGAAAACTCTTTTTTTTTCTTAAACTGATTTTCAAACTGAATAAGATACACTTAACAAATGATAAACTTGGAACTCAGAATCTTGCAAAATGTTAAATTGTTCATTTTCATTAATTAAGTTAAAATCTTACAAAAATTCTGGAACAAGGATAATGGGTACATGACACCCATTATATACTGATAAATAGAAAATTCTAGAAAGGAAAACCCTAAACATGCTAATTCCTAAAAAGCCCTTTGAAAATAGTCTTGAATCTTGGTCAACTTGGTCTTCACGTGATTCTTGCTTGGAGAGTGATGTGCCAGCATGTTTTTAGAGACATTGGGATAAAGAAATGGAATCATAGTCGTTGGATGGACTGAGGATTCTCATTTTACCATTTTTGGAGAAGCAGGGAGGGACGGGGGGCCTATATGGTGAGGGTGAGGACAAAAGTGAAAGGTGGGATGGGTTTAATGTAGTGTTAATCATCCATCTGGAAATAATTGGGTTAAACCCCTTTGTTTTGGCTTGAATTGATCCTGGGTTGTTCTAGGGTTTATAAGGGATTAGGGGGAAAGTTTAATCCGTTTTGGGTTTAATTGTTTTTAAAATGGGTGTTTAGGAGGGAAGGGTAATAACTGATTAAGTTATTAAAATGGGTAAGTGGGATTCAGACGTGGAGTGATGGTGTGAGGTGATTGGGTAAAAAATGGAAGTGGGGTGATGTGGCGTGATGGGGTTGGCTGGTGAGGGTTTGTTTGTCTGGCAACTATGGCCCCCCAATTCCTTATTACTTGCTACTTCACAATAATCAGCATCAAAATCTTTTTCCTTTGTTTACAACTTTCAGCAACTTGTCAAACATGGCACAATAATCTTTCAAACTTGTTTAAAGGACTATAAATGCAAAATGAGCATTCTTCAAGGGCTTTCCTTGCCATGTCTTCAATTCTTTAAGGATTAAACTTGTTCAAATGAGTTCTCCAAGGACTTTTCTTGCCAAATCTTCAAAAATGAGGGACCAAACTTGACATTCTTCAATTCTTTAAGGGTATTTTTGGAAATTCCACTCTTGGGCCCGGTTCTTTGTGCGACTTCGTTTCCCGTGTTAGTTATTGCTTGATTCTTGTGATCATTTGTTGATTTCATGATATCCGTACCTAAAATACACAAGACACAAATACAAGCATATATAGAGGTATTTTCATGATATTTTAAGCGTTTTAAGCCCGATTTGGACGATGAGACTATGTATAATTGCAGTCTCATCAGGGGCGGAATTTCTCAAAAGCATACACTACAGCTAAAAGCTCTTTTTCGGTAGTGGTATAATGCAATTGAGCCCCCGTCATTGTCTTACTAGCATAATGAATGGGTTGGAAATGTTTATTAACTCGTTGACCTAAAACCGCTCCTACCGCGAAATCACTAGCATCGCACATGAGCTCAAAAGGTAACTCCTAATTTGGAGAGACTAAGACCGGTGCCCTAGTTAATTTACCTTTAAGAAGAGAGTCGAGACATTCTTGAGAGAAGATGAAAGGAGCATCCTTTTCTAAGAGATGAGTCATTGGACGAGCTATTTTCGAGAAATATTAGATGAAACGTCGATAAAATCCCGCATGGCCTAAAATACTTCTAACTCCTTTGACGGTGGTAGGTGGAGGTAACTTAGCAATGACGTCAACTTTAGCATGGTCGACTTCGATACTGGCTTTGGAAATTTTATGACCGAGGACGATACCTTATTTTACCATGAAATGGCATTTTTCCCAATTAAGAACGAGACGAGTGTCTTCACACCGTTTAAGCATACGTTCTAATTGGCAAGGCAAGTAGAGAAAGAATCACCATAGAACGAGAAATCGTCCATAAAGACTTCCATAGTTTCTTCAACCATGTCATGAAATATCGCCATCATACACCTTTGGAAAGTCCCGGGAGCATTGCATAAGCCGAAAGGCATTCTTTTGTAAGCAAATGTTCCATAGGGACAAGTGAATGTGGTTTTCTCTTGGTCTTTTGGATCGATAGGGATTTGAAAATATCCGGAAAAACCATCTAAGAAGCAATAGAAATCATTACCCGCTAAACGCTCGAGCATTTGATCCATGAAAGGAAGATGGAAATGATCCTTACGAGTGGCATCATTGAGCTTACGATAGTCTATGCAAACTCGCCAACCCGTTACGAGTCGAGTAAGAATCAACTCGTTGTTTTCATTGGTAACAACGGTGATTCCGCCTTTCTTAGGCACACAATGGACGGGACTAACCCTTGGCGAATCCGAGATAGGGCAAATCATTCCGGCATCTAGAAGTTTGATAACTTCTTTCTTAATGACTTCATGAATTTTTGGATTAACCCTTCTTTGATTTTGGATTGCGGGTTTAAAGTCATCTTCCATGAGAATTTTATGAGTACAAAAATTAGGACCAATTCCGCGGATGTCGGAGATTTTCCAAGCAATTGCTTTCTTATGATTCTTAAGCACATCGATAGGTCGGGATTTTTCATATTCTTTTAAGTCCTTAGCAATAATGACGGGCAACTTATTATCCTCCTCTAAGAAAACGTACTCTAAATGAGACGGTAAATCCTTAAGCCTTAAATCCGATTGTCAATGGAAGGCTTAGTCAAATTAGGATCATCGTTTGTAACTTCCTTAGGAGTAGGTGGAGAAATATGGTCCTCATTGAGAAGTCTCTCAATGGTACGAATGTCTTCTTCCCAATCGGTGGGAGAATCGTCATATTTTAAATCCACATCCCCTAAACTCGCTTCAAATTCTTGTAAAAGAAAGTCACTTTCTCCAAATGGGGTCAATGAAGGAGCAATAGAAGCTACGGTCTCAACATGAGGTAAAGGAGAAATCCCGCTTTTACAAGCCTCGTGAAAATGTTCCTCACATGCTTCGTCGAGCACATCGATGTAATTCACGGATTCGGGCTCATCGGGAAGTTTGGAAAGTTTACCCATGTTAAAGACGATTTTGTCATCCCCGACCCTCATGATAAGTTCACCCGCGGCTACATCAATCAATGTACGCCCAGTTCTCAAGAAGGGTCGTCCCACAATTAAGGGAACACGGGGATCCATCTCATAGTCGACTACAACGAAGTCGGCGGGAAAAGTGAATTTGTCGACTCCTACAAAAACATCCTCGGCTATACCCACTGGATAAGCAACCGTACGGTTAGCTAATTCCAGTGTCATACGAGTGGGGACTAGCTCGGGTAAAGATAATAGTTTCCACACGAACAATGGCATAAGATTGATACTCGCTCCGAGATCCACCAAAGCCATACAATTCTCAACACCCGGAAAATTGAAAGGAATAAGGAATCGACCGGGATCTCCTAACTTAACCGGTAATTTTCTCAAAAGAACCGCGGAGCAATTCTCATTCAATTGGGTGTTGGCAATATCGAGCAATTTTTCTTTATCACTTAAGAGGTCCTTAAACATCTTAGCATACTTAGGCATGTGAGCGAGCGCCTCGGCAAAGGTGATATTAAAATTCAATTGTTTGAACATTTTTAGGAAGTTCGAAACTTGAATATCATCCTTATTCTTCAATTTTTCTTTCCGCAACCTTGAGGGATAAGGTATATTGGGTTGAGATGAAGGCTTTGGAGTGGATTGCTCACTCACATCCTTTGGTGGAGGAGGAGTAGAAATGGAAGGTGAAAGAACCAGTATGGGAACCGAAGGTGTGGTAGAAAATTTAGGTATCGGTGGACATAAGGTGTAGACGAAGGCATAACGGGTGGTATGTCACAAGTAGAAGAAGAAGGAGGTTGGGTAGAAGAAGAAGGTATCTCGGGTCCTTGGTTAGGTGGGGGATAGGAAGGTTCTACGGTGGTCTTACCGCTCCTGGTAGTAATAGCATTAACATTAGCCCTAGGATTAGTCACGATGTTCGAAGGGAGGGCACCTTGGGGACGAAGGGTTTTTGTCAAAAATTTCTTATCGTTTGCTTCTTGCATTTGTCGATTATATTCTTGCATCTCTTTCATGGTTCGCTCATGTTCAGATAATTTTTGTAGAACCAAAGGATTATGCATGTTCATTTGATTATACCCTTGATTAGGAAAACCTTTATTAGGAAAACCTTTATTTTGATATTGATTATAACCTTGATTAAATCCTTGATTTTGAAAACCTTGTTTATTAAATCCTTGATTTTGATTATTGAACCCTTGGTTGTGCCCTTGAAAATTCCCTTGATTTTGATTAAAACCCCGTTGATTAGAATTTGCTTGAAAATTACCCCGTTGAGGAACTTGGTTCCTATTTTGGGCGGGTGGGGGTGGTCTTTGTGGTGCTACAAAACCCGGGGGAGCCTAATAGTTATTAGACTTGTAAGACAAATGGTTAACATCAACATTTGGTTTAAAATGAACCCGCTCATTTTCATTGTTGTTATAAGCATAAACTTCTTGTTGATTATTGTAAACCTTGTCACAATTATAGTACGAATGTGGTCCACCATGTGGAATCCTAAGATTCATGGATCGATTAAGCTTACTAGGATAATCAACGTTCATATGATAAACATAGCGTAATTAGAACATTGATTACGAACAAGGTGTTTCTTTTCCAACGTTTACTTGTATTAAACTTCAAACGATTACAAGTAACAAACCTAGACGTGTTTACAAGGTTACACACGTCTAGAACACACGACTCAACTTTAAGACTACATTGTGAATGATGGGATAATGAAAACCTACGCCTGTGTATTCTTTATATAATAGAATACAAGACTTTTCTTACAAGAAAACTTTAATTACATTAGAAGTCCCTCCATCTTTTGCTAATAAGTCCTCCTTGTTGTATGAAAGGGCTCCATATTCTTGTAAAGTTTGATATTTGCATATAAGTCCTTCTTGTTTCATTATTCTTGTTTTGTCTCATCAAATTAATTCCCAACAATCTTCCCCTATTTGATGATGACAAAACCAATCTTCAAATCTTGATCTTTCACGAATGAAACAAGCTTCCCCTTAAAGTAAGATTTCTTGTAAAACATATCACCACATAAAATTAAGTTGCATACCTTGATCTTTGAATCTTCTTCCCCTTTTTGTCACATCCAATAGGGGTCTTCTAAAGATAAACAACTAATAAACTCTTCCCCTTGAGTGGTGCATGTAAATGAATCACGAACCATGTAGACTCTAATTGTAGATTACGAATGAAGAAAAACGAATATAACCTATTTGTTGAAGAAGTGGAATCTCCCAAGCTTGTACCTTATATCTTGCACTATCCATGTGACGTCGATCTTATACTGACACTGAAAGTATAAGCAGACCTCGATCTCTTTGTCAAAATCCTCATCCTTTGTGAGACACTGAGCACGATAATGTAACTCCTTCAAGTGATAGCAAGGTATCTAGTTGCTAGATTTGACAAGTCTTCGTCACCAAACATTTAAACGAACAAGCAAGTTATCTCAAAAGAGAGGCAAGAATCTTTTGAGATATGATAAAATACAAACCTGCGAAAAGCAACTCCAACACCAAAGAAGCAATAATCAATCGTCTTCATCGAAATATCCAATTTGCAATGAAAATCATTTTAAATACAACATCATCCTCTTCTTTTATGCAACTGCTGCCTCTGTCGGCGTTCTGCTTCTAATCCAAGTCGGTACGTAACCGCAAGGTTAGCCTTGTCACATAATCAAATAAAACTTTATTGTATCAAACACAATCTTCAAAAATGAGCCATAAAAATTGGAACAAATAGTACTGTCCGAGATCCTTTGTCATCCAATATATCTTCTGTATGTACTGTCCGATATCGAACAATACTTGTCAGCGCTTAAAAACCATATATCGGACAACACGCTGTTAGCTTCTAAATTATAACGTGTCAGCGTCTTCTCCGTCAGCGTGTACTTTATTCTTATCAACGGCTCGGCTCAGCCACTGACACCATCTATGGCTAAATAACTCTTGACAGCGGCTAAACAATAGATGAAAATGAGTATAAATAATATTGATAGTGTAACCAAATACTTCACTCTGAACAACCTTGTCTGGATTCTCTGGATCCTCAAAACCAGGAGGCTGCATCACATATACCTCCTCAACAATTGTTCCATAGAGGAAGGCACTCTTGACATCCATTTGATAGACAGTGAAGCCCATGCAGGATGCATAGGCTAAGAAGATCCTAATAGCTTCAATCCTTGCAACTGGTGCAAAGACCTCCTCATAGTCTATCCCCTCCTCTTGTGTATATCCCTGAGCCACTAACCTTGCCTTGTTTCTGACCACAATACCTCTTTCATCTCTCTTGTTTCTTAGAACCCATCTTGTTCCTATAGGTCTGACATATCTGGGACAATCAACCAGCTCCCAAACATCCTGAATTGCAAATTGGTGAAGCTCATCCTGCATTGCTTCCACCCAACTTGGTTCTTTGAGAGCATCAAATATCTTCTTGGGTTCCTGTTGTGACAGAAAACAGGCAAACAAACATGCTTGCACAAGAGGGGTATCAACCTTCTTGTGAATATTGGCAATAAACCCACCAAGACCTTGATGAGATCTTCTAGTCTGAACAGGAGTCATAATATCACCAATGATTTAAGAAGTGGGGTGATTCTTCATAGTAGAAGTGAGAACTCCTCCTTTAAAAAGTCTGGTGTCCTCAACCTCATTCTCCATGTTGCCAATATCTTCCTCTTCAGACTCTCTTTCATCAACATGAGGATGAACCTCTTCATATAAATTAGAAGGTTCACCTTGTTCAAAAGTGGAAGAGAAAAGATGTGTAGAAGTGTTGTCAACGCCTGAACCTTGTTTGTCAGCATGTGAGCTAACAACGCTTGAACTGTTGTTGTCAACGTCTAAGCCATCAACATCTGAATTGGTCTTGTCAGCGCTAGATTTGCCTTTGTCAGCGCCTGAAGGACCATGCATGTTGTTATCTGGTGGTACTTGGGGACCACAATTATATTTACCACCAGCAGCAGCAGCAACAAAAGCATCTGTCCATATTGGAATTGTAACATACTCTTGTATAGGAGATGACTTTTCTGCTTGTGATCCAACCTTTTCATGAACCTGTGTACCTGAAACATTAACAACTTGTTCTTCCACAACACTTGAAGTTACCTTCACAATGTCTGGATTAGTGACAGGCATATAATTTAAAGTCCTAGATAAGGGTTCCAAGTCAAACAACCAATTTGGACCACTTTCAGGATCACTAGGTTTATTCTCTAAAAACATGACATGTACTCTTTCAAGAATACGTTTTTCCTCTTTAAGATGAACCCTATATCCCTTGCTCTGCACTGAATACCCCATGAAGTAGCCTTCATCACCTTTTGCACTAAATTTACCTAAGGCATCACTAGTATCTAAAACTACTACATGACAACCAAAAGGTCTGAGAAAACCAATATTAGGTTTTCTTCCCCAAAGTAACTCATAAGGTGTTTTGTTCTGAACTTTGTTGACCAATGCTCTATTTTGAACATAGCAAGCTGTATTAACAGCCTCAGCCCAAAAGGCTATAGGAAAATGAGCATCAGTCAACATGGTTCTGGCTGCTTCAATTAGGGTTCTATTTTTCCTCTCAGCAATCCTATTTTGCTGTGGGGTTCTGGAAACACTAAATTGCCTAGTAATTCCTTTCCTGGCACAAAAATCATCTAACTTTTTATTCCTAAATTCACCACCATTATCTCTCCTAAGCATTTTAACTTCATTGCCTAATTTCTTCTCAATCTGAGTGATAAAATCAATTAAAGTGTCAGCTGTATCACTCTTCATAGCTAGAAAGAAGGTCCAAGTAAACCTAGAAAAGTCATCTGTTATAACAAAGCAGTAGGACTTACCATTCAAACTTTCTATATTGGTTGGACCAAAGAGGTCCATATGAAGCAAGTGAAGAGGTCTAGTACTAGAGTGCACCTGTTTGGACTTGAATGAGACCTTGTTACTCCCAGGTAAATCCCATAACAAAATCATTCCTAAGTCTCCCAACAGACCACAACCAATTCTAGGCCAAATGTCTTGGTAGCATGCATAGTATATCAACTTTGCATGCTACAGTGCCTCATGATTTAGTAAAACTAACTCATACTCACCTGTGGACACAATCAAGAATTGTGATAAGAGTATCACATGGATACCCAAACGTCCTAAAGGTTCCTAAAACCTCCCTTAAACTATGATACATAAGTTGCTAAAAATATGCATGAACATAAAAAATTTATGTCAAGATAGGAATTAAAAATTCCAACCATCATCCATAAACAAAAACATGCCCAAATGCTTCTCCAATGATCCATAAGCAACTCTGTATCCAATGGTATACTGCTAACACTACCCGCACATTTAGATTGAAAACCACAAAACTAACATTGTTGCTGACAACGTCTCGATAATACATGACAACGTTGAGGGAAGCTTTGTCAGCGTTAGACAGATATATTGCTGACAACGTTACAAAACACTTATCAGCGTTCAAGCAACCTTTGTCAGTGTTAGAAAAATATAGTGGAAAATCTAAATCCTCAAAAAGACCAATAACAATGCATTATCCTATACATACTTTTACAAAAAGACTCCAAAACACATATTATGTGAGATTGATCATCCCAATACTTGTTACCAAGTATTGAAACCTCCCAGCATCAAAAGGTTTAGTTAGTAAATCTGTCACATTCTCTTCTGTGTCAACCCTATCTGGTTGTATTAAACCTTTTTCAAAACAATCTCTTATAAAATGGTGTCTAATTTCTATGTGTTTAGTTTTAGAATGATGTACAGGATTCTTAATAATGCATAATGTGCTGTTATTGTCAACAAATATCTAGGTATGCATGAAATTATACCCATAGTCCAACAGCTGGTTCCGAATCCACAAAACTTGTCCACAACAAGCAGCTGCATCCACATACTAAGCTTCAGTTGTAGAATTAGCCACCACTGTTTGTTTCTTGCATTGCCAAGATATCAACCTGCTCCCAAGAAACTGACATCCACCAGTTGTGGATTTTCTATCAAACTTATCACCTCCATAGTCACTGTCTGAATATGCAATCAACTCCAATGGTGAATCCTTTGGGTACCACAAACCAAGACTAGGATAGCATCTTAGGTACCTAAAGATCCTCTTCGCAGCATAAAGGTGACATTCCTTAGGAGTAACTTGATGACGTGCACAAGCACACACAGCAAACATGATGTCAGGTCTGGAGGTTGTAAGATACATCAATGATCCAATCATGGATCTATAGTGCCTAACATCAACATCTTTCCCATCTCCAATCTTTCCCCAAGGGTGTTCTCTATCCATAGGAGTAGTAGCCCTCTTTTCATGTGGAGAAAAGCCAAACTTCTTCAAGATCTCTGCCACATACTTATCCTGGGAGATGAAGATACCATCTTCTTTCTGCTGAACTTGTAAACCAAGAAAGAAGTTCATCTCCCCTATAACACTCATCTTGAATTTGTCTGTCATCAGCTTGGAGAAATCCTCACTCATCTTTGGATCAGTAGACCTAAAAATGATGTCATCAACATAGACCTGAACAAGCAACACATCCTTACCTTTCTTCTTTGTAAATAGTGTCTGATCTATGGTGCCCCTCTTGAATCCATTGTCCACCAAATAAGTAGACAAAGTACCATACCATGCTCTTGGGGCTTGATGAAGTCCATACATAGCCTTCTTGACTCTATACACCTTTCTTCCCAAGCATGGTACATCTGAACCACCTCTGGCATATCAAAATCAACCTGCAATTTCAACTCTCTCAATTTCTCCTTGGCCAACTCATCTCCATACTCAAGTCTTTCTGGCTGTTCTATGATCATAACACTTGAGTCTGAGCTGGCTTCATCACTTCCTTCTTGCTCTTCTGAAGTGACAACAAAAGGTGATTCACCCACCTTTTTCTTTTCTTGTTCCACAATTTGTGCAGCCAACCTTCTATCAAATTCAATTTGTGCTGCATTCTTTGGAACAACCTCTTCTACCATAATACCCTTACCCTTATCTAATGGATCAATTATTGGTAAGGTAGATGGTGATACCTGTGAAGAAACCTCTTTGATGATGGATGATGACTGGGATACATCAACCTCATTTGCAGGTCCGTCAACGCCCAATTCTGCTTTATCAGCGCCCAAGATACTCATGCCAGCGTTCAAATTCTCCTTGTCAACGCTCAAATTTCATGCCTCAGTGCCTTTTGCAATTTCCTCCAACATGGCTGTAAATGATAAATTTAAGTTTGTAGGAGAGACTAGAGACGTATCAAAACCTGTCTGTTTCTTCAAACTTGTTAGGGCCTCAGCAACATCTAAAGATTGACCATCATGGCTGCCCTTATCACTCACATTTATTTGTTCATCCTCCCCTTTGGAAGATTCCTCCATCCCTCTCCTTGTACTAGCAGTCTCCAAAATAACAATCCTCTCCCTTAATTGCTTGAGTTCAAGGCCTTGTGTGCTGACAACTTGTACCAAGTCTGCATTTTGCTTTTGCAAGCTCATGCAGACAGCCGTCAATTCCATAAGGGTCATTGGTTCCAATCTGCCCTCTTCTAAAATGGGTATTTGACCTCCCAAGTCAGATTCATTGGGCATGGATGAGGTTTTAATGATGGTGGGACTGCCTTGGCCAGCTTCTAAGCCAGAACCAATAGTCCCAGCCTCATCCATAACACCAACCACACTGGTGGTGGTGGTTCTCTCTGCTACATGGCTAGGACCACTAGAGGAGAACACTCCAGTAGTCCTTTGACATTTTTGTAACCTATATTGTGTGGGTGGAGATGATGATGTAGATTGGGTGGATGTGGGTTGGTTAAGGGGTGTTTGGGTCTGTGAAGGTTGTGTGTCAACGTTTGAAATAGGCACATCAACGCCAACATTTAACGTGTCAATATCGAAGGGATCTTGGTCAATTTGCATATGTTGTGGTGAAGGTAAAGGTTCAGGTAATTGATCAATTTGGGGTTGGGGGTCTGGTTGGGGTTGAGTTGCTTTAATGACAGCAATCATAGCTGGGGTTAGGGGTAGGTCACGATGTGGGGGTGAGTTCATCTTCATAAAAATTGCTTTCTTTTGCACAGGGATCTCATAAAAATCATTATGATCCCTTGTGCAGTATCCTTGGACATCAAAAACCATGTGTAAAAATCTGGGATAAGCTAAAGTCATTTTGTTCCCTTTATTTTTACACATGCCCTCAAAAATCATTTTAGAATAATTAAAATTTTGCCCAGTAGCAATGCACACAATAACACTGGCAATAGATCTATTGATCTCATTGTGTGTAGTACATTTGGGACTCAAACATTGTAGGAGGACATGTATTAGGTACTTCCAGGCTGGGGGAAACTCCTGTTTATGATATTTATTTAAAGTTCCTTGAGCAGGAAAAGGATACCCAAAGCCCTTAGTCCTTGTTCTATTTCACTAATGGGAAGGGTGGTTATACCATCAGCATCATCAAGATGCAAAGCTTGGCGTACCAAAGCTTCAGTAACCACCCAAGTTCTCCCATGAACAATAGAAGATAATGTAGTCACTCTATTAACTGTTGAGGAACTTACATTATTCCAAAATTGTTTAATATGTGTGACAGGAATGAGTGGTGCATGAGAAAGAGCATACCTAAAAGGAGATGCGTTCAAATACGCCACCATTTGTGTGTATTGGGGAAACAGAGCATCATCAGCTTCAAGATACGCGATCATGTTGTGTTGGCTTCTGAACCCCAATTCCAAATCTGATGGTTTAAACTTTGGTGCCATTGTTGAAAGCTGTTAAAAATGATTGATGAAGATGAAGTTTATAAGAGAAAATTGTGTTAGACAAGAATAATAGGTACCCTGTTTAAAAATAGGAGCCAAATTTATAGGAGAAGAAAATGCATGTGATTGGCCCAAAAATAGGCAAGTATTTTTAAAATGTAATCATGAAAATATTGAAAAAGAATAAGTTTATCTCATGTATTAAATGAAAGTTATCAGCTCCCAAAATTACGGCCTAAAAATATTTCAAAAAGTAAAAACTGGGTAGGTCCCATTGAGTGTCAATGGTCAAAAATAACCTATCAACGCCCAACGGCTATATTCTTGTCAACGTTTGCCATAGCCATGTCAGCGTCTAAATTGGTCACAACAACGCTTTGAAAAATACTTGTCAGCGTCCAAAAATAAAAATGTTTAAAAATGAAAAATGACCTTAACAAAGTAATTTATCCTAGAGAAGATAACCAAAAACCTGATAATTATTATTGGGCGGCAAGCACTGTCCAGTTATGCACACTTGCTTATGCAAGATAGACATAACAGTCCTCTAGTGTCCCTTGCTAACCAAAACTCTTAACAACTAAGTTACCTTATAAAATTCCTTGTTCATATGATTAACATAATCAAAGCGGAATTGTATACGAGATTAGATATACTCTACGCGTTTATTGTATTCTAGATTACTTCTAGTAAAGATAGGAACAACAATGTATTTTCTATATTTATCTTTACCTAGAATAGTTGATACGTAGATTATTGTACAAGGCTTCTTATGTATATAAAAGAAGACCTTTAGGTTAATGTTCGATATAAGTTTTCATACGTAAACTACTTTCATTGTAAGCAAGTTTGATATCGTTAATCAAAGTGAAAGTTTGTTTATATCATTGTGTTCTTGTTTAAGTGTTAATTCCGCATAACACTTAGATTGTCATATACATATACAAAGGTTTCTCTAAGTGTATTACTTGATCTAATCTCGTATACATAAAGCTAAATCGATCTAAGTTTGGGATCAACAAGTGGTATCAGAGCTTGTTGAGGAACTTTTGATCTTAAAGAACACAAGAACCCTAAAAATCACCAAAACCCTAATTTTCTTCAAACCCTAACAACATCATGTCAAATCCAGAAATAACCTCCTCCTCTCACCTTTACCAAACATCAAGATTCCCATGCTTGATGCAACCAACTTTGAATTGTGGAAATTCAACTTTGAGCAATATCTAGGGATCTATGACTGCACACTCTGGGAGATTATTGAATATGGAAACACATTCAATAAAGCCCAAAAGATTGCTGATGCTATTGTTGGAAGAGCAGCTGTTGCTGGATGTTCTGAAGCAGATAAGAAAGAAAAGCCTGAAGATGGTAGAGCTGTGTCTGCTGAAGACATAGCAAAGAAAAGGGTTGATATGAAAACCCTAAATATTCTGAAACTCTCTTTGGGACAAGAGAACCAGCATAAATACAGAGGTTATGAATCTGCTAAAGACCTTTGGGCAGCTCTTGAAGTTGCATATGGTGGCAATGAAGATACTAAGGAAGAGAAGAAGAAGCAACTCATGCATGATTATGCTGTCTTCAAGGCTCAACCTAATGAAAAACTTAGTAGTGTGAGAAGCAGATTGCTTGATATTACTAGCAAATTGTCCTTCATGGGGACACAACTTGGTGATGTTGACATTAATGCTACTTTTCTAAATCCTTTTGATGCAATGAATGTTCGTTTTTCCTCGACTCGACTCGAATTTGATTTCCGGTTTAACGTTTCGACTTAATTTGTTTTGGTAAACGTAAATTGTTGGAATTTTAAACTAAAACTATTTAATTAAAAACTATTTAAAAATTATCTAAAAACTTTTAAAAGAAAACTAATTTAATCTAATTTAAATTGAAACATAAAATTTAAAACTAATTTAAGATAAAAACTAGATAAAAGAAACTTTTAAAAACTTTAAATGAAAAATATTTTAAAAAAATAAAGCTCAAAATAAACTAGATTAAGACAAAACTTAATTAAAACTTGTATCTAAAATTTTAAATAAACTAAAAACTTTAATTAAACTAAATTTAAAACTAATAAAATTTAAACTAATTTTAAAAGTAATTAAAAATTAAAATATATATATATATATATATATATATATATATATTTTATCTTTTTATTATTTTATAAAAACAAATTAAAAGAAAATTTAAATAAACTTTTTAAATAAAGTAAATAAACTTTAAACTAATTTAATCAAAACTGCCACTACTTAAGAAGCTATAATAATTAAATGCAGGAAAGGTAAACATAAAAAGTGTGTAGAAGAGTTGGTTGGGGCGTTCGACTTTGAGACAAGAGGTCCTGGGTTCGAACCCCAGGACAGACAAAATGTGTTAATTATTTTTTACTTTTTGGAACTTTGTTATTTGGACAGGAAATCAAAACTGATCAATTGGATCAGTTTCTAATCAGTTAAATAAGCAAAATAAACGAACCAAAAAAAACACAGTCTAAACAAATAAGCAATTTAAACGAAATTAAGCAAATAAAAAAAATGAGCAAACCTAATAAGCTATATAAACTTAGTAATAAGCAAATAAGCATATAAAACAAATTGAAAGAAAGATAGATAAACACATAATAGGCTGAAACAAAAAGCTGATAAGCAATCTAAGCTGAAAAGCTAAAGTAATCGACAACAACGAATAAGCTGAGAACTAAATAAGCTAAAAGGCTAAATCAACTAAGCTATCTAAACCAAATAATCCAAATAAGCAAACAGGAAGCAAATATGTAAACCAATACCACTTAAAACTTAACAAGACAGATCTAAAAATGTAAAATCCAAACAGTGATTGTAAAGTACCAAACTAAATCAAGCATACTCAAATATTATCAAACAAATAGGCAGATTAACTAAAAAAACTTAACAAGAAAATTAAAAGGGATTTAGAACCTTGAGATGAATCCGTTGGGGAGAAGTGTCGCGCTGAGCGAACTTGTTAACCGAAGCACAAATCAAACACCACCCTTAATTCAACTCGCGAATCATCAACCCAATTTATCTCCTTCGTCTCGAACCAGTAGAATCAATAAAACCGAACAGTAACCATTTTTTTTCTTTATTTCTTTATTTTTTTTTATTTTTTTTATAATAATATTATTAAACGAAAACAGTAGCTAACAATCAGTTATAGAATAATAAGTTGACGATCAAAAACAGTATTGACAGAAATTAAAAATGGAGACGAGATTTGAAATAAAGTTTACTTTTCATTAATAATAAGAAATTACAATAACTTGAAACTGAAAATACAATTAACCTAATCTAATTTTTCAGAAAAATAAATCTAATTTAACCTACTCCTAAATTAACTAAATAAAACTGAAAAAAAAATAAAGAAAAGCTTGAATGATACATCTTTGGAGATGGGGTTTTTATAGCAAAACCCTAAACTTGGTGCCCACGGTCTTGAATCTTGATCGTTGATCATCTTTTCTCTTTCTTCTCTTTAAATCAACGGCTGAAAACATCTTGAGCCTTTTTTCACTCAGATTGCCAGGGTGGATTGTGGACCACCCTTGGTGGATCTTGCGATTTTTTTGGGGGATTTAATATCCTTTGATGTGAATTAAACATAGCAGTTAAAACCCCCAATTTCTTGTGGTTAATATTTGTGAGTAAAGATTTTAGGGTTTGAGGGAATAGGGTGAGTGGCTGCGTAAAAAAGAGAGAATGAAGGAGAAAGGTGTGTTTTCTAGTTTTTAACGCATGGGAATAAATGGGATATGGGGTAAATGTTTCTTTAATGTTCGGGTAAGGGTAAACGGTTTTAAGTGTGTGGGGGATTAGATTGTGTGTGGTAGAGGTGCACGGTAGAGGAGTGAAATAGGGAATTGGGTTGTTAGGTGATGCGTGTGAGGTGTACACGTGGGAGTTAAAGTTGACTGGGGTAAAAACAAGTTTATTAAAAACGTGAAATGGGGTGATGTGGGTTGACCAAGCAAATAACTTCCGTTCCACAATTCATTTGAAATGGGCTTGGACCCGTTACTATTATTTCTTCCAATTTAATGAATCTTCCACCGTCTCATTTGTTTAATTTGGGCCTAATATGGGCTTTGATCCAAAAGTAGATAAATATTTTCCATAGTTGGGTTTTTGGGCCCATTAATCGAATGCGGGACCCACAAGACCCGATAACTTTGATAAATTAATTCCCCGAACAAAACGACTTGATTTTTGGCCTTTCGATCTTTTCTTCAAAATTGTGTCGACTTTGCCGGTTTTCGAGACTTGGGCACCTTTTGGTCTTTCGACTTTGTCTTCGTCTTTTCTTGGACTTTCCTTCAACTTTTGACCGTAAAATCCCGTGTTTTCTCTTCTTTTGATCATTTGTACCTATTTAAACACAAAAACACAAAACCACGCGTAATTCCGATTTTTACGATATAAAACACATGATTAGGTCTTGTTTTTCCTTGATTTTAGTGGCAAAAGGATAAGTGTTTACACACTTATTAAATCCCCTACACTTGACCATTGCAATGACCCCATGCAATGCATTATTTCAAAGCATAAAGTTACATTTTTCTCATAATTAATCCATCTCGGCCTTTATTATTATTACTACTACTACGACGAAAAGATAAAAATAAAGAAAGAGACAAAAATTATAATTATTTAACTTGGAAATTATTAGATGGAAGAAACTCGTAAAGAAATCTAAGACTTAGATTAGGGCTTTGGTGTCATTAATATTAATCACCCTCAAGTTTCACGTTCCCCAAACCAAGCTTAAAAACGAGATCATTGTTATTACAAGTTAGCACTACTAACACTTACTCATGTGGTATAGTTAATCACTTAGACCCCCTTATTCCTACGGTGTATCTCTTGTATTTTATTTTTGTCTTGAATGATCACGAGGATGCATTTTTGACTTATTTCGATAATTTATTAAGGCCGAAAATAAAGTGGGACGATTTAATCAATATTTAGCTAAAGGACAAAATCTTTTAAAACGGCTTCTCGAAACCTCATAAAGTTCATATCTTGGCATAACTTGTTTCACGATTTGAGACCTCTCTCGGACCGATATTTGGCTTGTACTTCAAACTTCAAATCTTGAGAGACGATCTTGAAATTATGGTCTTCTCTTCATTTTGGTATACATCTTCATAAGGAGTGAAAGATGCTTCAAACGTTGACCACGACTTCTTCATTTATCCTCTTCTTTATTTAGGATTTTGATATACAACAATCCGCCTCCTTTTCGGACTTGGATCTATTTATCCTCATACCTTGTTAGGGTCTTTTTGGATAGACTTCTCCATGATCTTTAGGGGAGTAATTGCTTCTCGTCGTGTGTCTTGATCCTTCATATTGATTTGGATTAATGATCTTCACATCATCTTAGGATCTTTAGCAAAAAGTGAATCCTCATGCCTTGTGAGGGCCTTTTTGGACTCGGGTATCCTCATGCCTTGTTAGGGCCTTTTTGGATAAGCCAATCTTCGCGTCCCGTTTCAATAAGTTATGCCTTGGCTATGAACTCTAATTAATACCGAGCAACTTTTAAACGATTTTGTGCTAGAAGCTAAGTAACCTTTTAAATCGTACAACCTTATTTATTGCAAATATATTTATTAACAAGTGATGGGAGAAAAAGCTCATAACTAACTCACATAAGTTAATGAAAGAATACCGAACTTATAATTAACTCTATCATCTCTCGTTCTCCACAATTTAAAATCTCAAGGAATGAGACTCGTGGATGCTTAGCCTAATAAACCAAATAAGGTCCATATGGTTAAGGATACTAGCTAGAGTAAACTTAGATAAGTAAACTCGGGTTGAGTCAAAATATTCACGACGGGCCTAATATATCAAAGACATCTAAACTTATTAAGACCATTTTATTTATTTATTTATTTTTTACTTTATTCTTGAAATGAAAAATATAAGATGCGATGATAAAAGGAAAGAAAATAAATAAAAATACTACTAGGCCAAAATAGATCAAAAATTTGAAAAACGTTGAAAAAAATTTTAAAATTTTCAGGTAAAATGGGGTCAAATTCATGGAAAAGGCCACTAAAATTTCGATAGAAATCCCCCCTACACTTAATATAAACATTGTCCTCAATGTTTAAGCATGTGGGAGAATAAACTCCCCTACACTTAGGAAATTGAGTACGTTGTTTAAAATCGAGTTAAGGAAAGGACAACTAAAGTGATTACAATTATTCGTTTTATTTATATACAAGATTGAATCACAATAGCAAAAACTTATCAAAGGAACCGGGTACACGGGTAACACGGGAACACGGGTCACGTCAAAAGCACCAAAAGTGGATCATCAAAGCACATGTACCTACACAATCACAACACACAAACAAACAACCTACACGGCTCCCCCTACACTTATTTTAGAAAATAAATAAATAAAAGATAGATAATTGGGTTGCCTCCCGAGAAGCGCTTGTTTTTGTTAACCGAGTCACGAGCCTGACTCGACCCCGAATTAAATGGTCCATGGGGAAGCCTCGAATGTAATACCGGGATCAAAGATCTTGTCCTCGGTCCCGGATGAACATAATAAATGAGAGGCAGGAGGATAAGTCTTGGATGGGAGAAAAGTCCGCTCAACATACGAGAAGTATGTGAGGTCGTGATCCACGGGAGGTGGGGTGGGTAAAGGAGACAAATTGTCATCCCCCAAAGACAATGGATGGTCACTATTCGGCAAAGCCGTAAAGGTATCAATCAAAGAATGGTCAATGTCACCTCCCGGGTCAAAGCATTCATCCTCATGAACGTGAATCTCTTCGATTTCTTCATCATAGATAGGCTCGTCAAACAAAGGTTTGTCGTTTCCCTCATTGAGGATTTTAGAAATTCTCTCGAAAAGATCACGATAAAGTACGAAACCATCATTCATTTGTGGGATTTGTTGATAAGTTAAATCCTCACGAATGTGGTGAACGTAATTCTCATTAGAGGAGTGTTGATTAGGTAACTCCTCGAGAATTGGATGAGAATCGATAGTAGAATCAAAAGTAATTGGCGAAGAAGCAAATGTGAATTTATCAAAATCCGAGTTCTCAAAATCAATATCAATATCAAGTTTTAAAACACCATTTGCCTTCTCATCAATACCATGATCACAATTAAGCTCATGCGAGAAATCCAATAACACGGGATCATAAAAAGCATCCTCGTGATGGAATTTCTCGATACTCGGGGTATAAAAGTCATCACTAAGGAGTAAAGAATCCGATAAATCATATTATGGTTTTCAAAAGTCGGTCTTGGTAAAATAGGCGAATCATCCTCATCCGATCCCGAGGAATAATTAAAAATGTAGTCGGAATCACAAGATAACTCGTCCCTATCTACAAACTCCTTAGGTGTGGGACAACTTATGGGTTCTTCTTTTATGCACTCATACTCCTCAAAATTTGGTTTCTCAAAACAAGTCTCGCAAAGAGGATTTGAAGAAAGCATAAAGTCATTTGAAGGGGTAGGTGAAGGAGGCATAAAAGAAATGGGGTCATCAACGGGTAATGAAGGCTCAAGAATAATCTCGGGAATTTCCTCAATAGGTGAGCTAATTGTATCCGTGGGTGTCAACACCGGAGGGTGAGTAAAACTCATGATAGTCTCCGGGCCTTGTCTCTCCTTTATTGGCGGAGAGATGGAAGGATCCACAGTGGGAACATCACTACTAGTAGTGGTGTTAGCCTCAATATCATCACTCAAAGACGGCTCAATAACAAATGATCTTGATAGGTTTCTAAAAAGAGCATGAATTTCTTATCGGTTTCCTCTTGCATTTCTCTTAAGAATCTACCATGTTCCTCAAGTTTATTAAGTATTAAATCCATTTGTGAAATACTCCCTTGATTATAGTTTTGAAAATTGCCTTCATTTGAAAAACCTTCATTATTTGAAAACCCTTGATTTTGAAATTCCCCATAAAACCGTTGATCATATTGTGGTGGGTCACTAGTTGTAGGAAAACTAGGGGAGCCAAAATAAGTATTAGTATCATAACACATACTTTCCTCATTATTATAAACCTCCTCATAAGTTTTGTCACAATTAAAATAAGCATGAGGCCCACCACAAGTCGAACACTCCTCGGACATATAGTCTTATAACGCTCTTCTTGCAAGATTTCCCAAATCGGACGATTATCCATGGAAGTGTCGAAAGAAATCGAAAATAACAATGATTATTATGCTACGTAATATATATAAAAGAAAAATATTTTTGTATTTTTTTAGAAAAATATATAATCACAAGAAAAACAAAAGAAATCGAACTAAAAATTAACACTAATACGTAATATTTTTGGTGTAATACTTTTAGGAAAAAGTATTACTTTTTATTTTTTTAATTTTTTTGGTGCAATTCTTAGGAAAGAAATTGCTTTTGTGGTTTTTTAATTTTTTTGTATTTTTAAGTTTTTGATTTTTTTAGATTTTTGATTTTTTGTGCAAGAAAATTAACGTTCAAGAAGAACGGATCCCAAAATCCAAACGTCTTCACGAAAAATCGTCAATCGTACGAGCGAAGCGGCAGCGGCGCCATTTTGAAACTAGGATTTTATAAATCCTTTTGATGCAATGAATGTTCGTTTTTCCTCGACTCGACTCGAATTTGATTTCCGGTTTAACGTTTCGACTTAATTTGTTTTTGGTAAACGTAAAGTGTTGGAATTTTAAAATAAAACTATTTAATTAAAAACTATTTAAAAATTATCTAAACAATTTTAAAAGAAAACTAATTTAATCTAATTTAAATTGAAACATAAAATTTAAAACTAATTTAAGATAAAAACTAGATAAAAGAAACTTTTAAAAACTTTAAATGAAAAATATTTTAAAAAAATAAAGCTCAAAATAAACTAGATTAAGACAAAACTTAATTAAAACTTTTATCTAAAATTTTAAATAAACTAAAAACTTTAATTAAACTAAATTTAAAACTAATAAAATTTAAACTAATTTTAAAAGTAATTAAAAATTAAAATATATATATATTTTTTTTATCTTTTTATTATTTTATAAAAACAGATTAAAAGAAAATTTAAATAAAGTTTTTAAATAAAGTAAATAAACTTTAAACTAATTTAATCAAAACTGCCACTACTTAAGAAGCTATAATAATTAAATGCAGGAAAGGTAAACATAAAAAGTGTGTAGAAGAGTTGGTTGGGGCGTTCGACTTTGAGACAAGAGGTCCTGGGTTCGAACCCCAGGACAGACAAAATGTGTTAATTATTTTTTACTTTTTGGAACTTTGTTATTTGGACAGGAAATCAAAACTGATCAATTGGATCAGTTTCTAATCAGTTAAATAAGCAAAATAAACGAACCAAAAAAAACACAGTCTAAACAAATAAGCAATTTAAACGAAATTAAGCAAATAAAAAAAATGAGCAAACCTAATAAGCTATATAAACTTAGTAATAAGCAAATAAGCATATAAAACAAATTGAAAGAAAGATAGATAAACACATAATAGGCTGAAACAAAAAGCTGATAAGCAATCTAAGCTGAAAAGCTAAAGTAATCGACAACAACGAATAAGCTGAGAACTAAATAAGCTAAAAGGCTAAATCAACTAAGCTATCTAAACCAAATAATCCAAATAAGCAAACAGGAAGCAAATATGTAAACCAATACCACTTAAAACTTAAAAAGACAGATCTAAAAATGTAAAATCCAAACAGTGATTGTAAAGTACCAAACTAAATCAAGCATACTCAAATATTATCAAACAAATAGGCAGATTAACTAAAAAAACTTAACAAGAAAATTAAAAGGGATTTAGAACCTTGAGATGAATCCGTTGGGGAGAAGTGTCGCGCTGAGCGAACTTGTTAACCGAAGCACAAATCAAACACCACCCTTAATTCAACTCGCGAATCATCAACCCAATTTATCTCCTTCGTCTCGAACCAGTAGAATCAATAAAACCGAACAGTAACCATTTTTTTTTCTTTATTTCTTTATTTTTTTTATAATAATAATATTAAACGAAAACAGTAGCTAACAATCAGTTATAGAATAATAAGTTGACGATCAAAAACAGTATTGACAGAAATTAAAAATGGAAACGAGATTTGAAATAAAGTTTACTTTTCATTAATAAGAAGAAATTACAATAACTTGAAACTGAAAATACAATTAACCTAATCTAATTTTTCAGAAAAATAAATCTAATTTAACCTACTCCTAAATTAACTAAATAAAACTGAAAAAAAAATAAAGAAAAGCTTGAATGATACATCTTTGGAGATGGGGTTTTTATAGCAAAACCCTAAACATGGTGCCCACGGTCTTGAATCTTGATCGTTGATCATCTTTTCTCTTTCTTCTCTTTAAATCAACGGCTGAAAACATCTTGAGCCTTTTTTCACTCGGATTGCCAGGGTGGATTGTGGACCACCCTTGGTGGATCTTGCGATTTTTTTGGGGCATTTAATATCCTTTGATGTGAATTAAACATAGCAGTTAAAACCCCCAATTTCTTGTGGTTAATTTTTGTGAGTAAAGATTTTAGGGTTTGAGGGAATAGGGTGAGTGGCTGCGTAAAAAAGAGAGAATGAAGGAGAAAGGTGTGTTTTCTAGTTTTTAACGCATGGGAATAAATGGGATATGGGGTAAATGTTTCTTTAATGTTCGGGTAAGGGTAAACGGTTTTAAGTGTGTGGGGGATTAGATTGTGTGTGGTAGAGGTGCACGGTAGAGGAGTGAAATAGGGAATTGGGTTGTTAGGTGATGCGTGTGAGGTGTACACGTGGGAGTTAAAGTTGACTGGGGTAAAAACAAGTTTATTAAAAACGTGAAATGGGGTGATGTGGGTTGACCAAGCAAATAACTTCCGTTCCACAATTCATTTGAAATGGGCTTGGACCCGTTACTATTATTTCTTCCAATTTAATGAATCTTCCACCGTCTCATTTGTTTAATTTGGGCCTAATATGGGCTTTGATCCAAAAGTAGATAAATATTTTCCATAGTTGGGTTTTTGGGCCCATTAATCGAATGCGGGACCCACAAGACCCGATAACTTTGATAAATTAATTCCCCGAACAAAACGACTTGATTTTTGGCCTTTCGATCTTTTCTTCAAAATTGTGTCGACTTTGCCGGTTTTCGAGACTTGGGCACCTTTTGGTCTTTCGACTTTGTCTTCGTCTTTTCTTGGACTTTCCTTCAACTTTTGACCGTAAAATCCCGTGTTTTCTCTTCTTTTGATCATTTGTACCTATTTAAACACAAAAACACAAAACCACGCGTAATTCCGATTTTTACGATATAAAACACATGATTAGGTCTTGTTTTTCCTTGATTTTAGTGGCAAAAGGATAAGTGTTTACACACTTATTACTCAACCTAATAAAAAACTTAGTAGTGTGAGAAGCAGATTGCTTGATATTACTAGCAAATTGTCCTTCATGGGGACACAACTTGGTGATGTTGACATTAATGCTACTTTTCTTAAAAGTCTTGGTGAGGCGTGGAAGATTGAGGCAAGATCTATTCTTGCCAATAATACTTACAAAAGTTCCATGTTTGATGACATCTACAACAAACTGAGGCTGCTGGAAGATGAAACTCTTTTAGAGCATGGAAGCAAGTCTACCAACAGTAACATGGCCTTCTTTTCTCATAGTGAAGGTCAATTCAATCAGAAGGACTCCTACATGCATCGAGTTACTGGATCATCATGTGTCAGCGCTGGAACATGTCCTGTCAACGTCTCCTTTTCAGGCGCTGACACATTCAAAAGTGACTCACCAAGAGTTAAACCTGCTGGTTTGGATCTGGATACTGTATGTGCTTATATTGCTTCTTTGCCCAATGGTTCAATGATTACATATGAGGACCTTGAGCAGATAAGTGATGAGCACTTGGAAGAGATGGACATTAAGTGGAACATGGCTCTTGCTAGTATAAGAGCAAACAGGTGGAACAAAAGGTTTAAGAATAAAATGACCTTCAATGCAAAGGACACAGCTGGATTTGATAAATCCAAAGTTGAGTGCTACAACTGTCATCGTATGGGGCACTTCATGAGGGAATGCAGATCTCCTAGAAGATCTGATGCTGGTAAACCCTCAAGTCAAATTGTTAAGGCTCAGGATCCTAAAGCCATGGTTGCAGTTCAAGGAATTGATGGTATGGGATGGGATTGGAGCTATCTGGCTAAGGATATGGAAGAGGATAAAGCTTTGGTTGCTGAAATTGAAGAAGAAGAGCATGTTGAATATGCTCTCATGGCACACTCCTCCTCTTCATCTGATAATGAGGTATACGCTGATGCTTTTTGTAGTAAAGGTTGTAGGTTAAACACTGAGAAACTTAACAAAGAGGTGTTAAGATTATTAAATGATGTGAGTACTGAAAGATGCAAACTGTCTAATTACCAACTAGCTCTCACTCAAACTAAGAAGACAGTTTCTGAATACAAGAAAATGGAATTTGACTTAAAAGATAAAATAAATATCTTAAAACATGAGTTAAATGCTAGTATGGATATTAGAAACATCATGGAAAGGGTTAATGGTGAGTTACAGGCTAAGTTAGATGAGGCCATTAAGAATAAAGATAATGTTGGCCTTAAAATTCAAAGATTTGATAAGGCCACATAAACCCTAGGAGAATGTGTGAGTAAACAAAGGGATCCTAAGGACATGACTGGGATTGGGATGAAAGACTACTCTTTGGTTCCACCACCAGCTAGTGACTTCTATGGTGTCCAACAAAAGGACCTATCTTGGACTGGTTTGCCAGAACTCCAAGAGGAGGAATTCATTCCTCCACCAAGAGTTGTCACCCCAGTTGAAGAGTATCAACAAAAGTTGACTGACCTGAATGAATGGAAGAAAGCTAACCCTACCTTATTTGTTAAGGGTGGCTTGCTATGTGAAAGTCCTAATGAGTCAACCCCCATTAAGGTTACAAACCCAATCACTGGTAAAGCTGTTGACCTTGGCTCAAACACTGTTAGAAAACCTAGCATTAAGTATGTAGAGATGTATAGGAATACTAGGTCACCTAAGAGCCAATTTAGCAATGATGGAACAGGCTTCTTCTCTTCTAGACCTAGGGTTGTGTCTAGAAAAGCCTGTTACACTTGTGGTAGCTTTTTACATTTAGCATATAAGTGTGTCAACGCTCCCTAAGTCAGCGCTGACAGGAACAAATTCAGTGCTGACAGGAACAAAGTCAACGTTGTTAGAAAGTCAAACGTTGTCAGACCCAAACCTTGTGTGCAGCAAAGTCCTCAAGTTGTTAGACCTGCCCGATTCTTCACTAGAGGGTCTAACACACATGGACAAAGACCATTTCAAAAGACAAACACTTGGTCTAATAGGCAATGGGTTTCTGTAGCAAACCCTAGGTTCAACGCTGACAAGGGTAACTTCAGCGTTGACAAGACCAATTCCAACGCTGACAGAAACGTGACCAGACCTAAATATTTGCAACCACAGGGTAAGGGGTCTAAAGCTTCTTCAAGCTTGACATGGAGACCAAAGAAAGATCAAAACCCTAATGATAATAAGATTTCAATGAACTGCAACAGATTTAATTACATTTCAAAGGTCATTACAAAACCTATTGGGGTTAACTGGGTATTTCATCCTAAGAAGGATGAAAATGGGGTTGTCGTGAGAACTAAGTTTGTTCTTATTGAACAACCAGATGAATCCAAGTCTTCCAAGGCTTGGGTTCCCAAAGAAAACTAACTTGTTTTCTTTATGTGCAGGGCATTCAAAGACACGTCAATGATTTTGGATATTGGGATAGTGGATGCTCAAGGCACATGACAGGGAAGGAAGATTATCTGACTAACTTCACTCCCATTAAAGATGGTGATAAGGTTTACTTTGGAGGAGGATATGGTACTATCACAGGCAAAGAACCCTTCTCACCAAGAATTTTTGTTTTGAGAACGTATTTTTGGTAAAGGAACTTGATTACAATCTTTTAAGTGTATCACAAGTTTGTGATAACAAAAATAAAGTTCTGTTTACTGATACTGAATGTTTGGTGTTAAGCAAGGATTATAAGATCCCTGATGAGAAATATATTGACTATAGAACACCTAGGCATAAAGACATATACAATGTGAATCTGAATAGGATTAGAATGAATAATAATATGTCTTGTTTTTATGCTAAAGCTTCAGTAGATGAAAGTAATTTATGGCATAGGAGACTAGGGCACATAAATTTTAAGAATATAAACAAGCTTGTGCGACTTGGCTTGGTTGATGGTTTGCCTGAGAAGGCCTTCCACAATGACCACTCTTGTGTTGCATGTCTTAAAGGCAAGCAGCACAAGGTCTCATTCAAGTACAAACAGGTGCACTCTAGTACTAGACCTCTTCACTTGCTTCATATGGACCTCTTTGGTCCAACCAATATAGAAAGTTTGAATGGTAAGTCCTACTGCTTTGTTATAACAGATGACTTTTCTAGGTTTACGTGGACCTTCTTTCTAGCTATGAAGAGTGATACAGCTGACACTTTAATTGATTTTATCACTCAGATTGAGAAGAAATCAGGCAATGAAGTTAAAATGCTTAGGAGTGATAATGGTGGTGAATTTAGGAATAAAAAATTAGATGATTTTTGTGCCAAGAAAGGAATTACTAGGCAATTTAGTGTTGCCAGAACCCCACAACAAAATGGGGTTGCTGAGAGGAAAAATAGAACCCTAATTGAAGCAGCCAGAACCATGTTGGCTGATGCTCATTTTCCTATAGCCTTTTGGGCTAAGGCTGTTAATACAGCTTGCTATGTTCAAAATAGAGCATTGGTCAACAAAATTCAGAACAAAACACCTTATGAGTTACTTTGGGGAAGAAAACCTAATATTGGTTTTCTCAGACCTTTTGGTTGTCATGTAGTAGTTTTAGATACTAGTGATGCCTTAGGTAAATTTAGTGCAAAAGGTGATGAAGGCTACTTCATGGGGTATTCAGTGCAGAGCAAGGGATATAGGGTTTATCTTAAAGAGGAAAAACGTATTCTTGAAAGAGTACATGTCAGGTTTTTAGAGAATAAACCTAGTGATCCTGAAAGTGGTCCAAATTGGTTGTTTGACTTGGAACCCTTATCTAGGACTTTAAATTATATGCCTGTCACTAATCCAGACATTGTGAAGGTAACTTCAAGTGTTGTGGAAGAACAAGTTGTTAATGTTTCAGGTACACAGGTTCATGAAAAGGTTGGATCACAAGCAGAAAAGTCATCTCCTATACAAGAGTATGTTACAATTCCAATATGGACAGATGCTTTTGCTGCTGCTGCTGGTAAAGATAATGGTGGTCCCCAAGTACCACCAGATAACAACATGCATGGTCCTTCAGGCGCTGACAAAGGTAAATCTAGCACTGACAAGACCAATTCAGACGTTGATGGCTCAGACGTTGACAACAACAGTTCAAGCGTTGTTAGCTCACATGCTGGCAAACAAGGTTCAGGCGTTGACAACACTTCTGCACATCTTTTCTCTTCCACTTTTGAACAAGGTGAACCTTCTAATTTATATAAAGAGGTTCATCCTCATGTTGATGAAAGAGAGTCTGAAGAGGAAGATATTGGCAACATGGAGAATGAGGTTGAGGACACCAGACTTTTTGAAGGAGGAGTTCTCACTTCTACTATGAAGAATCACCTCACTTCTCAAATCATTGGTGATATTATGACTCCTGTTCAGACTAGAAGATCTCATCAAGGTCTTGGTGGGTTTATTGCCAACATTCACAAGAAGGTTGATACCCCTCTTGTGCAAGCATGTTTGTTTGCCTGTTTTCTGTCACAACAGGAACCCAAGAAGATATTTTATGCTCTCAAAGAACCAAGTTGGATGGAAGCAATGCAGGATGAGCTTCACCAATTCGTAATTCAGGATGTTTGGGAACTGGCTGATTGTCCCAGATATGTCAGACCTATAGGAACAAGATGGGTTCTAAGAAACAAGAGAGATGAAAGAGGTATTATGGTCAGAAACAAGGCAAGGTTAGTGGCTCAGGGATATACACAAGAGGAGGGGATAGACTATGAGGAGGTCTTTGCACCAGTTGCAAGGATTGAAGCTATTAGGATCTTCTTAGCCTATGCATCCTGCATGGGCTTCACTGTCTATCAAATGGATGTCAAGAGTGCCTTCCTCTATGGAACAATTGTTGAGGAGGTATATGTGATGCAGCCTCCTGGTTTTGAGGATCCAGAGAATCCAGACAAGGTGTATAGAGTCAAGAAGGCTATGTATGGACTTCATCAAGCCCCAAGAGCATGGTATGGTACTTTGTCTACTTATTTTGTGGACAATGGATTCAAGAGGGGCGCCATAGATCAGACACTATTTACAAAGAAGAAAGGTAAGGATGTGTTGCTTGTTCAGGTCTATGTTGATGACATCATTTTTGGGTCTACTGATCCAAAGATGAGTGAGGATTTCTCCAAGCTGATGACAGACAAATTCAAGATGAGTGCTATGGGGGAGATGAACTTCTTTCTTGGTTTACAAGTTCAGCAGAAAGAAGATGGTATCTTCATCTCCCAGGATAAGTATGTGGCAGAGATCTTGAAGAAGTTTGGCTTTTCTCCACATGAAAAGAGGGCTACTACTCCTATGGATAGAGAACACCCTTGGGGAAAGATTGGAGATGGGAAAGATGTTGATGTCAGGCACTATAGATCCATGATTGGATCATTGATGTATCTTACAGCCTCCAGACCTGACATCATGTTTGCTGTGTGTTTGTGCACGCCATCAAGTTACTCCTAAGGAATGTCACCTTTATGCTGTGAAGAGGATCTTTAGGTACCTAAGATGCTATCCTAGTCTTGGTTTGTGGTACCCAAAGGATTCACCATTGGAGCTGATTGCATATTCAGACAGTGACTATGGAGGTGATAAGTTTGATAGAAAATCCACAACTGGTGGATGTCAGTTTCTTGGGAGCAGGTTGATATCTTGGCAATGCAAGAAACAAACAGTGGTGGCTAATTCTACATTTGAAGCTGAGTATGTGGCTGCAACTGCTTGTTGTGGACAAGTTTTGTGGATTCAGAACCAGCTGTTGGACTATGGGTAGTGTTAGCAGTATACCATTAGATACAGAGTTGTTTATGGATCATTGGAGAAGCATTTGGGCATGTTTTTGTTTATGGGTGATGGTTGGAATTTTTAATTCCTATCTTGACATAAATCTTTTTATGTTCATGCATATTTTTAGCAACTTATGTATCATAGTTTAAGGGGAGGTTTTAGGAACCTTTAGGACGTTTGGGTATCCATATGATACTCTTATCACAATTCTAGATTGTGTCCACAGGTGAGTATGAGTTAGTTTTACTAAATCATGAGGCACTGTAGCATGCAAAGTTGATATACTATGCATGCTGCCAAGACATTTTTGGCCTAGAATTGGTTGTGGTCTGTTGGGAGACTTGGGAATGATTTTGTTATGGGATTTACCTGGGAGTAACAAGGAATTTTTTAAGGTAACTTAGTTGTTAAGAGTTTTGGTTAGCAAGGGACACTAGAGGACTGTTATGTCTATCTTGCATAAGCAAGTGTGCATAACTGGATAGTGCTTGCCGCCCTATAATAATTATCAGCTTTTTGGTTATCTTCTCTAGGATAAATTACTTTGTTAAGATCATTTTTCATTTTTAAACATTTTTATTTTTGGACGCTGACAAGTATTTTTCCAAGCGTTGTTGTGGCCAATTTAGACGCTGACATGGCTATGGCAAACGTTGACAAGAATATAACCGTTGGGCGTTGATAGGTTATTTTTGACTGTTGACACTCAATGGGACCTACCCAGTTGTTACTTTTTGACATATTTTTAGGCCGTAATTTTGGGAGCTGATAACTTTCATTTAATGCATGAGATAAACTTATTCTTTTTCAATATTTTCATGATTACATTTTGAAAATACTTGCCTATTTTTTGGGCCAATCACATGCATTTTCTTCTCCTATAAATTTGGCTCCTATTTTTAAACAGGGTACCTATTATTCTTGTCTAACACAATTTTCTCTTATCAACTTCATCTTCATCAATCATTTTTAACAGCTTTCAACAATGGCACCAAAGTTTAATCCATCAGATTTGGAATTGGGGTTCAGAAGCCAACACAACATGATCGCGTATCTTGAAGCTGATGATGCTCTGTTTCCCCAATACACACAAATGGTGGCGTATTTGAACGCATCTTGTTGGAAATACGTTTTACGTATAAAAAGTCTCGGTCACTCCAATAATGTAGTTATAGGCTCGTAGTAATGTTAAGTGTCATTTATTACATAGCCCGACCCATGAGCATGTTCATGGGCCGGAAGCCCAAGTCCATTAAGGACTTGGGGTATTTAAACCTCTTTCCACCATGGAAAGAGGTGTTGGTTGTTTATTTCTTTCATTTCAATATATGAGTTTTCTTTCATTTCTCTCTCTAACTTTCTCTCTCTAGAAAAACATCAACCCCCTTGTTTCACAAGATTATCATTGTTCTACAATTGGTATCAAGAGCATGGGATGAAATAAAGGTTGGTTTTGTGTTGTTCATGTTCACTTTGGTGTGTTCATGTGTTTTTGATTGATCTTTACCCAAGTTTCAATTTTTTTCGTGTTTTTGACTCTCCAAGTGCTCCATATATCTTCTAAATACCTTTAGTAGTGTTTTGGGTGTTTTGGGTGGTTCAAATCACGGTTTTCTTGTCGAAAATCTCATTTTTTAACCTCAAAATTTCGTAACAGTACCGTTATTCCGATCAGCACAATCGGAAAAGGGTTTAGGGATTCCAATCAGTCAAATCGGAAAAGGGTTTACATATTCCTATCTGTATTCCGATCATACATTCCTATCTGTATTCCGATAGGAGGATAGTTAAGTATTCCGATTAGGGGGTGTATTTTGACATTCCGACCAGGTATTATACATCTTTCCGATTGATAAGTATTCCGACAGGGTTTCTGATTGGTAAGTATTCCGACAAGGTTTCTGATTGGTAAGTATTCCGACAAGGTTTTCGATTGGTAAGTATTCCGACAAGGTTTCCGATAGGTAAGTATTCCGACAAGGTTTCCGATTGGTTAGTATTCCGATTGGACGACATTCCGACCAGGGTACCGAATAGCATTCCGATCAGAAAACATTCTGACCAGGGTTCTGTTATCATTCCGATTGGTTACTTTTAGCATTTCGACGGATTAATTTTGAGACTTACGAAACTTTGAGATTTTCACATTGAGATTAAGAAGTTTGGGTATTGAGATAGTATTTTCAACTTAGAGGATTTCGTTTCAAGTTTGTAATCTTTCACAAAAACACGCAACATCTTTGTTTCAACAACATTAAAACACTTAACCTTATTTCATTGTTCGGTCATCTTTGATAATCTTTTGTCAAGGGATCACAAAATGAATTCACATTCTTTTATGCCAACTATGACTTCACTCACCGATATATCGATCATTTCGGGTACCGATACTCGCCCGCCTTTGCTCATCAAAGATTTATTTGAATCATGGCAAAGTCGCATGAGAACGTACATCATGGGCAAACAAAGTGGTCGACTTATGCTAGAATCAATTGACAAAGGTCCATTAGATTAGGGAGAGGTTACCGTCAACAATGTGACAAGGCCAAGGCAGTATCATGAGTTAACCGATGCCAACAAACTCACTGCAGATGCCGATGAAAGGGATGTTCAGACAATTCTTCAAGCCCTTCCACCCGATATCTTCAGAATGGTGAGTGAACATAAAGTGGCCAAGGATCTTTGGGATCGACTTGCGGTTTTGCTACAAGGGACATCTCTCACTAAGCAAGAACGAGAATGTCAATTATATGATTTGTTTGATAGATTCCAATACATTCCAGGGGAGACTCTTCATGATTTTTACTGGCGTTTTACCACTTTGATGAATGACATGAATGTCTATAATCTAAGGATTGAACAGTTTCAGTTAAACACCAAGTTTTTGAACACACTACCCCCTGAATGGAGTCAATATGTGACTGATGTCAAAATGATTCGTGATCTACACAAGTCCAATTTAGATCAACTGTATGCTTTCTTACAACAACATGAGAAGCATGTGATCCAAAACCGAATTTCTCAAGGACCTTATCATGAACCAATGGCATTATTGGCAAACCATCCTACACTGTCATACCACAACTCTCAACTTGCTTTAGGACATAAATCTTCATATCAACCTGTGTATCAAACACCAAGCTTTCCACAGTACTCGATTCTGCCACCGCCGCCAACATCTTATCACCAACCAGCAACATCATCATCACAAGGAGATTCACACCCATCACCTTATGCTTCACACAAGTATTCACCGTATCAACCTCCCACCAACCTTGCTAGTACCTATCCACAACTCGAGGCTCCTCAACATCATTACTCACATCAAGCAAGTGCTCCAACCAATCAGTTTGTTGCTCAACCAGCATCAGCATTGTACTGTGAAGATGACATCCATGTCCCTGAATTTAGACAAGGAGATAGCCCTACTGAAATCCTTGCTCTGATGTCTGCATATTTAAGTCAAACTTTGAACAAACGAGGTTACCGAGGTTCAGCACCAACTAACAATCAGTTAAGGAACTCGTCTAACTCTCGACAACAGGCAACAATTCAGGACGGAAGGGTCATGGTGCAACCACTTCAAGGGAGATCAAATTCGTCCACTGCTGGTGCACGTTCATCCAATACTAATGCTACAAGGGCTAACAGCACTGGTAAAATGAAGGTGGTTATTTGCTACAACTGCAAAGGGGAAGGGCACATGGCCCGAGAATGCAAGCAGCCTAAGAGGAGAAGGGACGACACATGGTTTAAGGAGAAGTTTTACCTGGTGAATGCTCAAGCCCAAGGTCGTGAGCTTGATGAAGAAGAATTGGCATTCCTTGCAGATCCGGGAGTAGCGGAAACTGATGGTCTCACAACAGTCATCACCAACAATGCTGCATATCAATGTGATGATTTGGATGCATATGACTCTGATTGTGATAATCTTAACACCGCCAAAGCAGCTCTTATGGCAAACGTTTCACTCTATGGGACTGATACCATTTCTGAGGTACCAAATACTGCTACAGATACTAGCACTGTACCTTATCAAGTTGAGCAAATGTCTGAATATTCGGAACAGCCTCCGGTGGTTAGTAACTCAATCGACGAGACAAACAATGATAGCAATAACATTGCAAGTCCTCAGATTTTGAGTGAACTACAACCGGGAGCTCTTACGACTATTAATTCGTCTGCTCAACCTGATTTGGTTAGGGTCCCGGCATCTTTGCTTAGCAGAATGAATAGTACAATCCTTGAAACCCTTAATGCTAATCAGACTTTATCTGCCGAGCTTGATTTGCATAAGGACAAGGTTAAAACCTTGGAAATGACTCCTGTGTCCACTACCTTAACCAATCCTGAATTTGATAGGTTCAAGAAAGTTCAAATGGACAATCTGCTAGAAATTGAAAGTTTAAGAGCAAATCTTTCGAATGAGCTTAAAGAAAAAGAGTCAGTCGTTACTAATTTTCAACAACTTCAAACGGATTTTGAAATTCTTGAGTCCAAACAGCTTGAAATGGAAATTAAGACGTCTGAAAGAATAAAAGAAACGGAAATTAAGCTTTTAAAACAATATGCTGCTTCCCATCTAGTACACTTGTTTCATGCATCATTTAAAGAGTTCAATCTATCGCGTCTTATAGACTTACCACCTAACCCGGGGTATGCAAAGCAAGCGCTTAACCACAACCCACGACTTTATGATGCAACAAAGTTAGGATTGGTATTAGATCCGATAGTGTTCTCAAGTGATTCTATGACACCATATGATGAAAAGCAGTTAAAATTACTTTCTACATATCCTGAATATGATTATGCTTCAATGAATGCAAAAATGCCACAATAGATCTTAGAATTCGTTTTAATATGAAAAAGAGAACTCTTCAAACATCCACTTTCATGCCGACTAGAGAATGCCTTAGTATAATTCCTACACTTGTCAACTCGGACAAACCAAAGGAAATTCCTAAGAGTCTTCCCCCGGTTAGTACGGTAAAGCTCAGCTTGAAAGAGATTGGGCAATACCTTACCGATTTTGACAAGGTCATCTTGGAATGTACGACTTCAACGGCTCAAACCGCTGGAGAATGGGCGTTCGAACACATGAAAACGGTGTTTGAAGAAGCGATCGTTCCGTTGGTGGACCATATTAAACAAGGAGTCTATGATCTAGCGTGTAATTTAAGCTTTGAAATTGGTGAAGTTCAAAAAGTTTTTAATCAAATGGATGATGCTTATGAACAACACTTAATTGAAAAGGAAAAGATTTTATCAGAATATGACCGCTTTTTAGAACATATGATGTCTCTCGAAGTGATGCAAGTTGTTACTATTGAATATACTCATGAAATTTCATCTACTGTGAATATTTGTGATGATGTACATGAATCTGTGAATACTGTTGAACATGTGAATACTGTAGAAAATCATTCTTGTCATGAATCCAACGCTGAATTTTTAAAGCTTCAAGATTCGTATAATACACTCTCAAAAAGTTTTAACGAGCTTAAACAACATTCTATATCTCTTGAAATTGAGAATCAATCTAAAAATGAAACTCTTTCAAAACTAAATGATGGTGGAAACTCCGTTGAGACAAGTGACAAGATGATTCAGATGGTCCAGAATTTAGAAGAAGAGATGATGAGACTTAAGAGAGAATTACTAGAAACAAAAACGGAACTAGAGGCTGCAGAAGCTAAGAATCATGTCCTAGAAAATAGAATTAATTCTATACTAGGAGAGCGTGAACACGTAAGGCAGGGAGACTCACAAATTTCTGGTTCAATAGAAGAACACCTCGCGTTTAATGCGACAGAGAGAAAGTCTTTAATTGACAAACTGAACAAGAAATGTGAAGAAACCTCTGACCTAAAAATTCAGCTCATAGACAAAAACATGGTTTTGGCCGAGTTAAAGGAGACACTTCTTCTCACCCGACAAGAAGTTGTTAATAACTTAGCTACCAACTCTGCACCGTCCTCTAGTGCTCCAACAACCAAGTCAATAGTGCTTTATAAGAACCCGCTCCATAAGAAAAACCCGGTTACCTACGATGATTATATGAGGAATGCAACTAAGCATGTAGATCTGGTTAGGGATATTTTAGATGATTTGTATGCGTTAGATCCCTCAAGCAGTTACTACTATTCAGCTCATGAATATATTAAGCGTGTTCAATATTGCTTAGCATATTTGTAATACATAGGAAAACCGGGTTCTGCACTACTCACTAATCGACCCATTGTTGTAACTCCATTCAATAAGACTCCAGGAGCAAAACCGTCATTGGCACCATCAAGTAAGGCACCTTTAAAATCTGTAACTAATGTTCCCTTGGCTTCTACAGGAGTAACTGTGTCCACTAAGGCTAAAGGATCTCGAGGAAAGAAAGATAGGATCAAGCCTTCCACTAATAGGACTGAGAAGAAGAAAGTAGAAGTGCACCCTAGGAACGTTATTTCGGTTTTAAATAAAAAGAATCATGTAGCTAAGACAAAAGGTCCTCTTTATGAGTGGAAACCTAAGCAAAATGTGAATTCTAATGCGAAATGTTGGAATTGTAATGAATGCATGTTTTCTCAGCATCATGATTTATGCCTTGTTGATCACGTGAATGAAATGCATGCTATTAAGAACAATCTTGAATGGACTCCAACAGGGAAGAAATTTACCCAAGTTGGGTGGCAATGGAAACCCATTGGTAGGACCTTTACTGCAAATGGAACTAAGTGCCCTTTAACTAGGATCACATCCACGGAAGTTAGGTCTAAGCGTCCTTTAAATAGGAACACTAGCACTAATAAATTGAAAAAGCGCCCTTTAACTAGGTCTGCCCCCACTACTGTGACTACCTGTGGTAATGTCCCCAGTCAAAAAGTACCTCAGAATACTAGACAACTAGAATCTAAGCCAACCACTAGTAAGAAAATCTGGAAACCTAAAGTTTCGTCTGATAGCAAACTAAGATAACTGTATCTGTACCTGCTAACTCAGAAGAACAATTAGAATCCGATACATCGTCTGTGTTTGGTAAAATTTTCAGGTCGTCCAAATTATTCTTTGGTATTTGGACTCGGGGTGCACCAAACATATGACTGGAGACCGCTCGATGCTCAAAAATTTCGTCAGCAAGTTTCTAGGAACGGTAAAATTCGGCAACGACCATATTGCAAAGATTATGGGTTATGGTGAATACCAAATTGGGAATGTCATGATTTCAAGGGTTTATTATGTGGAGGGACTTGGTCACAATCTATTTTCAGTAGGACAATTCTGCGATTCTAACCTTGAAGTGGCCTTTCGACAACATACTTGCTTCATTCGCGATCTTGCAGGAAATGATTTGTTAAAGGGTTCTCGAGGGGATAATCTCTACACTTTGTCTATTCAAAACATGATGGCCGCCTCTCCTGTTTGCCTACTCTCCAAAGCATCTAAGACCAAGTCATGGTTGTGGCATCGACAGTTATCTCATCTTAACTTTGATGCTATTAACCATTTGGCTAGAAACGAACTTGTTCGTGGTCTTCCAAAACTTAAGTTCGACAAGGATCATTTATGTTCCGCGTGTTCATTGGGGAAAAGCACCAAGAAATCTTACAAACCTAAAGCAGAAGACACCAACCAAGAACCACTTTATCTTTTGCACATGGATCTTTGCGGGCCAATGCGTACAGCTAGTGTGAGTGGTAGAAAATACATCCTCGTTATCGTGGATGATTTCTCAAGGTTTACATGGGTAAAGTTTTTAGCATCAAAGGATCAAGCACCAGAGTATATCATTACTTTCTTAAAGATGATCCAAGTACGTCGTAATGCTACTGTTCGCCGCATTCGGACTGATAACGGCACTGGGTTCGTTAATCAGACTCTTCGAAATTATTATGAAAAGGTTGGTATCTCTCATGAAACATCTGTGGCTCGCACTCCACAACAAAATGGTGTCGTTGAAAGACGTAACCGTACACTGATGGAAGCTGCTCGAACTATGTTGATTTATGCGAATGCTCATTTATTCTTATGGGCAGAAGCAGTGGCAACCGCATGTTATACCCAAAACCGCTCCATCATTCGCAAACGTCATGGTAAAACTCCATATGAGCTTCTTCATGGACACAAACCTGATATTTCCTATCTTCATGTGTTTGGTGCACTTTGCTATCCAAATACAAATAGTGAGAATCTGGGAAAACTTCAACCGAAGGCTGATATTGGAATTTTCATTGGATACTCGCCTGTAAAGAAAGCTTACCGGATTTATAACCGCCGTCTTGGCAAGATTGTAGAAACTTTGGATGTCGATTTTGATGAGCTGACAGCGATGGCTTCTGAGCAACACAGCTCTGAACCCGTATTACACGAGATGGGAACCGGTACAATCAGTTCCGGCTTAATTCCCAACAACCCTACTTCTCCATCATTCATACCACCAACAAGGTCCGAGTGGGATAAGTTATTTCAACCTATGTTTGATGAATTCTTTGATCCACAGAGTAATGATTCTCCAGCATCAGTAGCAGTAGCTCCGATTCTCGTAGTGGTTGCTCAAGATAATGGAAATCTATCCGAGGCAACTACTGTTACTCTTGAACAAGATGTACCATCCCCCACCAATTCTCAAACAACACCTGAATCATCACCCCCACTCGTTCCTAATGATGTTGAAGAGGATCTATATGATCACGATCTGGAATATGCTTACTTACAAGAGCTTCCCTTCTTTGGTTCACATATACCTGAAGACCCTACCGGTGTGTCTACTTCAGAGGAAGCTCCTGTAATCGTTCACTCCCGACCACCACGGATTGAAACTCATAACACTAAATGGACAAAGGATCACCCAATCTGCAATATTATTGGTTACATCGATCGACCAGTCTTAACACGCCATCAACTTCAAGAACATGCATTATATTGCTATTTTGATGCATTTCTTTCAGACACTGAACCTAAAAACTGGCAACAAGCAATGACCAAATCATCATGGATTGAAGCCATGCAAGAGGAACTTAATGAATTCCAACGTCTTGAAGTGTGGGAATTAGTTCCGTTACCCAGCAACGTTGAAATCTTGACATTGTTGTGGGTATACAAGGTTAAGCTCGATGAGTTAGGAAGTGTGCTGAAAAACAAAGCTAGATTGGTTGCTAGAGGTTACAAACAAGCTTTGGGTATCAATTTTGAAGAATCCTTTGCTCCTGTTGCACGATTGGAGGCAATTAGACTATTCCTTGCATATGCTGCTCACATGAATATGATCGTCTACCAAATGGATGTTAAGACGGCATTTCTCAATGGTGAATTAAGGGAAGATGTCTATGTAAGCCAGCCGAATGGATTCGTCAATTCAGAGTATCCTAATCACGTGTACAAGCTCAAGAAGGCTCTTTACGGGTTGAAACAAGCTCCACGCGCGTGGTACGATCTCTTATCGTCGTATCTCATCTCCAAAGGCTTCTCCAAAGGCAAAGTGGACCCCACATTATTCATTCTCAAGGAGGACAACGACATGATACTGGTACAAATTTATGTTGATGATATAATATTTGCTGCTACTAATCAACGTTTTTCTGACCGTTTTGAGAAAATTATGTCCACACGCATTAAGATGTCGATGATGGGAAAAATTTCATTTTTCTTAGGGTTGCAAATTTCTCAGAATCCCAGAGGCATCTTTATTAATCAATCCAAATTTGCTCTTGAATCCTTAAAGAAATATCACTTTGAAAACTGTGACCCCGTGGATACTCCAATGGTGGAGAGATCCAAGTTAGATGAAGATAAGGAAGGGATAGTTGTCGATCCTAAACTTTACCGTGGAATGATCGACACCCTTCTCTATCTAACTGCTAGCAAGCCTGATTTGCAATTTGCTATAGGCATGTGTGTCCGGTATCAGGCTCGGCCTACCGAAAAGCACTTACATGTTGTGAAAAGGATCTTTCAGTATCTAAAAGGAACACTTCATCGTGGTCTGTGGTATCCGAAGGATTCCTCTATTGCACTAATTTCATATGCAGATGCAGATTATGTCGGGTGTCAAGATACCAGACGTAGCACTTCTGGCAGTGTGCAACTTCTTGGAGATAGACTTGTTAGTTGGGCATCAAAAAGGTAGAAAAGCGCTGTGATATCAAGTACTGAGGCTGAATACATTGCTATGTCTGGTTGTTGTGCTCAAGTTCTTTGGATGAGGTCACAATTGACTGACTACGGTCTTGGATTCAACAAAATCCCGATGTACTGTGATAACATAAGTGCAATCGCTCTATGCTGCAACTACGTTCAACACTCTCGAGCAAAGCACATTGACATCCGCTACCACTTCATCAAGGAGCAAGTGGAAAATGGAGTGATCGAACTATACTTCGTCAACACTGAGTATCAGCTGGCAGATATATTCACAAAGGCCTTAGATCGAGGACGCATCGAGTTTTTGATCGAAAAGCTAGGCATGAAATCATTTTCACCAGCGACACTTAAGGAGTTGGCAGAAGAATCTGAAGAATAGTACTGGTAAACTATTCTCGAGTATCCTTTGATCGTGATCTTGTATATTATAGTACATACTTAAACCATCAAAAGCAAAATACAAAAGTATAAAACCAAGAAAAACCATAAACAATATAAAACCAAGAAAAACCATAAAAAAATATAAAACCAAGAAAAACCATAAAAAATATAAAACCAAGAAAAACCATAAAAAATATAAAACCAAGAAAACCCAAAAATATTTTTCTTTTCAAATCGGGCATGTCTTTTAGTACGGTAATATTTACGGCTTTAGAAATGTCGATTAAAATTGACACGGCGCCATAAATAGAGTCCGTATAAAAGTTGTACATTTTTAAAACATGCCCATTATGGCTTGTAGTTATTTCAGACTGCAACCCGCCTTTCGCATTAAAGTCACGTATTTCTTTTGAAAACGTTGGCTCACAACGGGAATTAATTTTCTCGGGCAAGGTTTACTTGAAAACCTTGTAAGGGACTAAGTTTACTTTATAACTTGGTCTAACACAAATTAGTGTACGCTTCAGTGCACTTATTTTGTTAAAATAAGAGAAATCTTATTGCCCCTAGAATCGTTTTAGAAAATCATTAAACAGAAAACGCCTTCATATGATAATTGTCCCATTAAATGCAATGACTACAGCTGTTTAAATAGAAAACGGGTCACAAATTGAGGGGGAGCAAATATCATATCATTTTGAACATGATTTGGTCTTCATATTATCTTGTCTGTCATCTTTCTGTATGAGCATTATGTGCAATGTGTGCCTTGTATGGAGTTTTAATTTGAGTTGGCATTAGGTTTTATTGGCGTGTCTCATTAGTCGGGATATTGGTTAGAAAGGTTGACCTTAGTGTGTTGTTAACTAGTTTTTAATAACTAGTTTTATGACACCCATCAAAATTGGGGGACCAATCTGCAATTTTCGCAATACTTGGATAGAAACTTTGACCTTAGTCAAAAGCTTCCACTCCCATCTTTGTTTGTTCTGTATGCGATTCACACACACCATACACTCATTTCTGCCATTAATCTTTGCCAAGACCTTGCAACAATTCGTTTCTTGTGCGTATTTTTTCTGTGATTTCGTCTAAGGTAAACTCAGAAAACATGTGCTATTTATCTTGCCTATGATCTCTGTGCCAATAATCTTTGTTCTTCTCGGTTTGTATCATGTGATCTAGGGTTTCTATCTAAATGTGAATAAACATCATGTTTAACTGAGGGGATTTAATCCTTATCATGTTTTATACAATGGTTTTGAATTAAATTGCTTAAAACAGCCTAAAAACCATAGAAATCACTAAGTTTAGATCCACCTCGAAAAACCCGCCCAGATTCCGATGAAGAAAGGCTTAGATTCCGATTGGTCATTCCGATCGGTTATTCCGATCGGACATTTCAATCGGATATTCAGATTAGACATTCCGATTAGCCTTTGATTAAGTCATTCCGATCGGTTCATTCCGAACGGACATTAAGATTGTATATTCCGATTGGATTTTTTAGGTTATTCCGATTAAGTCATTCCGATTGGACATTCAGATTGAACATTCTGATTAGCTTTATATTAGGTCATTCCGATCGGACTTTCAGAATGGATATTCCAATTGGTCCTTTCCGATTGGTCTTTTCCGATTGGTTCTTTCCGATTGGTCCTTTCCGATTGGTCCTTTCCGATTGGTCTTTTCCGATTGGTTCTTTCCGATTGGTCCTTTCCGATTGGTCCTTTCCGAGTGGCACATTGTCATTCCGATGAGGTGTATAGCATTCCGATTTGGGAATATGAGATTAGAGATTCTTCTTTGCTTATGTTGCTAGATTGTTTTCTATATAAGTGGACTTATAGTATTTGCGAAAAGATTGTTGTTGCACCATCACTTTAAGCTAGCATGCCTTTACACTATGCTATTGCCTTAGACTATCTAATGATTTCGACCTAGATTGCATTATTTCCTTATTGGGCTTTAAGTAAATTAGGGCCACTTTCACGAAACCTAGTTTTATTGAAATTAATTAATTTTATCTCTTAAGAATACTTGAAAGGTTTCTTATTATAGAAGTTCCTCTTATTTAATAAGTTGACTCCTCTGTAAACAAAAGAGATAAAAATTACTTATTCAATGTCTTGCGTTTTGTTTCCAGGCCATGGAAGACAAACTTTCATCTTTGTCTTGCCCTCTGTTCAAGCCTTCTATTGTTTGGGTTGAGGAAAATCCTACAATTCCTGATGTAGTGGTTGAAACTAAACCAAAACCCACTGAAGTTTTGGTTGAATCTAAACCAAGACCTACTGAGGTGTTAGTAGAAATGAAACCTAGACCTACTGAGGTTCTGGTTATGACAACCAAGATATCCAAATATTTTAAGAATTAATGCTAGGTTGTTATCCATTTAGAATAAAATGTCTTTGGCATGTCTGTGTGTAGTTGTATGTAAGGATCTAGTCCATCTGAACCATGTTTGTATGTTGCTTCTCTATTATATGTGGTAATAATTGTTATGTTTTATTCCCTATGCTTCAACTTGGTATAGACTTAAGATATATATATTTTGTGTATATCATTTGTGCTTATATCATCAAAGCAGGAACCATGTCAATCACCAAAGAACAACAACAACAATCAGACCTCGCATTAGTACCACTTAATGTCCGACTACCACTTGCAGAGAACAACTTTCGTCTGAGAGAGGATTTTGATCCAAAAATTGCCGCTTTCGAAGTTGCAATGGACATTCTTGACATGTCACCCATTAAAGATGCACTTAGAGCTACTGCATCAGTTCCTGAAATCTACATTCATGAATTTTGGGCCACAGCATCGATTACCACCGCAAAGGAAGCATCTAAGATATCGATCACTTTCAAAATCAACAGGCAAAATTTTACTCTTGATTTACATCAATTCAGGAAATTGTTCAAGTTTACCAAATTAGCAAAAGGAGAAAAGTTTGTGCCCAATCCAAAAATAGATGAAGTGCTTCGAGTAATTAGAGCTCTAAACTATGAGGGTAACATTCAAAATCTATCTCAGTTCTCCACTGCACGCATTGGTCAACCATGGAAAGCAATCGTCATCATCATAACCAGGTGCCTCACTTCAAAGGCTCGTGGTTATGACCAACTGAGACCACCTCAGGCTCATATACTTTGGGGCCTATACACTGCATCTAAAGTAGATTATGCTCTACTTCTTTGGCAAGAAGTGTGTTACCAATTCACCGGTACCAAGAAGAAATCACTGCATCTTCCGTTTCCAAGGTTCACAAAACTTATCATCAACCATTTCATGAAGAGTGTTCCTTCTATTGACAAGCGTGAAAACTTCTTCTACCATACATCAGATGATGACCATGTGTTGGATCAGATGGGTGACGAGAAACATCCCAGTAAGTACTCACTGCTTCCAGCTTTAGTGCCTGACACTATGATCAATGACGGGATCAAGGACAGTGAATCTTACAAACAAATGCTTCTGGACATTGAAACACAATTTAAAAAGGCAAACGCAGATCCATCCGAAAAACAAAAGGGTAAAAGGAAAAAGACTGTTGTCAAACGCCAAAAGACTTCTTCACCCCAAACCAAAGGTAAAGCTAAAGGGAAAAGAAACTACGTGATGAAGATGCAGATGAACAAGATCCTTTAGTACAAATGTCTGAAGAAAAACAGATGCGCATTGCACGAAAGTTAAGTAGGATGGAGGCACAGAAAACCGGTAGTGGTTCTAGATCAAAAACTCCTGCCGAGTTAGCACTGGAAGCTTTTGGAGATCCAAACGATTCAAATGATGAAGAGGAACAAGATCTCAGACTAGAAGAAGAACTCACATACCCAACAAATCAAGATGATGACAACGTAGATGATTATATCAACTACGATTATGAAGATCAAAATTTAGAAGGTGGAACAGATATGGAAACAATTCTATACGAGGACGTCAATCTTAGCAAACCACTTCCACCTCCTTCATCATTAATAGCAGCAGACGATGCTCATCTGACGTTGTTTCCTATTCAACAACACATTCCCCCTCCACCACTAGTCTTTGAGCACTGTTGTAACAACCGTCCCGCCGATTGAACCTACAATCGAGACCATTCAACCTGTATCAACCACCACCCCCGTAATTACACCCACTCCGTCACCGGTCATCAATCAACCTGTATCAACCACCATCCATGTAATCACACCTACGCCGCCACCGGTCACCCATCAACCTGTACTAACCACCACCCAAGTGATTACAATGATGCCTCCACCGATTGTCGATCCTCTTGTGCCAACAACTGCCCCAGTGATTGTACCAACATCGCCACCTATCCTCGAACAACTTGTACCAACCACCATCCAATCCACAACCTCGTTAGCAATTGCAGTAACTCCTCCACCAACAACAACAGCAGTACAACTATCATCCACTCCCACTCCATTTCTCACAATCAATGATCCACTCATTTAGCACCTCCAAAAACAACTGGAATCACAGGCAAATACTATTGCGTCACTGGAGAAAAGGATAAATCATAGTAAGTCACGTGACGAACGAGCACAAAAACGTGATGACAAAAAACTTCAAGAAACATTCGAAGGTGTCATAAGACTTAAAAAGCAACACAAAAAATTTCTTGCTGAAAAGAATGCACATGACAAAGAAAATGCTGCATTTCTCGATTCCATCAATGATTCCATGACTAACATCATTCAGCGTGAAGTTAGGTCATGTGTACATCAGGAGCTTCCAGCATTATTCACAAATGGCCTTACTAACTTACAGTTAATGCAAACCTTGGAGACTCGGTTAACCAACATTGAGTCACCCATAACAGAAGCTCAACATGAATTAAAAAGAGCTCTTAGTAAGGTCATAATGGAAGCTTCCAACACACCACCAGTAGAAGACACTGCAGTTCCCCAATCTTCCAAGAAACAGAAACGACAGGAGTCAAAAAATGAGGAAGAAGAGGAAAAGAATGAGGAGGAAGAACATTCTGATAAAAATAAAGAAGAAAAGGACGAGGACGAGGACGAGGACGAGGAAGAGGATGATGACGAGGAAGAGGACGAGGATGATGACGAGGACGAGGACGAGGACGAGGATGAGGATGAGGACGATGGGGAGGATAAGGATGACGATGAGGATGACGGGGAAGACGAGGATGACGATAGTGATGCGGATGACGATAATGGGAATGGTAAGGATAAGGAGAAAGGGGATGGTGATAAGGATAAAGGTAATGGCACCAATGGAGAAGAATCTAAAGAATCTGATGCACGTTCAAAAGAAAAAGTTGACGATAAACAAGCTAAGAGTGAACACATCACCACTGACGAGCATGGTGAAACCACTGACAAAACCATAGGTAAGTCATCTGAACCAATTCATACTAGTGTATCACAAGAAGATCCTGTACTACCACTAGTACAAGACGAACCAATGATTGAAGACGAACAATCACCGTCTGTGGAACATCACTCTCCACCGCCTACTCCTGTTCAGCATCACACAGAAACAGCCACAGGTACTTCTTCTGTACCGGTTCCTACTAATGTCTCATCAACAGCACCTGTTGAACACGAACCTATGCAAGAAGACGACCCAATACCATCTGTGATACATAACTCTCCACCTCAGCACTACATTGATATGGATATTGACGAGTTAAATCAACCAGATCCTGAGTTTGCTGACACGTTCACTGTTGATGAGACGGTTCTCGTACAGCCATGGCTTACACAGGCAGCAACCGCACGTACAGTTTCTGACAGTGAAAAGGCGGATCTCACACAATTCCTCAATAATCCTATCGACTTCTCTGGATTCTTGATGGATAACTATGGAGTGCCTAGCATTGATACAAATATGCTTCAAAAACAACGATCAAAGACAAGAACTTCTGGGCTTCCATGAAGATTGCCGAAACTGAGGGAGAATATCATTTTAATGAGCTCATGAAAGCAATCAAGTCAACAGCATCAGGTGAACAAGCTCCAATCCTTCTTCCACTAACACCCTCAGTTATTGCAGCCGCCAAGGATCTGCCAATGCAATACTTCACCAACCGTGATCTTGACTACTTAGAAAACGGCGCGGACAAGTATGCTACGTCATTAACAATGGGCAAAGCAGTAAATTTGGAGGATATCCCTTGGATTGAAGATAAAGTTTCAAAACTATGGAGCAAAAAGCTTGTCAAAGAATATGATCAATATGCGGAATTAGGCATCTCACATTGGCGGGGCAACAAGAAGTCGGCTTACTAGTTCTACAATCACACCAAGCAAGGTACACCTATAAGTGCAACCCGTCGAATCTCCAGCATACAGGGCGTTAACTTTCACCATATATTCGGATATTCGTATTTGAAGGACATCATATTCAAGCGAGAAGACGGTAAGACTTATAGTGTCAGTGAAGGGGATCTTTAATTCCTACGACTTGAAGATATTGAAGATTTTCTACTCCTTTTGGTTCAAGGCAAGGTTCCTCACTTAGACCCCGATGAAGTCATTGCCCTAAGTTCCAACATTCGCCAATTCACTCGTCGAATTGTAATCAAGCAAAGGGTTGAGGATTTACAACTCGGGTAGAGAGTTACCAATCCATGCTAAATCTGGAACGACCTCACACAACACCAATGAGTCATTTTTACCAAGATAAGGAACCATACATGGGTACACTTAAACCAGAGATGGGCATATTTTACCTGAATGAAGCAGAGGTCATGCAATACATGCGACTCTCAGAACTACACAAGTTCAGCGATGGCACTCTCAAGCATGTACGTGACAAGCTGTTGATGCTCAACTCAGGACAAGGTCTTCCAGAAGTAAAGTACCAATGGGTAGGCCGATTTAAGAAGAGTGCCAACCACACCATCCAGGTGATTGAGGAAAAGTTAAGGCATCGACGGTTGATCCGCAGTATTGAACGATTCGTGGGGGGCAGACCATATGGAGCACATCACAGGCTCGTGGACCGATCCATCTAATGGGTCGTACTATTTCAGGTCTATTCATATTGGTTAATTTGTGAATATGTTAATATTGTAAATATTGTGCTTTTGTGGCTTGTTGTAGTGTGAAAGTATGAAATGTTTCAAGAATTTCTCACGAGATTCTAAATCTTTCAAAATCTATCATACTCAAGCACTACAACTTACCCTCATTAGTTTGAGGGGGAGCATTAATATGTTCTTTGGCCAACATCTAATTTCATTTTATTACCCAAAGACCGGTTAATCCATTAATATCCAAAATATTGATGGTTAACATTTTGGAAAGGGGAGAAAATGGGATTAAGGAGACTTAATGATACTTGGCTAAAACAATGAAAAAGGCTTAAAAGATAAACCAACTTAACATGTGTAATGTACAAGTTAAGGGGGAGCGTTTTGTTGATAAAAACACTTAAGGCACAAAAAACTTTGATTTTAATATCACAAGTGCTTTAAGTGATCTTTTCAAAGATTTTTCATGGTGACTATATCAACCCAAAACACACTTAACTCACGACAGATGTGGTGACAAAAGGGTGGTAGGTATAGGTATTAGTCCAATGATTCATCAGAACCGATGGAACCTTCCCAAGGACAACTCCCTAGATAGAACTAGAAGTCCTAGGAAAGATGGAGAATGAATGTGAACGTAGCTGAATGCCGACCAAGTACTTAAGCTAGCACTGGAACAATCACAACAAGGTGCTAGTGATGACGTATTGGTAAGCATTGAAGGGGTTGAAGAATGAAAAAGAATTGTAAAGATAAAGGGTGTAAAGAAAGAAGCCCTCCTTAAAACTTTAGGCAGAAACCGGGTCAATACATATGCTATTGAGATCATTAGTTAATGATTCTCGATATTGAAGAAAGACATCATGGACCCAGTGATGCAATGCAAAACCCTCCCCAGCTAACTCAAATATCTCTCAAAAGGTATTTTTTTTAATCACACGGAGATCAACACGTTATCTATTGGTTTATTCACTCCGAATAGACTAATATTGAATAGGTGGCACTCCTCTCCAGCCATCGATCACTAAATCAAAACGCACTATCGAGTCTAGAGCCACGAGATCATCAAAAGTCTCATTAGGACACTTTCCATTTATTCCTTGCTTCTTCATACATTGTGAAAAGTAAGAGATCTTTTATGAGTCCTACGCAGTATTCTTGCAATATTGCCAGAACATCCGAGTGATACGCAAGTATTACAGTGAAGATGGAAATCCTGCTTGAGCCAACATCAAACAAGCTCATGGTAGGTGACACGTGCGGTTCTTTACGAACTAATCTTGTGACAACTGGAAAGAAACAGTAGTTTAATTCTTAATTGAACTTAAACTCGTTCCAGGCCTCTACGCATTATCGTATGATCTTGCCAGAACACTCAGAGTGACACTCTTTAGTATTCACAGTGACAAGTGGAAATCCTTCTAGTGTTAACATCAAACAGCACTTGGTAGGTAACAAGCAAGATTCAATTTGAATCAAGTTTGTGACAACTGGAAAGCAACGATGGTGAATATCTTAATTGAAATTCACTTGTTCTAGGTTTCATGAATTGACGGCTTCAATCATAAGGATTTTTAATCCAAATGATTCACTCTTTATGTTCGTAGTCAGCTTTGGATGGTCGAATAAAGAGAACGGGTTTACCCGTGAAATCCTGTCAGGAAGTTACTTAATTGAAACTATCCGTCACGGGTACGATATCTAATATCGTCCAACGGTCTTCACCGACCGGAGGTAAAATGCTACCGAATTAGAATAAAATGTCAAAGCCATTTTATTCGTGTCGTTGCTGTGTACCTGTTAAAGACGGTGGCGTTGCTGTGTACCTGTTGAAGACGGTGGCGTTGCTGTGTACCAGTTGAAGACGGTGGCGTTGCGGTGTACCTGTTGAAGACGTCCTCACATGCTTATTCCTTCAGCATCAAATACTCCTGCAAATTCAAGAAAGTATGACCTAAAAGTCTTCCGCTGTATCGACTCTGAAACTTTCAAGAATTCAACAAAGGATAAGTGTGTGGGACATGAAGTCACAAAGAGGCAAACATCACAAGAAAATAAAGACTGCACGTGAAAGGCCAAAAAGAACGTGTTCCAAGCAAAAGGCTGATATCATTCAACACATATTCACAAAAGGAAGAAAAAGAAAGAAAAGAAGACTACGAGCTCAAGAACAAGATCTAACATGCTAGATTAGGACTTTGTAAATTTGGAGTGACCTCCCTTTGGGGGAGATTGTTGGAAATACGTTTTACGTATATAAAAAGTCTCGGTCACTCCAATAATGTAGTTATAGGCTCGTAGTAATGTTAAGTGTCATTTATTACATAGCCCGACCCATGAGCATGTTCATGGGCCGAAAGCCCAAGTCCATTAAGGACTTGGGGTATTTAAACCTCTTTCTAACATGGAAAGAGATGTTGGTTGTTTATTTCTTTCATTTCAATATATGAGTTTTCTTACATTTCTCTCTCTAACTTTCTCTCTCTAGAAAAACATCAACCCCCTTGTTTCACAAGATTATCATTGTTCTACACATCTCCTTTTAGGTATGCTCTTTCTCATGCACCACTCATTCCTGTCACACATATTAAACAGTTTTGGAATAATGTAAGTTCCTCAACAATTAATAGAGTGACTACATTATCTTCTATTGTTCATGGGAGAACTTGGGTGGTTATTGAAGCTTTGGTACACCAAGCTTTGCATCTTGATGATGCTGATGGTATAACCACCCTTCTCATTAGTGAAATAGAACAAGGACTAAGGGCTTTGGGTTATCCTTTTCCTGCTCAAGGAACTTTAAATAAATATCATAAATAGGAGTTTCCCCCAGCCTGGAAGTACCTAATACATGTCCTCCTACAATGTTTGAGTCCCAAATGTACTGCACACAATGAGATAAATAGATCTATTGCCAGTGCTATTGTGTGCATTGCTACTAGGCAAAAATTTAATTATTCTAAAATGATTTTTGAGGGCATGTGTAAAAATAAAGGGAACAAAATGACTTTAGCTTATCCCAGATTTTTACAAATGGTTTTTGATGTCCAAGGATACTGCACAAGGGATCATAATGATTTTTATGAGATCCCTGTGCAAAAGAAAGCAATTTTTATGAAGATGAACTCACCCCCACATCGTGACCTACCCGTAACCCCAGCTATGATTGCTGTCATTGAAGCAGCTCAACCCCAACCAGACCCCCAACCCCAAATTGATCCAATACTTGAACCTTTACCTTCACCACAACATATGCAAATTGACCAAGATCCCTTCGACGCTGACACGTTAAATGTTGGCGTTGATGTGCCTATTTCAAACGTTGACACACAACCTTCACAGACCCAAACACCCCTTAACCAACCCACATCCACCCAATCTACATCATCATCTCCACCCACACAATATAGGTTACAAAAACGCCAAAGGACTACTGGAGTGTTCTCCTCTAGTGGTCCTAGACATGTAGCAGAGAGAACCACCACCACCAGTGTGGTTGGTGTTATGGATGAGGCTGGGACTATTGGTTCTGGCTTAGAAGCTAGCCAAGGCAGTCCCACCATCATTAAGACCTCATCCATGCCCAATGAATCTGACTTGGGAGGTCAAATACCCATTTTAGAAGGGGGTAGATTGGAACCAATGACCCTTATGGAATTGATGGCTGTCTGCATGAGCTTGCAAAAGCAAAATGCAGACTTGGTACAAGTTGTCAGCACACAAGGCCTTGAACTCAAGCAATTGAGGGAGAGGATTCTTATTTTGGAGACTGCTAGTACAAGGAGAGGGATGGAGGAATCTTCCAAAGAGGAGGATGAACAAATAAATGTGAGTGATAAGGGCAGCCATGATGGTCAATCTTTGGATGTTGTTGAGGCCCTAACAAGTTTGAAGAAACAGACAGGTTTTGATACGTCTCTAGTCTCTCCTACAAACTTAAATTTATCATTTACAGCCATGTTGGAGGAAATTGCAAAAGGCGTTGAGGCAGGAAATTTGAGCGTTGACAAGGAGAATTTGAACGCTGGCATGAGTATCTTGGGCGCTGACAAAGCAGAATTGGGTGTTGACAGACCTGCAAATGAGGTTGATGTATCCCAGTCATCATCCATCAACAAAGAGGTTTCTTCACAGGTATCACCATCTACCTTACCAACAATTGATCCATTAGATAAGGGTAAGGGTATTATGGTAGAAGAGGTTGTTCCAAAGAATGCAGCACAAATTGAATTTGATAGAAGGTTGGCTGCACAAATTGTGGAACAAGAAAAGAAAAAGGTGGGTGAATCACCTTTTGTTGTCACTTCAGAAGAGCAAGAAGGAAGTGATGAAGCCAGCTCAGACTCAAGTGTTATGATCATAGAACAGCCAGAAAGACTTGAGTATGGAGATGAGTTGGCCAAGGAGAAATTGAGAGAGTTGTGTTGGGTCAAAAAGTTGATGTGGCAGAAACTCAAAAACGAAGAAAACATGAAGATATTGTCCAAGCGTTGTCAAGAGTTAATCAAGCGTTGACAAGAGCAAATTAAGCGTTGATGGCTCAAGCATTGTCGTGTGCAATTCAAGCATTGTCACATGCAATTCAAGCATTGAAAAAACGTAGACAAAGAAGCTTATGGAAGCTTCTATTTAGATAAACATGCAAAGATATTCTGCATAAGTTATTTTAATAGAAGATTCACATGTTTATTCATTCTTATCTCTTGTAAACCCTAATCCTTACACTATAAAAGGAACCAAGGGTCTTAGGTGTTATTCATAACTTTCATATACAATGTAAACCTAAAGCGTGTGTCGACTAGGTGTGTGATTCAATGTACACACACCTAGTGGTTGTTAATTATTAATATAGTTAACAATCCAATTGTGTTTTAATTCATGTTATTCGTGCCTAAACACCTTGTTAATGTGTTATGTTCTTATTCCGCTTTGATTATTTAATCATATGAACATGATGCATTCCTAGTTGCTTAAAAGATCCAGAAACCAAGGTTTCCACAATTGGTATCAGAGCCTCGTGGCTCGTGATGCTAGGACCAACAAGGTGTTCGTGTATGGTGAAAAGAAGAAATATCCGTCTAGGGTTTTTCTGGACGTTTTTGTGTGCGCAGCAGTATTCAGAAGGTCATAACTTTTGATTGAACCGTTGGATCGTCACGAAATTTTATATGTGTGTTCTACATACATATATCTAAACATCCACCGGAGGGATTGTCCTGTTTAGCCCTCAATCAAAAGTTATTAAGCGTCGAAGTTGGCTGATGAGGTGATTTTCAGATTTTCAGCTTCATAAAATCATGATTAAGGTTTCTATGAACCCTAGATCGACTCAAGGCTGAAACATTTGAGATTTGGAGGCTGTTATAATATATAATTCGAATCTGTTTGTTCTCAAAACCCTAATTAGGGTTTCGGTTCAAGTTTATCAGAATTTAGGGTTTGTTATAACAGCATATGAGTGATTGTTCACGTAAAGGATTTCCTTCTTTTCATACTTGATTGAAGTTGTGAATTTGATGTGGAAGGAACAAAGTGCTTATGCTATGTTTTGGATAAAGGCTTCTAATTTATTAATTTTGAAAGGCTACAGCTTGACAACATTAAGGAAGAATTTATCTTTGCTTTGTGTGTTATCACGTGAAGCAGCAATCAGACAAAGACTTTGTAAAAGTCATGCTGGACAAAAGCAACCCTACTTGGTATATTACATATGGTCAAACAATGAGCAGACGTGGGGCATGTTTTACACAACAAGAAGTGCAGCAGATGTACAGTGATCCATGTACGATTTATGTTAAATGTATATACTGTTGTTACAACAGTATTCAAGGTACAAGGATGTGAGTACGCTTTGTTTTGGATTATTGTGGACATGGCAGATAAGGGTACTTGGTATGTCGTATGGGACCAGCGAACACAGGAATGATATGAGAAAAGGGCGTGTCTAAGCAGCTTGACAAGATGTGGGACAGCTGTTGATTATGACGCATCAATGTATATAGAGCAAATTGTTTTTATCTCATGTCAGAAGGTTTGTTTCCCATTGGATGAAACTTATATTATTCACATGGGATGCAAGTATAGTAGAAGTCAAAAGGAAGCTTTTGCTGTGGTCCCAAGGATACAAAAGAAACAAATATTAGTGAAAAGTGTTTTGACGCTGATATTTATATTTGGAGACGCTGACAAAGTTTTGGTTCGACGCTGACAAAAATAAGTTAAGCACTGTTGGGAAGTGCTGACGCTTGTTGTCCGATATAATATTTTTCAAACGCTGACAAGTGTTGTCCGATGTTGGACAACACACATTAGTAATATATTGGATAAATGTGGATATTGGACAACAAAAGGAATAGCTGTTGTTTGAGAAAATTGGTACATTTTGAGCACACAAAAAGGTGGGATTTACACACGAAGGTACATGGAATCTCCGTTATAATTTAGAATATCATGTTGATATTTATGGCTCGGATATTTTTAAAGGGATTAATGATCTTAAAGCGAGTTAACAACTTTTCATGGGGAATTTGATGGATATTAGATTATGTAATCGGGGTAGCCTTGTGAAAGAGTTATCCATCGTTTGGCTTTTACATATGAAGGTATTTCATTAAGACTTGTCATGAAAAGGTGTTGGCTTAAGGGGAAGAATTCTTATGGTAAGTTTGATGATTGAAGAAGATTTTCGCGAGTTTGTGTTCTATCATATCTTAAAGTCGTGCACTCCCAGTCATAGACTTTAAAGATAACTTGTGCGTGCTTTACATGGTTGGTGATGAAGACTTGTCATAACACTTGAAGGAGTTACATTATCGTGCTCAGTGTCTCACATAGGATGAGAATATTGACAAGGGATCGAGGTCTACTTATACTTGGTCTGATATAAGTACTTTATCACATGGATAGTACAAGACATGGAACACAAGGTTGGGTTATTCTACTTCTACATCAAAAATATTATATTAATTGTTCTTCAAATATCATTACATAGAGCTACATTTGGAGAATCTTCAAAGATTGCATACATTGTTTACTTCCTTGTTGATGTGACAAAAAGGGGAAGAAATACATGCTAAACTTGAGGGGAAGCAATTTGAAGATCATGTACAACTTATAAGAGATACACATAGAGTTTTGCCACTATCAACTAGGGGAAGATTGTTGGGTCAAAAAGTTGATGTGGCAGAAACTCAAAAACGAAGAAAACATGAAGATACTGTCCAAGTGTTGTCAAGAGTTAATCAAGCGTTGACAAGAGCAAATTAAGCGTTGATGGCTCAAGCATTGTCGTGTGTAATTCAAGCATTGTCACATGCAATTCAAGCATTGACAAAACATAGACAAAGAAGCTTATGGAAGCTTCTATTTAGATAAACATGCAAAGATATTCTGCATAAGTTATTTAAATAGAAGATTCACATGTTTATTCATTCTTATCTCTTGTAAACCCTAATCCTTACACTATAAAAGGAACCAAGGGTCTTAGGTTTTATTCATAACTTTCATATACAATGTAAACCTAAAGCGTGTGTCGACTAGGTGTGGGATTCAATGTACACACACCTAGTGGTTGTTAATTATTAATATAGTTAACAATCCAATTGTGTTTTATTTCATGTTACTCGTGCCTAAACACCTTGTTAATGTGTTATGTTCTTATTCTGCTTTAATAATTTAATCATATGAACATGATGCATTCCTAGTTGCTTAAAAGATCCGGAAACCAAGGTTTCCACAAGTTGAAATTGTAGGTTGATTTTGATATGCCAGAGGTGGTTCAGATGTACCATGCTTGGGAAGAAAGGTGTATGGAGAATCCACACTTGACCATTTCAGATCGGATATAGGGTTTGGATATTCTTCTCAGAGTACAAAAGGATTGCAAGGTCATACTGAAACACAAAGCAAGTAATGTTCTCTCAAATTTAAGAAGGGATAGAAAGGAGTTGTACTTCATGCTGCTCAGATGTCATGGAACATGGTGGACTTACAAGAACTTGACTGGGTTGACATTTGATGAGTTGGAATGTAGAGCTTATCCTATTTGGGTTAGAGTGGAGGAAGCAAACACTCTAAGACTTCTTTCTGATGAAAGAAAAGAAGAACTTTCAGAGGAAATGGAGCTCAAGAAAGCAATGTTTGTTCCCAGACCAGTGAAAAAGGGAGTTCCTCTTGAGTTTCCCAAAGATATGGATCCATTACATCCAAGTGAAGCTGTTATAAGAAAGAGCCTCAAGCTCTCACCATTAGAAGCTTCAGATTTGGTACAAGTGTTACCACTTGATTCCAGAAACCCAATTGTAAGCTATGAAGAAGATGAATGTGGGTTTTGGAAGATTGGCAGGTATGAAAAAGAGGTTCACACTTTTACCACCCTTATATATTTGTTTGCAAGTTTTGACAGAGAAGACTTGGTAGACCTATGGAGGTTGTTAGAGGCTAAGTATGAGGCTGAAGCACCAACTTCAGCCAATGGAATAAAACTGTGGTCCACATTCAAGAGAATGTGTGGACCAAAAGATGAGGATCCTGCTATTTGGAAGGATCTTGAAGATGATCTCAGTGGTCTTCAATGGAGATTGTATTCAGCTGCTGGTGTTTATTATTTGAGTTCTACAAAGTTTGCTGAGTATCTACTTGTGGATGGTCAGTATTTCATGTCCAAGGATATCTTGGAGAAGATGAAGAACACTCAGCTGGAAATTGATTATTCAAGTGACGTGGCAAAAGACTTGATCAGATTTATTTATTACCAATATGAGAAGGTTTGTAATTTTCCTCCTAGTTCTTAATGTTTATTCAGAAACTTGATTATTAGAGTAGATATCAAGTTTAGGGGAGGATTGTTGGTAATAAATTATAGCCAGTCTACTTGAGCGCTGACAAGAGTAAAACAAGCGTTGACAGGAGTAAAACAAACGCTGACAGCACAAGCGTTGACAAGACAAAGTCAAGCGTTGATACATTGAAGACAAGCACTGATGGGAAGATATACTCTACGCGTTTATTGTATTCTAGATTACTTCTAGTAAAGATAGGAACAACAATGTATTTTCTATATTTATCTTTACCTAGAATAGTTGATACGTAGATTATTGTTCAAAGTTTTTTATGTATATAAAAGAAGACCTTTAGGTTAATGTTCGATATAAGTTTTCATACGTAAACTACTTTCATTGTAACCAAGTTTGATATCGTTAATCAAAGTGAAAGTTTGTTTATATCATTGTGTTCTTGTTTAAGTGTTAATTCCGCATAACACTTAGATTGTCATATACATATACAAAGGTTTATCTAAGTGTATTACTTGATCTAATCTCGTATACATAAAGCTAAATCGATCTAAGTTTGGGATCAACTCCTTGTTAATGGTTGTTGGGTCAAAAAGTTGATGTCGGCAAAACTCTTTGTGTATCTCTTGTAAGTTGTACATGATCTTAAAATTGCTTCCCCTCAAGTGTAGCATGTATTTCTTCCCCTTTTTGTCACATCAACAGGGAAGTAAACAATGTATGCAATCTTAAAGATTCTCCAAATGTAGGCTCCATGTAATGACCTTGAAGAAAAATAAATATAATATTTTTGATGTAGAAGTAGAATAACCCAACCATGTGTTCCATGTCTTGCACTATCCATGTGATGAAGAACTTATACTGATGATTAAATATAAGTAGACCTCGATCCCTTGTCAATATTCTCATCCTTTGTGAGACACTGAGCACGATAATGTAACTCCTTCAAGTGTTATGACAAGTCTTCGTCACCAACCGTGTAAGCATGAACAAGTTACCTTTAAAGAATAATGTTGACTAGGCACCATCTTTAAAGATATGATAGAACACAAACTCGCGAAAATCTTCTTCAATCATCAAACTTACCATAAGAATTCTTCCCCTTAAGCCAACACCTCTTCATGACGAATTTTAATGGAATAACATCTTCATACCATATGTAAAAGGACAAATTAGATAACTCTTTCGCAAGGCTATCCCGATTACATAGTTTAAAATATCCATCAAATTCCCACGAATAGTTGCTAACTCGCATTAAGATCATTAATACCTTTCAAAAATATCCGAGCCATAAATATCAACTTGATATTCTAAATAAAAACGGAGATTCCATGAACCTTCGTGTGTAAATTCCTCCTTTTTGTGTGCTCAAAACGTACTAATTTTCTCAAACAGCAGCAATCCTTGTGTTGTCCAATATCCTCTTTATCCAAGATCTTCATCAGATGTATTGTCCGATATCAGACAATACATGTCAGCGTTTGAATTCTCATATATCGGACAACACTGTCAACGCTATCAGCGTTTGACTTATTCTGTCAGCGTCAAAATATTTCCTGTCAGCGCCTACATAAAAAACGTCAACGTCCAACGTACTTTCTTGTCAGCAACTGGAGACATCAGTGGCTTCGAACCATAAACTTTTGCTTTCTTGAATCCCATGTAGATTACAATATATGTAGCAAATATTGTGAGAGGATAATATTCCACAAAAATAGAAAGACCACAGAATGTGATCCCAATATTTGAGCAAAGATATTTTCCTTCTCACTTTATCCTGGCCCACGTGAGGAACAATCAACAAAAAATATATACCTTTTTTGAAGCCTACGTTTTCACATGCTAACTTCTCCTTTTCTCACGTCATTGAGATTTAATACTCTCAGATCTTGCAATTGTGACTCTTTTCTTGTTGAAATCTTCAAACCACCAGTGCCATATTTAAAACATACTCCCTACAAAGTAGGACTCTTCCCGTTTCACATGAATAACCCACGTTTGAGTGAAAACTGAAACAGATCCCACAAATCATGGAAGTAATAATCTTACCATTAAATATCACACGCCTTTTTTTTAATCCTGAAAATCAGCCAAACACAATCATGGAGTATATCAACAGATCTTGACTTTATCCTTCATGTGAACACACCATTGTTTAAACTTTATCACAACATCGTATGAACATAAACCAATCGTGTGAACACAAATACTTTCCACCAATAAAAATGCTAGCATCATGTGAACAAAATCTTTGTATTTAGCTTCGTGTGAACAGAATCATAGCATGGTCATGTGAACAAACACACACGTAGACGAGACACAATATGTTGTGTTCATACGAATCCAGGATTTTCAACAACCCTCACTTGTTGCTTCTTGCAATATGTTGCTGCTGCTATTTTTCTTGTTTCTAGGGTTTTAAAACAAACCCTAAATTCTTTTTGTCAAATCGCAGCAACCATGAACAATGATCCTTGTACTAGGGTTCATCGTGATTCCATGAAATCACTCACCAAGGCTAGTACAAGTAGAATTTAAGAACAGCAACATATCTCCCTTTTCTGTAGAAGAATGATCTAGGGTTTGGAGAAACCCCAAATCATGATTTTATGCAAATCTAAAAAACTGAAAATCATCTCTACAGCCAACTTTGACGCTTAATAACTTTTGATTCGGGACAAAACACGACAATCCCTCTGGTGGATGTTTAGATATATGTATGTAGAACACACATAAAAAATTTCGTGACGATCCAACGGTCCAATCAAAAGTTATGACCTTCTGAATACTGCTGCGCACACAAAATCGCCCAGAAAAAACCTAGACGGATTTTTCTTCTTTTCACCATACACGAACACCTTGTTGGTCCTAGCATCACGAGCCACGAGGCTCTGATACCAATTGTGGAAACCTTAGATTCACGGATCGATTAAGCTTACTAGGATAATCAACGTTCATATGATAAACATAGCGGAATTAGAACATTGATTACGAACAAGGTGTTTCTTTTCCAACGTTTACTTGTATTAAACTTCAAACGATTACAAGTAACAAACCTAGACGTGTTTACAAGGTTACACACGTCTAGAACACACGACTCAACTTTAAGACTACATTGTGAATGATGGGATAATGAAAACCTACGCCTGTGTATTCTTTATATAATAGAATACAAGACTTTTCTTACAAGAAAACTTTAATTACATTAGAAGTCCCTCCATCTTTTGCTAATAAGTCCTCCTTGTTGTATGAAAGGGCTCCATATTCTTGTAAAGTTTGATATTTGCATATAAGTCCTTCTTGTTTCATTATTCTTGTTTTGTCTCATCAAATTAATTCCCAACACACCACAAGTGTCACACGTTTCACAAGTTTCTTTCATGGCATTAACTTGACCATTTAGGGCTTCGGTTTTTAGAGCAATTGATTCAATAAGCGACGTAAACTTATCAATTCTCTTATCATTCTCACTAGAACTAGCACTTGCCATAGTAGCCCTAACACTTTTGGTTTGCACTTTAGCCTTGTTTTCAATTATGGCCCAAGCCTCGTTCATTGATTTCACAAGTATATTGCCCCCCGCGGCACTATTAAGTGAGTCTTGGTCATTTAGAGTTAAACCATTGTAAAACGTATTAATTTGATGCACTTTAGTGAAACCGTGTTGTGGACATTTTCTTAAAAGCTCTTTAAATCGATCCCAAGACTCACTAAACGTTTCCCCATATTGTTGTTCAAAAGTGATGATCTCATTCCTTAAAGAAGTGGTCCGTGATGGTGGGAAAAAGTAGTTTATGAACTTGGTCTCTAACTCGATCCATGTGGTAATACTTTGGGGTGGTTCCTTATCAAGCCAAATCCGAGCTTGTCCCTCGAGGGAAAAAAGGAAAGAGTTGTAAACGAATGGCCTCTTGTGGCACCCCATTGTATTTGACGGTATTTGCTAATTGTATGAAACGTTTGATATGAGCGTGCGGGTCATCATTAGTACGGCCTAAAAATGGTGTAGCGGAAACCATTTGAATAAAACCCGTTTTAAGTTCAAAATTATTACCTCCAATATCCGGCACCACAATCGCGTCATCGTTTCCTTCAACGTGAGATTGTAGAATCTCAATCATTGGTCGATTATCCGTTGCCATCGTGTTGTTTAAAGCTCGATTCTCGGGATCGGCTTTAATGACGGTCTTTTTGTTTTTCTTCTTCTTCTTTTTAGAAGAATTAGAAGTATTTGGTACACCAATCGGTATGTGTGTATGCGCGCGAGTGCGCATACAATTAAAACTTTGGAATGAGGTAGGTGACCTCTGTCGACTTTGAGAGGAAAAGGATTTTCCCTCTCGAGGTGCAATATTAAAAAGCTACAAAAATATATACTTAAGTACTACTTGAGTTGGCAAACCAATAATCGGTCGTCCCTCTTAATATACGCACAAGCAAGCGGGGAAACGAGGTGGCACAAAGCACTTAAAAACGTTTTTCCTTAGACGGCCTTTTATAGTGCGTCGCCTTATACCCACCTTATAGTTTGTATATTTTGAGTTCAAACGTCTTACTAGTATTTATCTATTTTGCCCTTTTTTCTTGTTATGGATGCGAATACAATAGTTAGGTGATGAAATCCCAACTAAGGCCTTATTTGAAAAGTAGGTAAATTAAATTTCTACGTAATATAATATAATAAATGAAAAATCTTTTGTGTTTTTTTAGAAAAATATATATTCACAATAAAAACGAAAGAAATCGAACTAAGAAAAATAACACTAATACGTAATATTTTTTTTGGTGTAATACTTTTAGGAAAAAGTATTACTTTTGTATTTTTTTAATTTTTGTGTTGCAAATCTTAGGAAAGAATTTGCTTTTGTGATTTTTTAATTTTTTTGTATTTTTAATTTTTTTATTTTTTTTGTGTTTTTGATTTTTGTGCAAGAAAATTAACGTTCAAAATGAACGGATCCCAAAATCCAAACGTCTCACGAAATCGTCAATCGTAACGAGCGAAGCGGCAGCAACGCCAATTTAATTTAATTAAAATTAAGATAGTTTTATTTTAAACTAAAATTTTTTAAACAAATCTAATCTATTTTAATTGAAAACCAATTTTAAAACTAAAATCTATTTTAACTAAAACTTCATCTAAATAAAAAAAACAATTTAAAATTATAAAAGTAATTTAAATAAAAATATTTTTTTATCTTTTTAATTTTTTTTATTTAAACTATGTAAAAGAAAATGTATGAAAACTTTTTATATAAAATTAATTAAACTAAAAACTTGAATTAAACCAAATAAATAAAACTGCCAGTTATGACTATACCTATATTAATTAAAAGACGAGTAGACAAACACAAGAAAGGTTCTAGAACAGATGGAAGGGTTGTTGGCTGTTGAGTGAGAGGTCGCAGGTTCGAGTCCTGGACCAGACACTATTTTTTGCAATATAATTTTTTAGACTTTTTGTGTTTATGAAAATGAGCATCAAACAGATCAATGGGATCTGTTTGCTTTACACAGCAATAAAATCAGACAACAAAAATAAGCAACTATACTTAAGCAAATAAGCAAATGAGAACTAAGCCAAATAAGCAGTTGAAATCAAAATAAGCTAAATAAAAGCTGAAATGCACATAAGCTAATCCAACAAACTTAGACAAACTAAATAAAGCTGTAAATCCTAAAAGTAACTTAAAACCGAATAAGCAAGCTGAAAACTCAGAATATTAAATAAGCAAATCCAAACAAACTCAACTTAAAACAAATTAAGCAATATCCGAACATAAACTAAATAAGCAGATTTTAAAGCAGATCCGAACAGTGCACTTTAACCAAACAGATTCCAACCTAAGCAGATTTAAATAGACCACTAAACAAAAGCCAACTTAAATCTTTATAAAATAAACAGTAACTATATAGCAGATTCAAGCAGTAACATAAACTAATAAGCAACTTAACCAGATAAATCAAAACTAAGCAGATCTAATATAACTCGAAACCAAATAAGCAGACAATAACCAAAACTGACAACTAATAAACAGCTAACTAATAAAAACAAAGCAAATTCAAACACTAAATACCAAATCAAACTTAAACAAGCAGATCTAATAAACTCAAAACTATAGCAGATTAATATTTAACTAAACTTAACAATAAAATAAAAAGAAGACCAAACTTGTTGTCAATTTTCGTTGGGCAGTAGGGTGGGTGCTGAACCCCCTATGAATGGAAACAAAAGAACAAACACCACCGTTTTACCCAAACTCCATCATCACCAACTTGAACCATAAACAAATCGAACCACAAATTTTTTTATAATTTCCCAGTAGGGGAAATTATTTCTACCCTTTTTATTTCAATAATTATTCAATCAAAATAAAATTAATATTAATTTCAATAATATTAACGAGACAAAAATTTAACTGAATAATAATTTCATTAATAATAAAAATTCGATTACAATACTTTTTTTTGAAAGAAAAATTACAATAAAACCCTAAATCAATTTTTCATATAATAAAAATTAAAATAAAGAAAAGGCACTCCAAATTACATATATGAGGGGGGTTTTATAGCCAACCCCCAAGGGCTTCTTCAAGAATCTTTGAGAGTAAGCATTGAATCTCATCCGTTAAATCCTTCTTTTCTTCTTCTTTCTCTTCATTTTCTTCATCTAATGGTTGAAAATTGTCCTCGCATCACACAGATCAACAGGGTGGCATTTTTGTGTTTGTTGTGCTAGTTTGAGGGTGATGTGTATGATTTTGATTGGAGGAAGGTTTGTGGAACGTGTGTGAGCCAATCAAAACAAAGGGATTTGCCATGTAGGATAGGAATGAGGACCACTGGTAGTGTTCACCTCCGGTTTTCATGGGGATTTAATCCTAATCCATGTGAATCACACGAATTGGGTAAAAACCCCAATTTTTATTGGGTTAAATTTGTGATGGTAAATTAGGGTTTGGGGATAAAAAGCTGCGTGTGTGGGAGAGAAAGAAGGTAAACAGTGAGTTTTCTCTTTGTTTGTAACGAAATGAAGGGTGAGGGTGTGATTAAAAGTTATTTATTTAATTGGGTAAGTTACACGTGTGTGAGGGATTGTGGGTTGACTGGGTTTGTGTGAGTAAAAAACAAGTGAAATATCTTTTAACATTGAAAATCCGTCCATGGTATATAATCAAATGGCTTGGCCCAATTAAAACCTTTCCATCTGTTTGTTTTGGCTTTAAGCACTTTGGGCTTTTGGCCCAAATGTAATTCATCCGCCACAATCTAGATTGTATTTGGATCTTAATGGGGCTTTTCGATCCAAAGGTGAATACATATTGAATCCACTAAGGGGCTTTTGGGCCCAATACCCAAATGTGGGACCCACAAAGCTCAAAAATCATCAAAAGGATTAAATCCGCTAAAGTCGAGCTCGATTTCGGCTTCCTTGATCATTTCTTTAAAACCGTGTCGAATTGCCGGTTTTCGTGATCTTGAGTTCACTTTTGGTCTTTGACTTTGTCTTCGTCTCTTTCTTGGACTTTTCTTCAACATTTGACCGTGAAATCCCGTGTTTTCTTTCCTTTTGATCATTTGTACCTATTTTAACACAAAAACACAAAACCACGCGTAATTCCGATTTTTATGATATAAAACACATGATTAGGTCTTGTTTTTCCTCGATTTTAGTGGCAAAAGGATAAGTGTTTACACACTTATTAATGACTTAGGTTATATTATTAATAGTTAATAATACATGTTTTAACCTAAGTATTTTACCTTTATTTAATTAAAATCATGATATATTTAATTAAATACTTTTAACCTATAGTTTATTTAATTTACATGTAATAATTAGTAAACTATACTTTATAACTACATGACTTAGAATAATATTCAGAAAACACTTAAGCTTATATAATTAGCTTATTTAACCAGCTTATATCTATTTATGGAAACTTTCTATTTTTAGAAACTTATTTAATTAAGGCAGCTAATTTATTTATGGAAACTTTCTATTTTTAGAAACTTATCTATTTTAAGCAGTAATTCTATTTTTGGAAACATTCTATTTTTGGAAACTTTGTTTTTTTGGTAACTTTCTATTTTTGGAAACTTTCTATTTTAGGAAACCTGCTATTTTTAGAAAGTTACTTATTATTACACATCAAGTATAATAATACATGAAATACAAGTAATACTTAATCAGAATAGACAGAATATAAGATAAACACAGTATAAAGCTTAAAACAGTAAAACATGACATGAACATATAAAACAAGCTAAGACATGATATAAAACCAGTTACGTATTTTGTAATCAGATACTTGTACACGTATGTATTTATGTAGCATTAGTGATACCGAAATAGGACTCTCTTCCGTTCGTCTTCTTCGTTCACTGGACATAAGGTACGGATTCCCGTCCTTTCAGTATGAACATTCTTTCCTTATTAGGATTCCCCGTATGCAGCCAACTGCTTTCCCATAGTATAAGTTTATATGTTTGATTGCTTATGTTTAATTAGAATACCTAAAGCCATATACATGCATGACCAATTTCACCTAGTTATTGAGGTACCATAACAATAACACTAGAGGCACTGGTGTTATGACTTCCCCACGGCGGAGTGATTGCTCGTGGCGTCCCTTCAGCTTTTGGTCATATTATTATATTTATCATGTGGGGCGTATGGGTGCATCCTAGTTACATGTTTTTCAGCAGATTACTCAGTGTGAATGTGGTGTGTGCTTGCATCCTTCACAAGAAGCTGATCCGTCCTACCCAAAAACCAGTATAGTAAATTAGAGGCAACCCCTCTAATTTGCATGACGAGGTCACCCCTCCAAGTATTCATGCAACGTTGATTTTCATGACCTATATTGGCTAATGGTAAAATATGTCAAACGGTTTTTACAAGATAAACATAAGGCTTTTCAAACTATAAAACCAGTTTTATTAAGACTTAACCGGGTTATTCAGGACTTAGTTTCTTTCGCTGTTATATGCTTATATGCTTATATTATTCATGCTTTATTGTACATCCGTGCACTGAGCGTATTGCTCAGCCGTTTTCCTTTTCATGTTCCCAATACGGCAGGTACTCAGGGACGCTCGTAGACTTTAAGCGTACATGCATATGGACTGGAAGCTTTCTAGCCTTTCTTTACTTTATGCATTATCTATACTTTGATATTCTTTCCATGGACATTGTTTAGTCCTTTAATTTACAGTACTTATGTGTGTGTGTGATGAGCTTTACTTTTGGACTACCGATGTTTGATTCCGGTATTTCCTTTCTATGGACATGTAATGTTTTAGACATTTATCCTTGTATGCTTTGATGACACGCCATAATTACGCGTGACATTCCATTTATCAAGATGGGGTGTTACAATTATGGTATCAGAGCCAAGGCTTTGACCTGTAGGCTCTCAAAACATGACCTGTGATTAGTGGGTAGTCACTATGGTCTTCCTAGAACTGACAGTCGGTTTTCAAGCATTCAACAATTTTCATGCATACATATATATGTCATTGTCGCAGGTTTATGACTAAGTAACGGTTGGTACAGGACTGACCCTATTTAGTCGCATGTGTTTTATCGTAACTTTTAAATTTGGGACCGACCCATAGGCGTCCCCTCGCCATGTCTTTTATTTTGAGTGAACTGACCATAGGCGTTCACTCTCGAGCATACAAAAGTTTTCATAAAACTGCATCATGCATTCATGTACAAATTTCCTTGCATAAAATTTTTCTCTTGATTTATTGGTATAATTTTTTTTCATGTATATATATTTAATGTTTTGATCTGTTTAATCATGTATTTTATGTTATACTATCAGATGGTTCTCACACACGAGCAGGAACAACTCAATGCAGCAATCCAAGCTACAATGCAAGCTTTGCTTCCTCAACTGAGGAATGACATCAGTGCTGACGTTCATGCTACCAACAATCAGCAGCAAAACCAAGCACCTCCTCCTCCTCTAGTGACATTGGCAATATGGCTGGAGAGATTCAACAAGCTCCGTCCTCGATCTTTCGAGAGAACAAATAGCCCCAGTAAAGCTAAAAGCTGGTTGGCTCACATCGAGAAGATCTTCGATGCTATGGGTTATGACCCTGTGTTCAAGGCGAGGTTGGCATGTTACCGGTTCGAAGGCGATGTGCTAAATTGGTGGTTAACATTGAAGCAGTCTGAGGTAGGTGATAATTGGGTGGCTCGTTTGACATGGGCTCAGTTTAGAGATAGGGTGTGGAGCAGTTCTTTCCCAAGGCTGAGCAAGACAAGTTGAAGGGAGAGTACCATGGGATCCGACAGAGAGCTGGGGATAATAGCAACGTGTTCATGTAGCACTTTCTCGGCTTAGCTGGTTTCCTTGGTGCAGCGGCAGGTACTCCTGAAGAGCAGGCACACCACTTCAGGTGGGCTCTTCGCACATCGGTCGCAAACAACTTGGTGTGTGCTAAGATCAACACGGTAGCACAAGTGGCCGATGCGGCACGTAAGCTGGAGATGCTGCATGAGAGAGATGAGTTCGGGGAAGTAGAGAAACCTGATAAGAGGCAGAAGATTGGGGAACGGTCTCAGCCGGCTACTCAGCAACAGCCTAATCAGCCCAAGGGAAACGGTCAGACTAACGACCGTTCTACTACGGATAGGCGTGGCGGTAATGATAATTACCATAACAACGCTGGACACTCCAACAACAGCAGGAACCATGGAAACGGTAGGGACCAGAACTAGAGAGGTTCACAGCCTAGCCGTCTAGCTATCACTGGTTCTCAGCCAGCCAGAGCACCTACTAGAGGATATACTCATCCTCTCTGCTCTACTTGCCACTGTAGGCACCCAGGGCCACGTCGTCGTGACACTAACGCATGCTTCAAGTGTGGTCTTCCTGGCCATCACATGAAGGACTGCCGTAAGGGCGAGATGGAGGGCACATCGGGACATGCTGATACCAAGCCGCCTCCTACCATTGGATGCGTCTACACGACATCTCGAGATCAGGCCAACAAGTCTACAGGTACCATCACTGGAATCTTGTATATGTATGGTCAAGCTGCGTGTGTTCTTTTTGATACGGGTGCTACTCACTCGGTCATTTCTACTACTTATGCCAAGAACATTAGGATGTTCCCCATGCCACTAGATAATAAACTCTGTATTTCCACGCCCTTGAGAGACTCTATACGCATAACCCATGTATACAAGAGTCTTCCCCTAGAGTTTGATGATAAGGTTTGTCCTGTTGACGCACTTCCGCTGGACATGAATGACTTTGACATGATTTTGGGCATGGGTTGGCTATCCAAGCATCATGCTACCATAGACTGCCATTCATATCGAGTCATCTTCGGTGATGTTAATGCACCATAGTACATTCACAACGGGTTCGTACCCGGAAGGTCTGTACAAATCATATCTACCCTGCAAGCACGCGCACTACTGTCACATGGCTGCGAGGGTTATCTGGCTACAGTTCATGACATGGATGCTGAATCTCCATCAATTCAGGATCAGCCAATAGTGTCAGAATTCCAAGATGTATTTCCAGAAGAACTTCCGGGCATACCACCTGCACGAGAAGTGGAATTCAATATCGAGCTCATCCTAGGAGCTGAACCGATTTCCAAGGATCCTTATCACATGGCTCCCATAGAGTTAAAGGAGCTGAAGGATCAACTGCAAGAACTTCTAGAACGAGGTTTCATTCGACCGAGCGCATCTCTATGGGGCGCACCGGTCTTATTTGTTAAGAAGAAGGACGACAGTTGCGTCTTTGCATAGACTATCACGAGCTCAACAAGATTACTATCAGGAATAGGTATCGACTGTCGCGTATAGACGAATTGTTTGACTAACTCCAAGGGGCCAAACACTTCTCCAAGATTAATCTTAGGTCAGACTATCATCAACTACGGGTTAAGGAGCAGGACATCGCCAAGACTGCTTTCCGTACACGCTATGGCCACTACAAATTTGTAGTCATGCCATTCGGCCTGACCAATGCTCCAGCAGTGTTCATGGATTTGATGAACAGAATCTTCCATGAATTTCTGGACAAGTTTGTCATTGTCTTCATCGATGACATCCTGATTTTCTCAAAGTCCAAGGAGGAACACGAAGACCATCTTCGTACAGTACTATAGATTCTTTGCCAGAAGCAGCTGTATGCTAAATTCTCCAAGTGTGAGTTCTGGTTAGAAAAGGTGGCATTCTTAGGCCACATTGTATCAGCAGAAGGAATCACTATGGATCCAGAGAAGGTTGAGGCTATTACTAAGTGGCCTAGGCCGACATCAGCGACTGAAGTCCGCAGTTTCTTAGGCTTAGCTGGCTATTACCGTAGGCTCGTGGAGAACTTTTCCCGCTTAGCACTACCATTAACCAAACTGATGTGGAAAGGGGAGAAATTCGTCTGGACTGAAGAACGAGAGAAGAGCTTTGAAGACCTAAAGCAAAAGCTAGTATCTGCACCTATTCTTACTCTCCCATCTGGTATGGGTGGATTTCAAATCTACAGTGATTCATCGGGGAAGGGACTTGGCTGTGTTCTCATGCAACATGGGAAAGTGATCGTGTACGCTACACGACAGCTTAAGCCTTTTGAAGAAAATTACCCTACGCATGACGTGGAACTTGCTGCAGTCGTGTTTGCATTGAAGATATGGAGGCACTACTTATATGGAGAATCATGTGACATTTTCACGGACCACAAGAGCTTGAAGTATATCTTCACTCAGCGTGAATTGAACATGAGGCAGAGGAGATGGTTAGAGCTGTTGAAGGATTATGACATTAATCTACAGTATCATCCCGGAAAGGCGAATGTAGTAGCAGATGCACTTAGTAGGAAGGCCGGAATGATCAAAGGCATTAAGATTGAGGAGGAAATCATAAGAGACTTGGAGTGACTAGACATAGAGATCATGGTACGTGGACAATACGGTTACTGGGCTAATCTTAGAGTAGAACCCGAGTTACTCTCTAAGATCAAGGAAGCTCAGAAAGATGATGGAGAAATCTGGGCGATAATTCAGAATTTGGAGAAGCAGACGGAATTCAGAGTAGATGCAGATGGTATCGTATGGCAGGCCACGAGACTTTGTGTTCCTGATGATCAAGAACTCCGGGAAGCATTGTTAGCTGAAGCTCATAGCTCCCCATTCTCTATACATCCTGGTTCGACTAAGATGTACCATGACATCAAGCAGAACTTTTGGTGGAGTGGTATGAAACAGGATGTTTCCACTTACGTCTCCAAATTTCTTACCTGCCAGCAAGTTAAGATCGAGCATCAGCGATCTGGCGGTCTCCTTCAACCGTTAGATATTCCAGAGCGAAAGTAGGACAGAATCACCATGGATTTTGCTACGGGTCTTCTGCCAATCGAGAGGAAGCACGATGCAATTTGGGTTATCGTAGATCGACTTACTAAATCAGCTCATTTCTTACCGATCCGCAAGGAAGATTCGGTAAGTAAACTCGGCGATACGTATAGAAGAGAGATCATGAGACTCCATGGTGCTCCATCCAGCATCGTCTCAGACATAGATCCTCGTTTCACTTCGCAATTTTAGAAGAGTCTGCAGAAAGCTTGAGGTACACAACTTAAGCTTAGCACGGCTTTTCGTCCTCAAACAGATGGGCAGTCAGAGCAAACGATTCAGACATTGGAGGACATGTTGAGGTCATGTGCGTTGGAATGGATGGGTGATTGGGACGATTATATCTGTTTGGTGGAGTTTGCATACAACAGCAGTTGGCACGCAAGTATCAAGTGTGCTCCTTTCGAGATGTTGTATGGCAGAAAGTGTCGCGCCCCAATCTGCTGGGATCAGGTTGGCGAGCGAACACTTGAAGGACCAGAGATCATAGAGATGACTAATGAGAGGGTCGCAGTAGTTAAGCAAAAACTTCAAGAAGCACGGTCACGCCAGAAGAGTTACGCCGACAAGAATCGTAGGGACATACATTTTAACGTAGGAGATCACGTCTTTCTTAAGGTCTCGCCGGCACGTGGTGTTAGACGCTTCGGGGTTAAAGGGAAGCTCAGTCCTCGTTTCATCAGACCGTTTGATATCATTGAACGAGCCGGTGAAGTATCTTACCGTTTAGCGTTACCTCCACAGCTTTCGCATGTACACAATGCGTTTCATGTGTCCTTACTCAGAGGGTACCAGTATCACCCCCTTCACATGGTTCAGTATCCACTGGAATAGATACGTGAAGATCTCACTTTCATAGAAGAACCCGAACGAGTTCTTGACAGACAAGAACGAGTCATGAGAAGGAAGACGATTCCATTCGTCAAAATCCTTTGGATGGATCATACCGAGCGAGAAGCCACTTGGGAAACAGAGGAGTCTATCCGGGCTTCTTACCCTCATTTCATATTTTGAATTCGGGTATGTTCTTCTTTTCCAGTTTACTTTATCTATAATTCAGGGACGAATTATTCTTTTTAGGGGGAAGAGTTGTAAAACCCGCATGCTTTTACCATGAATAATACCCTTTAGATAGTACGTACATGATTAGAACTTTCCTTTTATAGCACGTTATGTTTCACGTATAAGAATTTTAAGTATTATGTACGTGTTAGAACACGATAAGTATTTATTATGTATGAACACACGATAATTGTTCCAATAATATTTATAATCACGAACATGCGATCATGAAATCATGAACGTAATTTAACCACGAGCTAATATTACTCACGTATATATATTTATTACGAACATGAATAAATATATTAAGTCACGATCAATAATTAATTAGAACACGTAAAACACGAACACGATAAAACATGAGAACACACTATAATATTTAGACTCGAGAAAAGTACGGGTTACCCCAAGTGGGGCCCCTACCCGCGGCATACCAAGGAAACATGGGCTTGGCCCATGTAGAATTTACTAACTAGGGGGTTAAGGTAAAAACTTGTTTCAGTTTTTACAAATCAAGAAAATAGTTAAAACCCTAAAAGTTTTTCTCCTTCTTCCTTCTCTCTTTGGCCGCCGGATATACAACACCACAAGGGGGTGTTCGGGTTGATTTTGATCATGGATATTTTGCAAGGATTCATGTGTGTTCATCCACATTTGTTTCACGTAATCGGTATAACCTATTTAACCTTTTCTTTTATGTTTTCATTTAATGAATCACATAAAATCATGATGTTTTTAAAAACTAATTAAAAACAATTATTTAAACATGTTAATGATCATCGGGTAAATCAAATCAATGGTTTAGGGGTGTTTGTGGTCTAGTCGACGCCTAACCGAGCCCCGTAGGGGTCTCGACTTGGCTTATGTAACACCACCGAGACCATATGGTCTCGGTATGGTGGTGGTGGTCCCACGGCAGCAGCAAAACCAAGGGGAAACCCGACGTGGTTCGGGTTATGGTGTTAGTTACGGGTCCGGTTCATGGTTTATAGTCACGGGTCCGGTTCATAAATTATTTTTAAGGTTTATGATTTTACTGGTTATGTTTTAAAATTAAATTAATAAAACATGACATGATTAATTTAATGTACATGACTTAGGTTATAAATTTAATTATTAGATCATGAATTTTAACCTAAGTATTTATATTTTATTAGACTTTATAATTAATTAATTATTAAAACCATGACTATAATTAATTAATTAATTAACATGACTTAGGTTATATTATTAATTGTTAATAATACATGTCTTAACCTAAGTATTTTACCTTTATTTAATTAAAATCATGATATATTTAATTAAATACTTTTAACCTATAGTTTATTTAATTTACATGTAATAATTAATAAACTATACTTTATAACTACATGACTTAGAATAATATTCAGAAAACGCTTAAGCTTATATAATTAGCTTATTTAACCAGCTTATATCTATTTATGGAAACTTTCTATTTTTAGAAACTTATTTAATTAAGGCAGCTAATCTATTTATGGAAACTTTCTATTTTTAGAAACTTATCTATTTTAAGCAGTAATTCTATTTTTGGAAACTTTCTATTTTTGGAAAATTTCTATTTTTGGAAACTTTATTTTTTGGTACCTTTCTATTTTTGGAAACTTTCTATTTTAGGAAACCTGCTATTTTTAGGAAGTTACTTATTATTACACAACAAGTATAATAATACATGAAATACAAGTAATACTTAATCAGAATAGACAGAATATAAGATAAACACAATATAAAGCTTAAAACAGTAAAACATGACATGAACATATAAAACAAGCTAAGACATGATATAAAACCAGTTACGTATTTAGTAATCAAATACTTATACACGTATGTATTTATGTAGCATTAGTGATACCGAAGTAGGACTCTCTTCCGTTCGTCTTCTTCGTTCACTGGACATAAGGTACGGATTCCCGTCCTTTCAGTATGGACATTCTTTCCTTATTAGGATCCCCCGTATGCAGCCAACTGTTTTCCCATAGTATAAGTTTATATGTTTGATTGCTTATGTTTAGTTAGAATACCTAAAGCCATATACATGCATGACCAGTTTCACCTAGTTATGGAGGTACCATAACCATAACACTAGAGGCACTGGTGTTATGACTTCCCCACGGCAGAGTGATTGCTCGTGGCGTCCCTTCAACTTTTGGCCATATTATTATACTTATCATGTGGGGCGTATGGGTTCATCCTAGTTACATGTTTTTCAACAGATTACTGAGTGTGAATGTGGTGTGTGCCTTGCATCCTTCACAAGGAGCTGATCCCTCCTACCCAAAAACCAGTATATTAAATTAGAGGCAGCCCCTCTAATTTTCATGACGAGGTCACCCCTCCAAGTATGCATGCAACGTTGATTTTCATGACCTATATTGGCTAATGGTAAAATATGTTAAACAGTTTTTACAAGATAAACATAAGGCTTTTCAAACTATAAAACCAGTTTTATTAAGACTTAACCGGGTTATTCAGGACTTAGTTTCTTCCTCAATTATATGCTTATATTATTCATGCTTTATTGTACATCCGTGCACTGAGCGTATTGCTCAGCCGTTTTCCTTTTCATGTTCCTAAAACGACAGGTACTCAGGGACGCTCGTAGACTTTAAGCGTACGTGCATATGGACTGGAAGCCTTCTAGCCTTTCTTTACTTTATGCATTATCTATACTTTGATACTCTTTCCATGGACATTTTTTAGTCCTTCCATTTACAGTACTTATGTTTGTGTGTGATGAGCTTTACTTTTGGACTACCGATGTTTGATTCCGGTATTTCCTTTCTATGGTCATGTAATGTTTTAGACATTTATCCTTGTATGCTTTGATGACACGCCATAATTATGCGTGACATTCCATTTATCAAAATGGGGTGTTACAAGGGTTGTAGGAAGCAAAGCTTATTATTAGTATAGCCCATTATGTTTCATTATTTATCCAGCCCATTAGGGTATAGCATGGCTCGGTTCTTTTGTTTCTTTATATACCAACTGTTATGATGAATGAAAGGCAAGGGGATTAACCTAAATCTAATATGGTATCACAGCCATAAGATCCTACCCTTAAAACCCTATTTTTTTCTCTACCACATTTTTTTACCACTGTTTGTTTTGCTTTGCTTTGCTATCATCACGTCATAGCAACATGACGGGACAAACACTACCTAAACAACAGATTGATAAAGCATATTCAATCGCTAGCATCAAGGCGTGTATCCCCTCACCCCTCGATCTTGATAAGCTAAACTACAATTCCTGGAGCAACCTTTTTAAATGTTTCTGGAAAACCTACGAGGTATACCATCATCTTGAAGAGGCTGCCTCTTCTAGCGAACCACCACCAGATCCGCATCATGAAACCAACGACTCTTTAGTCGTCATGTGGATCTACTCTACGATCTCTCCAAAGTTGGTTGATATGGTTATTGATGATACCACCACTGCTCGCGAGGTTTGGGTTCGGCTTCGTGATCTATTTCATGACAATAAAGAAGCCCGACTCATACAACTCGACAATGAAATTCGTAACATGGTGATAGGCACCATGTCTGTTCCGGATTATTTTCAGAATATAAAGTCGAAGGCCGATCGTCTTGCTAATCTTGGCTCAAAGGTAAGTGATTCAAGCCTCGTCACCTATGCTATTAATGGTCTCCGTGTTAAGTTTCCCGACCTTGCTCGAATCATTCGTCATAAGGATCCCCTGCCCAAGTTTGATACTGTAAGATCTATAGTTCTTTCGGAAGAGAGTGACATGGCACAACTTACTCACGCTTTCTCGGCCTCGAACATCACCTCTTCCTCACCTACTGTGCTTGTGGCTACCAACAACAATAATACCAAGCATAGTTCTTTGTTGAATTCGGAGGGCGAACTATGTCGTAACTTTCAGCGAGGATCATGTACGTATGGCTCACGTCGCAAGTTTCTTTACGGATCTAATGATTCTCATACTTGGTTCACAACCAATGGAACGAGTTCGAGTGGTAAAACGTTAGGATCAACAAATGTCCGTGTTCCTAACCTTAGTAGCCGTTGTGGGTTTGCTATATATGATCCGGTGGTCTAGGTGGGTGGTGGAAGGTGGTGGCAGCCATGGTTGAGAGAGAGATAGAGGATTGTGTGTGAAAAGAAAGAAAAATGTATTTAACTCAAATGAAAACACAAGCAACACCCCTCCTTGGAAGCCTTGGAGGGGTATATATAGTCACACACGACACCTAAACTATACAACGTTTCCTAGTCTAGTCTATGCGTGTGTGACTATGATAACTAATGGGAATTCTTAAATGTCGTCACATAAAGTGAATTTCCAACAATCTTCCCCATGGGACGACGTGTAGAATTCCTTACAATATTTTTCCTAACAAGTACATAATGACTAAGAACAAAACCTTCCATGAAGCGTCCAATGCTGATGAAGTCTTCTGAGGTCTTTGACTTCAAGTCTTCACTTCAAAGTGACTCATCTTCGTAGTAACTTGTTGTAAAAATACTGTAACGGTACGAACTAAGTAATCCATATACTTCTGGTTAAGGAGAAGCTTCTGAATTAACTTCCCCCTAATTCATGCCACATAAACTTGATGTAGAAGCTTTTAATAGCTTCCCCCTAAACCGACAATCCTCATAAGCAACTTTAAAGCTTTCAATAAAGCTTAGAATGATTAAGCGCACAGTGGAATTTAAAAGCAAACCACATCATATGAAATGATAATATTACTATAAATGATTGAAATTAAGGGGCACACCAAGTAGATCAACAACGTCTCTTCTCACGCTTGAATAATTCTTCTGAATTTTTCTTCCCCCTGAGAGTTCAAGTTATGCATACTAGAAAAAATCAAGACATTTCTTCCCCCACGTAGTTGAAGAAAGTAAACCAATCCCAAGTATGAAGCTCAAATACTGAAGTAGACACTTTATCCCATTCATGAAGTTGACATCGTAACACCAAAGTCAATTAAGTCCCGGAAATGCACATATCTTCTTCCGGAGATGCACCAGAGTCAATTAAGTCCCGAAAGTGCATATCTCTCCATATAGGATAATGATGATGAATAATTGCAACATCAAAACAATTAATCATCGAATCAGTAGTGTACCGTTTAGAGATTAATAACGCCACAAGTTAAAACACTGATTTTCTCTGCGGTTATGACAAATGTCTTCCCGGACGGTCTTCAAATCAAAAGAAGGTATGAAGTTCATCACGTGTACTCGTTGTGTGTTCAATGTGTCTTCTTCTTCCCCCTTGATGGTTTCGAAACTCGGAACCATCAATAAATCGTACGCACATGTACCTGAAATCTTGTGAGAATAATAAATAAGCTGAATTATATATTTGGCGAGAATCAGTTGTTGATCGAAATGCTCTACTCATAAACTCTCCATGGTCATCTTTACCAACCCCCTTGTAGGCGATTTGAAGTGACCACTGATAGAATGAACCGGATATACCAAACATGAAACTGAATAAGAATCCCTCGATCTTGTGACTTAAGCTTGCACAATTGTTGAATGAGGAACGGTGGAGAAATCTCTAAGTACCCCATACATCACTGAAGAAGTATATAAGCACAACACCTCTTGAAATTATCCACGTCGACTAAGCGCGTGACACTGAGTACAACAATGTAACCCCTTAATAAGTGTGAAAACACTTATCCTTTTACCACTTATTTCTAATAATAACAAGACCAAAACGTGTATTTTATGTCGTAAAAGTCAGAATTATGCGTGGTTTGTGTTTTTATTGTGTTTCAGGATAAAAATATGCAAAAGGAAGAAAACACGGGCTATCACGGGCTTTTATCGAAGAAAACGGGAAAAGACGAAGTCAAAAGATCAAGAGTGTGAAAAGAACGGAAGTCCAAGGCCTATTCTGAAGATTTATCGAAGAAAAAATCTAAAGACGGAAGTTTAATGAAGTCGAAGAACTCAAGTCTAATGGAAGAAGAAAATTATAAGACAAGTTCAATTTATATCAACAAATCCCGAGACGACGTCGAGAAAGACAAAGAATTTAAATCGAGTCGAGACGAAAAGAAAGAAGGAAGCAACATATGCACTCCCCACCTCCTATAAATACCCTCCTAATGACACATTAGGAGGGAGTTAGCTAGTTTATTTTCTTTTTTTTGTAGTTTTCATTTTAGAGAGAGAAAGTGTTTAACTTTCTCTCACTAAAACTTCATCTTTTCTTTCTTTCATGTTTAAGTTTTAATTCAATCTTTTATTTTGGAATCATTTATCTACAAGTTCAAGTTAAGTTTTTCATATTCAATCTCTTTTTACCTTTCTTGATTTTTTACTTATTTGATCCGAAAATTATCTTTGATTTTGTTTAATCTTGATGTTTGATTTATTAAAAAGTTTATCTTTTGGTTTCTATCTAAGTTTTATATGGATTAAGCTTTGAGCTTATCATGCTTATTGGCTTATTTTGTGTTTAGCTTATTTACTTTTTAGTTTTCTTAAAAAGTTTAGTCTTTTTAAAGTTTGATCCATAAAGTTTGCTTATTTGGTGTTTTGATAAGCTTTTCATTCGTAGTTTATTATATTCTCGCTAATATTGATCTTGTTGAGTTTTTGATAAGTGTTTATTGGAAGTGCTTATTGAGATTTTGGCTTATTTCACTTTATCGGATTACTTTGTGCTCCATCGCAAAGCTAGGGATTACACATTCTGACGGCTACTTTGCGATCAATATTCAGATAGTGTATCCCCCCTTATTCCAATCGTGATTGCGATCGCTCATTGCGGTCGTACATTGCGACGGGTCTTACGGCTATATTGAGACGAAACGCTACCAAAATTTCAGCAGCCATATTCCGACATAATTCCTTGTATTCCGATAGAATTATTCTGATACTTTGATATTCTGACAGACTTGACATTCAGATAGAATTACATTCTGATAGATTTGGTTACTATTATTCCGATGCTTAACTTCATTGTTCCGACAGAATTCATTTGTTACATTCCGATGGGATTCCGATCTAGGACATTCCGATGGGTTTAAATTTTTAGTTTTACAAAGTTTTAAGTTTTAAATTCGCTTTTAAGTTTTTAAGTTTTAAATCATTTATTTTTAACTCGTAATTTTAGTTTAATTTTTTAAAGTTTAATTTTTACTCAACGACATTTTCATATTTGCTTTTAGTTTAAAATAGATAATCAAACCATTTCATTTTCCACCAAGAACGACTGAGTCGCACTCTTAACTAGTAATCAATTCGAAAAGACTGGAATTAACGAACGAACTTTCATACGTGGAAAACCCTAGCATTAAATGGCGCCGCTGCCGGCTCTTTTCGTTAAGATTAACGGTTTTTAGTGAGAGACGCGTTGGATTTTGGGATCCGTTCACTTTTGAACGTTATTTTTCTTGCTTAAAATTTTTCAAAAAATCCATTAAAAAATTAAAAAATTTCAAAAATTCAAAAAAAAATATAGAAAAACATAAAAAACCAAAAATATTTCTTGTCTATCTTTCTTTTCTTTTTGTAGGTGTGTATGCGTACCCGTGCTCGTAAGATGAAAGCAATTCAAGCCGAACTCATAACTCCACCTATTGTCACCATGGACAATCGACCAATGATCGAGCTTTTGCAATCGCAAGTAGAGGACAACACCGATGCTATTGTCATACCCGAGATTGGAGCCAACAACTTTGAACTCAAATCCGGTTTCATTCAAATGGTCTCTGCTCAACCATTCTTGGGGCGAACACTTGATGATCCTCATGACTATATAAAAAGGTTTCTTCAACTCACTAATACGGTTAAGTATAATGGGGTTTCACAAGAGGTGATTCTCTTGCAACTTTTTCCTTTCTCCTTAGAGGGACAAGCCCGCCATTGGCTTGATAAGGAACCGCCACAAAGTATTCTTACGTGGTCGGATTTAGAGACCAAATTCATCAACTACTTTTTCCCACCCTCACGTACTACCGCTTTGCGGAATGAAATCATTAACTTTGAACAAAAGTACGGTGAGACATTTAGTGAATCTTGGGACCGTTTTAAGGAACTTTTAAGATAGTGTCCACAACATGGTTTCACAAAAGTACATCAGATTAATACTTTTTACAATGGTTTAAGCATGAATGACCAAGATTCACTAAATAGTGCCCCGGGGGGTAACATTTTGGTTAAGTCTTCTAATGCCGCATGTGATATTATTGAGAATAAATCTAGAGTGCAAACTAAGAGTGTTCGGACTAATGTGGCTAGTGCTAGTACTAGTGACGCCGACAAGAGAATTGATAAGCTTACTTCGATTGTTGAATCACTTGCTCTACAAACTGCTAACAATACCAAAAGCATCAATGCGCAAGTTAATGATTTGAGTCAGTCATGTGAAATATGCGGGGGTTCTCATTCATACACCGGTTGTCCTTCGACTCATGACAATCCGGAAAATGTGTATGCCGCTAACGGTAACTTTTCTACGGGAGGCTATCAAGCACGTCCTCAAGGTAACCGTAATTTGCTCAGTTATCGTTCAAACAACTTTCTTTCACCACCCAGTTTTCCTCCTCAAAACCAAAACAACCTCAATCACAACAATCAAAACCAACCTCGAGCTCCAAATCAATATCAAACCCAAAGAAACCCATATCCACCTCAAGGAAACAACCAAGTTTACCAACAACCTGCTTATCAACCACCTGCCTACCATGCTCTTCCTCCCACCCAACCCACCGCATTTAATCACGAGGTTGAAACTTACACGAGGACTAATAATGCGATAGTTCAGAATCTTCAGCGACAAACCATCAACTTGACAGGAGATATGGCGAAACAAGGGAATGATCTTCGAGCCGATATGCGAAACTCTTTGAGCAGTCAAACGAGTGACTTACGGGATATGATGGCTAGTTCGTTCCAAAGTAATCAAGCCTCTGGTTCGGGTTCTCTTCCGAGTAACACCGTTTCTAATCCAAGAGGGGAGATGAAAGCAATCACCACTCGAAGTGGAAAAGGTTTAAAGGAACCCGAGCTTCCTACACCTACACCGGTGATTGTGACAAAGGAAAACGAGTCCCCTTCTCCAATTTCTCCACCTTCTATTTCACCAATTCCTCCACCTTCTACTTCCACCCCTCCACCACCCAAGGATGTGAGGGAGACTTCCATTCCAAAGCCTTCATCTCAACCCGATATACCTTATCCCTCAAGGTTGAGGAAAGAGAAGTTGAAGAACAAGGATGATATTTAGGTTTCTATCTTTCTCAAAATATTTAAACAACTGAATTTCAACATCTCATTTGCTGAGGCTCTCGCTCACATGCCAAAATATGCTAAAATATTTAAAGATCTTCTCAGTGACAAAGAAAAACTCCTTGATATCGCTCAGACCCAACTTAATGAGAATTGCTCCGTAGTGCTCTTAAGGAAATTACCCACCAAACTTGGTGATCCGAGTAGTTTTCTCATTCCTTGCAACTTCCCCGGGGTAGAGAATTGTATGGCCCTAGCCGATCTAGGTGCTAGTATAAACTTAATGCCTTTAAGTGTTTGGAAACAATTATCTCTACCTGAGCTAGTCCCCACATGAATGACTTTGGAATTAGCTAACCGTATGGTTGCTTATCCAGTGGGGATAGCCGAAGATGTCTTCGCCGGTGTCGACAAATTCACCTTTCCAGCGGATTTTGTTGTCGTTGACTACGAGATGGATCCCCGTGTTCCATTAATCATTGGACGTCCATTCTTGAGGACCGGTCGCACTCTCATTGATGTAGCCGCGGGCGAATTAATCATGAGAGTTGGTGACGATAAAATCGTCTTCAACATGGGTAAACTTTCTAAGCAGACTTCTGAAAACGAGAGTGTTAATTTCATTGAGTTCTTGATGAGGCTTGTGAAGAACATTTCAAAGATGCTTGTAAAAGTGGTTCTTCTTCTATACCCATTGTTGAGACCGTTGCCTCTATTGCTCCATCATTAACTCCATTTGGAGAAAGTGATTTCCTTTTGAAAGAATTTGAAGCAACTTTGGGAGATGTGGACTTACAATATGACGATTCTCCCTCCAATTGGGATGAAGATATTCGTACCATTGAGAAACTTCTCAATGAGGACCATATTCCTCCATCATCTCCTAAGGAAATCTCTATCGATGATCCGAATTTGACTACGCCTTCCATCGCAAAACCTCCAGATTTAGAGCTTAAGGACCTACCGTCTCATCTCGAATACATGTTCCTTGAAGACAATAAGAAGTTACCCGTCATCATTGCAAAGGATTTGAAAGAAGACGAAAAATCTCGACTTATCGACGTGCTGAAGAATCATAAGAAAGCGATTGCTTGGAAAATCTCCGATATTCGTGGAATTGATCCTCACTTTTGCACACATAAAATTCTCATGGAAGACGACTTTAAACCCACTAGTCAAACCAAAGAAGGGTGAATCCCAAGATCCATGACGTTATCAAAAAAGAGGTTATCAAACTTCTTGATGCGGGAATGATCTACCCTATCTCGGATTCACCATGGGTTAGTCCAATCCATTGTGTGCCTAAGAAAGGCGGAATCATCGTTGTGCCCAATGAAAACAACGAGTTGATTCCTACTCGTCTCGTTACAGGATGGAGAGTTTGTATAGACTATCGCAAACTCAATGATGCTACGAGAAAGGATCATTTTCCCCTTCCTTTTATGGACCAAGTGCTCGAACGTCTAGCGGGTAATGACTATTATCGCTTCTTAGACGGTTTCTCCGGGTATTTTCAAATTCCCATCGATCCTAAAGACCAAGAGAAAACCACATTCACTTGTCCTTATGGAACATTTGCTTGCCTTTCGGCTTATGCAATGCTCCTGGGACTTTCCAAAGGTGTATGATGGCTATCTTCCATGACATGGTTGAAGAAACTATGGAAGTCTTCATGGATGATTTCTCGGTCTATGGTGACTCCTTCTCTTCTTTCCTTGCCAATTTGGAACGCATGCTTAAGCGGTGGGAAGACACTCGCCTTGTTCTAAATTGGGAAAAATGCCATTTCATGGTAAAAGAAGGCATTGTGCTTGGACATAAAATCTCAAAAGCCGGTCTTGAAGTGGACCGTGCTAAAGTTGATGTCATAGCCAAATTACCTCCACCTTCTACTGTGAAGGGTTTGAGAAGTTTCCTTTGTCATGCGGGCTTCTATCGTCGATTCATTCAAGATTTTTCAAAAATCGCTCGCCCGATGACCCACCTCTTGGAAAAAGATACTCCCTTTATCTTTTCTAAAGAGTGTATTGAATCCTTCAATATTCTTAAGGACAAGCTAACTAAGGCACCGATCTTGGTTACCCCTAATTGGGAGCTACCTTTTAAATTGATGTGCGATGCTAGTGACTTTGCTATTGAAGCGGTTTTGGGCCAAAGAGTGAACAAACACTTCCAACCAATCCATTATGCTAGCAAGACAATGCCGGGGGCTCAATTGCATTATACCACTACTAAAAAAGAGCTTTTAGCTGTAGTGTATGCTTTTGAGAAATTCCACCCCTATCTTGTTCTTTCCACCACCATTGTCTATACCGACCATTCCGTGTTGAAGTACTTGTTAACTAAACAAGATTCCAAGCCAAGACTTCTTTGTTGGGTTTTGCTCTTTCAAGAATTTAAAATCGAAATTCGTGACAAGAAGGGAGCCGAAAACCTAGCCGCGGATCATCTAAGTAGACTTGAGGATCCTTATCAAGGGGATCATCCGAATCAAGAGATCAACGACTCTTTTCCCTTTGAGGCCTTAATGTCTATCAATTCCAATCTTGATGACGCCCCGTGGTTTGCGAACATTGCAAACTACTTAGCGGGTGGTATTCTCATCGAAGGGTTAACATCCCAACAAAAGAAAAAGTTCTTTAAAGATGTTAAGACTTACTTTTGGGATGACCCTTATCTCTTCAAACAATGTGCTGATCTGATTATTCGTCGGTGTGTTGATGGAACCGCAGCTTTAGACATTCTCGAAGCTTGCCATAAAGGACCCGCCGGTGGTCATTTTGGTCCCAACTACACTGCGAAGAAAGTGTTTGACTCGGAATTCTATTGGCCCACCATTTATCGTGACGCTCACGAAATGGTTAAAAATTGTGATGCTTGCCAACGCCAAGGCAAGATCACACATAAAGATGAGATACCTCAAAATGTCATCCAAGAATGTGAAATCTTTAACGTGTGGGGCATCGACTTTATGGGGCCATTTCCATCATCCAAAGGGAACAAGTACATCCTCGTAGCCGTTGACTACGTATCTAAATGGGTTGAAGCAAAGGCTCTCCCTACGAACGATGCGAGGGTGGTTGTGAACTTTCTGAAGTAGCTTTTTGCTCGATTCGGTGTTCCTCGTGCCATCATCAGTGACCGCGGGACTCATTTTTGCAATGATCAATTTGCTCGAGTCATGGCTAAGTACGGTGTCAATCACCATCTTTCCACCTCTTATCATCCTCAAACAAATGGTCAAGCCGAGATATCTAACCATGGATTGAAGCGAATTCTTGAGCGTACTGTGGGAGAGCATCGTGCCTCGTGGGTCGATAAGTTAGACGATGCTTTGTGGGCTTTCCGTACCGCATATAAGACACCTATTGGTTGCACTCCATATCGTCTTGTGTACGGGAAGGCATGCCACCTCCCTATTGAGCTGGAACATAAGGCATATTGGGCCATAAAGTGGGCCAATTTTGACATAAACAAAGCCGGTGATCTTCGAAAGATTCAACTCAACGAGCTAAATGAACTAAGGAATGAAGCTTATGAGAATTCATTGATCTACAAGGAGAAGACAAAGATCATCCATGATGCAAGGATTAAGAACCGAGAGTTCCACATTGGTGATCAAGTCTTACTTTTTAACTCTCGATTGAAGATCTTCTCGGGCAAGCTGAAGAGCCGTTGGTCTGGTCCATTTACCATTGCCAAAGTCTTCCCTTATGGCACCATTGAGCTTTCTCAACCAAATGGGCCAAATTTTAAAGTGAATGGCCAGCGTGTGAAGCTGTATTTTGGTGAAGACATCTCTCTTAAGATGATTCCATCCCTCACCACGTTTCCCTTGAATTAGTTCTGGGTCGAGTTAGGCTCGTGACTCGGTTAACAATAACAAGCGTTTCTCAGGAGGCAACCCGTTGATCTATCCTTTACCGTTTTCATAATAAGTGTAGGGGGAGCCCCATATGTGATTGTTGTCTTGTTTCTTATTATGTGCAGGGATTAAAGCTTCAAAGATCCATTCTCGATGACTTTTGACGAACCGTGATCCCGTGTACCCGTCTTCCTGGTTCTATCCTAAACTGTCGTGATTCAATATTTCATATCTTATATGTTCAAATTGCAATCACTATAGTTGTCCTTTCCTTAGCTAGATTTAAACAAAGTGCACAATGTCATAAGTGTAGGGGAGTTTACTCCCACATGCTTAAACATTGAGGACAATGTTTATATTAAGTGTAGGGGGACTTCTATCGAAGTAAGTGGTCTTTTCCATTAATTTGTCCTCATTTTAACCGGAAAATTAGATTTTTTGACATTTTTCAAAAAATTTAATCTATTTTGGCCTAGTTGTATTTACCTTTGTTATCGTTATTTACTTTCTTTGCTCGAATAAATTTTGAATAAAGTGGTTTTAAATTTTTCAAAGTTGTGAATCTTTTGACTCAACCCGAGTTTACTTATCTAAGTTTACTCTAGCTAGTATCCTTAACGTGTTTAAGTCAAGTTTTGCTAGGCTTTTATATAGGGAACTTTAAAACGTGAAAGTCTTAACTCTCACGGGTAAAGAACAGTAACTTTTTGCAAGTTCCTATAATTGATCCTAGAAAGTTGTTTATCAAGGGAACTTTAAAACGCGAATTCTAAACTTGAAAGAGTCTAAGAAGTTGCAAGATCCTATAGATGACTTGAAAACCCAAAACTTTGATTTAATTGGCTAAGCATCCACGAGTCTCATTTGTTGAGATTTTAAATTGTGGAGAACGAGATATGATAGAGTCAGTTATAAGTTTGGTATTCTTTCATGAATTTTTGTGAGTTGATTATAAGCTTTTTCTCCCATCGCTTTCTAATAAATTTAACTGCAATAAATAAGGTTGTACGATTTGAAAAGTTACTTAGCTTCTAGCACAAGATCGTTTAAAATTTGCTCGGTATTAATTAGAGTTCATAGCCAAGGCATAACTTATTGAAGCGGGATGCAAAGATTGGCGAGTCCGAAAAGGCCCTAACAAGGCATGAGGGCTACATTTTGTTGCTAAAGATCCCAAGTAATGTGAAGAATCATTTATCAAAAATCAGTATGAAGGATCGAGACACACGACGAAAAGCAAATACTCCCCTAAAGATCATGAAGAAGTCTATCCAAAAAGGCCCTAACAAGGTATGCGGATAAATAGATCCAAGTCCTAAAAGGAGGCGGATCGTTGTATATCAAAGTCCAAAATAAAGATTGGAGAAAAATGAAGAAGTCGTGGTCCAAATATGAAGAATCTCTCAAAAACTTCAAGTGAAGAAATTCCTATTATGAAGAGAAGACCATAATTTCAAGAACGTCTCTCAAGATTTGAAGTATGAAGTCGCTGCCAAATATCGGTCCGAGAAAGGTCTCAAATCGTGAAGCGGGTTATGCCAAGATATGAACTTTTAGAGGTCCCGAGAAGTAGTTTTAAAAGATTTTGTCCTTTAGCTAACTATTGATTAAATCGTCCCACTTTATTTTCGTCCTAAATAAACTATCAAAATAAGTCAAACAATGTATCCTCGTGATCATTCAAGACAAAATTAAAATATAAGAGATACACCTAGGAATAAGGGAGTCTAAGTAAATAATTGGGCCACATGAGTTCATGTTAGTTTGCTAACTTATAATAACAATGATCTCGTTTTTAAGCTTGGTATGGGGAACGTGAAACTTGAGGACAATAAACATTCATGACAACCAAAACCCTAATGTAAGTCTTTGATTTCTTTACTTATTTTGTACATATTTCTATCTTTTTATTTTCCTTAAAGTTTAGTATTTAATAAAGGCCAAGGTGGGTTATTTATGATGAGAAATATAAACCGTGCTTTGAAATTAATGCATTGCATGAGGGCATTGCAATGGTCAAGTGTAGAGGATTTAATAAGTGTGAAAACACTTATCCTTTTACCACTTATTTCCAATAATAACAAGACCAAAACGTTTATTTTATGTCGTGAAAGTCGGAATTATGCGTGGTTTGTGTTTTTATTGTGTTTCAAAGTAAAAATATGCAAAAGGAAGAAAACACGGGCTATCACCGGCTTTTTCGAAGAAAACGGGAAAAGACGAAGTCAAAAGATCAAGAGTGTGAAAAGAACGGAAGTCTAAGGCCTATTCTGAAGATTTATCGTAGAAAAAGTCTAAAGACGGAAGTTTAATGAAGTCGAAGAACTCAAGACTAATGGAAGAAGAAAATTATAAGACAAGTTCAATTTATATCAACAAATCTCGAGACGACGTCGAGAAAGACAAAGAATTTAAATCGAGTCGAGACGAAAAGAAAGAAGGAAGCAACACATGCACTCCCCACCTCCTATAAATACCCTCCTAATGACACATTAGGAGGGAGTTAGCTAGTTTATTTTCTTTTTTTGTAGTTTTTCATTTTAGAGAGAGAAAGTGTTTAACTTTCTCTTACTAAAACTTCATCTTTTCTTTCTTTCATGTTTAAATTTTAATTCAATCTTGTATTTTAAAATCATTTATCTACAAGTTCAAGTTAAGTTTTTCATATTCAATCTCTTTTTACCTTTCTTGATTTTTACTTATTTGATCCGAAAATTATCTTTGATTTTGTTTAATCTTGATGTTTGATTTATTAAAAAGTTTATCTTTTGGTTTCTATCTAAGTTTTATACGGATTAAGCTTTGAGCTTTTACACGGAGATGTCACTAGGGTGGATCGATAGCATATAGTCCATAGAGCATAAGATAAAGATTTATTAAAATCAGATTACATGTTTGATAACGAATAAAGTAAAATTGTCTTAAACATGACAGATGTTGATTGTTTATGTTTCCCAAATAGAACCCCTGACGAGTCCTATGATGCAGATTTCTAAGATGCTGTAGACCATGCACACACCACATACTAACTTCATATTCTTGTGCAAAACATACTAATGGGGGTCAACATAAAGTTGGTGAATTTATAGATTATAACAATTAATTAGTTTGGACATACATTAAAGCATAGAAGTGACAATGCACAAAGCATTCTCACTAAAATGTAAATAACATTTGTTTATTATTAGAAACTGAAGCTTAACCTCCGTAGTCCTCAACAGATGAGGACGTAGTGTCTTACAAAAAGACACCCATTCCAGTTCCAACATGGTATACGTCTGTTGCCCGGCCAAGGCACAGTGAGCATGACTCACCCAGACGGGGATGGTCAATCCCTAATAGATCTATTTATAACATTCGGGTGATTTACAACAATTTAACAGTTCAGTAATAAACAATCATAGTCAAGTATATACAATCCAGTTGTGTCCATTATGTTTTTGCATAATTTCTTTCCTAATAGGGAAAGTTTTATCAAAAGTTTATATGGGGTTGTAAACTCTCCTGGGAGTAGGCAATTGCTGTTTTAATACGAATATCCAATTAAAGTTCACGCCAAAGTTATGCCTAATCAGATAGTACAGTCTTAATAGATAGTACAAAAAACATATATGTATGCTTATAGAGGTTTTAGTCAGTTTATTTATGCTACGGTATTTGTCTAAATAACCGTAGTTCAAGTATCATCACTATTCATTTAACTTATCTATATAAGTTTCATTTCTAAGTAAACATAAAATGTTTAACTATTAATATCAGTTAGCATACATGTATTTATAATAATCATTCAACTTACAATTAAGTTTCTTATTTAAGTGGACATATAATGTCTTACTTAAAATATTAATTTAAGTTCTCTGTTCAAGTATTATAATCACTCATTTACTATTAAGTTTCATTATTAAGTAAACATAAAAATTCTACTTAATAATTGTTCACGTTTGAAATCATGTATTATAATCATTCATTTAAACTTTAATATTAAGTTTCATATTTTAAGTAGATGTAAGATGTTCTACTTAAATATTAACATTCAATTTATCCGACGTTCATATAAATTTTATTTTCTAAAAGTATATGAGTTTATGTATGAGTAATACATATTCATAATTGTTTATACAATTATTTCCTAAAGTAAATATAAATATTTTATTTTGAAAAATAAATATAATATTTTATTTAGCTTTAAAGTTTCCATAAATTATTTAATATATATAAAATAATTTAAACATAAGAATTTATACCTTAATTCTTATGGTCTAAGTATTTTAATTATGTTTTATCATAATTAAAATAGATTTTAGGGTTAGGGCTTGTTAATGTTTCAGAATATGGCAAAACTATTCCCTCTATATTTTTAAACAAGTATAACTTTCGGATTTTACATATTTAGTACCTAGGGCTTGTTGTAGTTTCGGATTATGGCAGGTTTAGTCCCCTAGTTATATCTAGGTTTTGTAACTTTACTTAAATTACAAAACAGCCCCTAGGGCTTCTTTAATTTTCGGATAATTACAAGAATTGTCCCTAGGGTTATAAAATGACAAAATAACTTTTAGAAACTTCCCAAAATGGTCCCTAGGGTTTAATTTGCCACGGATAGTATTTATTAAACCCTAGAATTTTGGATAATTACATTTTCAGTCCTTGTGTTTACTAGTTTATCAAAACAAGTTTCATAAGTTACGGTTTTAGCCCTTAAGTTTCATAAATTGTCATTTTAATCCAAAACGTTTTTATAAGTTATATTTTATTAACATTAAAAATAGTATATGGGCTCATCAAATGGGCTAAAAATCTAATGGGCTATTTTAGTGGGCTTAAATATATCTCAAGTCCACTAATTTATTTAAATGGGCCTTTAAATCATTTATTGGGCTTAACTACATTTTTAAGTCCTTTAATTAGTTAAATGGGCCTAAGTGTAATCTTAAGTCCATTAAGTTACTAGGATTTATTAAATGGGCTTATTGGGTCCATTAAGTTTTAAATTAACATTTCATGGGCTTAAATAGTCCATTAACACTACTTTACATTTTATGTTAGTTTTAACTTAGGATATTCTTATACGCTTATTATGAGCTTATTTATATTTAGTTTTAAATCTACATAGATTAATAAAACTTAAAAAAAAATTTATGTGTTATACCAAATTAGATCTAGGTGTGTTATAAGGTAACAAGTAGGTCATAAGCCGTAGTAAGAGCTTATGTCCCACGACTAATACTAGTCATAGCTTATTAAGATAAGTCAAGCCTCATTTTAAGGTTGCATGTAGTTTATAAGTGTTACAAAAATAGATCTAACTATGTACACATCAAGAAATCAAGTTACAAGTCCAAAATGAGATCTAAACTATGTCTAGAACTAAAAATCAAACATAGATCTATGTACACACATATATAGCCCACATCTATATTTTTAAATCTTGGTATTTCCAAGATGAACACTTTAGCTAATCTTTAAGTCTTGTAAATATTTACAAAAACACATCATCATTATCTAGGTTACATGCATGTTCCCAAGGTTATTATTATTCCAAGAAAACAAGGTATAGCCCACGGCTATATTGTTTTCTCCCAATATTCCCTTAAGATCTACTAGCTTATTTCATGTTTTAACACCCCCAAATTTCCACGCAGCGGAATACATCTTTGGGTGCTAAACAATGATACAACAACACATAATTTATAAAGAACGACTCGAAAAGAGACGTTTTAGATTTATCGTTCCTAAAACATTTGTCAGAGTAGCGTAGTCCCAAGTAATCGTTACCAAAAGATAAGTTAAAACAACATATTGGTTTGTTTTAAAAAATGGAACGATAAATAAATCAAAGAGTTTGAACAACAAAAGCAGTGCATAACTTCATTCCCCGTGACCTCCAAGCTTCCACTTCTTGATTACCTGAAATACATGTGAGTAAAACGATCAGCAAAAATGCCGAGTGAATCTATAGGTTTATGTAATCATTTTGAACACAAGCAAAGATTATAAGTTTGTGGCATGCTTATAAGCATCAAATAATAATTTTCATCAACAATGATAATTGTATATAGCATAAATTGCAATAAGCTCATGGAACCGAGCCCTTAGACACTCCCATATCAGTCTAATAAGACGAGAGATTTATTAATTGTCGGTTACCTCTAGATTTTTTGTACATTGCCGTATACCTGACTTCTCAATACAATATGTCCAAACAGTGTAGAGGTCAGGCCTAAGCTTCTATGACAAGTCCACAAAAACTGAACCGGGGCGGCTTCCCCCATAGATCTATTAATTGTACTTGCGGTTAACCCATCATAGGTTAATTAACGGTCCATAATTGAGGCTTTAACTAAGGCAATCACTTAATGCAATTTATAGGAAACCACGGGTCCATTCATAGAGGGACAAAGCATACCATAAAAATCTTGTGTTCTAAGTTTATAAAACATGTATTCCCCCTCGCGGGTTTAAAATCATTTAATAACTAGTATAAAGTGAGGCTATAGACTCACGTTGATAATGAAAGGCGGATTATCAGCTACGGGCGTGCTTCGGTCACGGAAACCTATATAAATAATAATCGGTCTTAGACTCTTGTCCAATGACTTTTATCAAAATAAAAATATACATATGATGATTTTGTACATATGATGATGATCAAGTGGGTTTATATATCCTTGTTTACTCATTTTAGTGTTTACGTATTGGTAACTTTTTACTAGTTTACTAGTTTTACCTATTTACCTATTTTGAGTCCAATAAGCTTAGTATAAGTTCTTTAACTTGTTTTAATCCATTTTATACCTATATTATCAGTATCTATACTTTCCATGTTGGGCCCAAATGGGTTAAGCCCAATAAGTTCTTTTTATAAGTGTTTATCTTATTTAGTCCAATTATTAGTCCAATATGCTTATTTAGCTCGTTAATGTCCGTATGTCCTATAGTTCGAGTTTTATCGGTTTTTACTTGTATTAGTTACTTATATATCAGTATATGACTTTTATAAACTTTACATTAGACGGGTTTGATCGTCTAAGTTTTATTTGGCGAAAAACGTTAATTTTACGGTAATAGCCGAAAAAGTCGTAAAAATCAAGTTTATAGTTGTTATTACTTATAAGTATTATTCCACTACCATTTATATAATTTATCCATTTAATTAACCTTTTACATATTTATATAAATAAGTTTCATAAGTTAGTGGGTTTTTATTTTACATTTTATACAATAAAATGTGAGTGCTTATATAATAATAATAAACATTAATTCTTAAAATCTAACTTTTATCTTCATGTTCACCATTTTTATCATATCTAGAGTTCTATAATGAATTAGAAGCTCATTTTTGGATGAAATGTTCTTCATATTATGTGCTACATTTAACTTAGTTATAGCTACTGCTCATTTTAAGTTCATCTTGTCTTAACAGTCCCTACAAAACTGCTTATTCAGATTAGAACACCTAACTTGTTTTGATCATATCTCACTCATTATATTGATTCCATTGCCTGGCCAACTCTCACATGTGTATAACATCTTGTACTTACTATAAATGGATCATACCATGCAAGTTTATCAGTTCAAGTTTTAGTTATATACTGTTTTTATACAGCCAACTAAATAATCATGATTTTAGCCTTATTTCTCATGGTTATTAACATTTTTAAGCATATTTATCAACACTTGATCCCCACACAACATTTTTATCATAATATATATACATCATATACATATACAAAATAAAGAAAATACATTTGTTCTTTCCAAAAATAACAAGAGAAAATGGAGAGGATGATCTTCTTTACCAACCAAGTGTATTTCTTGTTTTTGGAAGACAAGAACTTGATGAACACCACAAGTAACTCCAAGATCATCAAACACCAAGAACATAAGTTGGGAAATCAGCCCTAGGACACAAGCAAATCACCTCCAATGTTGTTAATATGGCCACCAAATGATCAAGGCTTCAAGATAACTCCATGATAGAGCTAGTAAACATGTATTTCATGGCTAGAAAAGATCAAAAGGGGTGTTTGTAGCTTGAAAGTGGATGGCAAGGGTGGAGTATTTGAGAGGATTTGTGTTGGTTTGCATGTAAGTAAAATGGTGTGTGTGAAAGTTGCTAGTGGTTTTGACTAGGTAGTGGAAAGTGTAAGCTTAAGGTGTAAGCTAATGCTTACACTTGTAGCTAGTTAGTTAACATGATGCCACATCCTTAGATGTGGTGTCATGTGTGCCATCCCATGTTAGCTACTGGGGTGGGATAATGTATTTTGTCCCACCTCACTAATTTACGGGTTTTACATCCTCACCACCTTAAGGGAGCGACGTCTCGGCGCTCAACTCACCTCACTTTCGCCAATGCGCATTAAAGTCTCAATAAACATCGTCGTTGAAAGTCAAAAAGATATTACATAATATGTGTTCTACATGATTGGACATCATTGGATGATGCCGTCTCAAGTTCTCACAACTTACGATCATTTGACTAGATCACATACCACATAAGTACATAAAAATAAAAGGTCGAACAATAACATCAAGTATAGATTTCCATCGTTAATCATCGAGAAAACCTTGAACGAACCCTTGATAATAACCACTTGATTTCCAGAGTCTTTCCACTTGCGGTGTCGGCTTCAACATACTCCTCAAGGTTGTAACGAATTTATTAACTCCATTCATTAAGAGATTCGGTCCTCCATCATTCCACAAGTACACGCATAAATCCTGGTGACACTTATCGTTTCTTCTTATACACTGCTTCCCGAGATTCATTTTAAACTCAGAATAAAATAGTGATCTTCAATACGAGGAACAGAACGAGATAAAAATGACTTCAATAAACGCATAAACGAACAAGATGTGGTAAAATGATTTAAGATTAACGATCGACGAGGGATCTCGACTCACGTAACCGTAAAACATAATTATTCACAATACTAGAAAAATGAGAGCGAAGAATGAATTAAATATTAACATTAAAATAACGTTTGTCACAATTATCCGTCCCGGATTTGGTATTACCTTAAGACTCAATTGAGGTACTTTCTTGATAAAGATGATATATTAAAAATAGAAGTTAAATAGCTTCATAATTTATTTTGGTTGTCTTAAGAAACTTTGAAAGAATGCCATGAATTTTATAAATTAAACTCATATTGTTGGTTACAATTAGAAGATATAATTTCCAAATCAAATCACTATTAGGAATATAAGTTAAACCGATAATTTCATTACATTTAAAGTAAAGTATGATATGTCAATTAGTTCAAAAGGTAGAACATAATTTTATTTTAAACATTAGTTTTAGTTATACAAAATATGATGTATAAATTTGACCTTTTACTTGTGATGGTTATTTCGATAATTGAAAATCATTGGAAAATATATAAAAGTTCCATAAAAATTTTATAATACGTTGTAGAAATACAGAAAGGTGTTTATTATTTCAAAATAAATATGGGATATATTCGGGTTTCAAAATGTGACAAGATAACAAACGAATACGAATGGAAATAATGGTCAACAATTAGTACGAAATCAGCGGTACAAAAGAAAATGAAGCAAATGTCGTATGAATTCTTGAAGAGAATAACAAAATAAAGGCGTTGATGGTAAGACGATAAGAAATAATAGATTAAACAAGTTGTCAATTCTGTTAGTGCGGTCGGTGGTTCATCAACATCGGCTCATTAACTTAGCGTTGGTCGATACATGATCGGAAAGAAGATCCATACAAAAATTTTAATAAATAAAATTCCTAATAATCACTTGTAATTAAAACAAATCAAATGAACGATGTTAGTGTTTAAAGAGAGAAGTCAAAGCACGGTTCACAGGAGTGGATTTCGAGACAAACGAGAGTGACGGATGTCATCCCGGATATACGGAAATCACTCTAGTGATAATTCATTATTCACGTGCGGAGACATTCCAAAGATCTACCCAGTCGCATAAAGAAGATTGGACGAGAAGGAAGGATAAAACATCGAGACTTTCAAGTCTTTTATCAACAGTCAGTAATTGGATGAACTGTCAAAAGAAATCAGTTATAAGACAAAATGAAGTAACAAGTGGAAAAAACAATCATCGAGTAAAAACGTATTCGTAAGCGCGTAATTCGTTCAAGAAAAGGTAAGAAAACGTATGCGGATGCATAGAAATTGCGCTACTTGCATAAAATATGAAGGTTTTCAAAACTTCCTTTCACTTTATTTCATTTTATTTATCTTTATAATAATTACAAGTAAAAAGTTGATTATTATCAAGATTTTTAAGTTGACTACTATTCAGCCTAGCATGGCTCCTTCTAAATTAGACATAGGTGATTAGGCCATGTATAATTTAGGAATAGCAATGCAGTGCTCAGTTTTGTCGAAAAGTATTACGTTTCTTATGTTTATATAAACCATGCCATTTGTAAAATGGAATTAAAAATACTTTATAAATTTATAGGATACAAGTAATTTGTGAGATACTTAATAAGCAACTTTTAATCTTACGAAAAGTATTAAGACCAAAGTAAAAACAATTGGTGAAAATAATCATAAAACAATATCATATTTATTTATAATATGACATTATGACAACGTATAAAGTAGTCAAAGTTTTGCAAAAAGTGGCGAATAGTAGCTCATAAAACAATCAATGAAATGGTTACAAGTCGTTAAGGTTTCAAAAGGTTATAAGGTTTAGACGAAAACGCCATGAGACATGCGATAAAATATCGACGAAGAATGTGAAGACAAAACTTCAAAACTCAACCCAAGTCAGTGGAAGGTTAAAAGAAAAATAAAAATAATATCGAATGACAAAAGAGTCATATATATAAAAAGAATAAAACAATCCAAATGTTTACTCATCGTAAGCTACACGATACATACATGCTTTTAAGAAAATATATTATTCGTTTTCAAATTACACCATTAATCTGGTAATTGCTAATCCTGTAATGTTTCTATTTTTAATCATTTTCACATGCAACTAGTATTAGTTAGTTGTAAAATAATATTCGTTAAAATTTTACGATCTCAAATGAACTCAAAACTTCTTAGAAACGTTTAAAACACATGTTCTGAATTTTTCTATCAGATTTAACTTTTAATATAAGCCGATTAATTGACCCGATAAACGACATCTCCAAGACTCGGAGTCTAAAGCATTTTGATACAAAACGACGTTTCAGACAACTTTCTAATTTTGCCCGAGACCTGAAACCAATGTAAAATGACTAAAATACCCCTGCAAGTTCTGTGCCGGTTTGACTATTTTATTTTAAAAACACAGGTTTTACTTTTAAGTTTTGACCTGTTTATACTGTCCCTACAATTTCTCCATTAAATATATTTTTCGACACTTTCTAACGGCTCAAAATATATATATACACATGTCTTGTGGATTTTACAATAATGAAAAGTAAATCTCATAATGAGCATCAAATAAAATATAGCATAATTAATGACACAATATGCTTCAAGGTATTCAACACGAAATTTAGGAAGCAAAACGGTGAAAGACGTTCGTAATTTAGATTTAAAAGTGCAAAGTAGGCAAATCTCCTTGGTGCCACGATTGTCAAAAACACAAAACATAACAAGAAAAGAATGGAACATTCATAGGTTACGTTTCGAGAGCAAGAATGTTAATGAAAGAGGATAATACAAGTTTATAGATGTAAAATCGTATTCCAATACAGCGCCATAATCTAGACGATGATTTATAAAATAACGATGACGTTACCGAAATATAAGCGAACAATACACTTCGGAGTCGATACATTTAAATGTCAACGAATTAAATCTTCGCATGTCGTGTAAACGATAATAAAATCAACAAAATATTATGAAAACCATGATAGTATTCAACACGATTATAGGAGAGTTTCAAAATGTGTGACTCACACGATAGCGGTTAGTCTTTTCCAAGGACACATTGAACTACACAATGGTCTAGAGACTACGTTTCAAGACGTCCAAGCACAAATAGCTGGAAGACGATTTGGATATCTACGTAGATATCTCAAAGGGTTAAATAATGAAAGTAACGCGCGCAGATGAAGGTATGTAAGGTCATAATATAAAATTTTTGCAATAAAAGCAATTTAAATACTTCAAAAATATATACAGAAAGATCTTGAAAATTCATTGTATTTATTTAAGTTAATCATTAATAAATGATAAACTTTTATCGAAAAGTTTAACGACATAAATATATATCGATAAAGGATTATAGTATTTATTTAGAAATACTTAGCAATAAGGCATACATAATAATGTATACTAAAGTTGTAATCCCAGAAGTAGCTTGAACCTGAAGTCACGCGAAATCATGTGCACCGACTCTTTGAAAAAAATAAAACCGACAGTTATAGTTTAGGTTTTTAGAAAAAGACCTAGTTCTCTATAACTCATGGCTCTGGTACCAATCTTTAACACCCCCAAATTTCCACGCAGCGGAATACATCTTTGGGTGCTAAACAATGATACAACAACACATAATTTATAAAGAACGACTCGAAAAGAGACGTTTTAGATTTATCGTTCCTAAAACATTTGTCAGAGTAGCGTAGTCCCAAGTAATCGTTACCAAAAGATAAGTTAAAACAACATATTGGTTTGTTTTAAAAAATGGAACGATAAATAAATCAAAGAGTTTGAACAACAAAAGCAGTGCACAACTTCATTCCCCGTGACCTCCAAGCTTCCACTTCTTCATTACCTGAAATACATGTGAGTAAAACGATCAGCAAAAATGCCGAGTGAATCTATAGGTTTATGTAATCATTTTGAACACAAGCAAAGATAATAAGTTTGTGGCATGCTTATAAGCATCAAATAATAATTTGCATCAACAATGATAATTGTATATAGCATAAATTGCAATAAGCTCATGGAACCGAGCCCTTAGACACTCCCATATCAGTCTAATAAGACGAGAGATTTACTAATTGTCGGTTACCTCTAGATTTTTGGTACATTGCCGTATACCTGACTTCTCAATACAATATGTCCAAATAGTATGGAGGTCGGGCCTAAGCTTCTATGACAAGTCCACAAAAACTGAACCGGGGCGGCTTCCCCCATAGATCTATTAATTGTACTAGCGGTTAACCCATCATAGGTTAATTACGGTCCATAATTGAGGCTTTAACTAAGGCAATCACTTAATGCAATTTAAAGGCAACCACGGGTCCATTCATAGAGGGACAAAGCATACCATAAAAATCTTGTGTTCTAAGTTTATAAAACATGTATTCCCCCTCGCGGGTTTAAAATCATTTAATAACTAGTATAAAGCGAGGCTATAGACTCACGTTGATAATGAAAGGCGGATTATCGGCTACGGGCGTGCTTCGGCCACGGAAACCTATATAAATAATAATCGGTCTTAGACTCTTGTCCAATGACTTTTATCAAAATAACAATATACATATGATGATTTTGTACATATGATGATGATCAAGTGGGTTTATATATCCTTGTTTACTCATTTTAGTGTTTACGTATTGGTAACTTTTTACTAGTTTACTAGTTTTACCTATTTACCTATTTTGAGTCCAATAAGCTTAGTATAAGTTCTTTAACTTGTTTTAATCCATTTTATACCTATATTATCAGTATCTATACTTTCCATGTTGGGCCCAAATGGGTTAAGCCCAATAAGTTCTTTTTATAAGTGTTTATCTTATTTAGTCCAATTATTAGTCCAATATGCTTATTTAGCTCGTTAATGTCCGTATGTCCTATAGTTCGGGTTTTATCGGTTTTTACTTGTATTAGTTACATATATATCAGTATATGACTTTTATAAACTTTACATTATACGGGTTTGATCGTCTAAGTTTTATTTGGCGAAAAACGTTAATTTTACGGTAATAGCCGAAAAAGTCGTAAAAATCAAGTTTATAGTTGTTATTACTTATAAGTATTATTCCACTACCATTTATATAATTTATCCATTTAATTAACCTTTTACATATTTATATAAATAAGTTTCATAAGTTAGTGGGTTTTTATTTTACATTTTATACAATAAAATGTGAGTGCTTATATAATAATAATAAACATTAATTTTTAAAATCTGATTTTTATCTTTATGTTCACCATTTTTACCATATCTAGAGTTCTATAATGAACTAGAAGCTCATTTTTGGGTGACATGTTCTTCATATTATGTGCTACATTTAACTTACTTATAGCTACTGCTCATTTTAAGTTCATCTTGTCTTAACAGTCCCTACAAAACTGCTTATTCAGATTAGAACACCTAACTTGTTTTGATCATATCTCACTCATTATATTGATTCCATTGCATGGCCAACTCTCACATGTGTATAACATCTTGTACTTACTATAAATGGATCATACCATGCAAGTTTATCAGTTCAAGTTTTAGTTATATACTGTTTTTATACAGCCAACTAAATAATCATGATTTTAGCCTTATTTCTCATGGTTATTAACATTTTTAAGCATATTTATCAACACTTGATCCCCACACAAAATTTTTATCATAATATATATACATCATATACATATAAAAAATAAAGAAAATACATTTGTTCTTTACAAAAATAACAAGAGAAAATGGAGAGGATGATCTTCTTTACCAACCAAGTGTATTTCTTGTTTTTGGAAGACAAGAACTTGATGAACACCACAAGTAACTCCAAGATCATCAAACACCAAGAACATAAGTTGGGAAATCAGCCCTAGGACACAAGCAAATCACCTCCAATGTTGTTAATATGGCCACCAAATGATCAAGGCTTCAAGATAACTCCATGATAGAGCTAGTAAACATGTATTTCATGGCTAGAAAAGATCAAAAGGGGTGTTTGTAGCTTGAAAGTGGATGGCAAGGGTGGAGTATTTGAGAGGATTTGTGTTGGTTTGCATGTAAGTAAAATGTGTGTGTGAAAGTTGCTAGTGGTTTTGACTAGGTAGTGGAAAGTGTAAGCTTAAGGTGTAAGCTAATGCTTACACTTGTAGCTAGTTAGTTAACATGATGCCACATCCTTAGATGTGGTGTCATGTGTGCCATGATACCAATCTTTAACACCCCCAAATTTCCACGCAGCGGAATACATCTTTGGGTACTAAACAATGATACAACAACACATAATTTATAAAGAACGACTCGAAAAGAGACGTTTTAGATTTATCGTTCCTAAAACATTTGTCAGAGTAGCGTAGTCCCAAGTAATCGTTACCAAAAGATAAGTTAAAACAACATATTGGTTTGTTTTAAAAAATGGAATGATAAATAAATCAAAGAGTTTGAACAACAAAAGCAGTGCATAACTTCATTCCCCGTGACCTCCAAGCTTCCACTTCTTGATTACCTGAAATACATGTGAGTAAAACGATCAGCAAAAATGCCGAGTGAATCTATAGGTTTATGTAATCATTTTGAACACAAGCAAAGATTATAAGTTTGTGGCATGCTTATAAGCATCAAATAATAATTTGCATCAACAATGATAATTGTATATAGCATAAATTGCAATAAGCTCATGGAACCGAGCCCTTAGACACTCCCATATCAGTCTAATAAGACGAGAGATTTATTAATTGTCGGTTACCTCTAGATTTTTGGTACATTGCCGTATACCTGACTTCTCAATACAATATGTCCAAACAGTGTGGAGGTCGGGCCTAAGCTTCTATGACAAGTCCACAAAAACTGAACCGGAGCGGCTTCCCCCATAGATCTATTAATTGTACTAGCGGTTAACCCATCATAGGTTAACTAACGGTCCATAATTGAGGCTTTAACTAAGGCAATCACTTAATGCAATTTAAAGGCAACCACGGGTCCATTCATAGAGGGACAAAGCATACCATAAAAATCTTGTGTTCTAAGTTTATAAAACATGTATTCCCCCTCGCGGGTTTAAAATCATTTAATAACTAGTATAAAGCGAGGCTATAGACTCACGTTGATAATGAAAGGCGGATTATCGGCTACGGGCGTGCTTCGGTCACGGAAACCTATATAAATAATAATCGGTCTTAGACTCTTGTCCAATGACTTTTATCAAAATAACAATATACATATGATGATTTTGTACATATGATGATGATCAAGTGGGTTTATATATCCTTGTTTACTCATTTTAGTGTTTACGTATTGGTAACTTTTTACTAGTTTACTAGTTTTACCTATTTACCTATTTTGAGTCCAATAAGCTTAGTATAAGTTCTTTAACTTGTTTTAATCCATTTTATACCTATATTATCAGTATCTATACTTTCCATGTTGGGCCCAAATGGGTTAAGCCCAATAAGTTCTTTTTATAAGTGTTTATCTTATTTAGTCCAATTATTAGTCCAATATGCTTATTTAGCTCGTTAATGTCCGTATGTCCTATAGTTCGGGTTTTATCGGTTTTTACTTGTATTAGTTACTTATATATCAGTATATGACTTTTATAAACTTTACATTAGACGGGTTTGATCGTCTAAGTTTTATTTGGCGAAAAACGTTAATTTTACGGTAATAGCCAAAAAAGTCGTAAAAATCAAGTTTATACTTTTTATTACTTATAAGTATTATTCCACTACCATTTATATAATTCATCCATTTAAATAACCTTTTATATATTTATATAAATAAGTTTCATAAGTTAGTGGGTTTTTATTTTACATTGTATACAATAAAATGTGAGTGCTTATATAATAATAATAAACATTAATTCTTAAAATCTGATTTTTATCTTCATGTTCACCATTTTTACCATATCTAGAGTTCTATAATGAATTAGAAGCTCATTTTTGGGTGACATGTTCTTCATATTATGTGCTACATTTAACTTAGTTATAGCTACTGCTCATTTTAAGTTCATCTTGTCTTAACAGTCCCTACAAAACTGCTTATTCAGATTATAACACTTAACTTGTTTTGATCATATCTCACTCATTATATTGATTCCATTGCATGGACAACTCTCACATGTGTATAACATCTTGTACTTACTGTAAATGGATCATACCATGCAAGTTTATCAGTTCAAGTTTTAGTTATATACTGTTTTTATACAGCCAACTAAATAATCATGATTTTAGCCTTACTTCTCATGGTTATTAACATTTTTAAGCATATTTATCAACACTTGATCCCCACACAACATTTTTATCATCATATATATACATCATATACATATACAAAATAAAGAAAATACATTTTTTCTTTACAAAAATAACAAGAGAAAATGGAGAGGATGATCTTCTTTACCAACCAAGTGTATTTCATGTTTTTGGAAGACAAGAAGTTGATGAACACCACAAGTAACTCCAAGATCATCAAACACCAAGAACATAAGTTGGGAAATCAGCCCTAGGACACAAGAAAATCACCTCCAATGTTGTTAATATGGCCACCAAATGATCAAGGCTTCAAGATAACTCCATGATAGAGCTAGTAAACATGTATTTCATGGCTAGAAAATATCAAAAGGGGTGTTTGTAGCTTGAAAGTGGATGGCAAGGGTGGAGTATTTGAGAGGATTTGTGTTGGTTTGCATGTAAGTAAAATGGTGTGTGTGAAAGTTGCTAGTGGTTTTGACTAGGTAGTGGAAAGTGTAAGCTTAAGGTGTAAGCTAATGCTTACACTTGTAGCTAGTTAGTTAACATGATGCCACATCCTTAGATGTGGTGTCATGTGTGCCATCCCATGTTAGCTAGTGGGGTGGGATAATGTATTTTGTCCCACCTCACTAATTTACGGGTTTTACACATGTGTATCATGTTAAGTTGACACTTATCAGTAGATCTAGGTTTAAATAAGCATGCATGTACATCTAACCCATTTTAGGTCTTGTATAACCCACGGCCATATTTATACTCATAAGTTGTTTTTGTGATTTTTAATATTCCATTTAACATGTTACATTTCATATTCCATTATTCAAAACTTAGAAAACCATTCATATAGTCACCACTTAATTTAGTCGTGACCTTTAAGGTCATGGTTTTCATGATCTTTAAGTTGCACAAGTTCATTTCATGAGATCTATGGTTATTGGTTAACCAAAGTCCCATAAACAAGTTTTGTAACTCATGAAATGTTTAGATTTATAAAACGTTTCATGTGATTTTTAAATCAAGTTTAATGCATAACACATAAGTCATAAGTTTCTTATTAAAAGATTTTAAATCATAAACATGATTTGCATAAATATGCCGTGACCTATAAGGGTCATAGCTTTATCAAATCTTGATTTTTAGCATGTTACTTGTGTTTATAGGTGTATGATGATGCATGCATGAAGAAATGAAAGATTATGATGTGTATACCTCTCTTGCCTAAAAGTACCACAAATGATCTAGATGGACAAGGAGATTTGAGATCTACTCAAGATGATGAAGAAAACCCTAAAACAAACCAACCCATGCCTTGATGACCTAGATAGGGCTTGTTTATAGTGATTCCAAGAGAATGATACTACTAATGATTTGTAGTAAAGATAAGACAAGTATCTTGGTGGAATTAATACTTGGTTTTGGATGTATATGGCTTTAAGCCGTATGATTTGAGAGAGAAGAGGGTGAGAGAACAAGATTGGATTGCATGTGTGTGAGAATTTATGTGTTTCGGTTTAAAGAGAAGAGAGGGAAGGGAATGCAAAAGGCATGATTGCCTAGGTAAGAACACTTGTTCCAAGTGTTGGCTTTTGTGTTTCCCATGCATCCCTTCTCCTTCCACATGCCTTTGGTGCCGTGTATGGCTATCCAAAAGGGAGAGTGGGCTTGTGTGGGCTTGTGTTGGGCTAGAACATAAAGAATACATAACATTGGGCTAGTCCAAGAAAGTTTAGGCATGCCTATAATATGCATACACACATATACGGCCACATACACATGGTGTAGCATATTTTTCCAAGTTTTGTTAAGTGTTGTTTAGTCAAATGTTAGTTATGCATTTTTACTACTTGTTTTATGTACATAGTTTACATAGTTAAACTTATTACAACATGCATGTATGTAAAAGTATATGTGCACATTGGACAAGTTCACACCTGACTTATAGAAATAGAATACATGAGCTTGTGTTCTAAGATTTAATGGGTGAAATTTCATTACATAAAATCATGGTAAAATCATGGATTTTACAGCACCACCCCGTTATTTTAGCTTTGTCCTCAAAGCTATTAAAAACGTAGTTATCTTTTAAGTGATAGATGTTCTAAATATATGATTCGTTTCAGGTTCTCTCTCAGACACGGATGGTGGCATGAACGCGATGTGGTCTATACCTAGGTTACTTTTATACGTCTGATTTGGCATTAATGGAAACTTATGTTACTACAAGTGAACAGAAGAGAATGCAAGGAGATTCTTATCCGGGTGGCACTGTTCATCCGATTGAGCAGTAAAAGAGATTACTGCTACGGATAGATAGGAGCAATGCAGAGAGATCTTTATCCGGATCGCATTATACATCCGATTGAGTAGTAAAGGAAACTGCTACTATGGATGGATAGGGATGGAACGTAAAGAGATCTTTATCTAGATCGCAATATACATCCGATTAAGCAGTATAGGAGACTGCTGTTGTGGATGGATAGGCAAGGAATGCAAAGAGATATTTAACTGGATCGCACTATACATCCGACTGAGCAATAAAGGAGACTGCTGCTGTGGATGGATAAGCAAGGAATGCAAAGAGATCATTATTCGGATCGCACTATACATCCGATTGAACAGTAAAGGAGACTGCTACTGTAGATGGATAGGCGCGGAATGCAAAGAGATCTTTATCTGGATCGCACTATACATCCGATTAAGCAGTAATGAAGACTGCTGTTGTGGATAGATAGGCAAGGAATGCAAAGAGATCTTTATCTGGATTGCACTATACATCCGATTGAGCAGTAAAGGAGACTGTTGTTGTAGCTGGATAGGTAAGGAATGCAAAGAGGTCTTTATCCGGATCGCACTATACATCCGATTGAGCAGTAAAGGAGACTGCTGTTGTGGATGGATAGGCACGGGCTTCCCAACAGACGTCGTAGCCATACCTTTCCAGGATCTGGGAGAAGACCGATGGTGATTGCATAAGAAGTTGCAAAGAGTCTGCTTTATTCGCCGCATGGCTGAGTTAGAGGGGCGCAGAAAAGAAGTGCCTCAAATGGTGGAAATAAAAGAAGATACCAAGAATAAAGAAGTGCACGCCTTGCAGGGTGCCGTAACAAGGGTCATGCATTCACTATTTCTGGTTCAAGAATTTGAACAAATTCTGACTTCTAAAGAGAGGAAATCACATCTCCCAGAGCCTAGTGGGTGATGGTATTGTCGAACTAATTGGACCCAAAGAGGAAAGAGGAATGTCCAAAAACATGGGACATTCGACATCTCCTTACGGGGGATGTCAGACATAGCCCTACAAAGTACACCCATTGTGAGTTGAATGTGCCTTTCAGGTTTAGCAGGGAAGAGACAGGTTAGGGAAATGGAGTATTCTCGGACCAAGTATTCTCTGGCCTGTTGGTGCTAGAGATGACACTAAATCTAGTGTTAACTATATCGGAGTTATGGCTCCCCAGTATAATCAAGGTTTCATCTCACCAAAGTACACAAACCCATTTTTGGTCATATAGGATAATTGCATGATACTTGCTAGTCAATTTGTACTAATAACGACATCAACGCTATCAAGTCTTTCTAGGATCTGATTGGTGTAAAACGGCTGATTTGGAAAGTTTTTAAGGAACGACTCTGAGTGATGGTGTTAATCTTCATAACCTTCCCGTCAACTATTCCGTAGTCTAATAGGAGTCTAGAATTAACGGAGGGATTTCTAATTTCTTACTAAGTTTAGCAATTACAATGCTTTGGTCTACTCATGTATTAAACAAGATAGAGGCATATCATTGGTTTAGTAAGAACGTACCGGGTACGATGTTGGAGCCTGTATTTGCTTGGGCATTGCCGGCCATGTACACTTGCAAAGAAGTTCCCTTGTTGTCCTTCTTCTGGTTGACCCACTTGGGACAATCAGTTCTCACATGCCCGGGGGTTCCACACTCGTAACATACCACAACTTTCTTTGGTCCGCTAATGCTCCCACCAGTAGGGTTTCGGTTTCCCTGCTGCCCACTTCCACTCCCACGTGCATTGGAATTGCCCTTGTTGCTGTTCCTGGGATCGGTATTGGGTCGACCTAGGGTAGCGACATTGGTTTGACAATTGCGAGCAAAATGGCCTTGTTGGCCACACTTGTAGCATCCTTGGCATTGTCCTCCAGCAAAATGATGATAGTTGCACTTTGAACATTTAGGCTTGGTCCCTGTATAGTTCCTGGTGCGGGTTGTGGGAGTAGTGTCATCAGCTTGCCCAACGTTTTGCTTTTTGGAAGACGGCTGGTGCTGGCTATGAGAGCTTTCATCGGATTTTCTCTTGTTGTCCGTTTGCCTATCGGATGGATTGCGGCCTTGCTTATTGATCAACTCAGTTGCAAATTCCATAGCACCTTCAACGGTAGTTGGTCGTGAAGCTAGCACACTATCATGAATGTTGTCAGGGAGTCCGCTGACATACTTCTCAATCTTGTCACTCCTTAGAGGGAACATTCTGGTGCACATCAAGCTTAACTCTTGAAATCTTTGGTTGTACCAAAGGATATCATTGTTCTTACACTTTAGATCCTACAACTCGACTTCCAACTTCTTTATTTCTCCTCTAGGGCAGTATTTCTCAGTCATTCTCTCCTTGAGGTTGGCGCAAGTGAGGGTATACGCAGTGGCATATCCAAGGGTGGCGACCACAGAGTTCCACCAAGTAAGGGCGCTCTCGAGTAAAGTGTATGTAGCATACTTAACTCTGTTCTCGTCAGCACAACCACTGATGCGGAAGACTGTCTCTAGTCTTTCAAACCACTGCATCAATTCAACAACTCCTTCTTTCCCTCGGTAGTATGAGGGTTTACATTTTAAGAAGTCAGGGTAAGAGCAACCCATGTTGGTGTTGATTCTGCGTGCATCGAAGTTTGGATCATTGTTTGCATTTGGGTCAGCTCCTCTGGCTGCCATGGCTGTTGTGATGCCTTCACTTATCATTTCCCGCAGTTGTGCGGTCGTGACATTTCGAGTAGCTTCTGGGGATTCAGCATTGTCGGCATTGGAAGTGGTTGCGTTATTGGGATTTGACCTCGTAATCACCATTTGTCTATAATCATATACAAAATGAGATTATTAGTTCAAGCGTTAGTATAGTTTTTATATTATTTGCACGAGGAAACTTATGCACTGATTTCATAACAAATTTGGATAACCTGTCAAGATCTCATAATATAATACATTGCACAACAGACATAATAACAAAAGTGATTACTTGTTATTTCCATGGGAAATTTAACAGTCATCTAGTATAACAAAATCTAAGTCATAGGACGGTCGGGCCTAATCCAAAGTAATGATACACACAGTCTTTAAAAACATCATATCCCAAAGTTACATGTCCCAAAAGAAAGAAAAGATAAAGTACGGGATTACATCACCAAAAGCTAAACAAGAGATAAAAGTACAAAGGCCTTATGTCATGATAGCCGGGATGCAACCCGTGAGCTTATCATGACGTACAAGAAGTCTAGTACGTCTATACTAATCCTGCCTGGATGGTCCACTAGATGATGCCGGGGCTGACAGTGCGGATGGAGCTGATGGGGCTGCAGAATTCCTCCTGGTGTTCCACAAAGTCCAAACTGTCGTTCGGGTTTCCTTGAGCGTACGAAGTGCAGACAGTAGCTGGTTCCGGAGTCTATCGACGACCCCTCGGAGATAAGCCATCTTCCCAGTAACCACATCATGCCGGACAGTGGCGAGATCAAAGAAGATGGATAATGATTGCTCCAGAGCAGCATGGGTCTGATGCTGCAGACCCTCCATGACCTGAATGCGCTAGTGGAGGAGGTAGTTTCCTCCAATAACCACTTCAGTGCCTCGTCCGTCCTTGCCTGGATGCCCTTAGCGGTCTAGGAGTCTCCCCTCATGGTGCGAAAAAAAGTTTCGATACGATCATAGATGACAGTGGCTTTATTGACTGACTGCCAACTGACTGCGCAGGTCGGATTTCTCTCGCTCATGGCGTGCAGCCAATGCAAAGATTTGAGCCTGGACGGAATCGACACGTCATGCCCCTGAGCCTTCCCCGGTCTCATAAGTGGAGACGGATGCGGGCTCGGAGAAATAGCCCGATGATAAGGATGGAGGCATGGAAGATGGTATGCTAGGAGGGACCCGGTCCTCCTCCATAGAGGTTGGGGCCGGTGTGGCTGATGCTGAGATAGAAAAAGGGTCCTCTGGGAGTACAGCCTCAATGACTGGGTCATCCTCTGAATCCGAGCCTGACAACCATCCACACTACGTCGATCATGTGGATGAACAAACAACTGGAGTAGGAGCTACTCTGGGTAGAAGAGTCGTGGATGTAGTAGGCGGAGTCATGATGCTCTGAAATAGTATTATTTTAAGTTTGAAGTGAGTATAAGCTTACAAACAAAGAACAATATTATTTAGATTACATGCTTTATGAAATATATCCCTTTTAAACAATTATTATAATGTTTTAAGGTTACAAATATCAATACTTATGTACATATATATATATATATATATATATATATATATATATATATATGTATATATATATATATATATATATATATATATATATATATATATATATATATATATATATATATATATATATATATATATATATATATATATATATATATATATATATATATATATATATATATATATATATATATATATATATATATATATATATATATATATATATATATTATCATTTAAGCAGTTTATTTATCAATTTGTAAATGCGAAGTTTGGTTTAGTATTACCCATATTCTCATTTCAGTATTTTACTATATAGTGTAAAATTTTCAAGTTTAGCACGTCTAACATTTTTCATAGCAATAACTCACTAAGCAGTATTAATAATCAAGTTTAGTAAAAATATATATATACAATTAGTTCACATAGCATAAAATGCCCTAAGATCTATATGCTTAACTAATACAGTCCCAAAATAAAATCCCAAAAAGATTTTTATAAGTTATAGTCCAGTTTTAAATAAAAGAAAAATCATTTTATTTTTATTTTATTTTAAAATTTATCTGGTTCTCTATAACTAATGCTCTAATACCATTCTCTGTGACACCCCGGGTAGGGTCAAAATATGCGGAAATATCCACGGAGATGTCACTAGGGTGGATCGATAGCATATAGTCTATAGAGCATAAGATAAAGAGTTATTTAAATCAGATTACATGTTTGATAACGAATAAAGTAAAGTTGTCTTAAACATGACAGAAGTTGATTGTTTATGTTTCCCAAATAGAACCCCTGACGAGTCCTATGATGCAGATTTCTAAGATGCTGGAGACCATGCACACACCACGTACTAACTTCATATTCCTGTGCAAAACATACTAACGGGGGTCAACATAAAGTTGGTGAATTTACAGATTTTAACAATTAATTAGTTTGGACATACATTAAGCATAGAAGTGACAATGCACAAAGCATTCTCACTAAAATGTAAATAACATTTGTTTATTATTAGAAACTGAAGCTTAACCTCCGTAGTCCTCAACAGATGAGGACGTAGCGTCTTACAAAAAGACACCCATTCCAGTTCCAGCATAACATACGTCTGTTGTCCCGGCCAAGGCACAGTGAGCATGACTCACCCAAACGGGGATGGTCAATCCCTAATAGATCTATTTATAACATTCGGGCGATTTACAACAATTTAACAGTTCAGTAAAAGACAATCATAGTCAAGTATATACAATCCAGTTGTGTCCATTGTGTTTTTGCATAATTTCTTTCCTAATAGGGAAAGTTTTATCAAAAGTTTATATGGGGCTGTAAACTCACCTGGGAGTAGGCAATTGCTATTTTAATACGAATATCCAATTAAAGCTCACGCCAAGGTTATGCCTAATCAGATAGTACAGTCTTAATAGATAGTACAAAGAACATATATGTACGCTTATACAGGTTTTAGTCAGTTTATTTATGCTACGGTATTTGTCTAAATAACCGTAGTTCAAGTATCATCACTATTCATTTAACTTATCTATATAAGTTTCATTTCTAAGTAAACATAAAATGTTTAACTATTAATATCAGTTAGCATACATGTATTTATAATAATCATTCAACTTACAATTAAGTTTCTTATTTAAGTGGACATATAATGTCTTACTTAAAATATTAATTTAAGTTCTCTGTTCCAGTATTATAATCACTCATTTACTATTAAGTTTCATTATTAAGTAAACATAAAAATTCTACTTAATAATTGTTCAAGTTTGTAATTCATGTATTATAATCATTCATTTAAACTTTAATATTAAGTTTCATCTTTTAAGTAGATGTAAGATGTTCTACTTAAATATTAACATTCAATTTATCCGACGTTCATATAAATTTTATTTTCTAAAAGTATATGAGTTTATGTATGAGTAATACATATTCATAATTGTTTATACAATTATTTTCTAAAGTAAATATAAATATTTTATTTTGAAAAATAAATATAATAGTTTATTTAGCTTTAAAGTTTCCATAAGTTATTTTAATATTTATAAAATAATTTAAACTTAAGAATTTATACCTTAATTCTTATGGTCTAAGTATTTTAATTATGTTTTATTATAATTAAAATAGATTTTAGGGTTAGGGCTTGTTAATGTTTTGGAATATGGCAAAACTAGTCCCTCTATATTTTTAAACAAGTATAACTTTCGGATTTTACATATTTAGTACCTAGGGCTTGTTATAGTTTCAGCTTATGGAAGGTTTAGTCGCCCTAGTTATATCTAGGTTTTGTAACTTTACTAAAATTACAAAAACAACCCCTAGGGCTTCTTTAAGTTTCGGATAATTACAAGAATTGTCCTAAGGGTTATAAAATGACAAAATAACTTTTAGAAACTTCCCAAAATGGTCCCTAGGGTTTAATTTTCCACGGATAGTATTTATTAAACCCTAGACTTTTGGATAATTACATTTTCAGTCCTTGTGTTTACCAGTTTATCAAAACAAGTTTCACAAGTTACAGTTTTAGCCCTTAAGTTTCATAAATTGTCATTTTAATCCAAAAAGTTTTTATAAGTTATATTTTATTATAAAAACTCTTATTTAACATTCAAAATAGTATATGGGCTCATCAAATGGGCTAAACATCTAATGGGCTATTTTAGTGGGCTTAAATATATCTCAAGTCCACTAATTTATTTAAATGGGCCTTTAAATCATTTATTGGGCTTAACAATATTTTTAAGTCCTTTAATTAGTTAAATGGGCCTAAGTGTAATCATAAGTCCATTAAGTTACTAGGATTTATTAAATGGGCTTATTGGGTCCATTAAGTTTTGAATTAACATTTCATGGGCTTAAATAGTCCATTAACACTACTTTACATTTTATGTAAGTTTTAACTTAGGATATTCTTATAAGCTTATTATGAGCTTATTTATATTTAGTTTTAAATCTACATAGATGAATAAAACTTAAAATTTGTTTTATGTGTTATACCAAATTAGATCAAGGTGTGTTATAAGCTTACAAGTAGGTCATAAGCCCTAGTAGGAGCTTATGTCCCATGGCTAATATTAGTCATAGCTTATTAAGATAAGTCAAGCCTCATTTTAAGGTTGCATATAGTTTATAAGTGTTACAAAAATAGATCTAACTATGTACACATCAAGAAATCAAGTTACAAGTCCAAAATGAGATCTAAACCATGTCTAGAACTAAAAATCAAACATAGATCCATGTACACACATATATAGCCCACGGCTATATTTTAAATCTTGGTATTTCCAAGATGAACACTTTAGCTAATCTTTAAGTCTTGTAAATACCTACAAAAACACATCATGATTATCTAGGTTAGATGCATGTTCCCAAGGTTATTATTATTCCAAGAAAACAAGGTATAGCCCATGGCTATATTGTTTTCTCCCAATATTCCCTTAAGATCTACTAGCTTATTTCATGTGTATCATGTTAAGTTGACACTTATCACTAGATCTAGGATTAAATAAGCATGCATGTACATCTAACCCATTTTAGGTCTTGTATAATCCACGACCATATTTATACACATAAGTTGTTTTTGTGATTTTTAATATTCCATTTAACATGTTACATTTCATATTCAATTATTCAAAACTTAGAAAACCATTCATATAGTCACCACTTAATTTAGCCGTGACCTTTAAGGTCATGGTTTTCATGATGTTTAAGTTGCACAAGTTCATTTCATGAGATATATGGTTACTGGTTAACCAAAGTCCCATAAACAAGATTTGTAACTCATGAAATGTTTAGACTTATAAAAGGTTTCATATGATTTTTAAATCAAGTTTAATGCATAACACATAAGTCATAAGTTTCTTATTAAAAGATTTTAAATCATAAACATGATTTGCATAAATATGCCGAGACCTATAAGGGTCATAGTTTTATCAAATCCTGATGTTTAGCATGTTACTTACTTGTGTTTATAGGTGTATGATGATGCATGCATGAAGAAATGAAAGATTATGATTTGTATACTTCTCTTGCCTAAAAGTACCACAAATAATCTAGATGGACAAGGAGATTTGAGATCTACTCAAGATGATGAAGAAAACCCTAAAACAAACCAAGCCCTGGCCTTGATAACTTAGCTAGGGCTGTTTTATAGTGATTCCAAGAGAATGATACTACTAATGATTTGTAGTAAAGATAAGACAAGTATCTTGGTGGAATTAATACTTGGTTTTGGATGTATATGGCTTTAAGCCGTATGATTTGAGAGAGAAGAGGGTGAGAGAACAAGATTGGATTGCATGTGTGTGAGAATGTATGTGTTTCGGCTTAAAGAGGAGAGAGGGAAGGGAATGCAAAAGGCATGATTGCCTAGGTAAGAACACTTGTGCCAAGTGTTGGCTTTTGTGTTTCCTATGCATCCCTTCTCCTTCCACATGCCTTTGGTGTCGTGTATGGCTATCCAAAAGGGAGAGTGGGCTTGTGTGGGCTTGTGTTGGGCTAGAACATAAAGAATACATAACCTTGGGCTAGTCTAAGAAAGTTTAGGCATGCCTATAATATGCATACACACATATACGACCACATACACATGGTGTAGCATATTTTTCCAAGTTTTGTTAAGTGTTGTTTAGTCAAATGTTGGTTATGCATTTTTACTACTTGTTTTATGTACATAGTTTACATAGTCAAACTTATTACAACATGTATGTATGTAAAAGTATATGTGCACATTGGACAAGTTCACACCTGACTTATAGAAATATAATACATGAGCCTGTGTTCTAAGATTTAATGGGTGAAATTTCATTACATAAAAACATGGTAAAATCATGGATTTTACACATTCCGACGGCTACTTTGCGATCAATATTCAGATAGTGTATCCCCCTTATTCCGATCGTGATTGAGATTGCTCATTGCGATCGTACATTGCGACGGGTCTTAAGGCTATATTGAGACGAAAGGTTGCCAAAATTTCAGCAGCCATATTCCGACAGAATTCCTTGTATTCCGATAGAATTATTCTGATACTTTGATATTTCGACAGACTTGACATTCAGATAGAATTACACTCCGATAGATTTGGTTACTATTATTCCGATGCTTAACTTCATTGTTCTGACAGAATTCATTTGTTACATTCCGATGGGATTCCGATCTAGGACATTCCGATGGGTTTAAGTTTTTAGTTTTACAAAGTTTTATGTTTTAAATTCGCTTTTAAGTTTTTAAGTTTTAAATCATTTATTTTCAACTCGTAAATTTAGTTTAATTTTTTAAAGTTTAATTTTTACTCAACGACATTTTCATATTTGCTTTTTGTTTAAAAGAGACAATCAAACCATTTTATTATCCACCAAGAACGATTGAGTCGCACTCTTAACTAGTAATCAGTTCGAAAAGTCTGGAATCAACGAACGAACTTTCATACGAGGAAAAGTATTACCCCTTTAAGTGATAGTTATCCGAGTCATCAACCAACCACCCCAAACCCGGAAACTAGATAAACAAGTAGTCATTCTCAGATTAAGAACGAGCAAGTTATCTTTCAAAGATAAAATAAGTACACGCCTTCGAAAAATCCGTCTTCAACTTCACATAATTAATACCCGATCAAACAAATCCGTAGCCACTAAAAAAATATACCTATTTTCCTTTTTTTGGTCTCATCAAAATAAATCTTAGTCACTTAGTCTCGTCACGTTCTCACTTTGTCTCGACCCGATGTCACATTTAAATCCCGACAATACGACCGATGGTTAAAAATTACTAGTAAAATTAACTTACTAAAATTACTAGTAAAATTACTAGATTTAGTCATGGTCGATTATGGCATCAATTGTCCAGCCCGATTCTCGGATAAATGAAATTGCTGGCCCATACATATTTGAAGTAAATCAATACTCGGCCCAAATGAAATAATTTGTATGACCCGATCCATCTTTGAGCTATAAAGAAGCATAACCTAAAAATTAGGTTAGATAAACCTAATCATTTTATCATCACATCCGCTTTCTTTCATCTCACACTTAACTAACCCTAAACACTCACCTAGAAACATCCACCCCTTTCTCTTAGTCTCTCCCAAACCAATCTGCTCATCACCTAAACACCTCCATCACCAAATCTCCTCAGAACCTCAAACTAAATCACCACACGAATCTCATCATCCATCAAACACGAGTGAAATATCATCTATCACAATCTAACTTTGCTCATACAATAAAATAAACTTTTATATATCCATGAATCAAAAAATGCAACCGACGAGACCACACCCATACCTACTAGTTATGTCATATCAGACAACCCATTTGATGAGTCGTCTAAAAAAATGATCTTCAAGATCACTAGTTTGATCTCGGGTAGGTTCTATTTGTTCATGCATGTGCTGTTTTGGTCTCAACTAGATGGGGTATTTTGTGATGTTGTCAACGAGACCGGGATTAATAATAACATAGTTGTTATTAATTAATCTTGATACTGGAAAAGTAAGGACAGATATGTGATGATGATTTAATTTTCGTGAATAGTTAGATCTTTGAGATCTTGACGATTCTAACTCATGGAAAATTAAGAGTCTGAGATTGTATTTTAGTTTAATTGATATGATTCATTGATGTTTAGATGGGTTAGGAGACGATGGGTCAGATTAGATCGAGTGGATATGTTGTGGAGTTATAAGGTTGTTGGTAAGTGTTGGTTCTGGTCTCGGTATAGTGTAATTGGGTTTAGTTAAACAGTCAAATTCGTGTTTTTCCAGTTTTGGTCTTGTGCCATGTTTTTACAACAGACGTAGCGTTTTCATTAAAACCCGTCGCAACTCAAAATTAAACAAGTCCATCACAGTCTAGTTCAACACCCCATCGTAACATGATGTCCCATCGCGATGGTACCCATCGCAATGGTACCCATCGCAATGGTAGCCATCGCAATGGTAGCCATCGCAATGGTAGCCATCGCCATGGTAGCCATCGCAATGGTACCCATTGCATTCCATCCATTGCAATCAATGTGATTGTTGCCATCGCAATGATGACCAGCCGAGAATCTTATCCAACGTTGTCCTTTTTCTTGATTTTCAGGATCTGGGTTTTTCTGAATCTAGTTATTGGATCTGGTTTTTCTGGGTTTTTAGCATCTTCAAGAGAAAACTAAGAAACCCTAAAAAACGATACTACTAGATAAAAAATGACAAGTTGCTGTTAGACCAGAAAAGTGAAATCATGGATAGATGAAACATGATATGACGTCGTGAGACTAAACTATGGATCTAAACATTGATCATAAAAACTCAAACTTTGACCATTGGGAAATGATGAAACCAATAAAGTGGACTGTGCAACATAAGACTGTATGGACTCATTAACAAAGTTAACGGATTATGACAAAAATGATGTGAAAGTGACAGAAACTTGTGAATATTGATAGAAAACACAAACCGTGACAGAAATGATAGATACGGACCAAAAAAAAATTTAGACCACCAAATCAAAAACAAAAACACGATCCAAGGATTGAACCGAAGCTCTGATGCCAATTGTGGTTTTTCTATATATGATCCGGTGGTCTAGGTGGGTGGTGGAAGGTGGTGGCAGCCATGGTTGAGAGAGAGATAGAGGGTTGTGCGTGAAAAGAAAAAAAATGTATTTAACTTAAATGAAAACACAAGCAACACCCCTCCTTGGAAGCCTTGGAGGGGTATATATAGTCACACACCACACCTAAACTATACAACGTTTCCTAGTCTAGTCTATGTATGTGTGACTATGATAACTAATAGGAATTCTTAAATGTCGTCGCATAAAGTGAATATCCAACAGCCGTGATCAAAAGTCGAAGACACAAGCTTCAAGTTTTCCACAGGCTATTCCTCATTCTTTTTTTTTGGCATGGCAGGTATGCAATATATCAATCCTTATCTTTTTGGTCAACCAAGTGGAATGATAAATAGTTTGGGAATGCCACAATATCCCACGTTTCCAACAAACCAACCAAGCATTCTTTCCCCAAGTGGCCAGCCTAATGTTGTCCAGCACATGCCACAAGCCCATTTAGCACCTACTGGGATTCCCTTCGCCCAACAAGCCCAATCATTGGTTCAACCTAGTATTGGCCCAGAGCTTGCACATCCACTTGGTACAAACTTTTCTCTAGGAAACTATATTTATATGGCGCCTAGTTCTCTTCCGTCCCAGGCCACTATGTTACCTCAAGCATTTCAAACGATGACTCTTCCAGACCCCGCTTGGCCTATGGACACCGGTGCCTCATCACATTTGGCTGACAACACAGGTATTCTCACTTCTGTTAGTAATTCAAGTATATATCCATTTGTATATGTTGGTAACGGTCATTCTATACCTGTTACAAATACTGGACATAGCTTATTGTACACTTCTGTTAAACCGCTACACCTTAATCACATACTTGTCACTCCTCACATAATTAAAAATTTGATTTCGGTTCGCCAATTTACGCGTGACAATGATGTATCTATTGAGTTTGACGCTTATGGTTTTTCTCTGAAGGATTACCAGACGAGCATACTACTTCTCCATTGTGATAGCACGGGAGATCTTTACCCGGTTACGCAACTGTCGTCCACGCACTCTCCTTTTGCTTTGCTTTCATTTAGTCATACTACGTGGCACAGACGCCTCGGGCATCCGGGTGAAGACGTGCTTCGTCGTTTGGAGTTTAGTAATTTTATTTCTTGTAATAAGTCAAAGCAGTCCGCTTTATGTCATGCATGTCAATTAGGAACACACGTTAAGCTTCCTTTTCATTCTTCAGAGTCTCATGTGGCATCTATTTTTGACATTATCCACTCGGATATATGGACTTCCCCTATTCCAAGTGAGAGTGGTATTAAATATTATGCTATTTTTTAGACCATTTTTCGTACTTTGTTTGGGTATATCCGTTGCATCACAAATCTGACCTATATGATCATTTCATTACCTTTCGTGCTTATGTTAAGAAACAATTTTGTGTAGATATAAAGGCTTTACAATGTGATCACGGGGGTGAATATGGCAATAACCGCTTTCATGATTTGTTTCGCCAAACCGACATTTAATTTCATTTTTCTTGCCCGCACACATCACAACAAAATGGTAAGTCTGAACGCATGTTGCGGACTATAAACAACCTCATCCGAACCTTTCTCTTTCAAGCTAGCATACCTCCCTCCTATTGGGTGGAAGCACTTAACTTGGCTACTTACCTCTTAAACATCCTCCCATCCACAACCATCCAAAATGACGTACCATTTACTAAACTATATAATTGGCCACCCTATTATGACAACTTACGTGTATTCGGGTGCTTATGTTATCCATATATTACGGTTGCACATAAAATTCAACCACGATCCACTCCTTGTGTGTTTCTTGGTTATCCCGCCAATCAACATGGCTATAGGTGTCTCGATCTCTCATCCAACAAAATAATCTTATCACGACATGTTCGCTTTGATGAGGATATTTTCCTTTTGCATCACCTAACAAATACTCTTCCCCCAACTATGATTTCCTAAAATCCAGTCCTGTTATCCCTTTACCAATTCATGGCCCAACAATCCTGCCACAAACTGATCCCGTTATCCAATCTGACACATCCAACAACCCATTGACACCTACTCCCATCCAGCTTGATACTACTTCGTCACTACAACCCACTCCACTTGAACCCGATTCACCAACACGGATCATACCCACCCAAACACAAACACAACCCATAGCGCAGTCAAATATGCAAACCCCCAACGTCAACACCCACCCCATGGTCACACGTCATAAAGCCGGCATTTCTAAACCTCTCGCAAAGATGAATTGTCATGTCACTACTGTGTCTCCACTTCCAAGTTCTCATGTTCATGCCCTTCGTGATCCTCAGTGGAAACAAGCTATGTTAGATGAATATAATGCTTTAATTACTAATGGAACGTGGGTACTTGTGCCCCGTCCAACTAATGTGAATATTGTTCGTTCTATGTGGCTTTTCAGGCATAAGTTTTATGTAGATGGTTCATTAAGCAGGTACAAGGCGCGACTTGTTGCTAATGGTCGTAGTCAGCAACAAGGAATTGATTGTGATGAGACCTTCAGTCCTGTAGTCAAGCCAGCGACCATTCGTATGGTATTAAGCATCACAGTGTCTCATGCTTGGCCTACTCATCAGCTTGATGTGAAGAATGCTTTTCTTCATGGTCACTTGTTGGAGACAGTTTACATGCATCAGCCACCTAGGTTAGTTGATTCTGCTCACCCCGATTATGTTTGTCATTTACAGCGTTCTTTGTATGGGCTTAAGCAAGCCCCCTGCGCATGGTTTCAACGCTTTGTAGGATTTATCACACGCATTGGTTTTCAGCATAGTAAAAGTGATGCCTCCTTGTTCGTGTTTCATCGTGGTTCCGACACAACTTATTTATTGCTATATGTGGATGATATTATCTTGACTGCTTCCTCAACTGCATGTTTACAACGTGTTATTACTGCTCTTCATGGTGAGTTTGCGATGACAGACCTTGGTTCTCTCAATTATTTTCTTGGTATTTCTACATCCCGGGATGTCTCTGGTATGTTTTTATCGCAGTCCAAGTTTGCTGAGGAAATCCTTGAGAGAGCTCATATGCAGAATTGTAATCCTTGTCGCACCCCTATTGAAACAGAGTCTAAGCTTGGACCAGAGGGTGCTCCTTTTGCTGATCCTACCTTATATCGGAGTTTAGTCGGTGCACTTCAGTATCTTACATTCACACGCCCAGATATTTCATATGCAGTTCAGCAGGTTTGCCTCTATATGCATGATCCTCGTGACCCACATTTTATTTCTTTGAAGCGTATCTTACGCTATGCTCGTGGTACACTTGATCATGGTATTTAACTACATGTTTCTTCTACTGCTCAGCTTGTTGCCTATACCGATGCTGATTGGGCGGGTTGTCCAGTCATGCACCGGTCTACGTCAGGGTACTGTGTTTTCCTTGGTGATAATCTGTTATCTTGGTCAGCTAAACGTCAAGCGACATTGTCCCGCTCCAGTGCCGAGGCTGAGTATCGTGGTGTTGCAAATGTCGTCGCTGAGACTGTATGGCTTCGCAATTTACTACGTGAATTGCAAGCCCCTTTGTCCACCGCTACTATTGTGTATTGTGATAATGTGAGTGTTGTGTATTTATCCAGTAACCCTGTCCAACATCAACATACAAAACACATTGAGATCGACATTCATTTCGTCCGAGATTATGTTGCGTCAGGGCAAGTTCGTGTGTTTCATGTTCCGTCTCCTTTTTAGTATGCTGACATATTTACCAAAGGACTTCTGGTTGCATTGTTTCTTGATTTCAGGTCCAATTTGAATGTTCGAAGACCTCCCCTTCCAACTGCGGGGGTGTATTAGCAAAGCTTATTATTAGTATAGCCCATTATGTTTCATTATTATCCAGCCCATTACGGTTTAGCATGGCTCGGTTCTTTTGTATCTTTATATACCAACTGTTATGATGAATGAAAGGCAAGGGGATTAACCTAATTCTAATAGAAAATTGTCGCTTTCTCCATAGTGGTGTGCATGGTTCGGGGACTCCTTATCGTCCTTCGAAACCCTCCCTTGGTTCTCTTACGAGTGACATGACAACTTGAAGATGTTAATGGTGAAGCTAGGTTTTGATGAGAAGATTTTATGTGTTGGGTCAAAAGCATCGGTGTCTCTCACACCCACTGCCTACGCTGCGTTTAATCCTCCATCGGGTTTCACCAATTCACCTGCCACCTTTCCTTCGCCCCACCCAGTTGCTCCTCAGCCGATCCCACCTATTTACACTTCCTCGGCCCAACAAAGTGTCACGTCTGCCCAACTGTTTTACCCTCAGTCGGCCCCAATGTTTTACCCATAACCCGTTGTCAAGTCGGGTTCTCCATCGCCTTATGTTCAACCAGCTTCCTTTGTTGGCACGATTACTCTTTCAAGTTCGGGTGGAACATCCAGTCAGCTGGGTTCCTCTGCTGCTCCGGTTCTCTCGGGTCAAGAAAACCTTACTTCTTGTTGATTTTACAACTCCTACGGTACAAGAACCTGCTTTTGACAATTGGAATATGGATACAGGTGTGAGTTCACATCTAATGATTCTGTTTCTAGTTTAAGTAATGTTTTTAATTCTTGCATATATTCATCTATTATGCGTTGCTGCTGATCACTCTATTTCTGTTGTTATCTCTGGTCGTAGCATCATATCCTCCCTTTATCGCCCCCTTCATTTAGATAACGTCCTCATTACACTAAATATTGTTAAAAAATTAATTTTCATTCGTCAATTTGTATGTGATCATTCATGTACTGTCAGTTTTAACCCTTTTGGTTTCTATATTAAGGACTTCCACACCCGTCAGGTGCTGCTCCGCTGTGATAGCACTGGTGATCTTTATCTCGTGATGAAGCTTTCTCCCATTCCTCATGCTTTCCTTAAAAGTCAGCATACGTAGCACCAGCGTCTAGGACATCCTGGAAGTCAAGTTGTAAAACCCGCATTAAAATACCATGAACAGTACACATGAACAGTGAATATCTAAAAATACGATAAAATTATAACTTTCCATTTATAATATAATTCACGTGTCACGATATTTAATAACATGTAATTACGTATATATTATAAATGTGTTAAGTACACGACATATAAAAATCACGATAATTAAACATGAACGATCACGTAAATAATTTAACTCGGGAAAACTACGGGTTTCCCCATGTGTCGCGGTTAAAAGAGACAAGAAGGAAAAGATGGGCTTTGGCCCATGACCCAACTTAAAACCCATGTTAAGTAAACAAAACACAGGAAACATTAAACATAATTTAGGTTTACTAAAAAATTTCTCCTTGCCTCCTTTTTGCCCTCTTGCCGCCGGCCACATCAAAGAACAAGGAGCAACCGGACGATTTTGATTACTAAATTATTTTGTGTACGTGATCGTGATCTTAATCTTTTTTCTTCCACAAGTTCGGTATAATCAAACACTTTATTTTCTTTTTAAATTCTTTATGAATTCATGTTTTATTTTAATTAATCATAAAAACAAGTAGTAATAAACATGGGATTAATTAAAATATGTTTAAAGGGGTGTTTGGTGTGGTTTTTGGTTCGGCCGAGACACAACCGAGACCACTAGGGGTCTCGGCTTGTCTTCGTCACCACCACTGAGACCACAAGGGGTCTCGGCTTGGTTGGTCTTGGCTCGGACGACACAAGGAAATCCCGACCGCGAGTCGGGGTAGGGTTTTGGCTTGGATCGAGTGCCAACCGAGACCTATAGGGTCTCGGTGGGGGCTTTCGGTGCTAACAGTGGGAACCGAACAACAAACAGGGGGAACCGGTCACAACCGGTGTGAACCAGCTATGAACCAGTGTGAGCCGGGCGGCGGCTAGCCGTGGCTCGTCAGTGGGTAAAACCACTCGGACAGTGGCAACCGGCTAGGCCGGGTTAGCCACTGTCAAGGTTGTTTGGCTCGGCTTATATGTGACAACGGGTTTCGGGATCGGGTTAATTTTTAAAACGCGGGTTCGGGATTCGTGAAAAATATTAAAATCAGAAAAATATGTTTAATTAAATTAATTACTAGACTTTTAATTTAATTAAATTCATGACTTAGGTTGAATATAAAAATTAATATTTCATGTATAACCTAACGTATTTTACTTAGCTTAATTTAATTAAAACATGTATTTTTAATTAAATTCTTATAATGTATAGTTTAATTAATTAACCAAGTTATTTAATTAATAAGCTATAATATTTAAACCATGACTTGTATTATACTAACTAAACTTTACTTGACTTAATAATCCAGCTTATTTTCTAAATATAGGAACTTACTATTTTTGGAAACTTTCTATTTTTAGAAACTTACTATTTATAGAAATATGCTATCTTTAGAAAGTTGCTTAGTATTACGATACAAGTATTATAATACACTATTACATGCATAATACACTACAGAACATCAGTATAACTACAGTTAACACAATAACACACTAACATGACAGAATAAGTATAACAAGCTAATAACACACAGAATCAGTAAAACACATGTAATTCAGACAACTCATACACGTTCCCATTCTTATGTAGTATTATCCGTCAAGGCGGAGTAGTTTCTTCAGCGTTTCCGTTAGCTTCTACTGGACATAAGGTACGGATTTCCCGTCCTTCGGTAAGGACAATCTCTTCTTTTATTAGGATTTCCCGTATGTAGCCAACTATTTGCCCCAGTAGTTACAGATTTAAATGCTTATGTTTTATTAGTTACCTTAGCCATATACATGCATGCCAGTTTCACCTAGTTATGGAGGTACCATAACCATAACATTAGAGGCACTTGTGTTATGACTTTACCACGGCGATAGCTCGTGGCGTCCCTTTTAGTTTATTTGGCCTTTATTATTATATTATCATGTGGGGCGTATGGGTGCATCCTAGTTACAGTGTCAGTCAGGATTTCATGGTGAATGTGGTGTGTGCCTTGCATCTTTCACAAGGAGCTGATCCCTCCTACACATTACCATATTAATTAACGGCATCCCCTCTAATTTGCATGACGAGGTCACCCCTCCAAGTATTCATGCACGTTGTTGACCTCATGACCTATATTGGCTTTTGGTATATTAAATTAGTACATATTTTCATAAGTAACATAAGCTATGTTTTCAGAACTAAAACCAGTAACATGTTATACGCCTAGGTTTTCCCAGGACTTATTCATTTCTGCTGCAATTCATGCTTTATATGCTTTCATTCCTTTATGTCTTTATGTTATGCTATATATCCGTGCACTGAGCGTTATGTTCGGCCGTTTTCTATTTCCATGTTCCCAAACGGCAGGTACTGAAGGACGTAAGTAGGATCCCCAGAGTATGTGCATTCGGATGGAAGCTATCCGGCCTCTTTTACCTTATGCGTTTATTCCTACTTTTTCATACTTTATTTCATTTGGACATTGTTTAGTCCTTTCATTTATATTACTTAATATTACTTGTGTGTGAGTTACTTAGACTACCGATGGTTGTTTCTGGTATTTCTATTTATGGGTCATGAATGTTTAGACATTTACCTTGCATGCTTTGATGACACGCCATAATTTACTATAGCATTCCATCTTAACAAATGGGGTGTTACAGAATGGTTATGTCATGTTTTGTCTCGTAATTACATTTCATGTAATAAGGACAAACTTCTCGTGCTTTATCATGCTTGCCAGCTTGGCAAACACGTGAAGCTTCCATTTGTAAGTTCTGGTACATTGGTTAATTCTTCTTTTGATATTGTGCACTCGGATTGGTGGACTTCTCCAGTTCCGAGTTTGTCTGGTTTTAAATATTATGTTTTGTTTTTGAATCATTATTCTCAGTATATTTGGGTTTATCCATTGGTTCATAAACCTGATGTTATGTCTAAATTTGTGTTGTTTCGCACTTTCGTTCGTATTTAATTTAATAGAGAAATTAAGTCGTTTCAGTGTGATCATGGTGGTGAATTTGACAACCAAGCCTTTCATAAACTCTTTGATGCTGATGGCATTCAGTTTCGATTTTCTTGTCCACAAACCTCACAACAAAATGGCAAATCAGAACGGATGATTCGCACCATTAATAACGTTATTTGAACATTATTATTTCAAGCTCACCTTCCACCCAATTACTGGACCGAAGCTCTTGCCTTCCCGCACCATTAATAATGATATTCCCTTTACTCGCCTTTTTAGTTCCACTCCTGATTACACCATATTACATACCTTTGGCTGTCTTACCCTCATCGTGATGCCTCTCACAAACTTGAGGCTCGTGCCACACCTTTGTTATTTTTAGGACATGCTACCAATCATCAGGGTTATCGTTGTGTTGATCTCAACACAAACTCCATTATTATATCTCGGCTTGTCACCTTTGAGGAAATCGTTTTTCCTTTTGGCTTCGTGACACCCACCACTAGTCCATCTCTTTTTGGATCCCCCATCTAACCTCATTAATGATCTTATTCGGTTGAACCCATTGATGCAACGGTCCCCAACACCATACACCCCCACCTCGTCCCTATACCTCATCTCGTTAAACCTCAAACACCTCTCGACCCACCGCCTAGTTTTGGTTCCTCCCCAGCTGTTCCACCCACTCCTACTACTATCCAGTCTCCACCTCATATACCATCCTCACCTCAATCCCCTGCACTGCCTATACCATCCCCACCTCAAAATCCGAACCTTGTCTCGACTCATCCCATGGTCACACGTTTTTGTGTCGGGTCAAATTGTCTTAATCATAAGTATAAATGTCTTGTGTCTAGTGTATCTATGTTACCTAAGTCATATAATGATGCATTTCATGTCCTCAATTGGCACCATGCTATGACAAATGAATATAATGCGTTAATTAAGAACAACAGTTAGGTTTTGGTTCTAAGACAGCATGGTGTTAATATTATTCGTTTTATGTGGCTGTTTTGCCACAAGTATTTAGTTGGTGGGTCTCTAAGTAGGTACAAGGCTCGCCTTGTGGCTAATTGCAGTACCTAGATTGAGGGTGTTGATATGGATGATACTTTTAGTCTAGTTGTTAAACCGGGCACGATACGGACTGTTTTGAGTTTGTTTTCTCACCACTGGCATGTTCATCAACTTGATGTTAAAAATGCGTCTCTTTATAGTGATTTGTCTGAGACTATTTATATGTATCAGCCTCTTGGGTTTCGAGATTCTTTACACCCGGATTATGTGTGCTTGTTAAAGTGTTCTCTCTTTGGTCTGAAACAGGCTCCTCGGCGTGGTTTCATCGATTTTGTACATATATTACTAGGAGTGGCTTTACTCGGAGTACGTGTAATTCATCTCTATTTATTTATTGTCATGCGCATGATATAACTTTTTTCCTTTTGTATGTTGACAATATTATACTTACTGCTTCCTCAAACAAAGTATTACGCAGGATTATTAGTTCATTACATTTGGAGTTTGATATGACATATTTGGGGTCCCTTAATTACTTCTTTGGGATTTTCGTTTCTCGTGATTCCTCTGGGAGGTTCTTGTTATAAAAGAAATATGCGGTTGAGATTCGTAAGCGTGCCCATATGGTTAACTGTAATCCAGTTGCACCCTTGTTGATATTGAGTCCAAAGTGGGTGTAGATGGTGACCCCGTCTTTGATTCTACATTATATATAAGTCTTACGCGTTCTTTACAATATCTTACTTTACTCGTCCAGATATCTCATATGTTGTTCGCGGGACCTTGGATTATGGTTTATGGTTGTTTTCATATTCTTCTACCTCATTAGTGGCTTACTCGAATGCTGATTGGGCTGGTTGTCCTACTATACATCGATCTACGTATGGGTATTGTGTGTTTCTTGGTAATAATTTGCTTTCTTGGTCCTCGAAGCATCACCAGACGTTGTCGCGTTCCAGTGTTAAAGCGTAGAATCGTGGGATTGCTAATGCTATTGTTGAGACTTGGTTACGTAATGTGTTATGTGAGTTGCACACGCCTTTGTCTTCCGCTACCATTGTTTATAGTAATAATGTCATTGTCGTGCATATCTCTTCGAATCCAGTTTAACATCAACATACCAAGCATATAGAGCTGGATATTCATTTTGTTCGTGACTTGATTGCTACTCGTCATGTTTGTGTTCTCCATGTTCCTTCACGTTATCAATATGTTTTTATTTTTACCAAAGGATTACCTTCAGTGTTGTTTGACAAATTTCGTACCAGTTTGAGTGTCCGGTGTCCTCTCGCTCCATCTGATGGGGAGTGTTAGTCGGTATTTGTTATGTGGGCTCAAGCCCGTAGTCTAGAATATTTTTGTTTCCCTATATATACGCATTGGTTGATTAATGAGAAGATGTGCAATCATAATATCCTACAAAAACTTGTGAGTGCGTACCTTTTCAAATACCCAAAAATTTTGAGTGCATACTTTTCAATCTTACCTTTGTTAAAAAAACAAAAGTGAAGAAGTGTTGCTCATAAGTTTCAGTTTTGAGGTTATGAAGAAGAAGGAAAGTAACCATGAAGCGTTGTGTAAGTAAAAAAAAATCTTATTTTTAATTGGGACAATGGTGTTAATAGAAGTTTGAGTTCATAGACTCTGACCATCTTCTATTTTCAAAACCCATCTTATTAAAAAAGAATACTACACAACTTAAAACTTAAAAGTATTAGTTTTATTATGACATACTATTCTTTTTCGTCTCTTTCATATATTTACATGTTACAAAGTAATAAACTTTGTTGTTCTATCATTAGTTATATTAAATTAATCCTTAGTAATAGTGCTTATTTTGTACTGGTAGTACTCGATCAAATAGGTTTAGAGTAAAATACATATTTGGTTCTTGTTGTTTAACGGCTATAACACTTCTGGTTCATTTTTAAAAAAAGTTAGGGATCTTGTCCAAAGTTCGATGACATATTTCACTTTTACGTTGATGGTTAATCTGACTAACTTTGACCGTTAATTATAATGGCATTTTTGTTTATTCATCTATATTATTATAGCAACTCTCTCACAATCATTACTCTCTCCTTCCTCACACTCTCTTACACTCTGTTCCCGACTTTTTATTTTGGAGTGAAAAGGAAAGGTTTAGGATGGTAATAAAAACAATTTGTATTCATGAGATTTTTAGGAGAAGAGTGAAAAGTAGAGGAGAGTAAATTACACCAAATTTACTCTCCAAATATTTTTCCCAAATTGGGATGAAATTGAGTCAAGTTGATTTTAAGGTTTTTTTGTTTACATCCTCTTTTTTTCAACTCATGAACACAAAAAAGTCTTCATACTTCTCTCCTCTTTATTTCTCTACTTTTTCCATCTTCATCTCTCTTCTTTCTATTTTTTACTCTGTAACAGAGTGTTATCTTCGCTCTCAAAATCTTCTCTTTATAAATCCCCCAACCACCACCAATATCCGGGCACCAGTACCTACCCATCGGCTAATGTCTCCTCTATCAACATAACCATCTACAACTAAAACTTTAAACCCTAATCACTCACCAAAACCAAAACTTTTAACCAACTTCACCCATCATTCAATCTAACAAGAAGTCAAACGGCGTATGCGTATCACAATATGCATCAGAAATCCTAAATGTCGCATGCAAACCAACCAAGAAACCTGCTCTGAAAATTGACAACACCACATTCCTCCTACCCTCAGCCACACCCATTTAATCAAGCTCAACGAAATCAAAACCATAGGATCATGTGTCTCAAAATAGAAGCATATTATGGTTCAAATAATGATCAGGAAGATAATGGTTGCAATTGGGAGGTAAATGAAGGGAATGAAGAGATAGACGATGATGTACTTGTTAGTTTGGTGTAAATAATATCGTAACTCACAATTTAGGTGAACTGACTTATTTATGATTGAGATAGAGAAAGGCTTTAAATAGCAAAAGTTTACAACTGAAAAAGTAAATACTAGTCGGCTCAATAGCTTACCAGTAGACTTAGTGGACTCCTAAAATATCTCAACAACCCTTAAGACTAGGTGTTTATCAACTTGGTAAACCTTATTCCTGAAGACTCGTAATAACCATAACATTCCCTCCCATAAGCTAATTGTTGAAACAATTTAGCTTACACTTCCAACTTGCTAACTCCCAACAAACTTCGAAGCCTCTCAAATACTTCTGTTGGCAATGGCTTAGTCATTATATCAACAAGTTGCTCTTTAGTGTCACAGTACCTTAAGTTAATTTTTCCACTTTACACCAGATCACGAAGAAAATGGAAACGAACATCAATGTGCTTGCTCCTACCATGCATCACTGGATTCTTAGAGAGTTTAATTGTTGATCTGTTGTCACAATAGATCGTAACAACCCCTTTACTTACACAACCTATCTTCTCAAGAACTATCTTCAACCATATTGCTTGTGTTGAGCACCCTGCAGCTAAAACAAATTCCACTTCTGTAGTAGATAAGGTGACAATTGGTTATTTTTTAGACAACAAGGAGACAGAACCATTACTTAGCATGAAGACGTAGCCGGATGTGACTTTTCTATCATCTGTATCGCGAGCATAATTGTTATCTGTGTAACCGATGACCCCTCATTTTCTTGTTTGATACATGCAAGTTTCTAAAAGGCGCGCCATGGCGACGCAAAGGCGTCGCCAAGGCGTGAGGCGTGGCCTCGTCGTTATGATATAGACCATGACGCGGGTTCTAGGCGAGGCGTGAAAAGGTGTGATATGGCGGGCAAAGGCGTGAGGCGTGGCGAGTTTTTTCATTCAACTCCAATTTTTTTAGTTATTTTAAGGGAAGAAAATTGCGTGTAAAAATAACTGTTTATCCTTATTCATTATGTATAGTAACTTTTTTTCTAATCTTAGTTTATATAAAAATTATATAAATATAAAAATAAAAATCATATTTTTGTGTCGCCTTAGGTCACGTCTTAAAGACGCAAAAGCTTCGCCTTAGCCGCAAAAGCTTGAGGCTTGGCCTTGCCGCCACGCCACGCCTTACGCTATTTAGAACCTTGGATACATGACTCTGAATTCCAATGTTCCCTTTAGATACCTCACTATTCTTTTTATTGCCTGCATATGCATCTCAGTTGGTTTACTCATGTACATGCTTAGAAGACTTACCCCATACATAATATCTGGACGTGTAGTAGTAAGATACATTAGGCACCCTACAATTTGCTTATAATAAGATTCACTAACAGCAACTCCACTTTCATCTTTGTTGAGTTCCATACCACGAGCAATTGGTGTCTTCACAACTTTACACTCCCACATACCAAAACGTTTTAGCACCTTTGTTGCATACCTCTTTTGACAAATAAAGTTCCTTTCATGTCCTTGTAACACTTTGATGCCGAGAAAATATCTCATCATTCCAAGATCAATCATTTCAAAAGACTTCATCATCGATGTCGTAAAGTTATTCAACATTGTTTCATTATCTTCTGTGTAGATCAAATCATCAACATAAATACTAACAATAAGTAGGTTACTTGCCTCATTCCTTTTGGTGAACAATGTTTGCTCGGTTTGGGCATTTCTTGAATCCTGGGCAACAAAATATGAATCAATCATGTTAAACCAGGCATGTGGTGCTTGTTTTAACCCATAAAGTGCCTTATGCAGCTTGTACACCTTCTTCTCTGAACCCTTTACTTCAAAACCTTGTGGTTGCTCAACACATACATCTTCATTTAACTTTCCATGTAGAAACACAGATTTGACATCTAACTGATAAATGTTCCACCTTTGTTGAGCAACTAATGCAATAATAGTTCTAACTGTTTCCCTACGAGCTACCGGAGCATACACTTCTAAATAATCAACACCATACCTTTGTGAGTATCCTTTTGCAACCAAACGGGCTTTATACTTTTGTAATTCTCCATTCTCGTTCAACTTGGTCTTGTCGATTCGCTTAACTCCCATTGTTTTAGCTCATTTTGGCAACTAAACTAAACTCCATGTACTGTTCTTATCAATAGACTTGATTTCATCCATCATGGTAGTCCTCCAATGCTTGTTTTTAACAACTTAATTGAATGAAATTAGATTAGAGAACCGATCTGATTTTTCTGCCATGGACAAGTTTAATTCAACATCTTCTAGTTCATCACTTAATACATAATCATTCATCCAACCAGGAGCCTGTACAGACCGCCCACTTCTCGTGTTAATCCTACCATGATGCATATGAGTCCTAATAGAAGCATCATCTTCATTTGTGGCGGCGACATCTTCTTCCTCGGCGACCACAATTACATCATCACCCTCGTTAGTGTTATGAACATTGGTTGCATCATCCCATTCTAAGACAATCAAACCATTTTTTGAATGTGTTTTGCTCCATTCCCATCCTTTGTCTTCTTGAAAGATAACATCCCTACTAACTATGATTTTGTTAGTCTTAGGGTTAAGCAACTTATAGGCCTTAGATTTATCGTTGAATCCTAGGAATAAACACTCCATACTTCTATCATCCATCTTCGTCCTATGCTGTTTGGGTATATGAACGTTTGCTAAACATCCAATACCGGTATATGTGAAATAGAAGGGCGATTACCACTCCATGCTTCTTCTGGTGTGATGTCCTTTAGAGCTACATTAGGACATCTATTCAATACATAGTTGCTCTAATTCATGGCCTTTGCCCAAAAACGTTTAGGCATTCCTTGGTCAGACAAGACGGCTCTAGCCATGTTAAGAAGAGTCATGTTTTTACGTTCTGAGACACCGTTTTGTTGAGGGGTGTAAGCTGATGTAAGTAGTATTCGTATCCCATTCTCCTTGCACAATTCATTGAATTCTGTAGAGTTAAATTCACCCCCTCTGTCGGTTCTTAGACACTTAGTGCGAAACCTGATTCTTTTTTCAACTAATTTCTTAAAGCATTTGAAGTAGTAAAATGCCTCAGACTTCTTTGTCAAAAAATATACCCAACCTTTTCTACTAAAATCATCAATAAAACATAAAGTATACCTTTTGTCACCATTTGATGCAGGGCTGATTGGTCCGCAAAGGTCAGCATGTACAAGCTCAAGCAACTCATTTGCTCTCCATGTGCTTTTACTTGCAAATGGTTCACGATGATGTTTGCCTACTAAGCAATCCTTGCAGACATCAGAAACATTATCTATGGATGGCAAACCTTGAACCATTTCTTTACTCCCTAGCTGCTTTAACATTATGTAGCTCAAGTGCCCCAATCTCCTATGCCAAAGTTGTGGCAGGTCTTGCCCTTTGGTGACGAGACAAGTTTCTTCTTTACCACTTAGATTGACTTACGGTTCAGCATGTATCATAAACATTCGATCTGTATACATTTCGGTCTCCATAATCAAACCTTTATGTGGATGAAAAATCTTACACACCCCACCTTTTATCAACATGGCAAGACCTCTTCCTTGTAGTTTCCCCATACTAAAAAAAATTGTTCCTTAACTCTGGAGCATAGTACACATCAGAAATAATGTGATTAACACCATTCAATCTGATCTTAACATTACCTTGACTAGCCGTTTTCATTACCATATTGTTTCCAAGTTTCACCGTGGTATTGTGAGTTTGACCAAGATTTATGAACCACGATCGATCTCCACTCATGTGATTTGAGCAACATGAATCGAGGAACCAACCGTATTCTCTTTTCATAACCTCTGATGTGTATGTCATTAAAAGCATTTCTCCTCCTTCCTCCCATTCATTATCATTAACAACGGCGTAGTTAGCCTCCTTATTCCAGTCCGAGCACTCAAACTGGTAATGTCCTAACTTTTGACACTTATAGCCAATCATGTCTCTGGAAGGCATGGTTCTCCCTCTTCCTCCTCCGGGGCCTCTTGAAGAAAACTGTCCACGCCAACTACCACCTCGACTATCGTCAAATGTCACCTTTAACGCTTGTATATCTTCATCATCATGACTCCTTTTGAAATCCTGTTCATACACCAGTAGAGAACTTTGAAGTCCATCTACTGTCATTTTATCTAAATCCTTGGATTCTTGAATTGAGGAGACAACAAAATTCCATTTGTCTATTAGTTTTCTTAATATCTTCTCGACAATCTTTACATCTTCCATTTTCTCTCCAAAGTTTCTCATTTCATTAGCCACAGCTAACACTCTTCCAAATTAACTGGTAACAAATACTCCTATTTTCATTGCTAACATCTCAAAATCTCTGCTTAACCGGTTGAGTTGTGCTCTCTAAACTCGAACATTACCTTGATATCTCATCTTCATTGCATTCCACGACTCCTTTGAAGTTTCCTTCTTGGTGATGGTCTTCAAAATCGACTTGTCAATCGACGATAACAAATAATTTTTCGCCTTCAAGTCCTTCATCTTCATATCTTCAAGGTTCTTTCTTTGAGCGGGTGTCTGATTCTCTTCCTCTTCTGGAATTCCATTCTCAACAACGACCCAATATTCCTTCGACCATAAAAGTTCTCCATAAGTAGACTCCAATGATCGTGGTCTCCATCAAACTTTGGGATGTTTGGTTGACTGAAACTACTTCCTTCTCTTGTCAATTTTTTTGTTGTGCCCTTGATCTTTGGCTTACTGGTGGTGTTTATCACTCAATCACACAACTATCTATCACTCTTAAATTTGAAGTTAGGCCCCTCTAGATGAAGAGTTATGATACCAAATATTAGTTTGGTGTAAAGAATATCGTAACTCATAATTTAGGTGAACTGACTTATTTATGAATGAGATAGAAAAAAGGCTTTAAATAGCCAAAGTTTACAACTGAAAAAGTAAATACTAGCCGACTCAATAGCTAACAAGTAGACTTAGTGGACTCCTAAAATTTCTCAAGGACTATGTGTTTATCAAAGTTGGTAAACCTTATTCCTGAAGACTCATAAAAACCATAACAATACTTTACACGAAAAGGGTAGAGGTTGTTGTTGAAATGGTCCTAAAGAAGTGGGGGAGGAAGTAAGATAGAGAATGAGTAGGGAGAAATGAAGGTGGGCCAGGTGTGGATTGAGCGGCGGATCATTTCGGTCGTGGTCGTTGTTTTGACAAAAAATCCTCTTGTAACTAGATGTTTCCGTCCCTAGAGAATAAATACAAACATTGATTAATAAATATGTTACTATTTATTTGAGTACGCGTAGCAGCCTCACAAAACCAGTCCATGCAGTAGCGACGCTCAAGTCTAATAAGTAAATGTCGACACCAAATGAGACAGCAAAAAGTATCACCATCATCATTTTGCTTGTTTGAATAACTCCAGGTCATTAATGTACATATTGTCTCCGTTCATAAGTTGCTAGAGTCTCCAAGAGTAACTCCACAAATAAGCAATTTTAGAGTTGTTGGAGTCTTGTACCCTTTGTTGTGTGTGATGTATAAAAGCAGTTTCAGCTTCAATTATTTGTAGTTTGTACTATATGATAATGTTCGATCATAAGTTTATTACCGCGACTAAATTTAGAGGGTGATAGAGAACTCAAAAAGCGCTATTGAGTGTTTGGGTGAAGGAACGAGATGTGCTCGTTGCGGACTTTGTGCTGAAATATGCATTTATAAGGACCGTTGAAAGCCTGCTCTTGTATCTAATGATGTTAGTTGTAACTACTTTTAACTGTTGGGTTCTAGGCGATCTAAACCACCTGTACCACCACTTGGTTTTTTTACCATGTCTACCTCCCACGTGCAAATGAGGATCTATTGTTATCAATCCTACTTTAGTGTTTCAGATCACACAGTGTCTGCATGATACTTGTGACTTTCTCAAAAGCCTCGAGAATTCCAAGAAGGATTTTGTTTGACCTATGATCTCGGGTTCTTGTCTTTGTAAGTCATATGATCCTTTATAAATTATTCAAATGAATAATTTTTTTGGCTACCTAAAATGATATCAGTTAATTTGCCTCCTTAGTACGGAGTACCTTGGTGAGTCTGTATTGGATTATTGCTAGGCAATGTTGTTCTGACTTTGACACTTTGTCGTATAGCCTCTTGAATGTCCTCGACCAACCTAATCCTGCTACTCTATTTCTATTTTTCCTTTTAAAATCACAATTTTAGCAACAAATGTAACTTCTAAAGTTTTTTAATTCACTTTATTATCCTCAATAATTTTTTTAAAAAAATAACTTTGCTAGGTTTTCCCTATTCAACGTAAAGATGACACTACAGTTGTTCTGAAGTCGGGACTGGAAGCATTCCATAAGTAAACTGAGCCGGTAAGCTCTCTAAACTTTTGGTATCGTCAATATATCATTTTAGTCGTAATATAGTTGGTATACTTTTGGCTTTTAAGTGCAGTACAAGTTACATATCTTCGAAACTGATTTATGTTAAAAAAATGGATCCATGTAAACTGTTGGAAAATTTGGTCAAATAATGGTTGAATGACAATTGATGGTGTCATCAAACATACTAATGTAAATTAAGAATAAAATTAATCTCGTAGTTTTATTTGAATTCATGAGGCATTAGTAAAATTTATTCCGTGAATTAATTATAATCGTTTTCTTCTATTCCTAATCACTATAAATTAGAAGCTATCTTCCCATTTCCATACATAAAAAATACCAAGAAACATAACACTCTCCTCTCCCTTTTGTTATCATTCATATTCTTGTGTATCCGATTCGTAATAGAGGGAAGGCATGTATTTTGGTTCGCCTTGATAACTCGTTTGTGCTAACGGGGTTATCCGTTGTTGTTGTTGTATTCTGGGAGATAGACGTCCACGATTCTCAAGCACCATAGGCAGGACGAATATGTCTTAAAAAAAGTGTGAGAATCACACGCCTCAACATTTTCCTTATTTGTGTTTCCTTAGATCTAAACAATCAAAAGGTTTACGGTACGTCTTTACATTTTATGTTTTATGTCATTTTTGTTTGTCTCTAATATCAATACACCTAATATATACTACAATCTTAAGACAGACTCAATTTTCTATTAGAAGTTAAAATAACTAGGCATGATAAACTATGTGATATTTGTTCGTCAGAAGAAAAAACAAAATGAAATATAAACATGTTGCCAATATTGATTAGTAATTTTGTATGTATGTGTTTGTTGGGTCCTAATATTATAAACACGTGTGTGGTTTGATATAATTTCACAATATGGATCAAAATAAACAATCAGAATGGGACACATCAAATTGACTTGATAAATAACACTTACTATGCATCAAGACAGTTGTGATTTTGACCGATATTATATTGGTTTGTCAAAGAAAATAAAAAATTTACTGTAATGGATTGTTGGATAAAATAAAAGTAATTTTTAAATGGCTAAAGGTCTTAAAAGATGATAAATTGTATCATACAATTCTTTTCCTTGAGTTTGTATATTTAATTTAAAAATATATATATATAAAAAATACGACATTTACTTTGATAGTTTTAATTCTTATATTGATTGTTTTTAATGAAATGGCATACATGGTGTCTTACCGTGTTTCATAAACAATTTTGATTGTTAAGAGTTAAGACCCAACATGGTTTAAGTCTCTTTAGAAGTGACATATAAAAAAAAGGAAATGTTTAAAAAAAAACCTATTGTTGGTATTTATGTTTGGAAAAAAAGCGATTTTATTATTAAACGCATAAATCTTGATTATAACATAAGAGGTCATGAAAAGAAATAATGAGGTTTTATGTGTTGAAGTAGTTTTTATTACTATTTCATTGACCGTTATTAAAGCATGCATTTTTATGCTCAGTGCTTCAATGTATTAATATTCATGATTATCAGTCATCGGTTACACAAGGTGATATGAAGGGTTACAAATGAAAGAATCGTTTGTTTTTGGGTTATCATATATAAAGGGCCAAAGGAAAATAATTAATGGATTTATTTCAATTGCTTGCTTATGAGAATATGTTATATTATACTACCAACAATTGCTCCCTGCCATTAACTTTCGACTATATGCATGATCGTTAATATTCGCTTCATCAATGGGCAATTGGAATCAATTTTGATTTTAACATTGCCACTTTCGTGCAAAACCATTAACCTTGATAATACGAAGGAAAAAAATGTAGCAGTTTAGTTGAAACCTTGTCATGATATTGATGCGTGTAACTGATAACGCCTTTGTGACTTGAGATATAAACGCGTTTTTGCAAATGCAAATTATGATGGTATTTGGAATCCAAAATATCTTTTGTCATGGTTACGGAGTTGTACTAATGCGTTGCTTGCATAGTAAATAAATGTGTATGGACAAACTTAATTTTTGGTATGTTTAAGCGTAAATGGTTGAACCGTTTAATCAAAACTTTACTTTGATATTGACATCTTCTTTGGGACGCATTGTCCAAGATGTATTGTCACGAGAAAATCTGTTTTTCGCATTGCAGATGAAAGATTTTTAAACTAAATATTTAACAATGACTAGATTAAAAAAACCTTATTTAAAGTTTGTACGTAAAATTCAAAAGTTATATTTTTATATAATGGTAATGGTTAGAACATTACTTTGCTTTTAAAAAAACTTATATCTATATTTTGTTGGTTTTTTAAAAGAAATATAACATCGTTTGCTTTGTTGAATCTTGTGTGATTCATCACTATATGATACATGTGCTATTAGTCATCTTGAAATTCGTTTCGTTTTACTTGAGTACCACACTTTTGAAGTGTGTATAGTGATAGGTGTGTAAACACCCATCCTTTTTAACACTTAATTACAATAATAACCGAGCCAAAACGTGTATTTTATGTCATTTATGTCGGAATTATGCGTGGTTTGTGTTTTTGTTGTGATTTAGGATGAAAATGTGAAAAGGGGAGAAAACACGGGCATTTACGGGCTTTTATCGAAGAAAAAGACGAAAGACGAAGTCAAGAAATCAAGAGTGCAAAAATAACGGAAGTCCAAGACCAATTCTGAAGATTTATCAAAGAAAAAGTCAAAAGACGGAAGTTTACTTAAAGCCGAAGAACTCAAGTCTTATTTATTGAAGAATTAAAAGACAAGTTCAAAGAAATCTCGTGACAAAGTCATTAAAGTCCAAGTATTAAGAAGATTAACAAAGGATTAAGAAGATCAAGGACTAAAGCTTGCAATTAAGGAAAAGATGAAAGAGGTGAGGAAGCTTCCTAAGCACTCCTTAATCTCCCCTATAAATAGATTAGGATGTATTCATTTTCATTTTGTTGGATAGCTTGACAAACTATTTCTTCCACTTTAATTTTATACACATTTAATTTTCTTGTCAAATTTAAATACTTGTCTTGCACCTTAAATTCCTTTAATTTCAAGTAAGTTTCCTTTTAATTCTTGTCAATCTTTATCTTTATTGTTTGATCTCCTATCTACCTTTCTTAATCTTTGATTTTTATGTTTATGTTCTTGTGTTTTTATTTTGATTAAAGTGGGTTTTGATTATTTTGATCATTTTTGTTAGTTTTGTTGATTTGGATTGGTTGTTTATGATTAGTAGATGTTTATTGATTAGTTTGATTTAATCTTGTGGTTGATTTTGTTTAGTTTTATTAGATTCGTATTGTCTTTATTCTCCTTGTTCTTCGCTTGTTCTGTTGCTGTATTCCCAGGTAGTATTCCGGATCAAGCCCAGATATTCCGAGTGAAGGAGTTTGTGCAAGTTTAATCAGTATCAAGGGTGTTCATCCGGAATATTAGATATTCCGGATCAGTGGCGTTTATTCGGAATAATTATTTATTCCGGATCAAACCGTTCATCCGGAATATTAGACATTCCGGATCAACCGAACATTCCGAATCAAGGAGATATTCCGGATCAAGGACCTTTATTCGGAATAATTAATTATTCCGGATCAAAGACTTCATCCAGAATCTCCAACATTCCAGATCAAGGAATTTATTCCGGATCAACTTGTTCATTCGGAATATTTTTAATATTCCGGATCAAGGTTCATTCGGAATATATTCCGAACGAAGGGGCCAAGGAATTATTCCGGATCAAGGCATCATTCCGGATCAAGGCTTTATTCCGAATCAAGACTTTATTCCGGATAAGTGACATATTCCGGATAAAGGATTTATTCCGGATCAAGGGTTTTGGTGAATATTCCGAGTGAAGAAGAATCATTCCGAACGAAGGTGACATTCCGGATGAGTGATTATTCCGAACGAAGGTTTATTCCGGATGAGCTATTTTCAGGTTCTTTTTAGTTTATGTTTTTAACTTTCTGTTTTTAATTTTTCAAGCTTTATTTTTTCCCGCCTTTTTACTTAGATGCACTTTAAGTTTATTTGCCTTAGATTTATTTTAGTCTTGCCTTAGTTTAAGTTTTAGTTGCCTTTTAAGTTTGCCTTAGATAAATTTAAGTTTGCGTTATTTACTTTAAGTGCATTTTAATTTTCGTCACGCTTTTAAATACTCGCCATTTATTTTAAATTAGAGTTAGATTTATTTTACTTGCCTTTTACTTTTACGTCTTTGCACATTTATTTTAAAACAACCAAAAATATTATTTTTCACCAAAAACAATTGAGTCGTACTTTGAACCGGGAATCAATTCGAGAAGATACCGAATTAAATTGAACCTAACAAAATCAATGTATCAAATGGCGCCGCTGCCGGCTCTTTTCGTAAAGATTAACGGTTTTCTGTGAGAGACGCGTTGCTTTTTGGGATCCGTTCATTCGTGAGCGTTATTTTCTTGCACAAAAATTTTCAAAAAAAAAAACCATAAAAATTAAATAATCGTTAAAAATCCATAAAAATTAAAAATTTCAAAAATCCAAAAAGATTTTATTTTTATTGTGTATATATATTCTCTTTGTGTTTGGTATTGTTTTCTTTTGCCTTTGTAGGTGTATGCGTACTGATCTTCTACTTATCAAGAGCCCGAGACTCGAGAAGATTTAGATATGGCAGGTGTTAACAACAATAATAATCCACCGCACCTCAACAATAACAATAATGTTCTTCCACAGCCCGATCTTCGGACAATGGAGGAGCTTTGTTAACCTACCATGTTTGGACGAGGAGGACCGATTGCGCCGATGCAAATCACGGCTCCGGAGTTTTCGTTGAAGCACCACATGATTCAGCAAGTGCAAACAAATCCTTTTAGAGGAATGCCTGATGATGATGCCAACAAACATCTCGACAAATTCATTACTATCACTCAAAGCATGAAGTTGCTTGGTGCCACAATGGATGTTCTACGCCTTCAACTCTTTCCACATACTTTATCACACCACGCCGAGAAATGGTTTGATCGTCTTCCCAAGAATTCAATTCATACTTGGGATGACATGACTCAACGCTTTTTGTCGCGCTACTTTCCACCATCCATGGTCACGAGCTTTCGCAATCATATCAGCGGTTTCATGCAAGATCCCGATGAATCTCTCTTTGATGCTTGGGAAAGATATAATGTTTTGATCGATAGATGTCCAAACCACAACATGCTCCCTGTGACCTTAATTGATACTTTCTACAACGGTTTGACTTTTCGTGATCGTGATACGATTAACGCAGCCGCCGGTGGCACATTTATGAAAAGGAGACCCGAGGAGTGTAGAGAGCTTATTGAGAACATGACTACTCATCATAAAAACTGAGATTCCTCCGCTTCTTCAAGGAACAACCCGAGAGTCAATGTTTCTTCTACTTCAACAAACCCCGACATGACCGAATTCACCCGCATGATGACTGAAATGAACAAAAATATATTGCTTCTCGCTACAAACCAACAACAACAAGTTAAAGTGGTTGCTAATTCTTGTGAAACATGCGGCGGTCCACACTCATACACTGATTGTCCTTCTACTCAAGGAAATCCGGAAAATGTGTATGCAGCTTATGGTAATTATTCACCGGAAAATTACCAAGCTCGACCTCAAGGGGATAGAAATTTGCTGAGTTACCGGTCCAACAACTACCTTTCCCCCGGTTTTTCTCCTCAAAACCAAAACCTCAACAACAACTACAATAGAAGCAACCAAATCCCACCAAGAGCTTCTATTCCTTATCACCCACCCGCTCAACAAGCCCCATCCATGAATCAAGATGTTGAAGCTTTGATGAGAACCCAAGGAGAGCAAATCAAGAATCTACAGAGCCAAATTATCAATTTGAAAGGAGATATCACCAAGCAACGGAATGACATAAGATCCGAGCTTTGAGATAATATTCAATCCTCCTTCAGCAATCAAACGAATGATTTAAAGAATATGTTGGCTAGTTTCTTGCCCACCACTCAACCTTCTACTTCGAGTTCTCAACCTTCAAACACCGTCACCAATCCGCGAGCGAATGTGAGTGCTATTACTACCCGTAGTGGAGTTACTATAGTAGGACCACCTATCCCACCCCCATCAACAACACCTCCTCCACCACCATTTATCCCTACTCCTCCTACACCTAGTATTAGTACACCATTACCGTCTCCGCCTCGTCGTGATGAAGCACCCACCAAGAATCCTCCACCAACCCCACCTTCAACATCTCAACCTTTACCTACACCTACACCTTCACCACCCAACCCCAATATTCCTTATCCATCTCGCTTAGGCAAGACCAAAATGCACACAAAAGATGACATTCAAGTCGAATTATTTGAAGATGATCTATCAAATAACTTTCAACATTAGCCTTGTTGAAGCACTTGTCCACATGCCGAAATTTGTCAAAGCATTCAAGGAATTGCTTAACAAGAAGGAGAAGTTGATTGAGCTCGCCAACACACGCTTAAATGAAAACTGTTCTGCAGTTATTCTTAAAGAACTTCCGGAAAAGCTTGGAGATCACGGTCGTTTTGTGTTGCCTTGCATTTTTAACAAAACCGAAGAATTTACTGCCCTAGCTGATCTCGGGGCCAATATAAATCTCATGCCATTAAGTGTTTGGAAAACACTATCATTACCCGACCTTACTCCAACAAAGATGACTCTTGAGCTTGCAAATCGCACTCTCGCTTACCCCATTGGTATTGCCGAAGACGTGTTCATTAAAGTTGGCACATTCACTTTCCCGGTCGACTTTGTGGTTGTTGATTATGAAATAGACCCTCGTATTCCTTTAATACTTGGTCGGCCATTCTTGAGAACCGGACGAGCTTTAGTTGATGTTGCCGAAGGTGAGTTAATCTTAAGAGTCGGGGATGATGCCCAAGTTTTCAAAATGGGGAAGCTTACAAGCAAATCCTATGGACGAGAATCTACGAATATGATTAATGTGCTCGATGATTTTGTCATCTACAACAATCCTCTATTCGATTCTTGCATTGATAATCCACTTTTTGAAGATGATATGGATGATTCTCTCTCCAATTTGGACCCTTCGCCCATTAATGATTTTCCACCGATCTTTGATGCTTATGATGATGATTCTAGCTCAGATACGGATGATTTTGATGATTGTACTTCCGAGTATCCCGACATGCCCACATATGATGATTTTGATGAGGCTGATACTCTTTCGAGTGATTCTTCACATGATGAAGATCCTCCGCCATCCATGCTTAATCCTACTTTGGATGATTACTCTTTTGAGGAAGACTTCTCTACTTTTCTCAATACATACTTCCCTCATGAAAGTGATGCTCCTCCTTTAGATTTTGAAGATTATCGTCTTGATCCTACTTTGGATTTAAAGAAAATTCTTTCAAAGGAGAAGCAACCGGTCGACACCAACATCCGCAGCACATATGATTTAACACCTCTTTGTCCACATTCTGAGGACGAAGTTGTGCATTTTCTTCGCGGATCTTCTTCACATTCTGCTGAGCCCGAATGCTATTTTCCCCTAAAGGAAAAGGTGTTCGACCCCGGTATCGATATTCTTCAGCCATCTCAGTATCCGTCTGATGAAATAAAAGGAAAAATCTTTGGAACTTTTGAAGATATGCTTGCACCACTCCACCCTTGCTTCCACCATGCTCCGTCATTGCTTAAGGGAACCTTGCCTATTCTTCTTTGGCTTGCCTTGTTCACCTTAAGCTTGTGCTATTTGATGGACGAAAACTATGTCTTTGATCCTGGTGGATGTTTTTCATGCTTCTTCCTTTGCTAATCAAGGTCGAGTCAGGCTCACGACTCGGTGAACAAAAATCAAGCGCTTCTTGGGAGGCAACCCATGTATCTATCTTTTAGCTTTCTTTATCCTGAGTGTAGGGGAGACCCGTTGGTGTTTGTTATTTCCTCTTTTCTACTAATCAGGGATTCGAGCGCTCAATGATCCACTCTTGATGACTTTTGACGACCCGTGATTCCTTGTTCCCTTATTCCCGGTTCTATCCTAAACTCTTTTCGATTCCCTATTTTATATTTTCCAATATTAAAATAGGAATCTATTTAGTTGTCTTTTCCTTAGCGAGATTTAAACAAAGTGCACAATGTCCTAAGTGTAGGGGAGTTTACTCCCACATGCTTAAACATTGAGGACAATGTTTATATTAAGTGTAGGGGGACTTCTATCAAAGTTAAGTGGCCTTTTCCTTGTATTTGTCCTCATTTTAACCGGAAAATCAATTTTTCGACATTTTTCAAAATTTTTGATCTATTTTGGCCTATTAGTTTTTCCTTTTGTATAGTTATTTTCTTCCCTTGCTAGAATAAATTTTTAATAAAGTGGTTTTAGTTTTCAAACGTTGTGAATCTTTTGACTCAACCCGAGTTTACTTATCTAAGTTTACTCTAGCTAGTATCCTTAACGTGTTTAAGTCAAGTTTTGCTAGGCTTTTATATAGGGAGCTATAAAACGCGAAAGTCCTAACTCTCACGGGTTAAGAACAAGAACTTTTTGCAAGTTCCTATAATTGATCCTAGAGAGTCGTTTATCAAGGGAACTTTAAAACGCGATTTCTAAACTTGAAAAAGTCTAAGAATTTGCAAGATCCTATAGGCGACTCGAAAACCCAAAACTTTGATTTAATAGGCTAAGCATCCACGAGTCTCATTACTTGAGATTTTAAACTGTGGAGAACGAGAGATGATAGAGTCAATTATAAGTTTGGTATCCTTTCGTGAATTTATGCGAGTTAATTATAAGCCTATTCTCCCATCGCTTGTTAATAAATTTATCTGCAATAAATAAGGTTGTACGATTTGAAAAGTTACTTAGCTTCTAGCCCAAGATCGTTTAAAAGTTGCTCGGTATGGATTAGAGTTCATAGTCAAGGCATAACTTATTGAAGCGGGATGCGAAGATTGGCGAGTCCAAAAAGGTCCTAACAAGGCATGAGAGCTACATTTTGTTGCTAAAGATCCAAAGTGATGTGAAGAATCATTTATCGAAAATCAATATGAAGGATCGAGACACACGACGAAAAGCAAACTCCCCAAAAGATCATGGAGAAGTCTATCCAAAAAGGCCCTAACAAGGTATGAGGATAAATAGATCCAAGTCCAAAAAGGAGGCGGATCGTTGTATATCAAAGTCCAAAATAAAGATTGGAGAAAAATGAAGAAGTCGTAGTCCAAATATGAAGAATCTCTCAAAACTTCAAGTGAAGAAATTCCTATTATGAAGAGAAGGCCATTATTTCATGAACGTCTCTCAAGGTTTGAAGTATGAAGTCGCTGCCAAATATCGGTCCAAGAAAGGTCTCAAATCGCGAAGCGAGTTATGCCAAGATATGAACTTTATGAGGTCCCGAGAAGTAGTTTTAAAAGATTTTGTCCTTTAGCTAACTATTGATTAAATCATTCACTTTATTTTTAGCCTAATAAACTATCGAAATAAGTCAAACAATGCATACTCGTAATCATTCAAGACAATAATAAAATATAAGAGATACACCTAGGAATAAGGGAGTCTAAGTGAATAATTGGCCCACATGAGTTCGTGTTAGTTTGTTAACTTATAATAACAATGATCTCGTTTTTAAGCTTGGTTTGGAGAAAGTGAAAACTTGAGGATGATGATCATTCATGACATTTCCAAAACCCAAGGTATGCTTTTGATTTCTTTACTTTGAATGTTTATAATTTTCTATCTCTTTAATAAAGGCCAACGTGGATTGATTATGATAAAAAGTGTAAACATGCTTTATAACTAATGCATTGCATGAGGACATTGCAATGGTCAAGTGTAGGGGATTTGATAGGTGTGTAAACACCCATCCTTTTTACCACTTAATTACAATAATAACCGAGCCAAAACGTGTATTTTATGTCATTTATGTCAGAATTATGCGTGGTTTGTGTTTTTGTTGTGATTTAGGATGAAAATGTGAAAAGGGGAGAAAACACGGGCATTTACGGGCTGTTATCGAAGAAAAAGACGAAATCAAGAAATCAAGAGTGCAAAAATAACGGAAGTCCAAGACCAATTCTGAAGATTTATCGAAGAAAAAGTCAAAAGACGGAAGTTTACTTAAAGCCGAAGAACTCAAGTCTTATTTATTGAAGAATTAAAAGACAAGTTCAAAGAAATCCCGTGACAAAATCATTAAAGTCCAAGTATTAAGAAGATTAACAAAGGATTAAGAAGATCAAGGACTAAAGCTTGCAATTAAGGAAAAAATGAAAGAGGGGAGGAAGCTTCCTAAGCACTCCTTAATCTCCCCTATAAATAGATTAGGATGTATTCATTTTCATTTTGTTGGATAGCTTGACAAACTATTTCTTCCACTTTAATTTTATGCACATTTAATTTTCTTGTCAAATTTAAATACTTGTCTTGCACCTTAAATTCCTTTAATCTTAAGTAAGTTTCCTTTTAATTCTTGTCAATCTTTATCTTTATTGTTTGATCTCCTATCTACCTTTCTTAATCTTTGATTTTTATGTTTATGTTCTTGTGTTTTTATTTTGATTAAAGTGGGTTTTGATTATTTTGATCATTTTTGTTAGTTTTGTTGATTTGGATTGGTTGTTTATGATTAATAGATGTTTATTGATTAGTTTGATTTAATCTTGTGGTTGATTTTGTTTAGTTTTTATTAGATCCGTATTGTCTTTGTTCTCCTTGTTCTTCGCTTGTTCTGTTACTGTATTCCCAGGTAGTATTCCGGATCAAGCCCAGTTATTCCGAGTGAAGGAGTTTGTGCAAGTTTATTCAGTATCAAGGGTGTTCATCCGGAATATTAGATATTCCAGATCAGTGGCGTTTATTCGGAATAATTATTTATTCCGGATCAAACCGTTCATCCGGAATATTAGACATTCCGGATCAACCTCTCATTCCGGATCAACCGAACATTCCGAATCAAGGAGATATTCCGGATCAAGGACCTTTATTCGGAATAATTAATTATTCCGGATCAAAGACTTCATCCAGAATCTCCAACATTCCGGATCAAGGAATTTATTCCGGATCAACTTGTTCATTCGGAATATTTTTAATATTCCGGATCAAGGTTCATTCGGAATATATTCCGAACGAAGGGGCCAAGGAATTATTCCGGATCAAGGCATCATTCCGGATCAAGGCTTTATTCCGAATCAAGACTTCATTCCGGATAAGTGACATATTCCGAATAAAGGATTTATTCCGGATCAAGAGTTTTGGTGAATATTCCGAGTGAAGAAGAATCATTCCGAACGAAGGTGACATTCCGGATGAGTGATTATTCCGAACGAAGGTTTATTCCGGATGAGCTATTTTCGGGTTCTTTTTAGTTTATGTTTTTAACTTTCTGTTTTTAATTTTTCAAGCTTTATTTTTCCCGCCTTTTTACTTAGTTGCACTTTAAGTTTATTTGCATTAGATTTATTTTAGCCTTGCCTTAGTTTAAGTTTTAGTTGCGTTTTAAGTTTGCCTTAGATAGATTTAAGTTTGCGTTATTTACTTTAAGTGACTTTTAATTTTCGTCACGCTTTTAAATACTCGCCATTTAATTTAAATTAGAGTTAGATTTATTTTACTTGCCTTTTACTTTTACGTCTTTGCACATTTATTTTAAAACAACCAAAAATATTCTTTTTCACCAAAAACAATTGAGTCGTACTTTGAACCGGGAATCAATTCGAGAAGATACCGAATTAAATTGAACCTAACAAAATCAATGTATCATATAATATCAAGAACATCACATGGAAATTGTGGATTTTATATGAAAAATAATGAATGGCTTAACGCCAATAGATATGAGGTTAGTGTCGTTGACCCCATGAGTATAATTTAATAAGTTTTATATTTGTGTCAATCTATTAAATTTAATGTAAGGATATTCCTTCACTAGTCTTGGTGTAAGATCGAGATGAAGCTTTATGTGAGCAAAGATATAATAAAAAGATTAAAGACGCATAGTGTGATGTATCTGTGTGATACACATTAGACTCTTTATTGTTTATTGTCTTTGGACAATGTTTGAGTCGCTTAAATTAATTTTGTCAAAAGAGGACATGTTTTGGGCAAGAGATGTGAGATCTCTTATTAGAAATCAAATGAAGCTATGTGTTTCATGGTCTATAGCATGCTAGACATTGTTTTGTTAATTATAAATACGCATGATAATTAACTTTATAAAACATATCCAATATCCTAAATGGTTATAAACATAAGTGTGGAACTTGTGTAATGACAAAATTGACTAAGTCTTCTATTCTTTTAGTTGAAAGGAATACGAGCACATTAACTTTGATACTTTGTAATGTGATTTTTTGTATCAGCAAATAAGTAGAGGAAATATGTATGCATGTGTATATATTTTATTATCTTTTTGATGATTGCAAATACCTTGCTATATGTGCTTGAATCAAATATAATTGTAGAAAATTTCGCTCTCTAAACGAGATTGAAGTTGAAAGGAATAATCCTTTCTACAAGATTCTTTATATACGTTCAATGTGGGGGATTCCGGCCAAGCTAGAGTTCAAAAGACACCAATCAAAATCTATGCAAACTATAGTTGCAAGTGTTGCCCATTTGGAATACTCAAGAATAACTAGAAATACAATTGTTATAGTTTTAATCTAATGAAAATGTAACAATTTTTTGATGAGTAATTAACGATCGTGTTGACCGTTTGATTCCAAACTAATGAGTGGTTGTGTATACACTCTACAAATTACCACTATGTTTTGGTTATATCTTATGTAGATATAATATAGTGTGGTTTGGAATGTAATTGTATTTATCTTTATAGATATACTTAGACATGATGTAAAAATGTCTAATTAAAAGATGACACACCAACGTGGCTTAAAATGCTAGTTTTTACATTATGATAGCCATTCGGACTTGGCATAACCAAATATCATAATTTGTAACGGTTTGTCATACGACAAGTACTCTCAACGTTAGTTATCACAATTGACAATATGAAGTCATATAATAACATTGTGGATCCTCTTATGGAAGTCCAACAAGAGAGATAGTTACAAAGTCATGAGGAGGAATGAGACTAAAATCCTTGAAAAGTTTATATGAAGGAAAACCTAACCCAGCTGACTGGAGATCCCAAGATCTGGGTTCAATAGGACAACTTACTTGTATAAACTGAGGTCACTGTGTGGGAGTAATAAACTCCATATTAATTCAAGGGAGTTAGTAAACTTCCTATTCCATTCTTATGAAAGTGATAATATGAGGTTAAGCATATGGCTATTAATGATTAATAGAGAATCACGGTTCGCTTCGAAGGGAATTATGGGGGCGCAATTCTTAAAAGCTCTTACAGACCAGGCTAATGTTCATGACCAAAACGAATATAACTATGAGAACTAAAATGTGTCAAGGAGATATTTGTGTGAATATATATTGTCGTCTACATAAACAACAGACAATTCAAAGACATCAAGTGGCTGCTAGGAGGCTAAGTATATTTCACGAGGGAAGGTTCAAAGGGAAACACCTACCTATCCTATGCAAATATCAACTACAAAACTCTATTACATCATCGAGTCGTTGAAATTGGTTTCCCTTTATCAGTTTCATTCATGTGGGGGATTGTTGGAAAATTTGGTCAAATAATGGTTGAATGACAATTGATGGCGTCATCAAACATACTAATGTGAATTAAGAATAAATTAATCTCATAGTTTTAGTTGAATTCATGAGGCATTAGTAAAATTTATTTCGTGAATTAATTATGACCGTTTTCTTTCATTCCTAATCACTATAAATTGGAAGCTCTCTTCCCATTTCCATACACCAAAAAATACCAAGAAACATAACGCACTCCTCTCCTTTTTTATCATTCATATTCTTGTGTATCCGATTCGTAATAGAGGGAAGGCATGTATTTTGGTTCGCCTTGATAACTCGTTTATGCTAACGGGGTTATCCGTTGTTTTTGTATCCTGGGAGATAGACGTCCACGATTCTCAAGCACCGTGGAGAGGACGAATCTGTCTTAAGGAAAGTGTGAGAATCACACGCCTCAACATTTTACTTATTTGTGTTTCCTTGAATCTAAACAATCAAAAGGTTTATTGTACGTCTTTACATTTTATGCTTTATGTCATTTTTGTTTGTCTCTAATAGCAATACACCTAATATATACTACATAAACTTCATAGCAAGACATTATATATACAAAATTGTTGGTTATAGAGTTTGTAACTGCGCTTCAAGCATTCTCACGTTACTAGGCTTTATACCAAAACACAAAATCTGTTTTTCTTTGATAATAAGTATTGTAGCATATTATAAAATTTGCAAGATGGCTATTGACGTGTGTTATATGATACCGACAACAAACCCAAAGTTCGATAACGCGGAACCGCTAGATCACGAGTTGTATCGAGCACAAGTAGCGAACACGAGAGACTACAAAGAACCGACAAACATATATGCACACGGAATACCCTCAACTACCTCTTTATTAATAACCCTAATAAAGACTACATTGAGAAAGAAGAATTCAGTGAAATAGGTTCCCCTCATCCCTATTTATAGAGATGAGGGGTAGGCACCTCCTTAAGTCAAATAGGAAACTTCCTATAAACAAACTTAAGGAGGTTATGCTAAATACTTCCTAATACAAGTCTATTCCTAATCTATATTACAAAGTACACTTAAGTCCCTAACCTATGTTTAATATTACTCCTAATATTCTAACAATTTCCACCTTAGGAGTAACACTTAAACATAACCGATACTCAACACCTTTTACCAGTGTTGGAACCTCCAACTCGGGACCATCTTGTTAACCAGGCGTTGTACTTATGTAATGTCCCTAGATTAGCTTCCTTAGACCCCTTCACGTTCTTCTTCTCAGTAACATTACCCTCTGCACCCTCTTGACTAGGTACTCCGGTTACCGTAATGTGTGCCCCCGCCTTTATACCAAGGTGTACGTTTTCCTGCTCATGTACCAAGCAACCCGTGTTTGACTTTTCTTCAGGTTGTTTGTCCTCCAACCGTCTTTGAGCCACTGCAGCATGATCATTACTAACCTTAAAAACCTCAGCTTCACGACCCCCTTGAGCTCCATTCATTTCCACCTCAAACCGCATTTGAGCCACTGCAACATAATCGTTACTATCCTGAAAAACCTTAGCTTCACGATCCTCCTGAGCTCCTTGCAGTTCCACCTCAAACCAAACACGTTTATGAACCTGTACTCCATGGACTCCTGTTTTAACATCAGGACCAAGTTGTATGAACCCAACTTTTTATGAACCTCCATGCTTATGTACATTGAACCCATCAAAATTTTTGATGTCAAACCTAGTTATAGAACTAGCCATTCTTCTTTATCCCTTTGATGATTTGCTAAACCTTGTGAAAAACCTCACAATCACAAACCGACAAAGTCCCTCCGATAATTCTCTAAACCTTGTGATATGATAAACCTCACAATCACGAATTACGAAGTCTCCTTGTGTAAAAAAAACCCTTGCTTTATCGATATAACCCTAAGAGAAACCTCTTTATAAATCGATCAAACCAAGAAACCCTTCAAAAAGAGAAACCCTTTCTTACTCAAATATCGATTGAGCCTTGGAAATTAACCTATCCAACAAATCGACAACCCTTGAATCAAGAAAGTACCTGACTCCTTTTGAAGTAACACTTGTCGTACTTTTAATTTTGCAAAATCGATTTCTAATAACCTAAGAAATCTTGCAACCTCGACAAGTCTTGAATCTTCTTTAACCTTGCTACAAACCTTGTCAAGTTGTTTCTTAACCAACTTTACCGACAAGCCTAGCAAGCCGTGTGCAATATACCCGTTTTTGCTAAACCCTTTCTTGCAAATCGAATTAACAAGGATAACCCTAAACCCTCGATTAGAACAAGCAACCCGATCGTTAACTTGAAAACCCAAGCAAACCACGATCACACTTGAACCACAAGAAAATACCTTTCTTGCAAATCGAATTAATTAGTATAACCCTAAAACCTCGATTTCGAACAAGCAAACCCGACCGTTAACTTGAAACCTAAGCGAACCACGATCGTAACTTAACCACAAGAAAATACTCTTCTTTCAAATCGAATTTATTAGAAAAACCCTAAACCCTCGATTCCGAACAAGCAACCCGATCGTTAACTTGAAAAACCCAAGCAAAACACGATCAAACTTGAACCACAAGAAAATACCCTTTCTTTCAAATCAAATTTATTAGATACACTAAACCCTCGATCACGAACAAGTACCCCGATCGTTAACTTGATAACCCAAGCAAACCACGATCAAACTTGAACGACAAGAAAATACCCTTCTTGCAAATCGAATTTATTAGAAACCCTAAAGCCTCGTATCAGAACAAGCAATCCCCGATTATTAACTTAAAACCTAAGTATATCACGATCAAAACTTGAAACACAAGAAAAATACCGCAAGAACACCCTTTGTTCTTATCGTTAAAAAACAAACTTTAATCTGTTTTGAAAACTGAAACAAAAAAAACCAACCTTGGTTTTTTTCCTTTTGTTTTACGTAATAAGAATCAAAGATCAACTTTGTAGTTAGAGTTCACGTGGGTTTTAATACCCCACAACCCTTCAACTTAATCGTTTTAAACCAAGGAATTTTTTTTTTACCTTGAAGTTACTCTCGACTACCTCTTTATTAATAACCCTAATAAAGACTACATTGAGAAAGAAGAATTCAGTGAACTAGGATCCCTCATCCCTATTTATAGAGATGAGGGTTAGGCACCTCCTTAAGTCAAATAGAAAACTTCCTATAAACCACTATAAACCAACTTAAGGAGGTTAGGCTAAATACTTCGTAATACAAGTTTATTCCTAATCTATATTACAAAGTACACTTAAGTCCCTAACCTATGTGTAATATTACTCATAATATTCTAACAACGTGGTTTACACATATGATAGAGCCGGACTCATGGCTGCTTAGTTGTAGATGGTTATTTTCATGTACAATATGAAATTTTTTGAGGTGGCAAATTCTACTCAGATTACTTGTATACAGGGCCAAATGAATTAATCTATTTGAGTTATAAACATTTCAGGAGAAAGTTCTACTGTAACAACATAGTTTTTTATCTTCTTAAATGACTATCTTTAAAACTAAAAAAAATATGGAAAAAGAAGTATGGATGGGTCAAGCCAACCTGACATGTCTCCCAAACCCGTCGGACTTGCCATATTCTCAACCCTTTTGTTATTCCTTAAACAAACATTTCATGGTATATCATACAACTTCTTGACATGCAATGCTTTCTTGGTTTGGAATGGCAGGTTATCGATTACTACAGCCACAAGAAAATTGTGCAAATGTTCATGCAGATAAACCACCACAAGAAGTCCCAGCTTTCAAAAAGTTCTTTCATGAGACATCGCAACACTTCTTGGTATAGCGTTAAGTATTGGATCGACCATTTGCGGATTAGGGTCTTTTTTCTTTTTTTCCCCTTGTTTGTTCATATATTTGAACTCACATATGTTGGATTATGAGATCAATGACATGTAGGAACAACTTAATCTTGTTATCGGAGTCCACAAATAAACACCAAGCCCTTTTTGATGCACTATTGTTTGTTGCAGAAGTTGTTTAGACTTCCCATTATGTCGGCCCCTTCTTTTTGAAGTAATTGTTTAAACCCGTTGATGAGTACCATTTGTTTCCTTTTAATAGTTTTAACGAGTCCTTCCATTATATATGTGTTTTTAATCTGCTCGAATATAGCAATGAAACTCCTCTCCTACTTTTTGTTTTCATTAGACATCAGAGTTAGTAACATTACTGTATCCTATCATTTTGATCTAATGTTTATTTTATGGTTTTTGGTTGTTTGTAAGATAAACAATGATAAGTTGATCAACAATCATTTACCTTCGCAGCCAAAACTTCTCTTCAACGACTATCGTGTTCTCTGTAGTTGCTGTTGTTTAACTTTACAGTTTTTTCATTCAACAAGACCGTCTCTGTAGTTGCTGTTGTTTAACTTTACATATTTTTCATTCAACAAGACGTTCTCTGTAGTTGCTGTTGTTTAACTTTACAGTTTTTTCATTCAACAAGACGATCCTCATCTTTCTTGATTTTTTTATTGAAGCAAAGAGCACATCATTAGAGTAACTAATAGGATCACATGATCTAAGGCATTAGAATCACCAATGGTCTTTGCATGAACAGACCCCTGCTGCAAAATGATGGAACCCATATGAGTCCCTAACAAAAAGATAATAGACTGGCTGCAAACCTTAGAAACATACTTATCCATTTATGGGAATCATTGCACACATGTAAATTCTTCATGACACGTAGGGGAACTGAATTAGACAATGCAAGTGGAAACATATATAACTATTTTTTAATTGAAGATTTACTTATGTAGCCGGCTCTGTTAACAATCCTAGGTCCTAACATTGTGAGCCCTTCGCCAAGTAGATTCAGCTAAATGAAGAATGATGTTATTCGTATTATGCGTCGCTCTCACTGTAGAAGAATCCACAAATAACATGAACACATTAATGAAGCAACATGATGAGAGAATTTAATAGGAATTCATCACTTTGATATAAGTGTGAAAACAAGAGCATATTGAGAAAATCCCAAATCGGCTGAGTGACTAAAGTGATAAGGATGGGAGGCTGTATAAAATGTTAAATAAGGTATTGAAATAGGTACTTACCTGGATGGGGTCTATGAGTGATCAAAAAGGCTCATGGCCTAGGTTGGTGACCTCCATTGCACTTTGGAGGGGTGCCACCCTAAGATCGGCCCAAGTGGTCGAGTCTACATCGTAATTTGTTGCTGTGATGGCCTGCGTTCGCGCGGCCCCTGCCCATTTCTTCAGTTTCAATTTTCTTGTGTTAAAAATAGAGTAAGCAGAACCAAGTCAAGATGATAACGTATTAACCCCTTTTTTTGCGCCAAAAATCTGACCATTTCCGAAGGAACTGGAGTTCCATCTCTTTTCCATTTCCATTCAAGAGTTCTTATGTGTTTCCACGCTCCTTCAAGACCCCGAAAAATTGACAAATTGCTTTTCTTAGGAACGCATACAGGATTCGTCAGTACAAAAAGGATAATGGTAACCCGACCATTAACTACTTCATTTATGAAATTCAAAGTAATAGAGGGTTTTTGGTTGTTGGGGTCTGATGTCAATTGTCACATAGTTGACACATTCAAGCCAGCCAATTGTAACTTGTAGCATTACCCTTAATTGAAACTCCGTGCTTACCGACAACCAGAGCTCACTTGAATCTTATAAAAGGTTAGTACTTCTTTGCTTCCTTGAAGCCACTTTACTTCGAGTATCTTATTTGTCTAAAAACCACCATGTGTAACTCCATTTTGGTTGTCATTTAACGAAACTCATATTTGGCATCATCAAGTCTCCCATATTTTGAATATAAGTTATGAGAACATTAGAAGCTTTCTAAATTATATCCGTTTTTTATCATTCGTCCATGAATTTGCTTGCCTTCCGTTATGTTTGTTGTATTTGCATAAGCACTAACAGCAGATCCTTATGTAAACATATTTACTTACTGAACCACATCGTGCATACAGAGACACTAGTGCATTACCAATTAAAAGATCAGACGAATAGCCGCAACGGCATGCTGTTGGACGATGAATTTGATGTCCTTGATTTATTGCTTGAATTCCCGCACATGCACTAATTTCACTTGAAAATCCAATGTTATGCTGTGCATATCCCGCTATCATAGCTGTCCACGAAACCACATCTCTGTCCTTAAGACGCCTCAGAATTTTCATGGCAGTTTCCAAGTTTCCATGCTTGGAGTACATCCAATAAGCACGTTTCTAACATATACATTCGGTTGAAATTATGGTTTAACAACTTGTGAATGGATCTGCTCACCTTGGTCTAAAGCGCATGTCCTTAATATGCTAGGTAGTGTGTACTGATCAGGCCTCAATCCTTCAATCTGCATCTGTGAGAATATACGAAAGGATTCATGAAGATCCACTAACTGTCCATAGGCTACTAACATCACATTCCACAAAACGACATTTTTCTTTTTCTGTCGTGAAGAAGAATTTGTGAGCAATTTTAACATTAGAGCATTTTACATATAGATCAAGTAAAGACCCTTCTATGATTATTGTTCGTGTATCCCTCTGGACAACGTGTTTCGGACAGCAAGTCCATAGATCATCCACTCAGCAGCCCCTAACATGGGACATAAGCTCAGAAAACGACAAAGCTATAAGAGGTTATCCTATCACCCAGCAAACAGGTGTTTACCCAGAGAACCTACTATTACCCGCTGGCCTGTCCAATGCACTCGACGGCGCAGCCAAAACCCAGATATCACAGAAGAGATCTTTCATAAAAGCCCGGGCTTAATTCATAGACTAGACATCTGGTGTCAGGTACACTTTAAGGTAGGGGTGGCAATTTCAGACCCGACACGAAACCCGACATGAAATCGACACGAAAATTAACAGCTTCGGGTTGAATATATTGAATCTTAGGTTAGGTTTGGGTCGGCTTATCTGACCCATTTATTAAACAGGTTAGGTTTGGGTTGGAAAAAAATTAAACAGGTCGATCCGACAACCCGTTTAAGATTTTTTTTCCTTATATTAAAAATGATTAATATTTTACCATACGTGTTTACTAGGTTAAACATACCGAACATGAACACATTTAACATGTCTAACACGTCTAATGTGCATACTTTTATATATAAAACTTATTAAATGGATCAATATATAAACTCGTTTAACATATTTAATGTCAACCCAAATATATATATGGGTTAAATGGGTTAGGTTCGGGTTATGTGTAAACGGGTTAGGGTTGACATAATTGACCCGATTATTTAAATGGGTTAGGTTTGGGTTGAGATTTTTTGACCCGCCAACCTGAAAACCCGAACCCGCTAACCCAAACCCGACACAAATTGCCACCCCTACTTTAAGGTAGTATAAATACCTTACTACATTTATTTACATTTTCAACTAATCACACACGCATACATTTACTCTCATTTATTATGCCTCGCAGTGTCTCGTTCTTGGCTTATTCATCAGCTTGATGTGAAGAATGCTTTTCTTCATGGTCACTTGTTAGAGACAGTTTACATGCATCAGCCACCTAGGTTCGTTGATTCTGCTCACCCCGATTATGTTTGTCATTTACAGCGTTTTTTGTATGGGCTTAAGCAAGCCCCCTGCGCATGGTTTCAACGCTTTGTAGGATTTATCACACGCATTGGTTTTCAGCATAGTAAAAGTGATGCCTCCTTGTTCGTGTTTCATCGTGGTTCAGACACAACTTATTTATTGCTATATGTGGATGATATTATCTTGACTGCTTCCTCAACTGCATGTTTACAGCGTGTTATTACTGCTCTTCATGGTGAGTTTGCGATGACAGACCTTGGTTCTCTCAATTATTTTCTTGGTATTTCTGCATCCCGGGATGTCTCCGGTATGTTTTTATCGCAGTCCAAGTTTGCTGAAGAAATCCTTGAGAGAGCTCATATGTAGAATTGTAATCCTTGTCGCACCCCTGTTGATACAGAGTTTAAGCTTGGACCAGAGGGTGCTCCTTTTGCTGATCCTACCTTATATCGGATTTTAGTCGGTGCACTTCAGTATCTTACATTCACACGCCCAGATATTTCATATGCAGTTCAACAGGTTTGCCTCTATATGCATGATCCTCGTGACCCACATTTTATTGCTTTGAAGCGTATCTTACGCTATGCTCGTGGTACACTTGATCATGGTATTCAACTACATGTTTCTTCTACTGCTTAGCTTGTTGCCTATACCGATGCTGATTGGGCGGGTTGTCTAGTCATGCGCTGGTCTACGTCAGGGTACTGTGTTTTCCTTGGTGATAATCTGTTATCTTGGTCAGCTAAACGTCAACCGACATTGTCCCGCTCCAGTGTTGAGGCTGAGTATCGTGGTGTTGCAAATGTCGTCGCTGAGACTGTATGGCTTCGCAATTTACTACGTGAATTGCAAGCCCCTTTGTCCACCGCTACTATTGTGTATTGTGATCATGTGAGTGCTGTGTATTTATCCAGTAACCCTGTCCAACATAAACGTACAAAACACATTGAGATCGACATTCATTTCGTCCGAGATTATGTTGCGTTAGGGCAAGTTCGTGTTTTGCATGTTCCGTCTCGTTTTTAGTATGCTGACATATTTACCAAAGGACTTCCGGTTGCATTGTTTCTTGATTTCAGGTCCAGTTTGAATGTTCGAAGACCTCCCCTTCCAACTGCGGGGGTGTATTAGCAAAGCTTATTATTAGTATAGCCCATTATGTTTCATTATTATCCAGCCCATTAGGGTTTAGCATGGATCGGTTCTTTTGTATCTTTATATACCAACTGTTATGATGAATGAAAGGCAAGGGGATTAACCTAATTCTAATAGAAAATTGTCGCTTTCTCCACAGTGGTGTGCATGGTTCGAGGACTCCTTATCGTCCTTCGAAACTCTCCCTGGTTCTCTTACGAGTGACATGACAACTTGAAGATGTTAATGGTGAAGCTAGGTTTTGATGAGAAGATTTTACGTGTTGGGTCAAAAGCATCGGTGCCTCTCACACCCACTGCCTACGCTGCGTTTAATCCTCCACCGGGTTTCACCAATTCACCTGCCACCTTTCCTTCGCCCCACCCAGTTGCTCCTCAGCCGATCCCACCTATTTACACTTCCTCGGCCCAACAAAGTGTCACGTCTGCCCAACTGTTTTACCCTCAGTCGGCCATAATGTTTTACCCATAACCCGTTGTCAAGTCGGGTTCTCCATCGCCTCATGTTCAACCAGCTTCCTTTGTTGGCACGATTACTCTTTCAAGTTCGGGTGGAACATCCAGTCAGCTGGGTTCCTCTGCTGCTCCGGTTCTCTCGGGTCAAGAAAACCTTACTTCTTGCTGATTTTACAACTCCTACGGTACAAGAACCTGCTTCCGACAATTGGAATATGGATACAGGTGTGAGTTCACATCTAATGATTATGTTTCTAGTTTAAGTAATGTTTTTAATTCTTGCATATATTCATCTATTATGCGTTGCTGATGATCACTCTATTCTTGTTGTTATCTCTAGTCATAGCATCATATCCTCCCTTTATCGCCCCCTTCATTTAGATAACGTCCTCATTACACTAAATATTGTTAAAAATTTAATTTTCATTCGTCAATTTGTATGTGATCATTCATGTACTGTCAGTTTTAACCCTTTTGGTTTCTATATTAAGGACTTCTAAACCCGCCAGGTGCTGCTCTGCTGTGATATCACTGGTGATCTTTATCTCGTGATGAAGCCCTCTCCCATTCCTCATGCTTTCCTTAAAAGTCAGCATACGTAGCACCAGCGTCTAGGACATCCTGGAAGTAAAGTTGTAAAACCTGTATTAAAATACCATGAACAATACACATGAACAGTGAACATCCAAAAATACGGTAAAATTAAAACTTTCCATTTATAATATAATTCACGTGTCACGATATTTAATAACATGTAATTACGTATATATTATAAATGTGTTGAGTACACGACATATAAAAATCACGATAATTAAACATGAACGATCACGTAAATAATTTAACTCGGGAAAACTACGGGTTTCCCCATGTGGGCCCCATGTATCGCGGTTAAAAGAGACAAGAAGGAAAAGATGGGCTTTGGCCCATGACCCAACTTAAAACCCATGTTAAGTAAACAAAACATAGGAAACATTAAACATAATTTAGGTTTACAGAAAAAGTTCTCCTTGCCTCCTTTTTGCCCTCTTGCCACCGGCCACATCAAAGAACAAGGAGCAACCGGACGATTTTGATTACTAAATTATTTTGTGTACGTGATCGTGATCTTAATCTTTTTTCTTCCAGAAGTTCGGTATAATCAGACACTTCTTTTTCTTTTTAAATTCTTTATGAATTCATGTTTTATTTTAATTAATCATAAAAACAAGTAGTAATAAACATGGGATTAATTAAAATATGTTTAAGGGGGTGTTTGGTGTGGTTTTTGGTTCGGCCGAGACACAACCGAGACCACTAGGGGTCTCGGCTTGTCTTCATCACCACCACTGAGACCACAAGGGGTCTCGGCTTGGTTGGTCTTGGCTCGGACAACACAAGGAAATCCCGACCGCGAGTGGGGGTAGGGTTTTGGCTTGGATCGAGTGCCAACCGAGACCTATAGGGTCTCGGTGGGGGCTTTCGGTGCTAACAGTGGGAACCGAACAACAAACAGGGGGAACCGGTCACAACCGGTGTGAACCGGCTATGAACCAGTGTGAACCGGGCGGCGGCTAACCGTGGCTCGTAAGTGGGTAAAACCACTCGGAAAGTGGCAACCGGATAGGCCGGGTTAGCCACTGTCAAGGTTGTTTGGCTCGGCTTATATGTGACACCGGGTTTCGGGATCGGGTTAATTTTTAAAACGCGGGTTCGGGTTTCGTGAAAAATATTAAAATCAGAAAAATATGTTTAATTAAATTAATTACTAGACTTTTAAGTTAATTAAATTCATGACTTAGGTTAAATATTAAAATTAATATTTCATGTATAACCTAACGCATTTTACTTAGCTTAATTTAATTAAAACATGTATTTTTAATTAAATTCTTATAATGTAAAGTTAAATTAATTAACCAAGTTATTTAATTAATAAGCTATAATATTTAAACCATGACTTGTATTATACTAACTAAACTTTACTTTACTTAATAATCCAACTTATTTTCTAAATATAGGAACTTACTATTTTTGGAAACTTTCTATTTTTGGAAACTTACTATTTATGGAAACCTGCTATCTTTAGAAAGTTGCTTAGTATTACGATACAAGTATTATAATACACTATTACATGCATAATACACTACATAACATCAGTATAACTACAGTTAACACAATAACACACTAAAACATGACAGAATAAGTATAACAAGCTAATAACACACATAATCAGTAAAACACATGTAATTCAGACAACTCATACACGTTCCCATTCTTATGTAGTATTATCTGTCAAGGCGGAGTAGTTTCTTCAGCGTTTTCGTTAGCTTTTACTGGACATAAGGTACGGATCCCATCCTTCAGTAAGGACAATCTCTTCTTTTATTAGGATTTCCCGTATGTAGCCAACGATTTTCCCCAGTAGTTACAGATTTAAATGCTTATGTTTTATTAGTTACCTTAGCCATATACATGCATGCCAGTTTCACCTAGTTATGGAGGTACCATAACCATAACACTAGAGGCACTAGTGTTATGACTTCACCACAGCGGAGTGATAGCTCGTGGCGTCCCTTTTAGTTTATTTGGACTTTATTATTATATTATCATGTGGGGCGTATGGGTGCATCCTAGTTACAGTGTCAGTCAGGATTTCATGGTGAATGTGGTGTGTGCCTTGCATCCTTCACAAGGAGTTGATCCCTCCTACCCATTACCATATTAATTAACAGCATCCCCTCTAATTTGCATGACGAGGTCACCCCTCCAAGTATTCATGCACGTTGTTGACCCCATGACCTATATTATCTTTTGGTACATTAAATTAATACATATTTTCATAAGTAACATAAGCTATGTTTGCAGAACTAAAACCAGTAACATGTTATACGCCTAGGTTTTCCCAGGACTTATTCATTTCCGCTGCAATTCATGCTTTATATGCTTTCATTCCTTTATGTCTTTACGTTATGCTATATATCCGTGTACTAAGCGTTATGTTCAGCCGTTTTCCATTTCCATGTTCCCAAACGGTAGGTACTGAAGGACGTAAGTAGGATCCCCAGAGTATGTGCATTCGGATGGAAGCTATCCGGCCTCTTTTACCTTATGCGTTTATTCCTACTTTCTCATACTTTATTTCATTTGGACATTGTTTAGTCCTTTCATTTACAGTACTTAATATTACTTGTGTGTGAGTTACTTAGACTACCAATGGTTGTTTCCAGTATTTCTATTTATGGGTTATGAATGTTTAGACATTTACCTTGCATGCTTTGATGACACGCCATAATTTACTTTAGCATTCCATTTTAACAAATGGGGTGTTACAGAATGGTTATGTCATGTTTTGTCTCGTAATTACATTTCATGTAATAAGGACAAACTTCTCGTGCTTTGTCATGCTTGCCAGCTTGGCAAACACGTGAAGCTTCCATTTGTAAGTTCCGGTACATTGGTTAATTCTTCTTTTGATATTGTGCACTCGGATTGGTGGACTTCTCCAGTTCCGAGTTTGTCTGGTTTTAAATATTATGTTTTGTTTTTGAATCATTATTCTTAGTATATTTGGGTTTATCCATTGGTTCATAAACCTGATGTTATGTCTAAATTTGTGTTGTTTCGCACTAAGAATTGCTGCATTTCCTCCTGCATAGCCTCCACCCAACTTTGATCATCAAGAGCATGAGAGACTGATCTAGGTTCCACCTGTGAAAGAAAACAAACAAACAAACAATGTTGAAAGTCCGTATGATTATTATGCTTTTGATCCTCAATATAGCTCACAAGAGCATGATGATCAGACGTAGCCTTCTTATGCATTCTGCGAGTCTTGACAGTAGAACCAGGATCTCCAATTATTTGAGTAGTAGGATGATCTTTGTGTGACTGCAACACTGGATTGGAATCTACTTCCACTTCTGGTGCCAAGTTATTAAGATCCCCAACAAAGTCATCATCATATGAAGTAGAGTTGAAAATGCCATTTATTGGTTGCTTATGAATATCATCCAGCTTGGTAGAAGACTTCTTTTGATAGTTCCCCAGGTCAGAAGGACTTGAGAATCTAGTATGCAAAGTGGAATCACTAGCCGGACTACCAATAGGTGTTGAACTAGCACTAGGAGTAGCAGTTGGAGTACTAGGAGCAGCTTTGTCAGCAGTCGTATTCAAGGGAAACTCAAAGCCTCCTTGAGCAGCTGCTGTAGTAGCTTCTTGTTGTTGTTTGAGTAATGTGTTAAGAGCTACTTGTGAATCCAATACATCAAATGGAGTTGCATCACTAGGAGGAGTAGGATAGACTGTGGTGGAATAGGATGGAACAACAAAAATATCATCCTCGTCATCTGAGTCGGAGAGACTAGAATGAGCACATGTACTAGAAGTTGCAAACACTTGTGGACCTGTATCATGGTTAGTTTTGAAACGAAAATATACTAATGAATCACTAAGATAATCAAGATCAAAATACCATTCAGGACCCTTGCCTTGGATGTTTGACTTCTCCTCAAAATACCTGAGATTTATAGTTTCAATTACTCGCTTGGCTTAAAGATTGTAGACACGATAAGCCCGAGAGTGAGCTGAATATCCCACAATGTATCCTTCATCTGCCTTGCCATCAAATTTCCCCAAATAGTCACTAGTATTTAGAATGGTGACAGGACACCCAAATGGCTTCAAATGAGCAATATTTGGTACTTTGGCTGTTAGTAGCTCATAGGGAGTCTTCTTGTGAGGATTTGTAATAGAAACTCTATTCAAAACATAACTTGCAGTATTAACAGCTTTTGTCCAGAACATTTCTAAATGACTTGGGAGGTAAACCAGAGACCAGATTCAGATTCGCTAGTTTGTGAATGGTCTTGAAGTTCACATGTCCCATCCTGCGGTGCCATTGAGTGGCTTCATCTTCTGAGGCTTTAGCAACCAAACATGCTAGTTGACCAGTAGGGTTGACTTCATTCAGCTTGATACTATAGAGGCTGTGTCTTCTAGGGATTCTGAGTAGAACCTGTGAGTCATCCATAAGCTTAAAGTCTTTGGATAACACTAGTGCATCAGTATCCGTAAAGAGGACAAACTGCTTCTTGTCACAAATCTGAGAGACAGATATCAAGTTGAAGTGTTGAAGTGCTTCCACATAGTAGACCTGCTCAAAATTAAGATTGGGCGTCTGAATCGTTCCTTTGCCAGTGATCCTGCCTTCACCTCCTCCAAAATAGACCTTTCCGCCTTGAAATGGTACAAAGTTAGATAGAAGACTTTTATTTCCTGTCATGCTCCTAGAGCATCCACTATCAACAATTCCTAGAGTAGGATCTTGGTATGGAGTAACCTACAACAACAAGATAAGACAGATGCAAAAGTTAGTGTCTTAAGGGGACCCAAACCTTTTCAGGTTTGAGCATGCCTTGTGGATCTTTAGAGGTTAGCCATGACGATTGTGAAAAACCTTGTGAAAAACCTCACAATCACAAACCGACAAAGTCCCTCCGATAATTCGCTAAACCTTGTGATATGATAAACCTCACAATCACGAATTACGAAGTCCCCTTGTGTAAAAAAAAACCCTTGCTTTATCGATATAACCCCTAAGAGAAACCTTCTTAGAAATCGATCAAACCAATAAACCCTTCAAAAAGAGAAACCCTTTCTTACTCAAACATCGATTGAGCCTTGGAAATTAACCTATCCAACAAATCGACAATCCTTGAATCAAGAAAGTACCTGACTCCTTTTGAAGTAACCCTTGTCGTACTTTTAATTTTGCAAAATCGATTTCTAATAACCTAAGAAATCTTGCAACCTCGACAAGTCTTTAATCTTCTTTAACATTGCTACAAACCTTGTCAAGTTGTTTCTTAACCAACTTTACCGACAAGCCTAGCAAGCCGTGTGCAATATACCCGTTTTTGCTAAACCCTTTCTTGCAAATCGAATTAACAAGGATAACCCTAAGCCCTCGATTAGAACAAGCAACCCGATCGTTAACTTGAAAACCCAAGCAAACCACGATCACACTTGAACCACAAGAAAATACCTTTCTTGCAAATCGAATTAATTAGTATAACCCTAAAACCTCGATTTCGAACAAGCAAACCCGACCGTTAACTTGAAACCTAAGCGAACCACGATCGTAACTTAACCACAAGAAAATACTCTTCTTTCAAATCGAATTTATTAGAAAAACCCTAAACCCTCGATTCCGAACAAGCAACCCGATTGTTAACTTGAAAAACCCAAGCAAACCACGATCAAATTTGAACCACAAGAAAATACCCTTTCTTTCAAATCAAATTTATTAGATACACTAAACCCTCGATCACGAACATGTACCCCGATCGTTAACTTGATAACCCAAGCAAACCACGATCAAACTTGAACCACAAGAAAATACCCTTCTTGCAAATCGAATTTATTAGAAACCCTAAAGCCTCGATTCAGAACAAGCAATCCCCGATCTCTAACTTAAAACCTAAGTATATCACGATCAAAACTTGAAACACAAGAAAAATACCGCAAGAACACCCTTTGTTCCTATCGTTAAAAAAACAAACTTTAATCAGTTTTGAAAACTGAAACAAAAAAAAACCAACCTTGGTTTTTTTCCTTTTGTTTTACGTAATAAGAATCAAAGATCAACTTTGTAGTTAGAGTTCACGTGGGTTTTAATACCCCACAACCCTTCAACTTAATCGTTTTAAACCAAGGAAATTTTTTTTTACCTTGAAGTTACTCTCGACTACCTCTTTATTAATAACCCTAATAAAGAATACATTGAGAAAGAAGAATTCAGTCAACTAGGATCCCTCATCCCTATTTATAGAGATGAGGGTTAGGCACCTCCTTAAGTCAAATAGAAAACTTCCTATAAACCACTATAAACCAACTTAAGGAGGTTAGGCTAAATACTTCGTAATACAAGTTTATTCCTAATCTATATTACAAAGTACACTTAATTCCCTAACCTATGTGTAATATTACTCCTAATATTCTAACAACGTGGTTTACACATATGATGGAGCCGGACTCATGGCTGCTTAGTTGTAGATGGTTATTTTCATGTACAATATGAAATTTTTTGAGGTGGCAAATTCTACTCAGATTACTTGTATACAGGGCCAAATGAATTAAGCTATTTGAGTTATAAACATTTCAGGAGAAAGTTCTACTGTAACAACATAGTTTTTTATCTTCTTAAATAACTATCTTTAAAACTAAAAAAAATATGGAAAAAGAAGTATGGATGGGTCAAGCCAACCTGACATGTCTCCCAAACCCGTCGGACTTGCCATATTCTCAACCCTTTTGTTATTCCTTAAACAAACATTTCATGGTATAGCATACAACTTCTTGACATGCAATGCTTTCTTGGTTTGGAATGGCAGGTTATCGATTACTACAGCCACAAGAAAATTGTGCAAATGTTCATGCAGATAAACCACCACAAGAAGTCCCAGCTTTCAAAAAGTTCTTTCATGAGACATCGCAACACTTCTTGGTATAGCGTTAAGTATTGGATCGACCATTTGCGGATTAGGGTCTTTTTTCTTTTTTTCCCCTTGTTTGTTTATATATTTGAACTCACATATGTTGGATTTTGAGATCAATGACATGTAGGAACAACTTAATCTTGTTATCGGAGTCCACAAATAAACACCAAGCCCTTTTTGATGCACTATTGTTTGTTGCAGAAGCTGTTTAGACTTCCCATTATGTCGGCCCCTTCTTTTTGAAGTAATTGTTTAAACCCGTTGATGAGTACCATTTGTTTCCTTTTAATAGTTTTAACGAGTCCTTCCATTATACATGTGTTTTTAATCTTCTCGAATATAGCAATGAAACTCCTCTCCTACTTTTTGTTTTCATTAGACATCAGAGTTAGTAACATTACTGTATCCTATCATTTTGATCTAATGTTTACTTTATGGTTTTTGGCTGTTTGTAAGATAAACAATGATAAGTTGATCAACAATCATTTACCTTCGCAGCCAAAACTTCTCTTCAACGACTATCGTGTTCTCTGTAGTTGCTGTCGTTTAACTTTACAGTTTTTTCATTCAACAAGACCGTCTCTGTAGTTGCTGTTATTTAACTTTACATATTTTTCATTCAACAAGACGTTCTCTGTAGTTGCTGTTAGTTGTTTAACTTTACAGTTTTTTCATTCAACAAGACGATCCTCATCTTTCTTGATTTTTTTATTGAAGCAAAGAGCACATCATTAGAGTAACTAATAGGATCACATGATCTAAGGCATTAGAATCACCAATGGTCTTTGCATGAACAGACCCCTGCTGCAAAATGATGGAACCCATATGAGTCCCTAACAAAAAGATAATAGACTGACTGCAAACCTTAGAAACATACTTATCCATTTATGGGAATCATTGCACACATGTAAATTCTTCATGACACGTAGGGGAACTGAATTAGACAATGCAAGTGGAAACATATATAGCCATTTTTTAATTGAAGATTTACTTATGTAGCCGGCTCTGTTAACAATCCTAGGTCCTAACATTGTGAGCCCTTCGCCAAGTAGATTCAGCTAAATGAAGAATGATGTTATTCGTATTATGCGTCGCTCTCACTGTAGAAGAATCCACAAATAACATGAACACATTGATGAAGCAACATGATGAGAGAATTTAATAGGAATTCATCACTTTGATATAAGTGTGAAAACAAGAGCATATTGAGAAAATCCCACATCGGCTGAGTGACTAAAGTGATAAGGATGGGAGGGTGTATAAAATGGGAAAGAAGGTATTGAAATAGGTACTTACCTGGATGTGGTCTATGAGTGATCAAAAAGGCTCATGGCCTAGGTTGGTGACCTCCATTGCACTTTGGAGGGGTGCCACCCTAAGATCGACCCAAGTGGTCGAGTCTACATCGTAATTTGTTGTTGTGGGGGCCTGCGTTCGCGCGGCTCTGCCCATTTCTTCAGTTTCAATTTTCTTGTGTTAAAAATAGAGTAAGCAGAACCAAGTCAAGATGATAACGTATTAACCCCTTTTTTTTGCGCCAAAAATCTGACCATTTCCGAAGGAACTGGAGTTCCATCTCTTTTCCATTTCCATTCAAGAGTTCTTATGTGTTTCCACGCTCCTTCAAGACCCCGAAAAATTGACAAATTGCTTTTCTTAGGAACGCATACAGGATTCGTCAGTACAAAAAGGATAATGGTAACCCGACCATTAACTACTTCATTTATGAAATTCAAAGTAATAGAGGGTTTTTGGTTGTTGGGGTCTGATGTCAATTTTCACATAGTTGACACATTCAAGCCAGCCAATTGTAACCTGTAGCTTCACCCTTAATTGAAACTCCGTGCTTACCGACAACCAGAGCTCACTTGAATCTTATAAAAGGTAGTGTGTACTGATTAGGCCTCAATCCTTCAATCTGCATCTGTGAGAATATACGAAAGGATTCATGAAGATCCACTAACTGTCCATACGCTCCTAACATCACATTCCACAAAACGACATTTTTCTTTTTCTGTCGTGAAGAAGAATTTGAGAGCAATTTTAACATTAGAGCATTTTACATATAGGTCAAGTAAAGACCCTTCTATGATTATTGTTCGTGTATACCTCTGGACAACGTGTTTCGGACAGCAAGTCCATTGAACATCCACTCAGCAGCCCCTAACAAGGGACATAAGCTCAGAAAACGACAAAGCTATAAGAGGTTATCCTATCACCCAGCAAACAGGTGTTTACCCAGAGAACCTACTATTACCCGCTGGCCTGTCTAATGCACTCGACGGCGCAGCCAAAACCCAGATATCACAGAAGAGATCTTGCATAAAAGCCGGCTTAATTCATAGACTAGACATCTGGTGTCAGGTACACTTTAAGGTAGTATAAATACCTTACTACATTTATTTACGTTTTCAACTAATCACACACGCATACATTTACTCTTATTTATTATATACACATCCGGGACCAAATACTTACTCTCACATCGGAGCTTGGTCTCAAATCTGGGACAAGGCTAACAGGTTTTCGCGCTTCTCTGGGTCAAATCAGAAACATGTTTACTAAGTCATGTACCAAAATAGATTATATGAACGATTTATGATCCCACATCAGTTGAGAGAGGAAAGATGACGCGAGGACTAGCTGTATAAAAAGGGAAATATGCATTAGGTTAGGTACTTACCTGGATGCTCAAAGTTATATTAGATGATAGAAAACCCGTAAGTATAATGTATTATTGAATCACAATATATAGAGATTACATGAAACATAAATGAAACCCTAATGGACCCTAAGCTCACATACGTGCTTGGGCCGACTAACATAATCTCATCTAATAAGTTACACACAGCAACAAAATAGTCCTAACAAATTCCATCAGCTAACACTCTTTTTAGATACATTTTGCATAAATGGTTTCTTCATTCTAAAAATCTTAAAAACATTAAAATCTTACGTCATCTATGCCAGGAACTTTGGGTGGTGCAAATTTTGAGTGGATCCAACGGCCAGTAATCCGTTCCTCCAAGATTGCATCATCATTGCAAAGTTGCGCACTCGTCAACTTTAACCCCTCTCTTTTAAACCATCTCATCAAGTTGCATAGGCATCTTGATCTTAAAAAGGCAACCCTTTTTTTCCTGGACCACCGTCCTAGGGAATCAATAAGGAATGAAACCTTTTTGACAAGAAGGCTTCTTCAGCGCCTTATCAATAATCCCCATAACTAAGTCATCAGAAACAAGTTGTCCCTAAGGAATGAGTATAACACATGGCCTCTTTTGCTTTGACTCCAAGAGGCGTCTTAGCAGCAACAGCAGCTCTTAGCATGTCACCAGTAGGCAAGTGGCACAAACAGTGCTTAGCTTTGATTCATTTCCATTATAATTATATTAAGCAACACTTTGTTCCCCAATAACGAAATAATTAACGTCAACAGGGGTTTCCTTCAACAAGTCTTTTTGGAGAGCTCCAACCAATTTTACTTGAAGCTTTTTTTAGTTCGCTGGTTTTAAGCTGATGTTAAAAGGTTATGGATTTGAGTCATTTTAGCCTTAGTTTATAGACACTATGAAACAACACAAAACGACCCACTTCTATGTAAAATGGTTGAAGTTGCCAACCTCAAAATAACGCAAATTAACCTGTGGCCATACAGAAGTTTGGTTATGTAATATGCATAAAATTCTGAAATGTCATATTCATCATCTTGCCGCCCGGAAAGAATGCCTATGACGTCATAGACGCCTTAGTGCCCGGGGAGAACGAGGGTAACTTTTTTGGATCTTCTTAAGTATAAAACTAATAGAGAAAACAAAATCACAATGTGGCTGTAGTTTAGTGGTAAGAATTCCACGTTGTGGCCGTGGAGACCTGGGCTCGAATCCCAGCAGCCACACATTTACTTTTTATTTATGTTTTCAGTACTTCAATTTGTAAAACTAGTAAAACTGAAATTTACTGCTGGTTTCAAAAAGAGCAGTTCTTGGAGGTATTGGGAGAATCAGCTAGTCTGAGAGTTTCTTCAATAAGTTTACAGGCTTTCTTGCTTCGTATTTCGATTCTCATGCTTTCACTTTCTTCCACAACAACGCTTTCTTCATCTTCAAAGACCATATACACTTTGAGTTATCATATTAAGCTGTTTAGATTCGAGGATGGTTTGACTTGTCATATGTTTCATACCCAGAAAGGCAGAAACATATGATGAATCAAGACGCAAGCAGGCAGGGGTACAAAAAGGCACTCAGCCAATAGTCAAGAATACCGCGTGCTTGCTGCGTCAAGTGGCTTTACAAAAGTTAGTTAGTATCCCACATCGGCCAGTGAAGTAAACATACATGTAGGAGTTGAGTATAAAAACAAAGGCATGTGAATGTAGTAAACATACCTTTCTCCGCCTTTTGGCTAAGATCAAGTGTAGTATCTGTTCTTATCAGTTTAATATCTGATATGTGAGCCATCGGCTCACTCGATATTAATCTTATTTTTTATGGGGGAAGAACCCACCACAGTAGCTTGCTTCTGGGGTTCTTCACGTGTCGCCTTGGCGTAGCACTATTGCCTAGGCTTGGCGCACCCCTCCAATTACTAGTTCCATGTTTTCACGTGTTGTTTTGGGCGAGTTAGAAGTACACTGATGTCTTTCGTTTACTGATTTCCGAGGTTTATGGATAAACAATGTGTTTTGGAGTTCTGTTTTGACAGATGCTACACATGGCTAGTTTTGGGTGTTTTATCCCACATATGCCATATACCATCCAAAGTGCAAGACTAAGCATTATTCCTACAGAAACAAGGACTAAACCTGCGTTGACCAGATGAAGATGGCGTTGTAATGGCCGGCAATGGCTAGAAGTGATGGTTGTGAATGTTTCCCGAACAAAATTGCAGTCTTGGAAGCTGAGTAATGGTGGTGTGTAGTGCTGGAGGGTGTAGCCGTAGCTGATGTTTACTGCTCCGGTTAGCTGTCTTTTTGTCTATCTAGCATATGGTTTCCTGTTCTTGTCTTTCTGTCTATCTAGCAGCATGTGCTGTCCGGATTGTGTCAATTGGAGATATAGGCCAACATCAACTTAACAATCGGAGACAAAAATTACATAAAAGAAAGACAATGGTTACTTGCAATGTTAATGTGCAACTACAGGTCACACTAAATATATGCTCCGAAAGGACAGATGAGATTATTGCTCTTCTGACTTTGACACTTTGTCGTAGAGCCTCCTGAATGTCCTCGACCAACCCAATCTCGCTAATCTTTTTTTTTTCATTTTAAAATCACCAACATTAGCAGCATTTATAACTTCCAACATTTTTAACTTCACTCTATTATATCCTCAATATTGTTTAAAAAATACATCTGGTAGGTTTTCCAATACGTCTGAGGGGAGGGGGGGTAAAGGGAAGCAGCGTGTATATTCTGGTTACGACGATTTCAAAACATTATACAGTTTATTATAGTAGTTTCATTTGCCTCAAAAAGAAGCTATAAGTAATCAGTTTCATAACATAATATAGTTGAAGTCACATGTTCAAAGAATTGATGCAGAAAGTTCAAGCAAAACTAGATAACATAATATAGTCGGTATTCCACATCGGTCAGTGAAGTAAACATACATGTAGCCATGTAGGAGTTGAGTATAAAAACAAAGGCATGTGAATGCATGTAGCAATCATACCTTTCTCGGCCTTTTGGCTAAGATCAAGTGTAGTATCTGTTCTTATCAGTTTAATATCTGATATGTGAGCCACGGTTCACTCGATATTAATTATATTTTTTATGGGGGAAGAACCCACCACAGTAGCTTGCTGCTGGGATTCTTCATGTGTCGCCTTGGCGTTGCACTACTGCCTAGGCTTGGCGCACCCCTCCAATTATTAGTTCAATGTTTTTACGTGTTGTTTTGGGTATTCTGTTTTTGCTGGATAATATAAGCAACAACTGTGGGTACCTTGGATTCCGCTGCAGAGAAGTAATTTCCATTAATCGTGGTTTTGACTTCTTTTGCTGGATAATATAAGCAACAACTGTGGGTACCTTGGATCCCGTGGTTCTTCTGCAGTCTGCACAATATGCATTATGCGGTAGATATATAGATAATGTTCATAGGTACGAATAATGGGTGTCTTTCTATTAGCACATTTGAAAGTAGAGTTTGTAATATGTTGACTCCTACTCAGATATCTCGTCAATGCAAAGCTTTTATTCAATGCGGATCAGGCAGACATCGAACCTTTGATTTTTAAGTAGGTCAAACGGGATAATAGGGTTGTTCTAAATTGGATAAACGGGTTGGTACATTAAGCATGCTGTAACTGGTTTGGTCAGGTCATTAGGTTGTGAGTGGGTTGGTTATGTCGATGCGATAAAACCTGTTTCCTAAACAGGTTTAGGCTTGACCCGTTTATTAAGTCGTGTGTTGCCAAGAATTGCAACCCTAAAGATAACCAGTCACTTGGATTAGCTAGAGATAATTTAATTTAGTTTTATAAAACTCGATACCACGAGAACCCTAAACAACAATCTCCCCCACTTCGTTACGACCGTTTCTAAAACTAGAATAACTGTAAGATTTAAATAGCCAGTTAAAACGTATATTTTATTTATCAGCCATTCAATCTAACAAGAAGTCAAACGGCGTATCACAATGAGCATCAGAAATGTCAAATGTCGCATGCAAACCAACCAAGAAACCTGCTCTGAAAACCGACAACACCACATTCCTCCAACCCCCAGCCACACCCACTTTAATCAAGCTCACCTAAATCAAAACCACAGGATCATGTGTCTCGAAATAGAAGCATATTATGGTTCCAATAATGATCAGGAAGATAATGGTTGTAACTGGGAAGTAAATGAAGGGAATGAAGAGAGAGACGATGATGTAATTTCCACGAGAAGCTTAGAGGTTGTTGTTGAAACGGCCGTAAAGAAGTGGGGGAGAAAGTAAGATAGAGAATGAGGAGGGAGAAAGGAAGGTGGGTCAGGTGTGGACTGAGCCGCGGATCGTTTCGGTCTCCGTTCATAAGTTGCTAGAGTCTCCAAGAGTAACTCCACAAATAAGCAATTTTAGAGTTGTTGGAGTCTTTTACGGTTGTACCCTTTGTTGTGTGTGATGTATACACGCACTTTCAGCTTCAATTGTTTGTAGTTTGTACTATATGATAATGTTCGATCATAAGTTTATTACCGAGACTAAATTTAGAGGGTGATAGGGAACTCAAAAAGCGCTGTTGAGTGTTTGGGCGAAGGAACGAAATGTGCTCATTTACTGACTTTGTGCTGAAATATGCATTTATAAGGACCGTTGAAGGCGTGCTCTTGTATCTACTGATGTTAGCTGTAACTACTTTTAACTGTTGGCTTCTAGGCGATCCAAACCACCTATGCCACCACTTGGTATCTTCCACCATGTCTACCTCCCACGTGCAAATGAGGACCCATTGTTTTCAATCCTACTTCGGATCACACAGTGTCTGCATGATACTTGTGACTTTCTCAAAAGCCTCGAGAATTCCGAGAGGGGTTTTATTTGACCTACGATCGCGGGTTCTTGTCTTTGTAAGTCATCTGATCCTTTATAAATTCTTCAAATGAATAATATTTTTGGCTACCTAAAACGACATCAGTTAATTTGCCTCCTTAGTACGGAGTACCTTGGTGAGTCTCTATTAGATTATTGCTAGCCAATGTTGTTCTGACTTTGACACTTTGTCGTAGAGCCTCCTGAATGTCCTCGACCAACCCAATCCCGCTACTCTCTTTTATTTTTCCTTTTGAAATCACAATTTTAGCAGCAGATGTAACTTCCAAAGTTTTTTTTAATTCACTTTATTATCTTAAGTATTGTTTTTAAAAAATACCTTTGCTTGGTTTTCCAACACGTCCGAGGGGGTAAAGGGAAGCAGCGTGTACATTCGGGATGCGCGATTTCAAAACATAATACAATTTATTGAAGTTACATCTGCTTAAAAAAAAGCTTTGCGTAATCAGTTTCATAAAATAATATAGTTGAAGTCACATGTTCAGAGAATGCAAAAAGTTCAAGCAGAAGCAAATAAGTTTTACAAAAGTTAGTCTGTTGATGCAACCAAAATCCGCATTCGTCAAGGTGCTTGGTTGACCGCCTGGCTCGTTTTAACCTTGACCTTCGAGACTTCGGTAATCATGCTGAAAAGACAAAGAAAGATCGTTAGAGAGGTCCCGGGCTGAGCCCGGGGAACCCCTCCGACGATCATGTCAGTATTGATCGTATTGGTATACCATATTGCTTAAGAGTTAGAATGCTAAGTTATAGATAAAGAGAGATGAGAGAATGTTGTATGATCTCTAACAACACTATGTCGAGGGGTGCGAAGGATTATTGATATTTTCTCGGGTGGCGATTCCCCTTAGGTAACTTCATATTGTATATAATATGTAGTTTTACGCCACGTTTCCGAGTTAGGATTGGATGACTTCATTGATAAGGATTGAGGCTTCCTTAGTTGGAACCGAGATGTTTCATAAGGAGGAGAGTACCTCCTTTGGATATGTATCCTGCATTTCTACTCATGCTTTGCTAGTCATGAGAAGCAAAGTTTAATAGAGAGAATGAAGGTATGTTGTGTCCTTTTAAGTGAAGACATGGTATCTATTTATAGATAGAAATTTCAGCAAGTCTGTATCCAACTTGCATAACTAAACTTTATTCCAACCTTCTAGTTCATTGAACGTTTCCAATTTGGTTAGCTCATTGTATGAATTATACAGAATCTTTTTGTGAATCATCATATGATCTCGTAGGGCCCACCCTTATCCTTATCTTCGGCAATTTGTGTAATTCAATACTTCGTGAGTAAGTTACACATGATTGTAGAGGAAGTGTCTACTAGATTGTTTCATGCAGCTTGTAATCTGATCCAAACTCACTGTAGTGTGTTGCAATATCAACTTATTTACTCCTTAAGTAGTAAAACATGGGTTACACCATTAAGCCCCCTAGTCTATGTAGGCGAATTATAGATGTAGCCTGCATTGACTTTAGTAAAGACCAAAAGTTTTTTTTTAACTATATAGTATCCATTTGAATATTGTGCTAGAACTCGTTAGTTTGCGCTTTGCAAATACCTGTTATAGATCACGATTACATAGACCACCAATATGCAGATTGTTTGACCAACCAAGCATGGCATGTGAGGAATTAAAAAATAGAAGTATCAAACATGAAGGTATTTTAGCCGACTAACCGATGGAGGCAAGCCAGTTTTAAGAGACAAGAGAACGTACACTGTTGTATGTAAGTTTTCTAGAATTACTAGGCGACCCATAAAAAGGGATAAAAAGAAATGCCATTTAACCAATGGAAATACGCAGAATCTCAAGTGTGCTATTAGGTTACTTTAAGAATTCTCTTTAAGTATTGGTACTTGGCCTTGGATTTGTTGAATTATGTTTTCTGATTTTCTTGTATTTAGATATGGCTCATTCATTGCTTGAATGGTTTGACAACGTCTTGATTTGGAAATTGTCATTGTTATATGTTATTGTTAATATTCGTGTGTATTTTGTTGCCTTTATATGGCTTCAATGATGGGGCAATGTTTTTATTTTCACATTGTAATCGGTATAGGTTTTAGATCATTATATATTATGATTCTTGCGTGTTCGCAATTTTTATTTTATTTTTAGTTTCATTAGTGTGCCGATGCCTTTATTCGAACATCGTTGACAATATGTATTAAGCTTTTGTGTAAGCTTTTTACTGGTTTGTATCCCTTTTTGACGAGATTACGTTCTTATTTGTAGCTTGCTTCTTAGCTATATCAATTCCCATCCCCTCGTATTTGACGGAATGTTGTTCACATCAGTTTTGCTATGTGTGGAAGTCTGCACATTAGTACTGATAGCTCCTTGTCCCTTTAATAATGGGATGATGTCGTTGGGAGATATTTGACACTTTTATGTACGTACATTTGTAGCTATTTGTAGCTTTCATTCAATCCCTTTAATGGCGGGATTAGTGTCATTGAAACGGTCATGCCGTTGAATTTTTTTTTTTGATTGAGTTTCACTTCTTCGAGTGAACTTTCCACTTTGCGTGATGGTATTTCAAGCCATTTGAGCGGCTGTTACGTTGATGCACGAATGTTTTCGTGTCTTTTTAGCGGACATACCACTTGACGCGTTAGATTTTGTGTCTTTGTATTTGACATTTCATGTTGCAGTAGTCTTATACACGGGTCTGTTGAAGGATCCATGATTGCTTATGTGATTTGTGTTGGGGTTGAACCCCATATAAAAGCAGTGTAAACTTGATAGCCTGCACAACTTTGTTTATCATTGATTGTTAGATACACAATCATTAGAATTAGAAAAGAGCACTTTTGGTATTAACATAAATAGACTTATAGCCATAACTCAAGACATGTTAGTATAAAGTCGTGAATTTAAAGTGGGGAGGAAATTCGTTTCATCATAAAATGAATAAGGATCCATCCTCCCACCATGTTTGTGTAGTGAACCTGCTTTGAACCATATAGGCTTATGTGAGTAGCATCTATATGATGGAATGATGCGAAAATGTTACCTCTTGTTTTTGCTCCCTTCTTTTAACCATGTCAAGAGAGGATTCATAATCATCCTGGGTACTTGTACAAGGATACATCACCTGCCCGTCTTGTTTATCTTTGTTTATAAGATTTTAGGACAGCTAACTGACTCGAGTCAATATAGTATGTATATATCACGATTTATCATACTTCGATTCGCGTTGATAGTGACAATAGTAGCCATTTAATTATCTCCCCATGATAATACTAGTTTGAGCTTCAAAGCACCGTTACACTTAAAGTGCTTGAAAGAGAACCCGGTAGGAAAATTTCACAACAGTGACTCATATTTTTATTGATGGATCATAAGTCCACCTAGCTCGTATGATGCCTCATAATAATGGCAAGTCCGATTTGTAATAAAAAATATATATGTTCGTTCACCTTCATAAAGTATACAATAGTTAATAAAAATGCCTTGCTAGTTAGCATATCATCTTTTGCGTTATAGCATTGATACCAATGGACAATGGTATAACTCTGAGTATGCTATTTTTTGAAAATGAAATCCGGCCATGAATTATAGCTCAAGAGGCTTGTATTTTTTTTTTTAAAAATGGAATCCAATTCCCATGATTCCAGTTTAGAAGTTTAATTTAGATCTTTCATGAATCGAAAGGATAAACACACAGATGGAAACTTACCTCATGCGTGCAATGGTGCAGGTTGTTAGTTTGTAACCAAATTGAGTGTTTCTGTCTCATACTAAGCTTCTTTAGTGTGGTGACTGCCACATTTTTACATGGATCGCCATGTTCTCAAAGTGCTTGTAACGTGTGTATCCTTCGATCAACGGATGTCGGTCGGCTTTTAAGCTTGATAAGATGTAAATCGATTCTGTTAAGCTCCCTGTAGGTAGATGAATTGGATGGATATGTCGCATATTCAACTTAGTGTGGCGATCCCACATACTTTTTAGAGTATGTCTGATCATATTTGTTGTTAGAGTGGTCTGCTGCAGGTCTTAACGTTGATTGGCCTGACGACATCTTTTTCATTAGAACAACACGTGGACTACTAGCTTAGTATGCTACATGAGTTGACATTATTTCTTGCTCTTTTGATGCGGCATGTCTGAGGTTGCATCCAACTTAGATAATGCATGTTGTCGTTTGAACCATTAGTTCTCCTATTACTGAATGCCCGTGTTCCTTCCCATTCTCTTTTCTTTTCATGCGTACGACATATTATAACTTTACCAATGTGGACTCGAGAGTGCCTCTGTTTTTTTATTGCATCTTACGAACCCAGGCTTTCGCCGTTTGGTTGGGCTTGATTTTGCTACTATTAGTCACCTGTTTTGCTCAACTCTTCATTTTCTTGCCTCAAGGACTCCGGGTCTAATTGATTCGACAGGAGAGTCACACTGTATGAATGGCACATCGTCACTTGGTTTTAAGTTGGTGCTATTTCTAGTAGCAATAGGGCTTTATTCGATAGCTTGATGGCGAATATGAATGTAACCTACAAACTGGATTGGCATTAACCACGTAGTCACATATTCAGCTCCCACAACCTCATATGTGTGTATGGCTTCTTTACCCATGACAAAATTGAATGGTTGGGGTCACATATTCAGCTTAGTGCGCCCATGTCACATGCTTCTCTAAACAGATAGCTTCCACAAAGTTGGGTGCTGATGTCTTCTTATGCCAAGTTAAGATACATCTATTGGACCTTACATAAACATGGTTGTACACAATCTTAAACAATTGAGAAATACAAATAAGAATTAGAGGTTGTACCTCTGCGCCTTGCTGCTATACAAGGATGTATTAGGCGAGGCGCAACCTTGCACTAATCAAATTATTGTGCCTTAGTGGATACATGGACTGATCAAGTTGATGATGCAACCCATGCTCATAGTTCATGGAAAACAAACACAACCCCTTGGCACAAGAGTTACTTTCTTGGCCTAGTTTTGAAATGAAGTGCGTTGCATCAATCCTGTAAGACTGTTGGATATATTTTTAATTGCAAGATAATGTATGAGATCATATCATCCTCACATCCTGTGATATGATCATTTTAGTCCTGCCGTCAGAAGTCACATGATAAAATATTTTTCTTTTCCATCAGTTTTGATAGCATATCATGTTATGCTCTGTATAGTTGTAAGAAATCATGTGACCAGAGCCCCGATTTATAACTATTATTATGCCAATTAGTGTTGAAATAGGACTATCGAAATTCTACATTATAATCTCTATCGATATAGTTAACATCCTTACCTGGCATATATATTTAAAAGCTACCGTTAACTTGTCATGAGAAAACAATTTGAAAAAGTCGAAGCAGAGGTCTCTAACACAAGAAATTTGTTATCTATGAGAATCGATCAGTAGTTATGGGTAATATGAAAATTAATCATGTCATACTTTAGAGTTTTTTTACCATCTTATCCTGGTGGCTTTGAAAGATGTTATTACTTTCGATCCACAAATGTGTGATCTCAACAAGCTTCTTCAAGATGAAAATCAGTAATATGACAACACTTGTTGCTTTGACAAATCATGTGATCAGACAAACATGTGTTGTGAGTTGGTTTTGAGATAGAACTCCAATGCTTTAACATGATAACTTACATGTTACTGATTAATAATAACCATGATCAGAGTCTAGTATATCACTCTTTTTCTTCTATAGTTTAAACAAATATAAAATTTGGTTTATAAAGAGGTATTTAACAAGACTAATAGTCGTACAACATCTGATCAAAGGGTAATTGACAATACTTCATCCTTTTTATATTATACTTTAATGAGTTTAGATAAAGCTTGGTTACCTTTGATAAGAAGATGTTTACTTACGTGAACATATGACCTGATCCAAGATGATAGTAAGCCATAGTTTAGGGACAACACATATGAGCACACAAGGCAACTATTTTACCCGGGTCCCACGGATGGCGCCATTTGATGCAACCAAAATCCGCATTCGTCAAGGTGCTTGGTTGACCGCCTGGCTCGTTTTAACCTTGACCTTCGAGACTTCGGTAATCATGCTGAAAAGACAAAGAAAGATCGTTAGAGAGGTCCCGGGCTGAGCCCGGGGAACCCCTCCGACGATCATGTCAGTATTGATCGTATTGGTATACCATATTGCTTAAGAGTTAGAATGCTAAGTTATAGATAAAGAGAGATGAGAGAATGTTGTATGATCTCTAACAACACTATGTCGAGGGGTGCGAAGGATTATTGATATTTTCTCGGGTGGCGATTCCCCTTAGGTAACTTCATATTGTATATAATATGTAGTTTTACGCCACGTTTCCGAGTTAGGATTGGATGACTTCATTGATAAGGATTGAGGCTTCCTTAGTTGGAACCGAGATGTTTCATAAGGAGGAGAGTACCTCCTTTGGATATGTATCCTGCATTTCTACTCATGCTTTGCTAGTCATGAGAAGCAAAGTTTAATAGAGAGAATGAAGGTATGTTGTGTCCTTTTAAGTGAAGACATGGTATCTATTTATAGATAGAAATTTCAGCAAGTCTGTATCCAACTTGCATAACTAAACTTTATTCCAACCTTCTAGTTCATTGAACGTTTCCAATTTGGTTAGCTCATTGTATGAATTATACAGAATCTTTTTGTGAATCATCATATGATCTCGTAGGGCCCACCCTTATCCTTATCTTCGGCAATTTGTGTAATTCAATACTTCGTGAGTAAGTTACACATGATTGTAGAGGAAGTGTCTACTAGATTGTTTCATGCAGCTTGTAATCTGATCCAAACTCACTGTAGTGTGTTGCAATATCAACTTATTTACTCCTTAAGTAGTAAAACATGGGTTACACCATTATCTGTATCCCACATCGGTCGGTGAAGTAAACATACATGTAGGAGTTATGTATAAAAACAAAGGCATGTGCTTTTAGTAAGCATACCTTTCTCGGCCTTTTGGCTAAGATCAAGTGTAGTATCTGTTCTTATCAGTTTAATATCTGATATGTGAGCCATTGGCTTACTCGATATTAATCTTATTTTTTATGGGGGAAGAACCCACCACAGTAGCTTGCTTCTGGGGTTCTTCACGTGTCGCCTTGGTGTTGCACTATTGACTAGGCTTGGCGCACCCCTCCAATTCCTAGTTCAATGTTTTTACGTTGCAAAGAACTAATTTCCACTAATTGTGGTTTTGACTTCTTCCCCTTATATTTTCTGTTTCTGAAAAGTCCTGATACAATTATGAAATCTGTATGTGTCCATTGACTAAATTTTTTTTATCGTTCCATAAAGATTTTATGATACTCTTCACATCAGATTATATGGGGGTGCTTGTTAAAGAACATATATTAGCTAATAATATTTTGGCTTATATTTCATAAGCTCACTTGTTTGTCCTTATTATATAGTTTATGAACTTCTTTATCTTCTTAAGTTTTAATAACTTCGTACACTAGAAAATAATCCAAAAACATGGGATTATGATATATAAGCCGAAATCATACAAACTCATACATAAGCTTAAATTACCTGTCCTTCTTGGTCATTTTGCCATCATATGCTCGTGAGCGAAATTCAACACTATTTAAGGTGTGTTTTGAATATAGAAAGATGCTAACCAATTTCAAAGAAGGAAAAACCCAACCCAGGTGTTTAAATACAAAGATAGCTCGATCACATTTTGTCACGTTGATTGCTTTTACCATCGTTTTGGCCAGAGGTGGCAAAGTGGTGGTTTGTGCAGTAGGGTAACGGGTCAAGATGGTCTTTTTCATTTGAAACATTCTAGTGCCCATTTTTAAGAATTGCTTACATAATTTCAAATTTGTTACATTTAATCGTATTGATCTGAGTCCTACAATCACCACTGATCTTGCAGCTAGTTTCTTCCATCATTTGTGGTCAGTAAGTTGATTGCTTTTACCATCGTTTTGGTCAAAGGTGGCAAAATGGTAGCTTGTGCAGGTTGAGTAACGGGTCAAAATGGTCGTTCTGATCTGAAACATTCTTGTGCCCATTTTTAAGAATTGCTTGCATCATTTCAAATTTGTTGCATTTGATCAACATGACCCTTTCATTTGACCAGTTTTTTTTTCTCTAAGTTTTATCTTTTGATTTTACGCATTTCAGCATTTGACATTATAACAAATAATACATAACCTACATCAGTCCACTGATAAGCAAGTAAGCTACGAGTTGCCGCAGGCTCATCAAATAAGCTTTGAATTCTCGTAGCGCATTAAATAAAAAAAAACAAAAACACTGTGAGCTCTCGTGAAAACGATTGAGAAAAAAATTTGGACCATTTCTCGATTTGTGCGTGTCATCCTTGCGCAGGGGCCATGCTAATCTTCTCTGTATCGTTCCAATTTTATCGGATGTCCCCGTAGGGAAGAATGTTATAAAACTTACAGGGGTATATAAAGCGGCTATATGTTCATATTTTGGTCGATGTGGGATAAAATTGACTACAACATCTAATTACATTATCAACTTATTACTTTTGGACTTGTTTCATTGAACTTGAACTTATATTGAGTTCCAGTTCGAGCTAACCAACCTGGCTATATATAATGAGCAAAGACATATAGTATAATCGTGAAAATATATTTTGATAAACTTGTATGAACCAGTTCAAACTTATATATGGTGAAGTTTTGTTACTTGTATGACATTTGAAATGGGTTCTAATCACATATTCCTATTTTACACTTGAACTCAACCCCATTTTGAAGCGTCTTTAGGTCAAGATCAAGCCCAGTACGGATCAATTGCAACCTTAGTGGTCCTGCATATAGAGGTGTCAATTTTTTACGCATTTATAAACAAATGGGTGAATTTGGTTTTATGTATCTCTAACGACCAAATGGAGTATGCTAAAAGATTTAACTGTAAATGTATATGAGGTATTCATTAATTTAACTGATACCATAAGTACAAAGTACATGAGATATTGATTGCAAGATGCTGAAGTGAAACAACAACTAAGATCATTATTTGACCAACTCGTATTCGACCTTCCTTTACTTTAAATCTCAAATGCTTCCCACCAAGTTGATTGCAGGTAATTTATTTACATGATTTGATTTTCTGCATCATTTGATCGTGGCTATTTAAAGTTTGCAACTGCACAGCACACACCCGTATACACAACTAGCCCTGAGCCCCTGACCCATCTGTGTTTCATAAGAAGCCAGCCCAGTTTGTTGAAATGGACCAGCTAAGTGAATTAGCGCTTATTCCATCCAATTCGATTCTTTGCAATCATTCTAGTAAATTTGCATACCATATTAATTATTAGCTGAACAAAACATTTTAGTGAGTTTGCATAACAGTGGAAAGAAGTGATCAGCACTGATGAAAGCTGTATCTACAAGAGACCAAAACAACTCCGCTATAAAAAGTTGCGATGTCTATGTGCATGACGAAAACATGTCCCTAGACCATACTGAAAAATCAAAGTACTTCGATACAAAATGGTTCATGGCTTCATGTCATGAAGAAAACGGTGAAATAGGCTTGGGCTAAAAAGATTGGAAAAAGAAGTATCAATTGGTCAAGCCAACCTGACATGTCTCCCAAACCCGTCAGACTTACGAATTTCTCCATGCTTTTATTATTTTTTTAAAGAAACACTTCACGGTATAGCATATTGCTTATCGACGTGCAACACTTTCTTGGTTTGGGACTGCAGGTTATTGATTACTACAGCCACAAGAAAACCGTTTCAAATCTTCATGCAGAGAAACCACCACAAGAGGTCACAGCTGAGGCCCAAAAAGTGCTTTCATGAGACATTGAAACACTTCTCCGTATAGTGTTATGTACAGGATCAAACATCTGTGGATTAGGTTTTTTTGTTTTGTTCCTTGTTTTTTTTGTATTATGAGATCAATGACATTAATCTTGTGATCGGAGTCCACAAATAAACACCAAGGACTTTTTGATGAACAATTGTTCGTTGCAGAGTTGTTTAGACTTTAGACTTCCCATTATGCCGGCCCCTTCATTTTGAAGTAAGTGTTTATATTTACGCTGGCCCCTTCATTGGCTTTTACAAAGGTTGAAAGGATGGTATACTGAACAAGACGATCAACGGTTCATATGTAATTGTTTGGCCATAATAATTGGTTGGAACCCTTCAATAAAGAAAATACCTCTTAAAAAACTAGGCGAAAGTCACTTGACGCAGCAAGCACACGGTATTCTTTAGTAAAAGACTATTGGCTGAGAGCCTTTTTGTATCCCTGCCTGCTTGCGCTTGATTCATCATATGTTTCTGGGTATGAAACATATGACAACTCAAACCATCCTCGAATCTAAACAGCTTAATATGACAACTCAAAGTGATTTGTTACAGAATTTATGGATGTTTGAGAAGATGGTTTTCGGGAGGTTGATGGCATCACTGAAGGCAAAAATATGGTCTTTGAAGATGAAGAAAGCGAAAGCATGAGAATCGAAAAAGCAAGAAAGCCCGTAAATTTATTAAAGAAACGCTCAGAGTAGCTGATTCTCGAAAAAGTAAAAAGTTGATGTGTGGCTGCTGGGATTCGAGCCCAGGTCTCCACGGCCACAACGTGGAATTCTTACCACTAAACTACAGCCACATTTTGATTTTGTTCTCTATTAATTTCATATTCATTAAGAAAATCCAAAAAAGTTACCATCGTTATCCCCGGGCACTAAGGTGTCTATGACGTCATAGGCATTCTTTCCGGGCAAGATGATGAATGAGACATTTCAGAAATTTATGCATATTACACAACCAAATTTATGTGTTATTTGAAGGTGGTTTTGGGTTGTTTCATAGTGTCTATAAACTAAGGCTAAAATGACTCAAATCCATAACCTTTTAACATCAGCTTCTATATAATCCTTGACAAGATCTATTTTACAAATATGTTTTGTTAGTATATGTTTCTATCAGTTAAGCTCAAAACCAGACAACTAATAAAAGCTTCAACTAAATTTGGTTGGAGCTCTTCTATAAAGGAGAGACTCTCCAAAAATTGGCGTATGCCACTTAATGCAGCGTGCACACGGTATTCTTTAGTAAAAGGCGGAAGAATAGTTTGCTTTGTGCTCATTGCATGGCTGCGTGCCTTTCAACATACACACCTGCTTTGCTTTTATAATCACTCTAGACCTTCTGTTTCTGTCAATTAGCCGATGTGGGACTAATCCCAAATCAACAATGCAATTGCTTCACACATACTTATAGCCCTTTTTTCCCCTCTCTTTTCTTTTGTCCTGCACATTGGGTTTTCACGAAACAGTTTGAGCTCAAACTTGACATTACGTGGTTCAAAAAAGGTTTCATTTTATTTTTTAATATATTATTCTTGTAACAAAAAGCTTACATTTCCAAAAAGACTTGTTGAAGGAAAACCCTATTGACTTTATTTATCTTAGGTTGTCGATCAGCATATATAATAATCTCGTTATTGGGGAACAAAAGTGTTGCTTTATATAATTATAATGGAAATGAATCAAAGATGAGCACTGTTTGTGCCACTTGGGCACTTGGCTACTGGTGATATGCTAAGAGCTGCTGTTGTTGCTGCTAAGAAGCCTCTTGGAGTCAAAGCAAAAGAGGCCATGGACAATGTATGTGCTTGCTGTATAAATGCACATAGTTTATAGAAAGAGGCATATTTTGTTATACTCATTCCTTAGGGACGACTTGTTTCTGATGACTTAGTTGTGGGGATTATTAATTGAACGAAACATTTGAGTGAATTTGCAAAACAGTGGAAAGAAGTGATCAGCAGTGATGAAATCTGTATCCGCAAGAGACCAAAACAACTCCAGCATAAAAGTTGTAATGTCTATGTGCACGACCAAAACATGTCCCTAGACCATACTACAAATTCAAAGTACTACGATACAAAATGGAAAGAAGTGATCAGCACTCCCCAAGAGACCAAAACAACTCCAGCATAAAAGTTGTGATGTCTATGTGCACGACCAAAACATATTCACGGTTTAACTGAAAAGACATGGACGCCTACCCAACGAGGAAGCTACAAGACTAAGGTTCTCAAAGTTGGTTTCATCGCAGACTCGTCATTAACAGTTGTTTGATAAAGTTCAATTTCATGAGACGGGTCACAATATACCATTACAACAAAAGCAAATGCAACCATAAATGTTATCAAACGATACACAATATATATCGTATTTGGAATGAATCCTGGTTAGATATTTACATCAGAAACATGAATACTCTACTACGCAGCAAGTAACTAATCAAATCAGCAGCAAGATTTGTGCTGATCATGGCTTCCGCATATTCTAGATATTATCTGAGACTATTAGAATGCTAACAATTCAAGCTTAGTAAATTAAGGATGTTTATAAACGGTAACATGTTTTCTTTGGCAAAAGAATATGGCGGAAAATTCCACAAAGATGGATAATGATCATTGTGTCAGATGATTTCTCTAATCGCTAAAACCACTTGAGCAGGGGTCAAACTATCATGAAACTTGCAAGATGACTCTTGACATGGTTTACACATGTGATACAGCCGTAGACTCATGGCTGAGTAGTTGTAGATGATATTTTTATGTGCAATATGAGATTTTTTTGAGGTGGCAAATTCGACCCACATTTCTTCTATACGGGGGTCGACTTAATTAATCTACTTTATTTGAAAGTAAGAAATAAAACATTGAAGGATACAAAATTTGACTGAACAAAACAAGAAATTTCACTAAAAGAAACTCTGAAAGTAAGATAGGAAAATTGAAGAAACACTGGATAGTTAAATCTCCACACTTTACTTAAAAAACAGATTACAAATCTGATCCATGTCAAATCTTTTATTCATCCTGCAACCTTGCTGCAATAAGCTCTACCATTATCATGCTGAATATCACGAGACTTCACATAAAATAAGTCAGAGCGTCCATTTCGAATCCCAGCTTTTACAGGTGGAGGTATATACACCCGCTGCTCTTGCTGTCTAGGAGCCATCACTCTAGTTGAACAGATCATCATGGACGTCAACTTTTCAGCAGTGTCAAAAACGCCTCCATCCTTTTCCGTCAATCCAGTTGTATTGTACTTTCCAATAGGTTGGTAATTTGGTTGTCTAGCAGTAGTCTGGTGAATATTTTCGTTCTTAACTTGATGATTCACTTCCATTTTATGATGCATCCCTGTGGTTACGAATGCAGGTACTTCCACGGATGGAATAACATTGTTGACGGGCTTCACATTGGTCAAAAGGCCTGAATATCCAGGTGTGTAGTTCTGCTCTATAGCTCCCTTTCCATTTAAGCCAACAGTTGACATCCTAGCGGTAGCAGCCTTATGCCGAAGGGATGGAGGAATATAGTAACAACTCTGAAAGAAAGGATGCTTTAGGGCTTCCACAGCTGTTGGCCTCTTGCATGGGTCCCAAGAACAAAGAGCACCAATCAAATTGACTGCTTCCTTGCTTGCAGATGGTATTAGCGCAGAAAGATTTACACCAGCAACCTCTGGAAACTGATATCCGATTTTACTTGCACGTTCAACTCCCTCGCACCATGTAAATTCTGTAGGGCTTCCTATCACACTGCAAATCTTGTATATTTCATCCGCTTCGGTTGATCCTGGAAAAGCTGGACGTAGGGTAAATAATTCAGCCATAATTGCTCCCATTCCCCATAAATCAACAGCAGGTCCATATTTTGGGAAGTGGAGAAGTACTTCTGGTGCCCGGTACCAGCGTGTTGAGACATACTCGGTGTATGGTGGTTGAGATGTGATCTCACGAGCAAGACCAAAATCAGCTATTTTTATCACCCCGTTTGAAACAAGAAAGTTCTCTGGCTTAAGATCCCGATGAAAGTAGCCATGCTGATGCATGTATGCAAGGCCTTGAAAGACACTAAAGCACCAATTCCGAATGTCAGTTTCCGAGAAAGGCTTCACTCTGTCTTTCATAAGGTCATAAAGACTGCACTCCATATATTCAAACACGAAGTATAGAACGTCATTTTCTCGAATGACTTCATTGAGCTTCACAATATTTGGATGATTCATCTTACGCAGCGACTTGACTTCTCTCAAATTAATGCATTCTTCCCACGAATGATAACTTCTCTTCATTTTCTTAATGGCAACCACTTCACCGTTATTCTTATTCATTGCTTGCCAGACAACCCCAAAGCTTCCGTGACCAACTTCTTTGATTATCGTGTACTTATCCATTTTTGTGTTTGCAACCTCGCGCAGCAGTTTATCGATGTAGAAGAGAAACAAACATAACACGCTTATCTAGAAAACTATAAAATACGAACCAACACCTGTCTCAGGGAAAAAATAACATTAAGCCTACGTAACTGCTCGTACACCGAAGGTTTAATAAGTGCATTAAGCCTGCTTAACTGCTCGTACACTGAAGGTTTACTAAGTGTAGTCAAAGGAAACAATACCTAAATCGCCAAGGATCGAACAAACCCTAGAATGAAAAAACTTCTCTATCTCGAAACGAATTGACCAAGGGCAGACTTGCTCCATATCTCAGTAGAGATTAAAACCTTTCCAGGCTCGTGTAGTAGCTTAAACGCCATATAAGCTTGAGGTAGCCACCGATCGATCATTCAAATAGGTTTTTGGGTTCGGTGGTTTTTTTTATCGAGGATAAAAGAAGCTCTTATTATATAAGTAACTCAATTGTCGGTTGAAGTAATTTTTTTTTTTCTTTTTACTAAATTTACCCCTCATATTATGCGACATGTTACCTGAATATGTAAAAGTGTAGGTCGTCTATAGACTATTTATGAGCAAATCTATAAAAGGTTACTTCTCACAAATACTGCCGTCTAACTACGAAAATACATATTCGACAAAAAAATAACAAAAATATCCGCACCATAACGCGAGAGCGTCGCTTTTTCTTTAGACAAACACAACACGAAACGGATATAGAAATATATATATTTGATAACCAGATAAATAAGCCCCGTTGCAATGCGCGGGCGGCATATCCACTCGTTAATAAGAAATCCTAACGAACCCACATGGGTGAATCTACGGCATAACCGGCACGCAAATTTTTAGTAGCGTAAAATTATTTGTTTTTTCACCAAGTTAACAACAAAATACAACATATACAATATATTAATAAAAAGATATGCAATCATAATATCCTACATGCACACCCTAAACCAACGATTCACATAAAACCCTAAAAACACCATCTCGTTTTTTATTTTCTGTCGCATCTTGGGTTTGTGTCCCTAAGAGGACTGGTGTTTCAAGACCGTTGTCGTGCGTTCATTCCATATATGTTCGTTATCAAGATTGTTATCTTGCGTGTTTGCTTCACTGCATCAGTTCGTTATCAAGATCATGTTTATTGTTGGTTTGCTTATTCCACCAACCTAATTTGTTGTCAATATGACGCCACCCCCTACGGTTACTCTCTCCGTTTCGGATAAGCTCATGCCTATCACCAATCTCCACATCCTTGTTTCGGTTACCTTGGATGTCGATGAGACTGGACTTATTTTTTGAGCATCTTTGCACCAGTCACAAGCTCTTGGATCATATCCACACAAAAACTGCTTCAGATGCTACGAGATCCGCGGATCCTCCTCCTCTAGATGAGGAGTGGTTAAAGATCGACAACATCGTTCTTTTGTGGATTTTACCTAAATCACCAATTCTCTTGAAAATCATATGGTCGATGAACGACCAAAAACGTCCAAGGAGGCGTGGAATATTTTGGTCGACATTTTCCACGACAATAAGCGGGCTCGCTCCATTGCATTAGAGGTTGAGCTACGTTCGTTGAAGCTTGGAGACCTCACAATTGATGCTTACTTTCGAAAGATCGAATCTATTGTTTCAGTACTTAAAGGGCTCGGGTCGTCGATCAACAATGAAACCGTGGTTAACATTGTGCTCGCAGGTTTTCCTCCTAAATATTCCATGATTTACGGTATTATTGTGCACCCTGAAGTGTTATGGGCTTTAAAACGGCCCGATCTATGCTCACAGCGGAGGAGATGCGTCTCAAGTCGCTTACTCAGGACACCTATGCGGATTCTACTTCCTCATCCCCTACGATTTTATTGGCTAAAAGTGATGCTCCTCCTCGTCCTGATTTCACTCCTATGGGAAACGTTTTTCACCCCTGTAATAATTTTACTCGAGGCTTGTGTCGTTGGGGTGAAAATTGTCGCTTTCTCCACAATGGTGTGCATGGTTCGGGGACTCCTTATCGTCCTTCGAAACCCTCCCCTGATTCTCTTACGAGTGACATGACAACTTGAAGACATTAATGGCGAAACTAGGAATTGACGAGAAGATCTTATGTGTTGGGTCAAAAGCATCGGTGTCTATCACACCCACTGCCTATGTTGCGTTTAATCCTCCAACGGGTTTCACCAATTCACCTGCCACCTTGCCTTCGCCCCACCTAGTTGCTCCTCAATCGAGCCCACCTGTTTACACTTCCCCGGCCAAGCAAAGTGTCACGTCTGCCCAACTGTTTTACCCTCAGTCGGCCCCAATGTTTTACCCATAACCCGTTGTCTAGTCGGGTTCTGCATCGCCCCATGTTCAACAAACTTCCTTTGTTGGCGCGCTTACTCTTTCAAGTTCGGGTGGAACATCCGGTTAGCTGGGCTCCTCTGCTGCTCCAGTTCTCTCGGGTCAATAAACCTTACTTCTTGTTGCTTTTACAACTCCTGCGGTACAAGAACCTACTTCTGACAATTGGAATATGGATACAGGTGCGAGTTCACATCTTAATGATTCGGTTTCTAGTTTAAGTGATGTTTTTAATTCTTGCATATATTCATATGTTTCTATTGGTGATGATCACTCTATTCCTGTTGTTATCTCTGGTCGTAGCATCATATCAGCCTTTTATCGCCCCCTTCATTTAGATAACGTCCTCATTACATCAAATATTGTTAAAAATTTAATTTTCGTTCGCCAATTTGTATGTGATGATTCATGTACTGTCGATTTTGACGCTTTTGGTTTTTCTATTAAGGACTTCCACACCCGTCAGGTGCTGCTCCGCTGTGATATCACTGGTGATCTTTATCCCGTGATGAAGCCCTCTCCCATTCCTCATTCTTTCCTTAAAATTCAACATACGTAGCACCAGCGTCTAGGACATCCTGGAAGTGAAGTGTTACGTCGTGTTTTGTCTCGTAATTCCATTTCATGTAATAAGGACAAACTTCTCGTGCTTTGTTATGCTTCCCAGTTTGGCAAACACGTGAAGCTTCCATTTGTTAGTTCCAGTACATTGGTTAATTCTTCTTTTGATATTGTGCACTCGGATTTGTGGACTTCTCCAGTTTCGAGTTTGTCTGGTTTTAAATACTATGTTTTGTTTTTGGATCATATTCTTAGTGTGTTTGGGTTTATCCATTGGTTCATAAATCTGATTTTATTTCTAAATTTGTGTTGTTTCTCACTTTCGTTCGTACTTAATTTAGTAGAGAAATTAAGTCGTTTCAGTTTGATCATGGTGGTGAATTTGACAACCAAGCCTTTCATAAACTTTTTGCTGCTAATGGCATTCAGTTTTGCTTTTCTTGTCCACGAACCTCACAACAAAATGGCAAATCAGAACGGATGATTCACACCATTAATAACCTTATTTGAACATTATTATTTCAAGCTTACCTTCCACCCAATTACTGGACCAAAGCTCTTAATATGGTTGTTTACCTGTTAAATATTTTGCCTTCCCGCACCATTAATTATGATATTTCCTTTACCCGCCTTTTTGGTTCCACTCCTGATTACACCATATTACGTACCTTTGGATGTCTTACCCTCTTCGTGATGACTCTCACAAACTTGAGGCTCGTGCCACACCTTCTTTATTTTTAGGACATGCTACCAATCATCGGGGCTATCATTGTCTTGATCTTAACACAAACTTCATTATTATATCTCGGCATGTCACCTTTGATGAAACCGTTTTTCCTTTTGGCTCTGTGACACCCACCACTAGTCCGTCTCTTTTTGGATCCCTCGTCTAACCTCATTAATGATCTTATTCGCTTGACCCCGTTGATGCAACCGTCCCCAACACCGTATACCCCGACCCCGTCCCTATACCTCATCTCATTGAACCTCAAACACCTCTCGACCCACCTCCTGGTTTTGGTTCCTCCCCAATCGTTCCACCCACTCCTACTACTATCCAGTCTCCACCTCATATACCATCCCTACCTCAATCCCCTCCACTGCCTATACCGTCCCTACCTCAAAATCTAAACCCTGTCTCGACTCATCCCATGGTCACACGTTTATGTGTCGGCTTAAATCGTCCTAATCCTAAGTATAATTGTCTTGTGTCTAGTGAATCTCTGTTACCTAAGTCATATAATGATGCAATTCATGACCTCAATTGGCACCATGATATGACAGATGAATATAATGCGTTAATTAAGAACAACACTTAGGTTTTGGTTCCAAGATCACAGGGTGTTAATATTGTTCGTTGTATGTGGCTGTATCGCCACAAGTATTTAGTCGGTGGGTCTCTGAGCAGGTACAAGGCTCGCCTTGTGAATAATTGTAGTACCCATATTGAGGGTGTTGATGTGGATGATACTTTTAGTCCGGTTGTTAAACCGGACATTATACAACCTGTTCTAAGTTTGGCTCTTTCTCACCATTGGCATGTTCATCAACTTGATGTTAAGAATGTGTTTCTTTATGGTGATTTGTCTGAGACTGTTTATATGTATCAGCCCTGTTAATGCAAGTGATGCCTAAAAACATTATTAGTGTTAACTAATATTTCTTAGTTTTGATCACAACAAACTATACAACACATTTAGTGTAAAACACAAAACGAATTATTTAACTAACACTATCATCAAGGTAATAATCATATCACTAACTTTTCTTAATCATACTTAGTGATAATCAAAGTGATTATCCTTAAAACTCACTTTTGTTAATATGACAAAAGATTTTTTAATAAACTTTCTTTTTAAGAAAATGTTTTATTAAAATGGAAAATGTAAATTTGAAAATGGCATATTCCATATGCCATAAGAATATCCTTTGAAGGTTTAAAAAACCTCAAATATTCCTACCCCACTAAAAGACAAAAAAAGAAGCGGACTCTACTGGGCGGTACCTTAAATAGCTAGGCGGTTCTCTAGCGATATGGAACCGCCGGGCTAGTTAAAGAACCGCGCCCAGGTAGCCGTTGCACCTTGTCTTCTATAAATAGTGGATCAAATCTCATTTTCCAATAACCCTCTTAGACGTTTTTCTCAGCCCCTTTTCTCTTTTCTATAGCATAATCATTAGTAAATGATCACTTAATGTGTTAAGTATGTTTACATATGATTATCCTCTTGATCCCCTCCTTTACCTTGTCCAAAGAGAAGATCACTCACTCACTAGTGTTGTGGTAAAGATGAATCCATGAATTAGTCATGTTCATCATGTTAGCCTTTTTGTATTTATTGATCCATTTGTATTTATGAATACTTGGACTAGGTGTGTTCATCCAAGCTATTTGTGAATACTTGGATTTGTTGTGTACATCCATTGCTTATGTGTTTGCTTGGATTTATGTTGTGTAGATCCAAGCTACATGTGTGTACTTGGATATGTCTAGTTGAGTTGTAATAGATTGTGTAGTAGTTCTCACTAAACTATAAAGTGATGTGGTTGTGTCTTGTGAGTTCTCACTAAACTTGAAAGTGATTAGTAGTTGTGTTGTGTGAAGTTCTCACTTAGCTTCAAAGTGAAGAGTCGTAAAGATTGGTTCTAGCTTTAGATTAGAACTCGACATCTAGTCTTGTGCCGTAAAATGGTGAAGTAGGCAACATCGTGAATATTGGTTCTAGCTTTATATTAGAACTCGACATCTATCCTTGTGTCGTTAAATTGTGAAGTAGGTAACGTTGTGTAGATTGGTCCTAGCTAAAGATTAGGTCTCAACATTTAGCTTAGTGTCGGAAAATAATGTAAGCGACGATGTAAGGCTTTCTCCGCCAAGAAGGGAGCTTATGGATATAGTGGAAATCTCGAGTAGGTGTACTCGAGGAGTGGAGTAGAAACGAGGATAGAGCCTCGTTGTCGAACCACTATAAATCTTGGTGTCTTGTCATTAGGTTGTCTCTTTCCTTACTCTTTACTAATTTCATTATCATTACACTTACCTATTACCATTGCTAATTCATTTGAATTGAACCTAATCATTATGCAACTTAGCTTCAAGTAAAAGATAGTTTTGATACAAACCTAATTGAAAGTAATTTTAATTAAGTGACCAATCGAAGAGAAACTATTCAACCCCCCCCCCCCCCTTCTAGTTTCTACAATTGGTATCAGAGCGATGGTCACTCAAGATCTTTGAAGTATGTTGTACTTTAAAACTTGGATAGATCCATTGTCTCCTCAAATTAGAAGGTCAAGTTGTACTAAAGTTTCTCTATGGTCAAAACTATTTTTTTTCTTGGAAAATAGGTCTTTTAATTGGTAATGTTGCATCCCTCTTAGATTAGTAGCTTTTATGTATTTTAGATCTACTCTTGAAATGTATCTACTACTTTGCATCTTGCTTTGTGTAGGTACTTGATGAGACTGCAATTATACATAGTCTCATCGTCCAAATTGGGCTTAAAACGCTTAAAATATCATCAAAATACCTAAATATATGCTTGTGTTTGTTTATTGTGTATTTTAGGTACAGATATCGTGAATTCACCAAAAGATCAAAGGAATCAAGCAAAAACGAACATGGGAAACGAAGCCGCACAAAGAACCGGACCCGAATCATGAATTTCCTTTGAATTCCTTGAAGTTTAAAGAATTGGCAAGATTGGTCCCTCAACTTTTGAAGACTTGTTAATAAATCTTATATTAATCTAACTAGTAATTATGTTTTAACAATTTATTTAGGTACAATTTATATCGATTATACGACCATCTTTTTCTTTAACTAAATAGATTAAGAATGAACCGTTAACTAATAATAAATTGTCTCGCACAAATAATTAAACATAATATTAAGTCAATCAAAATAACTTATAAATAAATGATAAATCAATGCAATAAAAATATGATAATCCAAAAGTAATGATCAAACCATAAATAAAGTTACCGGAAAGAATTACAACAAAATTAGCCGGACATCACGGTGTACCCGATCCAATGTATATTCTTCATCTTAAATAAATAAGACTCCTTTTTTTCCTCTCTATTTAATAGCTGCCTTCTATCAATCACCCTCTAGGAATCTTGCATCTTAAATAAATAATTGATGTGCTATGTTGATTGTAGAAGCAAATCTCCAAAGAAGCATTTTTTTTATCTTTGCGTTTCCCAGTTGTACGAATGGTTGAAGTGTCAAAAGTTGATGTTGTCATCAACTGGTTCTCGACAAAGACTAAATTTAATCGTCTTTTTTTTCTTCTTTTTTAATAATCGACTTTGAAGCCAAAAGATGAATTGTATTCTCCCCTTTTTCAATATATATAATATATCTAGGTGGGTATTGGGCTTTTGGGTTCAATGGGCCAAAAGTTATTTTTTTTTCTTTTTTTTATTCTTTTGACATATAATAACTTTGACGCAATAAAAAATAACCCAACGCCAATAATTGCTCCAACGAAGCCCGGACAAATAAAAGATAACCGGAAATATTGCGACGCGCTCATATCTTTTTCTTCAATATTTTTTCTTCATTTATCGACGCTCACAATGTCTTTTCTCCAAAAAATTAATTAAACGACCATTTTATTCTATTTCGCTTGTAACCTACATAATCACAAAACACACTCAAAGTACATATATAACAACAAATAAATATATAATTATGCTAAATTAACATGTTATGAGGTGAATACAAAATACACCGATTACTTGTCATATTATACCCTTGCAAAACTCTATTATTGCATTTGGGTCCCTAATATTTCAAGATTATACATGTTTGGCCCTTGAAGAATGTTGATATTACATTTAAAGCCCTTGGAATAGTTTTGCTAAAAATATTATGGCAAAAGTATAAAAATGAAAAGTTTCATATAAAGGGAAATGGAAAATATGGCTGTTAGAACTGGTTTGACAAAAGAATGATACATTGGGGGCCAAAATGGCCAGACAACATAACCTACATCCACCACTCCCCAGCTGACACCTCATCACCCACCCAATCATACTCTCCCACCTCACCCCCTTTTCCACCTCACCTAAGTCAAATCCCAGTCAAATAAACCCACTAACCCTCTTTTAAAACACGTTTTATATATTAAAAAGGGGAGGGAAACATAAACTGTTCACCATCTTCCCCCTAAATCCTCATTAGAACCCTAATCACGTTTACAATCAAAACAAAGGGTAAGACGTTCTAAGCTTCCAGAAAGACAATTAAAGGTCTCCTAACCTAATCCCACTACCCAAAAACAACTCCAACACACCCATGTGACTAGTAGGGTCACCCCCTGCTGCGTCACTTTCACACCAATATCCAAAAAGAGACCAGATGAACGGCTCTCCTTTATTCCTTGCTCCCAGAGATGGTATGAATGGTCAAGATTGGTCTAATTACAACTGGATACAGCAGGACCAACACATGGGATCACAAGACTGGAATTTTTCAAACAAGCCAAGGGCATTCTCGGGAAATTAGTAGCTAGGGTTTAGTGTTCTAGGACATTCCATTTAGTAGTATAAAAGGAGCTTGCATCATTTGCAAAGGCCCTTTGTTCCAGATTTTGTAAGCTTTTGATTTTATTAATGACAATGAAAGAATTAATCTTTTACATTTTCTGAGTTCCAGTTTAGTATAACAGCTTTCTTTTATAATTTAGTTCAAATATTACAAGTTTTATTGTTTCAAAGCATTTTCAGAAAAACAGGTTTTAAAGAAGTTCTCGAGAAAGTTTTTAGTTGAATCACTCAAAAGGATTGAAGTGAAACTGGAGATTCATTTTTGAGTGAATTCATGCTTATTGGTTACAAATTTTTAGAAGTTGTGTTTCAAAAGTATTTGGTTTTCAAAAAGGTTTTCATAAAAGTTTGTTTACATTTCTGATAGCTTATTGCTATAAGCATTCAATAAGCTCATTTTACACTGAGCTTATTGACTGCTTATCAGCTTTGTTTGTCTTGTGGGTTTTGTGGTGTTTATGCAGGTACCAAAAAGAAACAAGGAGAATCATCTCATCATTCTACTTTTCATTTTTTTTTATTTTTGAAGATATTTGTGCCTTGGGTCCCTCTTGGATTCCAACAGCAGGCAGTCTCTACTGTTCATAAGCTCATAATAGAAGCTCTCTAACAAGCTCTTTGGAAGGCAGTCAGCCAAGTAAGGCTTTGAACCCCATATGAACAAGTTTTTGAGTTTTTATATGTGATTTATGTGATTGTGTGTATTTCCTGCTTATTTGTTATTTTTCTGGTTTGTTCATGGTTCTTTAAGCTTATTATGCATGTTAAAAGTAGTTTTAATCAGTTTAGTTTGAGTTTGAATGAAATTAGTTTGTTAATTTGACATTTCAGAATATAAAGGGTTGTTTGGGATTAGGGTTTAAGTTAAAATTTTGATAAGTTCTTGGCATAAAAACTAGCTAGACATACTTATATTGGTAACATAGGTTTATTTGCAGCTTTGGATTTCAGTTTTGATAGGATTTGAAGTAGTATGCATGATATTCTTGGTTAAAATAGCATAAAAAATCAGTAAGCTCTTTTTTGGTTATTTTAGTGGAATTTGTGCCTTAAATCTTTGTAGCTTGTTAGATCTAGGTAGTGCCTTGGGTTAGGTCTTGGTTTGTTAGGATTTGTGAAGGCATTGAGAAAGAATTGGTGAGCCAAAACTCACCAAATCACCAATTGCATCAGCAATCCCCTCTCAGACCCATAGTTTGCACATCAGTGACTAATTTTTGGCATATGTGTTTGATTCTTGTATGCTAGTTGTGTTTTTTCTAGTTTACAGAGACTCCCTACACTCCACTGAGTGTAGGAGTGCCTTATTGTCCAAGAAAAAGCAACCAAATAAGCTGTCATAAGCTTATTCGTCACCAGACCCATTTTTTGTTCTATCAGTGGGAACCAAGTTCCCACTGCTAGTGTTAAAATTGGTACTGCTAGGCTAAAAGACAAATCTGCTTAAAGTGTCACTATCAGATTATTACATTTTTGTCTTTAGTGGTCCATTTTAGGAGTTTTTAGCTGATTTTAATTTTGTTATTCTTATTATTTTATTTCTGATTTTTTGTTTAATTTATTTTTCTATTACTGTTCATTTATTATTTTTAGATTAAATTGCATTTTAATTAGTTTTTAATTAACTATTTTTGTCTTCTAGTGCAAAAAATTGGTATTTTTCAGTTTTAAAAATTTTCTTAGATTTAGAAAAAGATTTTAAGATTTTTAGTTCAAAAATATTTTATTGTTCACTTTTTAAAGTAATTTTTAGATTTAATTTTGGTTTAATTAGTTTTAAATTATAATCTGTTTGTCTTTTAGTGAAAAATATTTACTTTTTCAAACTTTTTCGTTTTTTACTGTTCATTAGTATAATTTAGGATTTTTAAACTTGTCAAATTATTTTTAGCATTATTTTATTATTTTTTATGATTATTTTAGTTTAAAAAGTGGTTTTAGTGTTTTAAAAATAGAAAAATAGTTTCGAAAATTTAGGAAAAATACTTTTTAGTCTTTAAATAATATAAGTGATTTATTAGTTCAATAAAATAATATTTTGGGATTTTTCTTGTTTATATTTAATTTTAGGGCTTTAATTAGCATTTAAAACTGAATATTTAATTAATAAAAGGTTTTAAAAATTATTTATTGGATTTTTACTCTTATTTATATTATTTTAGACTTAGTTTAAACTTTTAATTAATTTTTAAGTTTAATTTTTAATTTTGTCACGTTTTACGTATTTACGTTCGCGTTTTACGTCAAATCGTCGTAGTGTAATCGTAATCGTAGCTCGTCTTTAATTTTTCTCTTCTAAACCAAAAACGTCACTAATCCAAACTTTGATTTTATATAATTGGCACACATAATCCACACACCTCCTTCGAGAACGAACCCGCACTTATTCGACTTGTCGGTTTTCCTAAATCGTCGAGTTTAATAGTTGCCGCTCATACGCGTTTTTCCTAGAACGTGTACGAAAAACCTACATCAAATTTTTGGCGCCGCTGCCGGGGAGGTGTTTTTAGTGTGCCATTGTTATTATCATGTTTGTGTGAGTAGTGCGTTTTGCTTTTCAATTTTTGGAAAGCGTATATAACGTATATACTCATTTTTGTTATTTCTCTCTACTATATTATAATATCCAAATAAAACGTGTTTAATTTTCCTAAATTAAACACAAACCAATCATTTTACTATATTGTAGATATCCCATTATCGTTTTCGTTTTTCTTGTGAATATATTACTATATTGTACTACGTAGAACAATAAATATACAAGTACTCCAAAAACGTGAAAACGCAACCTTGATTCGAGATTTCATCACTCGATCATTGTATTCGAATCTAAAGCAAAAGTTTAAAGGCAAAATAGATAAATACTTTCGTGAGGCTTAATTTTGATTAACACAAACTATAAGGTGGGTATAAGGCGGTTGTATTTCACAACCTAAGGGAAAAAGGCTCTTAAGTGCTTAGCGCCGCCTCGTTTCCCCTGCTTGCTTGTGCGTGTTTTGAGAAAGAAGGCTAATCGAGGGTTTGCCGCCCAAGTATTATCTATGTATACTACATTTGCTTGTTTTCAAGATTAAACCCTCTTGAACGTTTTGGTATTCCACCAACGTTCTAAAGTCATCGAAGGCGTTCACTCCACGTGATCGTTTTCATTCTTTGAGGCTCCTTTAATCGAGAAATCGATTCGAGGAGAGATTTTTAGATTTGAGTCTACGTAATACATTCAGAAATCCAAAAAATTAAAAACAATCAAAAACCAAAAAAAATTGAAAAAACGTTAAAAACCACAAAAAGAATCTTCTTTGCTACCTCCCATAATACGCTTAGTGCATGCGCACTCGATCGAAGGATTATTCTAATTCTAGTGACGCTTCGAATCGACGCAATCGTAATCGAAGGAATCGACGACGTAGACGAGATTTATAAACCGACGTTCCTAATATCGTTGTTGAAGAGTCCGTAGAGGATATGGCCGACAATCGTTCGATGATGGAATTGCTCCAAGCACCCACCGAGGGTTATGGAGACGCGATCGTAATTCCTGCTATCGAAGCGGAGAATTTTGAGATTAAGAGCGGAATGCTTTCGTTGATTCAAGCTACGAAGTTTCGAGGTCGTGAAGCCGATAATCCTCACGACCATATTCGGAATTTTGATCGTCTTTTAGCCACGAGCAAGTTTAAGAACGTCGACACCGATGTCGTCAAGCTTATGCTTTTTCCGTACTCGCTCGATGGTGCCGCCAAGGATTGGTACGAGAAAGAGCCACCTAATTCGATAACTACGTGGAAGGATCTCGTCTCCAAGTTCGTTAATTATTTTTTCCCACCGTCTAAGACAACGTTTTTCAAAAATGAAATTACGAAATTTGAGCAAAAACCGAATGAATCTTTTAGAGACGCGTGGGATCGTTTTAAGGAATTGCTTAGGCAATGTCCTCACCATGGTTTTTCCGAGTTGCACCAAATCGATATGTTTTACAACGGTCTTAATTTTCAAGAACAAGATTCGTTGAATTCCGCCGCCGGTGGCAACTTTTTGTGTAAAACTCCGAAAGATGCATTGATAATTATCGAAAACCGATCCAAGGTTTACCAACTCCGCAACGCACCGAGTGTTGCCAATGTCGCCAATGTTAGTAGTTCTAATCGCGACATTGAGAGAGTTGATGCGAAAGTCGACAAGTTGACGAATGTGTTCACGTCTTTTCTCGTCGAAATGCAAAAGAAAGACGCTCCCGCTACGGTGAAAGCGGTTGAGACTTCGTGTACGTTTTGTGGTGGACCTTATAATTATTACGAGTGTGCGGCTACAGATGGCCAAACGTCGAATGTGAGTGCGTTAAACAACAATTTTTCTAATCAAAATCAAAATAACGCCGGTCCATCGCAACAAGGCAATTATAACCAAGGCAACAATTTTAATCAAAACCGAAACAATTTTCAAGAAATTAATCAACAAGGAAATTTTTCGAATCAAAATTAAGGTTATAATCAAGGTCGTAATTTGAATTGGCAAAATCGAGAAAATAATCAAAACTCGAATTTTTCAAACAACAACAATCAAGGTAACAATTTTTCAAGTGGGAATCAAAACAATTTTCAAAGAAGTAATCAAAACCAAGGGAACTTTAATTCAAATCAAAATAGTTCGTCAAACGATTTTCAAAATTACATGAAAACGAATGAGGCTAATATGAGACGATTAGAGGGAGAAATTGGTACTTTGAAAAACGAATTTACTAATACTTTGAAACTTCAAAACACGAAGATTGAGCAAGGACAAATTGACATAAAAAAATGTTTTCGGCCATTATGAACAAGTCATCGGGTGCTTCATCGAGTTCGTTACCTAGTGACACCGTTGCAAATCCGAAGGAACAATGTAAAGCCGCCTCCTCTCGTGAGAAAGGTCATGTGATTACCCCTACCCTTTATGGATTTCGAGTTGTTCCTTCTTCTCAACCCTCGACTTCTAAGACGTCTTATTGTTCTAAAGTCGATGGGGTGAACGTGGCGACCAAGGAAAAGAGTGCACACCCTCGTGTACCTCAAATTCCATCCACGGTTCAAAAAGAGAGTTTTATCGACCTAACCAAAGTAACCCTTGAAGAAACTTGTGCATCGATCCTTCTTAAAAAACCTAAAAGGCATATGCCGAGAAAGGAAGAGGATCCGGGCCAATTTCTATTACCTTGTGATTTTTCCGAGATTGAGGGATGTTTAGCCCTTTCCGATTTAGGTGCTAGCATCAATCTCATGCCTCAGTCTCTTTGGAAATTGGTGAGATTGCCTAATCTTACCCCTACGAACATGACTATCGAGCTTGCAAATTGTACTCCACTTATACCAATTGGAATAGCCGAGGATGTCTATGTTAAAGTTGGAAAGTTCGTTTTTCCCGCGGATTTCGTTATATCCGATTACGAGTGTGACCCTAAATGTCCCATTATTTTAGGCCGACCATTTTTCTTGACGACTCGAACCGTAATCGACGTTCACGAGGGAAGACTTACTATGAGATATGGGGATGACAAAATGGACTTTTTCACGAGTAAATCCCAAGTGTCTTATGATAATGAAAAGACCGAGGTTTCAAAACCTAATGTTTCTAAACCTAATGATTTCAAAATGTACACTTTAGCGGAAAGAATGAGGCTTAATGCATGTTTTGAAAAAATTAAGAAGAACGGTTTTAAAGATGAGGATTTTAATGATAAAGAATACGTGTACCTAATTCAAAAGGGTATGTGTAAGTTTTTGAATGAAAAATTACTTTGGGATGTATTCGATGAAACAAGTGAAATACCAATTCCGAAGGGCGAAGTTAGTGCCATCACGACAATGACCAAAATGGACTCGTCTTCACCACCTTCGAAGGACCACGTCTTTGAGTCTTAAACTTCTAACTCCATCGAAGTGCCTCCTTTTCTTAGCCCAACACCCGTTGAGGCGAAAGGTTTTATCGACATCGATCCTATCGTTATTGAAAAGTCACCTAAGCATAGTCATTCGACTTGTAATACCATGGTTGTGAGTTCTCACATCGACTCTTTCTTTGACGACGACGATGGAGATTTTGCCGAGATTGATCACGTACTTCGAAATCCACATGCAATTTTTGATTCTCCTATGAAGAAACATGTGAGGTACGATGATTACGAGTTTGACCCCGAGATTGAGGAAATCATTGAACGAGAGCTAGCTCTTTTGCCTCCACTTCCACCTACAAGTGAGGCCGATCTTTCCAAAATAGAGGATGAACTTAATGAGTTGGAACGTCTTATTTTTGATGACGAACCAACTCATGTGACCACCAAAAATCCAATTCTCGAGGAGTTACCTAATCAACACTCCTCAAATGAGAATTACGTTTACCACATTCGTGAGGATTTAACTTATCAACAATCCCCACAAATAGATGATGGTTTCGTGCTTGATCGTGATCTCTTCGAGAGAGTTTCTAAGATACTCAAGGAGGGGAATGAAAAACCTTGGTTTGACAAGCCTATCTTTGATGAAGAAATCGATGAGATCGACGTTCATGAGGATGACGAGTATGTTGACCCCGAGGGGGCGGTGTTCTTTATTGGCAAACGTTTTGAGAACTTATATAATCCGCCACCCCCTCCCACCATTGAATTAAATGTGAGGATTTCTAGCGCGACTAATTCTGAATTTGACACGCCAAATATTTTCGACATTATCAAATCAGGTTTTCATAAAGAGTTTTTAAACGATGAAAAAGGAAAAGATTTTAAAAATGTTTTAAAAGATTTTTCTACAAGTTTAACTCCGTCATCACCGCGTTTTATGAGTGCTACCACCTTGTCTACTCATTTTGACGACGGTTGGTGTGGATCTAGTGTGGGGGAAGCCCCTTATGTTCCCTCACATTTCTCTACCGAGGACGAGATTTACGATCCCAGAATTGCTTGTAAAGGGAAATCTCGGTCTTCCACCAATGCAATAAATGGAAAATATATTCATTTGCTTGGTGTGAGTCTATCTCGAGTAGCTCATTTTGTTGACTTACCCATTGCCCCACCTTTCTACTTCTCATCTATTTTCTTCTACCCCATTGGGGTTCTAGTTGGAGTGGCGTTGTTTCGTCTTTCATCCGAAAACGAGGACGCTATCTTTGACCCCGGTATATGTTTATCGGGTTTTTTAAATACTCCACGTACTTTTGGGCATTGTTTATCATGTAAGCCCCACCAAAAATGACCAAACCATGATTATCCCTAAATGATCACATTTATGGGGATTCGAGTCGAGCTTTTGACTCGGTTATCAAAAACAAGGTGCCTCCGTGGGGGATTCTCATGCTTATCCTTGTAAATATTATCGTTTTTCTAATAGTGTAATGAGGGGACTTGTGCTCTTCCAACCTTTGTTCCGTGGTTGTTTGTGATTGTGATTCATTAGGTTCATCGTCATCATTGAAGCCTCTCGTGTTCGTTTTACGGATCACTCGAGCTTCGATCGTTGCCTTTGGAGATTCTGATATCCGATGATATCCTTTTATGTTGTAACGTTTATCTTATTAGCATAATTCATAAATGGCTTTTAGGTTATTCGTTTTACCCTTTCCATGCTCGAGATTAAGCATTCGACTTCGTCTCTAGTATGGGGGTGTTTTCACCCCTAGATTCGAGACATTGAGGACAATGTTTTGTTTTAGTATGGGGGGGGGGGGGGGGTGAGTAGATACTTCACCTTGCTTACGTCTTTTGTTATCGTTTTGTTGCAAAATAAGGCTAAAAATGGCCAAATTTTAAAATTTTTCTTATTTTTCATAAGTGTTTAAGACACGAATGTAGGTTTTCCGATGGTGAGAATAAGAGTAATTTTTGACTCGACCGTGCGTGTTGAGCACTTAGCTTCGATTCCTTAACTTTTTAGGCTAAGTCTCTTAAATGAGGACGAGAAATGATAGAGTTATTTATAAGTCTCGTAATCGTGTAGTAATTATTAGCTTATTCTCCCCACGCTTTTGCATAATAAATTGTTAATAAATATTGATTTAGCGGTTTATTCACTATTGTTGGTTTCTAATTGTTTTAGTAGCTTCCATGTAATTAAATTGGGAAAACATTAAGGTATCGCCAGCTTCACGATTTTGAAGTATTGGCAACCCGAATAATCGAAAGCTTCACCTAATAATAAGATTTCAAGTGCTCACCTAAATTAAGCAAAAATTTGAAGCTCACAAGGCTGAAAAATCTATGCCCAAATTGAAAGTGAATCAAGCCTTAATCTTTGAAGCTTTAAAGATCCAAAATTCGCTTTAGCGTGAGGATATACGTCTTTGGCCATAATAAAACCACCAATGATGGCGGATAATAAAAGGCAAGGCAAGACCGAAGTCATAATAAAAGCTCCATGGCGGAGTTGAATAAAAGATGGAGGTAAACCTATGATAATAAGGCCCTTCCGTTAGGGGGCGTATAAAAGTCTTGGTAATAAGTCTCATGTTCAAAACCGTCATAAAACCGTGTTTATCGATCCTTCTTGTTGACTTAATTTTTTGACATCGTTGTCTATTAGGGTGAATTATTAATTCGATGATTTTGGTTACACCGTTAAAACTCTATTTTTAGACTTAATCTCTATTCACGCATAGTCAATGATTTATCCTCGTGATCATTAAGACAAAAATAAAATATAAGAGATACCAAGTAGGAATAAGGGAGTTTAGGTTCGTAATTAACACTCATGAGATATGATCGTGTTGCTAACTTATAATAATAATGATCTCGTTACAGGCTTAGCATGGAATTGGGTGAAAATCGAGGACGACGAAATTATTTCTAACGAAGCATTCACGTGTTCTTGTTCTATGATTCCAAAAGTCACTTAATCGTGATGAAAACAATACATTATGTCTAAAACACGTGTAGTAGTTTATTTAAGTTTATGTCTTCAATAAATGTCATCATAAAATGAATTTTGGAATTGCTACGATACTTAATTCTAGCATTGCGTGGAAACACGGCAATGGTTTAGTATGGGGGAGTGATGAGACTGCAATTATACATAGTCTCATCGTCCAAATTGGGCTTAAAACGCTTAAAATATCATCAAAATACCCAAATATATGCTTGTGTTTGTTTATTGTGTATTTTAGGTACGGATATCGTGGATCACCAAAAGATCAAAGGAATCAAGCAAAAACGAACACGGGAAACGAAGCCGCACAAAGAACTGGACCCGAATCATGAATTTCCTTTGAAGTCCTTGAAGTTTGAAGAATTAGCAAGATTGGTCCCTCAACTTTTGAAGACTTGTCATATTATACCCTTGCAAAACTTTATTATTGCATTTGGGTCCCTAATATTACAAGATTATACATGTTTGGCCCTTGAAGAATGTTGATATTACATTTAAAGCCCTTGGAATAGTTTTGCTAAAAATATTGTGGCAAAAGTATAAAAATGAAAAGTTTCATATAAAGGGAAATGGAAAATATGGCTGTTAGAACTGGTTTGACAAAAGAATGATACATTGGGGGCCAAAATGGCCAGACAACATAACCTACATCCACCACTCCCCAGCTGACACCTCATCACCCACCCAATCATACTCTCCCACGTCACCCCCTTTTCCACCTCACCTATGTCAAATCCCAGTCAAATAAACCCACTAACCCTCTTTTTAAAACACGTTTTATATATTAAAAAGGGGAGGGAAACATAAACTGTTCACCATCTTCCCCCTAAATCCTCATTAGAACCCTAATCACGTTTATAATCAAAACAAAGGGTAAAACGTTCTAAGCTTCCAGAAAGACAATTAAAGGTCTCATAACCTAATCCCACTCCCCAAAAACAACTCCAAGACACCCATGTGACCAGTAGGGTGTACCACTCTCAAATTTCATATCTGTACAGCGGAAGAGTCTTTTAGAGTGTTACGGGATAGCACAATAACTCCAATCATAGACAACACATAAAAATGGTTGTACAAGGTTTAACATACATTCATTCGATAAAAAGTTTCAAGTGTACAACATGTCCCAAATTATACAGGTCATTAAGTTTACAAAGCATAGATCGAATGAACATTTTTATTATTACGTGGGCCATCAGAGTCGATCTCCATCCAAATTACCTTCAAGCACCTGAGATAAAAACATGCAAAAATCATATCAGCGAATGCCGAGTGAATTCACAGAGTTTAATAAAACCGTTATATAAAACAATCGTTGAAATCAGAACATAAGTATAATATCAGAAGTAAGTCCTCGTATTGCTAGTCAGGCAATATATAAATCAAAGCATACATCTTAAACCGTCCATGAGACCGTAGCCTCAATATTACCATTATAGGTAATAATATTATCGTTATTAGCATCGTTATCGTGTCGGATATTTAGATTAAATTGGATTCATTTGGATTATTATTAGCCGCATGACATTGTTACCTTACTATCACAAACAACGGGCCGCGAACCCGGTAAACAATTTGCCCATCTAAGTTAGCGTGTCTTCACAAAAATCACGCTATGTAAATCTTCTCATACATAAATTCGCTTACCAATCAATGTGGTACGACAGGGATCAACCGTCAAGGCGCGAACTGGGGTGATCGTCCCCAAATAGTACTATTATATGCATAAGCGTCTACCAAATCCCGATAGTTCACAATTCATGCTAATGGGACTTTAAGTGACATAAGCTAACTATTAATAATCCTTTTTATCTCTTTTATTGGGTCATCGCATCATTCGTGTCCATATCATTAAGCATACCATCGGTACTACTTATGAGTGTTTTCACACTTATCAACTCCCCTCCACTTGACCATTGCCATGACCTCATGCAATGCAGCATTTTAAAGCTCTAGAATGCACTTTTCTCATAATTAACCCACCTTGGCCATTTTATGATTTAATAAACTATACTATGCTACATGATGAATGGTTTTGAATATTTACAATGCAATGCAAAGAAAACAATTCTATTTATATATTTTTGTATTTTCTTGAAATAGGTTTGATGGAAATAACTCATAAAGAATTCAATGACTTTGATTAGGGCTTGGGTACCATGGACACTTATCACCCTCAAGTTTCACTTTCCCCATACCAAGCTTAAAAATGGGATCATTGTATTCACAAGTAAAAAGTGCATCAACTTATTCATGACAATTAAATGTGGAACCGGTTATTATTTGAGCAAATTGCTTTTGGGCAAATTTGTCATTATTCAAAGTGCGAAATATAAGAAATGTAAAATCCAAAAATAAGGAAGCACGGTTTTAATCCTAAGTAATCCTCTCATCCATTACTTGAAAAACCGCTCACAATTAATATAAGTCCGTTTCAAGAGTAATAAGTCATTCGCCTTATGTGTAAAATCCTCATGTCATGCTTTCATAAGTAGCTACACACTCGCTAAGGAAAGAAAAATAAAACTCACGCAATAATTTACATCCGCCATCTTTTTGAGACTTTGGATCTTCAACCCCGCAACCCGTCAAGGTAATATTGGATTGGAGCAACTATTAAATCCCCGCAACCCGTCAAGGTAATATTGGAATCTAATAGTTACTATAATTAACACTTCACTGCCCCTCTTGGGAGTCTTGTATAATTATTTTTTTTTACTTTTTTTTTCTAGCCACTCATTTTTTTTCATAAGCCGCTCTTATTTTTCTTTATTCCTCACAAAGAAAGTAGAAAAGAATAAAAGTAAAAACACCCGCTAAGTATTAAGCATGACATAAGTCTTGTACACATAAAACGTTCTAACTTAGAATCTTAAGACGTACTTATATCAACCATGAATGATTAGACAAAAATGCATAAAAGATTACAAACCGATTAAAACCGTTCTTGATTATTTATTAACATATATACATGCGAAGAAAATAGAGGTAAAGAAGAGAAGAGTTTAGCCACAAGTAATTATCATGAAGTTTATCTAGCCCTTTTATACTTGCTTCAACTCTATCATTTCCCATTCTCCACAAATTTAAAATCTCAAATAATGAGATTGGTGGATGCTTAGCCTAATAGACCAATGAAGGACTACATGGTTAAGGATACTAGCTAGAAAATGCTTAGATAAGCAAACTCGGGTTGAGTCAAAATATCCATGGCGGGCCTAATATGTCAAAGAAGTCTAAATTTGTTAAACCATGTTTTTATTATATTTTTCCTTTTTATATATTTTTGATGAAAAGTAAAAGAAGAAATACATACAATGCAAATGTGTTATGCAAATGAAAAATGATTCATGCAAAATTATGAATGCATATTTTTGGTGGCCAAAGTAGATCAAAAATTTGAAAAATGTTGAAAAAATCATTTCCCAATTATCATGAAGGCAAGACAATGGTATAGGTAAGGTCACTTCGATAGAAGTCTCCCCTACACTTAAGATAAACATTGTCCTCAATGTTTAAGAGTATTGGAGTGAACTCCCCTACACTTATGACATTGATAACTTTGCTTAACTCGAGTTAAGGAAGAGACAACTAAAGGGTATTCATTTTAAGTACAAGTGTTGAGTATCACAATAGCAAAAACTAATCGAAGTGAACCGGATACACGTGCCTCCTCTATAAGCGCCAAGCATGAAATGTGAGAGAGCAACCCTTGAAACAAACACCAAAAGACGAAGAAAGGACACCCCTCCACTTCAACTCTACTATAACATCCTTTTAATTAAACCTAACCTATTTAGATCTACTCTACGTTTTCTAACCTAGTTATTCATTGCTTGAGTTTTTTTAACCCCAAGTCTCTAGCTCGACTCGGCCCCGAATTAGGTTGTCCTTGGGGAAACCATCATGGAGAATAAAGGATATCACTTTGAAGCTCGTCTCACATGATACACTCAAACTTAGCACGTTGCCATTTACTATAAGATTTACAATATCCGCCTCGATAAATGGAACGGTCCAACGTGTATCAAGTTTGTCCAACATACGAAAGCTCTCATATAGAAATCACCCCAGGATCAAATACATAGTTTCCATCTCGACAAGTGAACAACTCCAAAGTAGGTAGTATCACCAAAGTAAGCTCATACAAGAAAAATTCCATCTCAATAGAAGTCACACTCTTAAGTGGAGTAGATGAAAACCAATTTTTCCCAAACATACGTATCCCAGGATCAAAAACCTTTCCCTTCATGGGAAAATAAGAAGATGAGCTCATATCAACCATATAAGATTCCCCCTTAGTGATCAAAGCATCATGAGACAACGAAGGTGTAGGTATCAAAACATTCATAACTATTATGTCCATATTAGGCTCGTCATCATCATCAAAAGGTGGGTAATCTTCCATAGAAGGCATAGTGAAAGGAGGATCAAAATTAATAGTGTCTTGTGGAGGAGGTGTAGGCTCTATGTTCCCAAAAAGCAATGTAGTAATAAGACGAACCTCCTCTTCCAAATTAGAAACACTATCGTTGACCTCTATATCAAATTGTGCAAGAGTATCCTCTATGGTGGCATCAATCTCCATAAAAGAGTCCATATCAAAGGTTTTGAGTTCTAAAGGAGCCTTAGATGAAAAAGTATCAATCTCTAAGAGGAAAGGATCTTCATCAATAACCAACTTCAAGGGTGGGAGGGTGGGAACATAAGGCTCAAAAGGAGGTGTATTAATGAGAGAATCACTCAAAGGGATGAAATGATCATGAAAATCAATAGGTGTATCCTCAAAAACCAGTGAAGGATGATCAATTAAGGGTTCTTCTTCTATAGACTCATTATTAGGTTCTTCACACTCCTCAAAAAGTGGGTTATCAAAACATGTCTCAAAAAGAGGATTTGAATATATCACAAAATCACTTAGAGGAATAGATGAAGGAGTCATAGAAGAAATGGAGTCATCATCATCAGAAGTAAAGGCTTCATCACTATCAGAAAGATCATCAAAGGTTTCATCACAAGAATCATAACGTGGTAGAGGAGAAGGATCCACATTTCCTATAGGAGCAAACTCTTCATCCAAATTAGGAATGTTATCTTGACAAGACAAATCATTGGATGATATAGCATAAGATGCGTCACTAGAATCAAACTCATCATCCTCCATTTGTGGCAAGTCTTGCACAAACTCTTCCTCAATCTCATTATCCCTTTCTTTGAACAATTCATCAAGATCAAAGTCACCAAAATCACTAGTAGTAGCATGAAGGTCAATATGTGATAAAATCTCAAAGTGATCATGAGGAGAAGAGGTATCAATACAAAGCTCGTCACATGGTTCATTGGAAACACCCTCAAGCTGTCTTTGGATTGGGATAAGGTTCTCAACACTAGAAGAGGTTAATTCATCCGAATTGGTGTTTGTATTAGTGCTAAGAGGCTCGTCCCCCATGGTTAAAGAGTTGGTAGGTCCCATGTGAGGTAAAGGTGATGAAGGTGTGTATGGCTCAAGTATAGTCGATGGAGAGATGGAAGGGTCTATAATAGGAACATCACTAAGTGTATCATCCTCAACATCTACTCTCAAATAAGGCTCATCATCATGTAAAGCATCGTCAGGTCTCATGAGTCGCAAGACGTATGTTCGCAAGCCTAAGATGTTCGGATCAGTTGCCTCTTTCATTGTCTCAAGTGCTTGCATTACAAATTTAAAAGCGTCTTTACTCAAGAAATGAAAAATGCCTTGATTGTGAAAGGTTGTTTGATTATGACTTTGAAAATTCTTTTCATTTTGAAAATCGTCTTGATTTAAAAATTCTTGATTTTGAAAATCCTCATTAAACCCTTGATCATAATCGCTCGCGTATAGATGACAATTATTTGCACCATGCGGTCCTCCACAAGTCGCACAAGGCCCACACAGCTCGATAATGCTCGTCTTGTAATATCTCCAAAATAGGACGATTATCCATGTGTGGCAAAATGGTCGAATGTATATACAAGTAAAATGACGTTTAAAAACTCCCCCGGGGAAGGAAGTAATACACCAAAGGTGGTATGGTTACACGCGTGCGAGTACACGTGTAAGTAAACACGAGGAATGAGGGAGTAGCCCTCGGTCGACTTTTGAGAGAGAAGAGATTATCTCCCTCGAGGTTCGATATGAAATATCCACAAGAAAGTATAATATATATAATTACTACTTGGGTGCAAGACCCCCAATAAAGCCTTCCTTCTTAGAATACGTACTAGTGAACGGGGGGGTTAGGTGACGCGAAGCACTTAAGTACCTATTGACCCTTAGATGGCATTTTATAGCACATCGCCTTTCTATTCACTTTGTAGTTTGTATTCTTCGAATTATTGCCTATTGGAAGTATTTATCTATTCTTGCTTTATTGAATTTTATCGATACGCGTGTCAAGGACCGGAACGCCCCCTAACACGGTGTATTACCTCGGCAATACTTATGGAAATAGATGAATTAAGTGTTCGTATCTACGTATATGTATATACATAATATATCAAAAATATTTTTGTATTTATTTGGTTTTTTAAGAAAAATACTATATGTACGTAAAAACAATGAAAACCAATATAATATATATTTTTGGGTGTAATCTTTTAGGAAAAAGATTACTTTTTGGATTTTTTATTTTTTGGTTCAATTCTTTAGGAAAAGAATTGATTTTTGTGATTTTTTATTTTTTTGTATTTTTATCTTTTTTGATTTTTTTTATGTTTTTGATTTATAATACGTAAAAATAACGTTCACAAAGTGAACGGATCCCAAAATCCAATCGTCTCACTCGAAACCGTTAATCTTCACGAAAAGAACCGGCAGCGGCGCCATTTAATATTTGTCTTTTTAGTTCGTTTTTCTCTCGGTCTTATCGAATTGATCTAACGTTTTTAAGCTCGACTTAATTGTTTTTGGTTAAAAGAATCAATTTTGGTATTCTATGTCTACTTGGCGAAGAGCAATCAAAAAATGTAAAAATATTATACTATTACTACATATACGTACTAATCTAAAAAAACAAATAGCACGTAAAACAATTAAATGCACAAAATTTTAAAATTTAAAATACAAAATTTATACTATGAATACAAAATACAACATATAAAACTAAATCTATTTCTACAAAAATAAGAATGCAATTTGGAAATGAATATCAAAATGTATTAAAACTAAGCTTATAAAACTAAAAAAAAACTTATGAAATAAATAACGATATTTATAAAACTACAACTAGACCTGCGAATTTAAATCTCACTTTTCGTAAACAAGCCCATCTAAATGGCCCAATTGAATAACAAGTAAACTGTGAGGATTAATCTTCTAACAGAAAGACTAACGATCCCTAACTACTAACTGAGTTAGGACCGTAACTGTAAGGAAACTTATAACAGTGGAGGGCCTAACTTGTACACTAATGAAACTTAACCAATTGCATTTGTAGAATCACAGAACCCTTTCCTATGCTTACTGACTATGAACCAAATCTTCTAAAGCTAACTATTAAGCAAGAAAATTCACTCTAAATGGCTTACAATAAAAACAGTATTGGATGACTTTCTTAACAAATCGTTCTAAGCAAATTTACCATCTAAAATCCTATGTACCATTAGCTATACAACTGCAATCAAATGAATAAGATATAAATGTGAATCATCTCTATCTACTGCTAGACTTCTATTAAGTGCACACAATCAAAGTTTGACTAAAATAGAGCTTAACATATGCTGATTAACAAGATTTGAACTATGCTACCTTAACTACTCCACCTAATAGGCAATTATCTCTACTACTTAAACTAGTTACCAAAACACTACTTAAAATCGCAAACTAAACTCCTATTGACAGTAAACTCAAAGTATACAGGAGTCTTACGCTATAAACCCTATGCCAGCTACCATATCAAAGTGAATAACAACAAAGTAACAAGCGGTTAAAGACACATTGCAAACAAAGATACACTACAATCCTAAACAGTAGCTAGACTAAAGAATGGCAGAAAATAGAAACGTGCTTAACCTGTGCATCCGTCGTCTAGTCCGTTGAGTCGAAGCGGAGCGCTGAGCTCGCTTTTATCAATCAACCCCTTCAAAACCGACTTCAAAAGTTGAACTTTACTACTAATCTGCTATCTAATCATCATAAGCCTTCAAAACCGAAGCTCGAAACATTAAACCTGCCAAAAATAAACCTGCAAAAGATAATGAACGAAAATCTATTCTAACTTGTTAAGCCAACAGTTTACTACGTATCAATATTGATCACTTGAACGAAAACTGACTAATGAACGAAAATCAGTTAACGGAATCACTTGAACCTGAATATTGACTAAACAAATCACTATAATCTTGCAAGACTAACTAAAATCCTTTCATAAGCACTATTAAACTGATTATCTAATCAACATCTACCATAAACTAAAATCAGCTTTTTATCTAAATTCAATTATTAAATCTCACAAATCCTTGAATGACTTGAATTATTAAAGTCACGATGAACAAAAAAAAACAACTCAAATTCCATTAGCTAAGATCGAAGACAAGCTTTCTAAAAGCTAAAGTACCGAATCTTTAACAATAACGAGAAAAGCTTATGAAACTGTAAATCTCCATTAATGGAGAATATAAGCATTCGGTTATACTAATTTCAGAAACTATAACCAATTCAACAAGACTCAACTGACTTTTGAACTAATGAGAAGGGAAGAATGAGAAAGCTCGAATTATTTCATTAATGAAGGAAAAGTATTCGGTTACAAACAGGTCAACTAATTAACAGATTCTAACAAACTCCAAACTGAATGATTAATAGAATATCATAAAGCTTTGAAAGAAAATCAAGCTAACTACTCCTAACTAACTAACTAGGTGTAATCTACTCCTAGCGCTAACCGTCTTCAAATGGGGTCTTGATCTTCTATTTATAGGCGTTTGAAGAGAAGGAGTGACGTGCTGCTTCCAATCAGCAATGGACACGTGTTAAATACGATGATCTTGATTAACTAGAGTTCTTCATCATCTTTTCCAATTTGGGCGTTTCTTCATCTTCGAGTCTTGATCGAATTAACTTGCACCATCTTGTAGAGGAGAAAAAGAGGAGCACTTTTGCTACTTTAGTCTTCGTCTGAAACCTTGTGTAGCATCCTTGAATTGAACTTGAAGTCGAATGGACATAAAAGCTATGAAACCGACTGTTACTTGTTTTTTTTTCTCTCTCTTGATATGAGGAAGGAAGATACGTGTGTTTTCTTTGACTGTGATTTGGTCATTGACCAACTTTTAATAAACTTTTCACTTGTATTCTTATTTAGTCCTTTCAATTTTAATCTTTTTGTCAAATGTATCATGAACTCTTTAAGCACATATCTTTTCATCCTTCGTCTTTATGAAAATTACACTTTAAGTCCTCGATCTTCGAAATAATGACAAGTAAAGTCCTTGAAACAAGATTCGTCCTTTTCTTCGTCTTTTCATCAAATAAATCCTTGAAAATGCGTGTTTGCTCAAAAATGCATCTTTTTACCTGAAAACACATGAAACACAAATACCAACGTGATTCTGATAATTTTCAGTTAAATATAATGTATTTGACTATGTTTTAAGTGGTTTATGGATCATAATTGATGAGTGTTTTCACACTTATCAACTACTTGTGTTCTATTTTATCAAAAACTAGCATGTTATCTCCCTCACGGGTTTACAAATCATTTTATAAAACATTTAAAAGAGTGCGAGGCTATGAACTCACGTTGATAATGAAAGGCGGATTATCGGCTCCGGACGTGCTTCGGTCACAGAAACCTATATAAATAATAACCGGTCTTAGACTTTTGTCCAATGACTTTATCAAAATAACAATTATGTATACATATTATGATTTTATACATATGATGATGATCAAGTGGGTTTATACATTCTTATTTACTCATTTTAGTGTTATGTATCGGTAACTTTTATACGTGTTTACTAGTTTTACCTATTTACATGTTTTAGGTCCAATAAGCCTATTATAAGCCCAATACCTTAAATTAGTTCAATTTACACTTTTATTATCAGTATTATACTTTACATGTTGGGCCCAAGTGGGTTAAGCCCAATAAATAAATTTATAAGTGTTTAGCCATTTAGTTAGATTAATAGTCCAATAATGCTAACTTAGCCCGTTAATGTCTTTACGTTATATAGTTCGGGTTTTATCGGTTTTTACTTGTATTAAGTACTTATATATCAGTATATGACTTTTAAAAAGTTTACATTAGATGGGTCCGACCGTCTAAGTTTTAATTGACGAAAAACGTTAATTTTACGGTATTAGCCGAAAAGACGTAAAAATCATGTTTATAGTTTTTATAACTTATAAAACTTACCAAACTACCATTTTTATAAAATGTCCATTTATTTATCCTTATACATATTTATATTAATGAAATATATAAGTTAGTGGGTTTTAATCTCACATTTTATACTATATTATTTGAGTGCTTATATAATACTATTAAACTTTAATTTCACAAAATCTGTTTTTTAGTTTCACTTTCACCATTTTTATCATATCTTGAGTTCTATAAGGAGATAGAAGCTTATTTTTAGATGACATAAATTTCATATTATGTGCTACAAATAACTTACTTATAGCTACCGCTCAATCCATGTCTAAGTATCTTTAACAGTCCCTACAAAACAGACTATTCAGATTGGTATACTAATTTTGTTTTGATCATATCTCACTCATTTTGATGATTCCATTGCATGACCAACTCTCACATGTGTATGACATATAATACTTACTGTAAATTGATTCCACCATGCAATTTTATCAGTTTATCATTTGGTTACTTACTGTTTTTATACAACCATCATTTTAAGTAAGATTTTAACTTTGTTACCTATGGTTTTTCATCTTTTTAACCATATTTATCAACACCTGATCCCCACACAACATTTTTATCATCATATATTCATCATATACATATACAATAAGAAAGAAAATACATTTGATCTTTACGAAAATAACAAGAAAAATGGAAAGGATGATCTTGTTTACCAACCAAAATTATATCTTATTTTTGGATGACAACAACTTGATGAACACCAAATATATCTTCAAAATCATCAACCACCAAGATTATTTGTTAAGAAATCAGCCCTAGGACACAAGCAAATCACCTCCTTTGATGTTAATATGATCACCAATCAACAAGGCTTCAAGGTTTCTTCCTGATATGAGTAGATAACACAAGATTTGTGGCTAGAATTGATTAAATGGGGGTGTAGGATGGTGGAGATGGGAGAGTTTTGTGAGTTTTTTGCATGAGTTTCTAAGTGCAAATGGTGACAATGAAGTGGTTTTGTGGTTTTGGTGTAAAGAGTAGCTTACTTGTTAAGCTTAGCTTAATGTAAGCTTATAAGTTATAAGGGTGCCACATCGTAGATGTGGTGTCCTCTTTTTGGCCGTCCCTTTTATTGGTGTGGGATAAACTTGTTTTGTCCCATCCCGCTAATTTACGTGTACTCCTCGATTCTAGTTTCCTCGATTTGCGTGCCCTCGGTTCGTTTTACGAAAAACGTTTTTATAAATTATGAATCAACGGCACAAAACGAATCTAATAAAAATTGTCTCATCAAAAACGGAGTTCAAAGACGTAAATACGTAATCCTAAGGTTTCTGGTTTAGTCGTAAAGGACGCTAAATTATGCACGTAAGCCCAAATTTAAATCCGTAAATTGTGAGTTCATCAACCAACACAAAAATAAGTTTCAAAATAATATACGAGAAAATAATTTACTACCTGAAAATGTTAGATTGTCACAGCTTTTCCTCCTAAAAAGGATCAACGTCCTCGTGATCCATTTTATTTTGATGTTCGTTTCTTATTGAAATCAAAGAGGTGCGGATATTTCTTCCACATTTCATCCTCTCGTTCCAAAGTAAATTCCGGTCCATGCTTTGAATTACATCGGATCTTGACAATAGGTATCCGACTTTGTTTCAGTTGCTTTACCTCACGATCCATAACCTCTACGGGTTTTTCGATAAAATGCAACTTCTCATCTATTCGAACCTTATCCAACGAAATTTTCTCATCACTCACTGCTAAACATTTCTTCAGATTAGATACATGGAATGTGTTGTGAACACCATGAAGTTCTGGGGGTAACTCTAGTTTGTAAGCCACCAGACCTACTCTAGATAAAATCTTAAAGGGTCCAATATAACGGGGATTCAATTTCCCTCGCTTTCCAAATCTTATAACGCCTTTCCATGGCGATACTTTCAACATTACTCGGTCACCCACTTCAAACTTTATCGGTTTCCGCTGCACATCCGCGTAACTTTTCTGTCTACTACGGGCAGTCAACAGCCTATTCTTAATCTGAACTATCATCTCCGTAGTCTCCCGGATCAATTCCGGTCCCGTGAGCTGGGTATCCCCAACTTCACTCTAACATACAGGAGATCTACACTTCCTAACATACAAAGCTTCAAACGGTGTAGCCTTAATACTAGAATGGTAACTATTGTTATACGAAAACTCTGCAAAAGGCAAATGTTTATCCCAGTTCTTACCAAAATCTATCACACAAGCTCTCAACATATCTTCCAGTGTTTGTATTGTTCTTTCACTCTGCCCATCAGTCGGGGGGGGGGGGGGGGGGGGGGGTGATAAGCAGTGCTCATGTCGAGATTCGTTCCCAAAGATCTTTGGAGAGATTTCCAAAAATTCGATGCGAATCTAGGATCTCGATCTGAAATGATCGATACAGGCACTCCATGCTTGCATACAACATTCTCAAGATAAATACGAGTCAGCTTCTCCAATGAGAATTGCTCTTTAACCGGAATGAAGTGTGCTGATTTGGTCAGTCTGTCGACAATGACCCAAATCGAGTTGTTTCCAGATGATGTTCTAGGAAGCTTGGTGATAAAGTCCATCGTAATTCGCTCCCACTTCCATTCAGGAATCTTTGGTTGTTGAAGTAGTCCTGATGGCTTTTGATGTTCAACTTTGACTCTAGCACAAGTTAAGCATTGAAGAACATACATAGCAATATCAGCTTTCATATTCGGCCACCAGTACAACTTCTTCAAATCATGGTATATTTTATCAGATCCAGGATGAATAGAATACTTAGATTTATGGGATTCTAACATAATCAAACCTCTTAAGCCTCCAAACTTAGGTATCCACATACGACCTCTTAAGCATTTCACTCCATCAGCTCTAACCTCTAGAGGATCTCCTTCTCCTCGGAACCCTTCATTAACAAAATTTTATTTCTTACAAGCTTCTATTTGCGCATTTCTAATTTGCTCAGGAAAATTATTGTGCACGGTCAAGACTAGAGAACGTACCCTGATAGGCTCTCTATCTTTCTTGCTTAATGCATCGGCAACAACATTAGCTTTTCCTGGGTGATATTTTATATCACAATCATAATCACTTAAAAACTCTATCCATCTTCGTTGCCTCATGTTCAATTCCTTTTGATCGAGAATATACTGTAGGCTTTTGTGATCGGTGAATACCGTACACTTGGTGCCATACAGATAATGTCTCCACAACCTAAGAGCAAAGACTACAGCTCCTAACTCAAGATCATGAGTAGTGTAATTCTCCTCATTCTTCCTTAATTGCCTAGAAGCATAAGTTATCACTTTTTCTCGCTGCATCAAAACAACTCCAAAACCTCTAAGAGATGCATCACAATATACTATAAAATCTTCACTCCCGTCGGGTAATGATAGAATTGGCGCACTACATAATTTTTGCTTCAATATCTGAAATGCTCCATCTTCATCACTTCTCCAAACGAAAGGTTTATTCTTCTGGGTAAGCTTAGTCAAGGGTTTAGATATTAAAGAAAATTCTTTAATGAATCGCCTATAATAGCCAGCCAATCCTAAGAACTGTCGCACTTCCGTTGGCGTTGTCGGTGCAGACCAATTCTTAATGGCTTCAACCTTTGCCGGATCAACATGAATTCCATCCTCGTTAATCACATGACCAAGAAATTGCACAGAATCTAACCCAAAATCACATTTCAAAAACTTAGCATACAACCTTTCATCCTTTAACAAACTCAAAATAATCCTTAAATGTTCTCTATGTTCATCTTTATTCTTAGAATAGATTAGAATATCGTCAATAAACACAATCACAAATTTATCCAAGTAGGGTTTGCACACTCGATTCATTAAATCCATGAAAACCGCAGGTGCGTCAGTTAACCCAAATGGCATTACTTGAAATTCATAGTGTCCATAACGAGTTCTAAATGCAGTTATAGGAATATCTTCTTCACGGACGCGAAGTTGGTGATTCTAGACCACAAATCTATCTTAGAATACACACTAGATCCTTGTAGTTGATCAAACAAATCATCAATCCTTGGTAAGGGATATCGATTTTTAATCGTCAACTTATTCAGTTCCCTATAATCAATGTACATACGGAAAGATCCATCCTTCTTCTTAACGAACAAGACTAGATCTCCCCAAGGCGACGAGCTCGGTCGAATAAAACCTTTATCATACAACTCCTTAAGTTGTTCAGATAACTCCTTTAATTCAGAAGGGGCTAATCGGTAAGGCGCACGTGCCACCGGTGCAGCACCAGGAATTAAATCGATTCGAAACTCAACTTGCCTTATCGGTGGTAGTCCGGGTAAATCTTTAAGAAATACCTCAGGAAATTCACAGATAATAGGTACATCTTCCAATCGTTTCTCCTTAGACTCATTCCCGGTCACTTGAGCTAAGAATAACTCACAACCGTTCCTGATGTACTTCTGGACTTTAATACATAAAACGATTTTCAAACGGGATTCACCTCGATTACCATCAATTACTAACGTCATATTCCTAAGAGGAATCTTAACCTTCTTTTCTCCACATAAAATAGTAGCATTATTCAATGACAACCAATCCATACCAATAATAATATCAAAACTACCTAACTGTATCAACATCAAATCAATCGGAAAGGAATAGTTTAAGAGATTTAGAGAGCATCCTTCCAATAGCTTATTAGTTTTCACTAATTTACCATCAGCCAATTCCACCTCGTAACTGGTATTTATCTCAATATGTTCAATGTCAATAAGGGCACTAAATTTAGTGGATACAAAGCTCCTATCAGCACCCGAATCAAATAAAGCAACATCATAATGATTGTTGAGTAAAAACGTACCAGTAACGACATTTGGATCCTCTTTCTTCACCTCGACCGTTCCAAGTTGATAAGCACCACCCTGGGGGTTTCTTCCAGGTACAATCGCTTTCAACTTAGGGCAATCCGATTTCTTATGACCCTCTTCGTTACAGTTGAAGCAAATGATTCCCTTCTTACACCTTTCAACTTTGTGTCCAAGCTTTCCGCAATTTCGGCACTTCCAGCAGTCGCCAGCATGCGTCTTGTTGCCACACTTAGGACATCTATCATCGTTGCGCGGTGTGTTATTCGTAAGAGCATTTGCATTCCCCTTTCTCTGGTTCTGACGGCGATTGAAATTCTTCCTATTATCACCTCTATCTACACGATCACCATCACCCTTTCTTTTCTCACCAGTACGTGCTTCATCTTCCCTATCCTGAATTATCTGCCCAATGAGTTGGTAAGCCATTCGAACAGCATCATCAATGGTCAGTGGTTTTGATGATGTCAAGTCCCCCCGGATATTCTTGGTCAACCCTTTAATATATTGTTCAATTCGGATCTCTTCGGGTTCAACCAATCGAGGACACAGCAAGGCCAACTCATGAAATCAGTTTATGTAGCTATCGATTTCCACACCTTTCATTCTCAAATGAATCAACTCTTGTTCTAACCTAATGATCACACTACGGGGACAGAACTCCAAAGTCATCCTCTTCTTAATTTCAGCCCAAGGAGTAGCATTAGCAGCATCAATACCCATGAAAGCAATTCTCCCGTTCCACCAAGTCAACGCACGACCTTTAAGAGTAGCCATAGCAAAAGTCACTTTATCTTCCTCCTTACACTTACTAATCAGAAACACCGACTCAATCTTCTCAATCCACTGGCTAATCCTACATCACCTTCAGTTCCATTAAAAGGTAGAGGTTCACACTTCATGAACGTCACATAAGTACAACCACCAGCTTCAGGTGCATTAGTTCCAAGTCCTCCTACATTTCCTCCAGCATTAGCATTCACATTATTAGCATTCACATTCACATTGGTACCACCAATTCCACTACCACCAGCTCCACTACCGCCAGCTCCACTACCGCCAGCTTCATTTCTAGCATTGGTCATAAATTCAGTCATAGATGGGGTAACTTGCTCCGCAATAATCCTACGTACATCTTCCTCAGTCACAGCTTTCTTGGGCGGCATGGTTCTATAATTTCACAATTTCAAAGTATTAAGCATTCACCCAGCAAGGGATTCATATAATATGGATTGAATTCATAATCAAGATACAAATAAGGCACAATATGGAATTCAAGACAAGATACATATTTCATTGGATTTGAAACAAAAGCATTATGGAAACCTTGGTCTCCTCGAATCTTTTAGCTACTAGGCATAACCATTGTTCATATGATTAACAATCAAAGCGGAAAAGAACAATAGTTAGGAAACAAGGTGTTTAGGCACAATAACACATGAATTACTAACAAGGATTGCTTATTATATTAATAACAAACAATCACTAGATGTGTGTACATTGAATCCCACACCTAGTCAACACACGCTTTAGGTTTACATTGTATATGAAAGTTATGAATAAACCTAATACCCTTGGTTCCTTTTATAGTGTAAGGAATAGGGTTTACAAGAGATAAGAATGAATAAACATGTAAATCTTCTATTCAAATAAACATATACAAAATATATCCTGCATGTTTATCTAAATAGAAGCTTCCAAAGACTTCTTGTCAATGTTTCTGTCAATGCTTGAATTGCATGTGACAATGCTTGGATTGCACTTGACAATGCTTGCTTCTGTCAATGCCTGATTTGTTCTTGACAACGCCTGGAATACACTTGTCAACGCTTAGAAAAATGCCTTCATGTTTTCTTCGTTTTTGAGTTTCTGCCACATCAACTTTTTGACCCAACAATCTTCCCCTAGTTGATGTTGGCAAAAATCTTTGTGTATCTCTTGTAAGTTGTACATGATCTTTAAATTGCTTCCCCTCAAGTGTATCATGTATGTCTGCCCCTTTTTGTCACATCAACAGGGAAGTAAACAATGTATGCAATCTTGAAGATTCTCCAAATGTAGGCTCTGTGTAATGATTTTGAAGAAAAACAAATATAATATTCTTGATGTAGAAGTAGAATAACCCAACCTTGTGTTCCATGTCTTGCACTATCCATGTGATGAAGAACTTATACTGATGATTAAATATAAGTAGACCACGATCCATTGTCAATATTCTCATACTTTGTGAGACACTGAGCACGATAATGTAACTCCTTCAAGTGTTATGACAAGTCTTCGTCACCAACCATTAAAAGCACGAACAAGTTATTTTCAAACCAATGGATGGATCCCATGATTTAAAGATATGATAAAACACAAACTCGCGAAAATCTTCTTCAAACATTAAACTTACCATAAGAATTCTTCCCCTTAAGCCAACACCTTTTCATGACGAATTTTAATGAAATAACATCTTCATACCATATGTAAAAGCCTTTATGGATAGCTCTTTCACAAGGCTATCCCGATTACATAGTTTAAAATATCCATCAAATTCTTCATGAATTGTTGCTAACTTACTTAAAAATCATTTACTCCTTGTAAAAATATCCGAGCCATAATATCAACTTGATATTCTAAATAAAAACGGAGATTCCATGTACCTATGCGTGTAAATACCTCTTTTTGTGTGCTAAAAACGTATTAATTTTCTCACACATCAGCTATTCCTTTTGTTGTCCAATATCTTTCACTGTCCAAGATATCAACACTGTGTGATGTCCAATATCGAACAACACTTAACAGCGTTTGAAAAACCATATATCAGAGAACAAGTGTCAACGCTTTCTAACAGCGTTTAACTTATTCTTGTCAGCGTCAAACCAATACTTGTCAGCGGCTAAAGAACAAACGTCAGCGGCTTGATCACAAATGTTATCATCTGTGTCTACGTCACTTTCGACAGTGGCTAGATAGAACATATTCTATCAAGACTAAATCTCCAAGAAATCAACAGACCATGTATGGACAGAAGATTATGTCGACTAAATCTTTATTCCCTAATAACCAGGAATTATCACGACCATCCCTGTTTCCACAAAATTAGGGAACATATACACAAAATATAATAACTTCCGTATATACCTTGAAGATTTTATCAAACATAATATGAGAGATATAAAATATCCCTGAAAATCAGCAACTAAGAATCATTCTCCCCAAAACCTACGTCTGCTTGGACCTTCCTTAGCCAATACCAATCTATCTTTCAGCCACGTATCTTTCCTTTCTTTTAATATCCAACGATGCAATTCATTGTACTTAGGATCACTATGATGACGTGTGAACAGACCTGGGACCACAAACTCATAATAACAAACTTTCTTCCATACGTACACATATCCATACGTCTTTTACCCTACTTGCTCAACCACGATCCCTTGCTTCTTTTATTAATATCATGATCACGAATTTACATCCCATGATCACGAATTCACCATTGAATCAAACGTATCTTAGCAGCTTCAAACCTTCAACTTTTCTGCTTTAAGTTGATTTAGGGTTTATAGAAACCCTAATCATGATTTTATGTAAATACAGAAAAGTGAATACCTCATAATACAGCCAACTTCGACCTCGAATAACTTCCTCAAGAGAGCTCAGATCGAAGATCCCTTCGGTGAGATTCTAGACACAAGTGCCAAGAATCGCCAGTTCAAAAATCACGATGATCCAACGGTTAACGAAGGAGAAATCGTGTTTTGAATATGGCATTCCACAGAAAACTGCATATACTTACTGCTGACTTTGACGCCTAATAACTTTTGATTGGGTATAAAACTCAATAATCCCTCCAGTGGATGGCTAGATATATGTGTATAGAACACACACAAGAAATTTCGTGACGATCCAACGGTTCAATAAAAAGTTATGACCTTCTGAATACTGCTACGCACACAAAAACGTCCAAAAAACCCTAGACAGATTTTTCTTCTCATCTCGATACACGAACACCTTGTTGGTCCTAGCATCACGAGCCACGAGGCTCTGATACCAACTGTGGAAACCTTGGTTTCCTCGAATCTTTTAGCTACTAGGCATAACCATTGTTCATATGATTAACAATCAAAGCGGAAAAGAACAATAGTTAGGAAACAAGGTGTTTAGGCACAATAACACATGAATTACTAACAAGGATTGCTTATTATATTAATAACAAACAATCACTAGATGTGTGTACATTGAATCTCACACCTAGTCGACACACGCTTTAGGTTTACATTGTATATGAAAGTTATGAATAAACCTAATACCCTTGGTTTCTTTTATAGTGTAAGGAATAGGGTTTACAAGAGATAAGAATGAATAAACATGTAAATCTTCTATTCAAATAAACATATACATAATATATCCTGCATGTTTATCTAAATAGAAGCTTCCAAAGACTTCTTGTCAATGTTTCTGTCAATGCTTGAATTGCATGTGACAATGCTTGGATTGCACTTGACAATGCTTGCTTCTATCAACGCCTGATTTGTTCTTGACAACGCCTGGAATACACTTGTCAACTCTTAGACAAATGCCTTCATGTTTTCTTCGTTTTTGAGTTTCTGCCACATCAACTTTTTGACCCAACACTATACATACTCAAAATTCGTGCCAGATCTACTAATTAATAAGTCGGTTCAGTCAAAGTTACAAAGGTACAAAAGATACAAAGGCCACTACTAAATATAGACTGGTCTACTGAGAACCGCCAGATGGTCCATCATCCATCATCTTCTGTATCCTTGTTGGACGATCACTAGACACATCTTCAGCTGGGCGCTTGCGGATCACTCCTCTTTCAACCATATCAGCATAAAATCTACTATTCCAACCCACAAATATATTCAACTCCTTCTCAGCTTTCTCACGCATCGCACGAGCTACACTCAACTGAATCTCCATAGAATTCACCTTTTTCTTCATTGTAGCAAACTCACCACTTTCTAACACGGATAACCTCCTAAAAGCCTCATTCAAACCACGCTCTACATCAGTCAAATCAAAACTCAGCAATTCCCGCTCTTTCTCACCAACCTTAGTCTTCGACTCCAAATAAGCAACATGAGTCTGAACAACACCTAACCCAACCTCTGTCATACTACTCTGAGCACGGGAAGCATCTAAATCACGTCTCAAGGCCCAAGGTGTAAGACCATCCATATGAGTAGCCTCTCGAACCCTAGACGACTCACCTATCACATGTCTACGAGTAGCAATACCATCAGTACCATCAGGTGCATCATCATCCTCATCCTCCTCTGATTCAGAATCAGATTTAGACGATTCAGACATTTCATCTCTAGGTAGCTCAATCTCATAATCAGACCAATAAACTGGAGGGGGTAAGGGCTCGCCCTCCGGAACATCATAAGGGTAAATAAGCTCAGCTTCCTCATCATCATCAACCTCATCATCTATACCTATATCCTCCTCAACATCCTCGTCGTCATCCTTATTATCTATATTATCTATCCCAATCTCATCATCATTCTCAGTACCAACATTATCAATCTCATTCTCTACCATATCAACCTGAGGGGCAATCTGATCTCCTAGTCCTATCTCGGGCTCGGGATCCTCAAATGGTTCCTCCTCATCATCATCCATATCATAATCCACTAAGTCTAAATAAGGGTCATCATCTACATTAGGTTCGGGAATAACATGGTTCTCTACAGGAATATTAGGGTCAACCATGACAATCTGCATTTATATATATCTCGTATTAGGATAACATACTTATTAAACAGTTACATACTGAAACCATGATATATACATATATATAAATTAAATTATATATATCAAAATATATATCTTCTCAATAGGGCTTGTTGGTAACGTCGGAGATCTTTGGCACCGTTATAGTCAAAAGATTTTTCAAATATTTTCTCAAATGTTCATAGTTAAAAGATTTTAAAAAGTTTTGTTCAAAACCTTGGTTTTAAAATCTTTCGTTCTCTATAACGAGAGCTCTGGTACCAAACTGTAACACTCTCAAATTTCATATCGGTACAACGGAAGAGTCTTTTAGAGTGTTACGGGATAGCACAATAACTCCAATCGTAGACAACACATAAAAATGGTTGTACAAGGTTTAACATACATTCATTCGATAAAAAGTTTCAAGTGTACAACAGGTTATTAAGTTTACAAAACATAGATCGAATGAACATTTTTATTATTATGTGGGACATCAAAGTCGATCTCCATCCGAATTACCTTCAAGCACCTGAGATAAAAACATGCAAAAATCATATCAGCGAATGCCGAGTGAATTCATAGAGTTTAATAAAACCGTTATATAAAACAGTCATTGAAATCAGAACACAAGTATAATATAAGAAGTAAGTGCTCGTATTGCTAGTCAGGCAATATATATATCAAAGCATACATCTTAAACCGTCCATGAGATCGTAGCCTCAATATTACCATTATAGGTAATAATATTATCGTTATTAGCATCGTTATCGTGTCGGATATTTAGATTACATTGGATTCATTTGGATTATTATTAGCCACATGACATTGTTACCTTACTATCACAAACAACGGGCCGCGAACCCGACAAACAATTTTCCCATCTAAGTTAGCGTGTCGTCACAAAAATCACGCTATGTAAATCTTCTCATACATAAATTCGCGTACCAATCAATGTGGTACGACGAGGATCAATCGTCAAGGCGCGAACTGGGGTGATCGTCCCCAAATAGTACTATCATATGCATAAGCGTCTACCAAATCCCGGTAGTTCACAATTCATGCTAATGGGACTTTAAGTGACATAACCTAACTACTAATAATCCTTTTTTATTTCATTTATTGGGTCATCGCATAATTCGGGTCCATATCATTAAGCATACCATCGAGACTACTTGTGTTCTATTTTATTAAAAACTAGCATGTTATCTCCCTCGCGGGTTTACAAATCATTTTATAAAACATTTAAAAGAGTGCGAGGCTATGAACTCACGTTGATAATGAAAGGCGGATTATCGGCTACGGGCGTGCTTCGGTCACGGAAACCTATATAAATAATAATCGGTCTTAGACTTTCGTCCAATGAGTTTATCAAAATAATAATTATGTATACATATGATGATGATCAAGTGGGTTTATACATTCTTATTTACTCATTTTAGTGTTATGTATTGGTAACTTTTATACTTGTTTACTAGTTTTACCTATTTACATGTTTTAGGTCCAATAAGCCTATTATAAGCCCAATACCTTAAATTAGTCCATTTTGCACTTTTATTATCAGTATTATACTTTACATGTTGGGCCCAAGTGGGTTAAGCCCAATAAGTAAATTTATAAGTGTTTAGCCATTTAGTTGGATTAATAGTCCAATAATGCTAACTTAGCCCGTTAATGTCCGTATGTTATATAGTTCGGGTTTTATCGGTTTTTACTTGTATTAAGTACTTATATATCAGTATATGACTTTTAAAAAGTTTACATTAGACGGGTCCGACCGTCTAAGTTTTAATTGACGAAAAACGTAAATTTTACGCTATTAGCCGAAAAGACGTAAAAATCATGTTTATAGTTTTTATAACTTATAAAACTTAGCAAACTACCATTTTTATAAAATGTCCATTTATTTATCCTTATACATATTTATATAAATGTAATATATAAGTTAGTGGGTTTTAATTTCACATTTTATACTATATTATTTGAGTGCTTATATAATACTATTAAACTTTAATTTCACAAAATCTGATTTTTAGTTTCACTTTCATCATTTTTATCATATCTTGAGTTCTATAAGGAGATAGAAGCTCATTTTTGGATGACATAAACTTCATATTATTTGCTACAAATAACTTAGTTACAGCTACTGCTCAATCCATGTCTAAGTATCCTTAACAGTCCCTACAAAACAGACTATTCAGATTGGTATACTAATTTTGTTTTGATCATATCTCACTCATTTTGATGATTCCATTGCATGAACAACTCTCACATGTGTATGACATCTAATACTTACTGTAAATTGATTCCACCATGCAGTTTTATCAGTTTATCATTTGGTTACTTACTGTTTTTATACAGCTATCATTTTAAGCAAGATTTTAACTTTGTTACGTATGGTTTTTCATCTTTTTAACCATAATTATCAACACTTGATCCCCACACAACATTTTTATCATCATATATTCATCATATACATATACGATAAGAAAGAAAATACATTTGATCTTTACGAAAATAACAAGAAAAATGGAAAGGATGATCTTGTTTACCAACCAAGATTATATCTTGTTTTTGGATGACAACAACTTGATGAACACCAAATATATCTTCAAAATCATCAACCACCAAGATTATTTGTTGAGAAATCAGCCCTAGGACACAAGCAAATCACCTCCTTTGATGTTAATATGATCACCAATCAACAAGGCTTCAAGGTTTCTTCATGATATGAGTAGATAACACAAGATTTATGGCTAGAATTGATCAACTAGGGGTGTAGGATGGTGGAGTGGGACGGCAATGGGGAGGAGATGGGAGAGTTTTGTGAGTTGTTTGCATGAGTTTCTAAGTGCAAATGGTAACAATGAAGTGTTTTTGTGGTTTTGGTGTAAAGAGTAGCTTACTTTTTAAGCTTAGCTTAACAAGTGTAAGCTTATAAGTTATAAGGGTGCCACAGCATAGATGTGGTGTCCTCTTTTTGGCCGTCCCTTTTAGTGGGGTAGGATAAACTTGTTTTGTCCCATCCCGCTAATTTACGGGTATTCCTCGATTCTAGTTTCCTCGATTTGCGTTCCCTCGGGTCGTTTTACGAAAAACGTTTTTTATAAATTATTAATCAACGGCACAAAACAAATCTAATAAAAATTGTCTCATCAAAAACGGAGTTCAAAAACGTTACGTAATCCTAAGGTTTCCGGTTTAGTCGTAAAGGACGCTAAATTATGCACGTAAGCCCAAATTTAAATCCGTAAATTGTGAGTTCATCAACCAACAAAAAAATAAGTTTCAAAATAATATACGAGAAAATAGTTTACTACCTGAAAATGTTAGATTGTCACATAGGGTCACCCCCTGCTGCGTCACTTTCACACCAATATCCAAAAAGAGACCAGATGAACGGCTCTCCTTTATTCCTTGCTCCCAAAGATGGTATGAATGGTCAAGATTGGTCAAATTACAACTGGATATAGCAGGACCAACACATGGGATCACAAGACTGGATTTTTTCAAACAAGCCAAGGGCATTCTCGGGAAATTAGTAGCTAGGGTTTAGTGTTCTAGGACATTCCATTTAGTAGTATAAAAGGAGCTTGCATCATGTGCAAAGGCCCTTTGTTCCAGATTTTGTAAGCTTTTGATTTTATTAATGACAATGAAAGAATTAATCTTTTACATTTTCTGAGTTCCAATTTAGTATAACAACTTTCTTTTATAATTTAGTTCAAATATTTACAAGTTTCATTGTTTCAAAGCATTTTTAGAAAAACGGGTTTTAAAGAAGTTCTTGAGAAAGTTTTTAGTTGAATCACTCAAAAGGATTGAAGTGAAAGTGGAGATTCATTTTTGAGTGAATTCATGCTTATTGGTTACAAATTTTTAGAAGTTGTGTTTCAAAAGTATTTGGTTTTCAAAAAGGTTTTCATAAAAGTTTGTTTACATTTCTGATAGCTTATTGCTATAAGCATTCAATAAGCTCATTTTACACTGAGCTTATTGACTGCTTATCAGCTTTGTTTGTCTTGTGGTTTTGTGGTGTTTATGCATGTACCAAAAAGAAACAAGGAGAATCATCTCATCATTCCACTTTTCATTTTTTTTTATTATTTTTGAAGATATTTGTGCCTTGGGTCCCTCTTGGATTCCAATAGCAGGCAGTCTCTACTGTTCATAAGCTCATAATAAAAGCTCTCTAACAAGCTCTTTGGAAGGCAGTCAGCCAAGTAAGGCTTTGAACCCCATATGAACAAGTTTTTGAGTTCTTATATGTGATTTATGTGATTGTGTGTATTTCCTGCTTATTTGTTATTTTTCTGGTTTGTTCATGGTTCTTTAAGCTTATTATGCATGTTAGAAGTAGTTTTAATCAGTTTAGTTTGAGTTTGAATGAAATTAGTTTGTTAATTTGACATTTCAGAATATAAAGGGTTGTTTGGGATTAGGGTTTAATGTAAAATTTTGATAAGTTCTTGGCTTAAAAACTAGCTAGACACACTTGTATTGGTAACATAGGTTTATTTGCAGCTTTAGATTTCAGTTTTGATAGGATTTGAAGTTGTATGCATGATATTCTTGGTTAAAATAGCATAAAAAATCAGTAAGTTCTTTTTTGGTTATTTTAGTGGAATTTGTGCCTTAAATCTTTGTAGCTTGTTAGATCTAGGTAGTGCCTTGGGTTAGGTCTTGGTTTGTTAGGATTTGTGAAGGCATTGAGAAAGAATTGGTGAGCCAAAACTCACCAAATCACCAATTGCATCAGCAATCCCCTCTCAGACCCATAGTTTGCACATCAGTGACTGATTTTTGGCATATGTGTTTGATTCTTGTATGCTTGTTGTGTTTTTTCTAGTTTACACAGACTCCCTACACTCCACTGAGTGTAGGGGTGCCTTATTGTCCAAGAAAAAGCAACCAAATAAGCTTTCCTAAGCTTATTCGTCACCAGACCCATTTTTTGTTCTATCAGTGGGAACCAAGTTCCCACTGCCAGTGTTAAAATTAGTACTGCTAGGGTAAAAGACAAATCTGCTTAATGTGTCATTATCAGATTATTACATTTTTGTCTTTAGTGGTCCATTTTATGAGTTTTTAGCTGATTTTAATTTTGTTATTTTTATTATTTTATTTCTGATTTTTCTATTTAATTTATTTTTTTGTCACTATTCATTTATTATTTTTTAGATTAAATTGCATTTTAAATTAGTTTTTAATTAACTGTTTTTGTCTTCTAGTGCAAAATTTGGTATTTTTCAGTTTTAAAAATTTTCTTAGATTTGGAAAAAGACTTTAAGATTTTTAGTTCAAAAATATTTTATTGTTCACTTTTTAAAGTAATTTTTAGATTTAATTTTGGTTTAATTAGTTTAAATTATAATCTGTTTGTCTTTTAGTGAACAATATTTACTTTTTCAAACTTTTTCGTTTTTTACTGTTAATTAGTATAATTTAGGATTTTTAAAATTGTCAAATTATTTTTAGCATTGTTTTATTAGTTTTTATGATTATTTTAGTATAAAAAGTGTTTTTAGTGTTTTAAAAATAGAAAAATAGTTTTGAAAATTTAGGAAAAATACTTTTTAGTCTTTAAATAATATAAGTGATTTATTATTTCAATAAAATAATATTTTAGGCTTTTTCTTATTTATATTTAATTTTAGGGCTTTAATTAGCATTTAAAACTGAATATTTAATTAATAAAAGGTTTTAAAAATTATTTATTGGATTTTTACTCTTATTTATATTATTTTAGACTTAGTTTAAACTTTTAATTAATTTTTAGGTTTAATTTTTAATTTTGTCACGTTTTACGTATTTACGTTCGCGTTTTACGTCAAATCGTCGTAGTGTAATCGTAATCGTAGCTCGTCTTTAATTTTTCTCTTCTAAACCAAAAACGTCACTAATCCAAACTTTGATTTTATTTAATTGGCACACTTAATCCACACACCTCCTTCGAGAACGAACCCGCACTTATTCGACTTGTCGGTTTTCCTAAATCGTCGAGTTTAATACTTGCCGCTCATACGCGTTTTTCCTAAAACGTGTACGAAAAACCTACATCAGTACTCATGAAGATCAATCATTTAATTGGTTGTGGTTTGAGTTACTTGCACTTGTAGAAGACTCATCTTCATTCATCTTCAACGTCTTTGAATGATGATATCAAGATGATTGGGAATGATACTAGTCCTTGAAGACTTAGTACTCATCATAGTCATTGTTGGGCTTTACATTGATTCCTTGATGGATTGGAATGCTCTTTGTGTCCAAGGTACGCTTTCGTTCTTCCACGCGCCCTTTGATTATTCTTTTGATCATTACTTGACTATGTGCTTGTTTTTGGCATCCTTGCCTTGACATTTGTTTGTGGTTTGTGATTTTTTTCTTAATCCTCTCAAATCTTCATTGCTTGGATACTTCACTCACTATGGTGATGTAGAGTGAGTTAGTAGTAGCTTAAAGTATCAAGCATGATATCCATGGTTTGCACCCATACGGTTAGTAGGCCCTTTGTGGGAGAGAAAGTGAATTAATACCTTGCTCATATTTTGGTTTAGACTAAGACTATTATTGAAAGTGATCTTAGTCTATGCATCAATATTTTATTTGTGTTTATTCATTACCAAATCCTTTTAACACTTCGCCAGAAAGGCACGTCTTAAACCACTATATATGACACAAGCTCTTCGTCTCCACGATTTGAAGATTGTCATTAATCCCTTGAGCATTGATCTTAGTCTTGATTCACTTCCCTTGACTTCTCTCCACTTTTCTTTTTCGCTACCAGTAGTCGTTTGTCCGTTTCGGTTCTTTTCGATCTTGATTCAACTCGTAATCCTTCATTAAGGCATATTGGTTAGTGTTATGATGATCCATTGATATTCTAAAAGGTTTAAGATATATTTTTAAGTATTTTAGAAAACTTGGTTTTCAAAAATTTGGCGTATTTCAATGATAAAAACCAGCCTCTGTAAGCGGTTCTTTATCTCTGGCGGTTCAAACCCGCGGTTCTCTATCGATATGGAACCGCGGGCAGTAAAACTCGTCAGAGCGCCAGTTTTATTAAATTAATCTTTTACAAACTAAACCCTCTCTCTCCCAAAAACATACAGCCGACAGGTTCCACTTTTTCCACCATTGTTGAAGCTTCAAAAACCTTCAATCACTCAAATTAAATGATTTCAAGTTGTGGGTTTCACTCATCCTTCATCAAACATCAATTAATTGTAAGTATTTTCTTTCAATTTCATCTATTTTGTTCTAGGGTTCATCCTTTCATAACTGGGGATTTTTAAAATTGAAATTGAATTAGAACCTCAATAGGAATATGGGTTGACATGGTTATTTTACTATGATTCCTTAGGTTCATATTCATTAAGATTTCACTAAAATCCACTTGTAGAACAAATCCGAATTTTGGCTAAATGATTTTGGTTAAAAGATGGAATTGAGATGAACCCATGAACAAATAGGTAATTGCATTGTTAATGCTTACCTAAAAACTTTGTTTTGAAAAACCAATGTTATAGTCCATTGTTGATCCAACATAGTTCATATGTTCTTGGTTAATAATGGAATAGATACATTGTGAACATGAGAATGATATGGATTCAATCCTTTGTTTGTCAAGAAATTAATATAACACATTCTCATATTTTGATTTTTGATTTTATTTTTCATATGAGTGATTGGAAAAATATTTTCTTGTGTTTATTTAGGTACTAATCATGCCTTCACAATGCCAAAAGGATCATCAACTCACTAAACAATATATGCCTAACCTTTCCGACTTTTGTCACTCAACTCATCTCGCCCATACTTATTCCTCCCTTCAATCCCGTTGTTTTCATGAGGGTAGAGTTGTCCAAAAGGATATTAAGGATTATGTCTACATCAAATCTATGTTTGAAAACATTGGGTTTGATTGTTTGTTGCACATTAAGGAAGACATCTATCCTCGATTCCTATTGGAGTTCTTTAGCACATACTCCGTCATTGAAAACAATGATGGAATATTTGTTAGGTTCATCTTGAACGGTCAACTCATACAATACTCTCTCGAAGTCTTCGGTCAAATCCTTGATGTCCCATTTGTAGGCACTTGTCGCTTCACGGATAAATGGAAGCTTAGTGCTCTCCTTGAATCCAACAATTGTCCTCCAAATGATCATGTGGAAATTGATCTTGACTACATTGTTGACATTATCTCCAAAAAGCGTAATCGACCCGTTAAAAGAAGCCTTCATACTAAGGTACGTTCGGTGAAACGTCATGAGGTTCTCTTAAGCGACCTTAATGATAATATGGTCCAATGGACCAATATCCTTAGGGAAAATGTGTTTTGTCTTGATGGAAACCGGGATCATGTTCTGGCGTGTTTAGTGCATATGTTATTTTGCATCTTTACCAACACCAATTACAATTTGGCATATTTTATCGCTAAACGGATCAATTACGCTATTCACAAGCCTAAAACAAACCTCCCTTACGTAATGCTTCTCACTCGCCTTTTTAAAAGGGTTGGTCATGATTTTCCAAATCTTGATCTTTCTCATTTTCAACCGGTCAAACGGGTTATGCTACTTATTCAAGAGGTATATAAGAGAAAGACAAGATGTGATCGTAAATCTGACCAACAAGAGTCCAATGATGAGGACATGTACATGCCAACAAGTGATGGTGATGACATTGGCACAAGTGCTCCCATTGGCTCTTCGAGTACTTCTCACCACTCCAAAAACTCATTCGTAGACGGTTTAGATGACATTGTTTCCCCTCCTCATCATTCCTCTAGTGAAGTTCCTAATAATATCAATATGGAGGAACTTTACCGTCAAAGTCTTCGAACCCAAGGTGATTTACATGAACATGAGGTTGAGTCAAGGAAGGGATTCAAGTACTTGGGAAACATGATCAAAGGATTGGGCAAGAAAAGAAGTTGAAGACTTTGAATTGTTTCAAAGTATACATGTTGGTAAACATGTAATGTGATGTTGAACATTTGCTTCTTTTTACCTTATTTTGGTTGTGTATTAACTACTACTTGTTTGGATTACTTGTTATTTTTTATCCTAATGATTGTCTATGCCATCATGTTTACGATTTGCATAGCCTTGTGCATCCTATGTGTTAGTTAGCTTCCTAGATTTTGGTCAGTAGTTAACTTTGGCTTGATAATCCTTTGGTAAAAATCTGGGCTAACCAAAGTTTGAGGAAGTGCCATTTTTGAACACCTCTGGTCGCGGTTCCATATCTACCAGCGGTACCTTATTGATAAGAAACCGCCCACCCTAGATAAGGAACCGCCGGCTACTGTGTCCGAAAGAATCTTTGCTTTACACTATTTTCCTTAATCTGTGTAAACCTTGCTTGATTCTTTGCAAAAACCTACACATTTCCTAAACTAGGTTACCTAAATTCATTATTCACATAAAATGTTTTTAACCCATTACTAGTTTGGATCATCCCCTCACCCTTTTAAACCCTCCTTGTTAGCCATGTTCTTCACACATCAAACCATTCATCCTTAACCCTTAAACCTCTCATTACAACCATGGTTTCTACAAGAACCTCAAACTCATCCAAAACCTCCACTTCAAGGGAAAATCTTAAGATTAAGATTAAGTTGCCCAAACCTAACTCTTCACCCTTTCACACACCCAAGAATGAGATTGTCCCAATTCTCATCTCTTCATCAACCTCACCACCTCTTGCTCCATGCAAGACTACCTCAACCCATGGTACCAACCATTCTCATGGTTTTACCTCCTCTTCATTCCAATCTAGAATGAATGAGCTATCCTCACCCTTCACTCCAAGTAATCTCTTGGATGTGACTACCCAACCTCAACCCATCCAAAGCATTCCCATTATGAATGACTTTGTTGATACCATGGTGACTTCACCATTTACCCCTCCAAACTAACCCATTTCACCCTTAGAGAGCATACCTCTACACTCACCCTCATCACCCTTGGAGAACATACCTCCTCCACCTCTACCTCCCTCAAACACTCCCATTTTGGGTGTCCCACTTCCCTTCTTTATGGGTGATCCTTACTTCCTTGGGTTCCTAGAAGCTCATGGTTCTCATTGTCCATGTTGCCTCTACAATAACTACATCATTCACAACCTTAGGATGGAGATGTTTGGCTTCATAGGAGGTTGCAAGATTTCTTGCTCACCTTGTTTACCATGCCTCCTCCTAGGAGATGAATCGTGATTTTCTTTAAAAATTATTTTTCAAGAAAAACCAAGCCAAGGAAGACTACTCATCAAGAACTAGTTTTAAGCTAACTTTGTTTTAGTTAGTTGTTTTTTTATTTCCTTAATGTATCTCTTTCCCTCCATGAGTTTTTCATGAGGATGAATTATGGATTTAGCTTTATGTGTTTCTATCTTTATGTGCACATTAATCAACTTTAATTTTAAATTAAAATTGAACCTAAATCTATCATAACCTCTAAAACTTGACTAAAATTGGTTCAAAATGTTATCCAAATATTTTGTCACCCTTTGTCAAGACATTCTTTGTGAATGTGTTGCTTTTGTGCAACCCTAGCATAATTTAGTGCTAATAGAGGTAAAATTCCAAGATTTGCAATTTTTTGAAAAAGTATTAGTTTTTCTCAAAACCCTGGAAAATCATGGTTTCAAGTCCACTGCACGCGGATCATTAAAGTCGCGCGGTTCCTTATGTGCTAAGGAACCGCCGGTCCCTATAAGGTACCGCGGACAGAAAGCCAAGTTTTGGCTCGTTTTTTGTCTTAAGGAACTGCCGGTCCCTATAAGGTACCGCGGACAGAAAGCCAAGTTTTGGCTCGTTTATTGTCTTTCTTCATCTCCCTATCCCTATCAAGATTCCATGTTTACTCAATTTGGCTAAACATTCCTTGACACTTTACATTTGATTTTCAAACCTTTGCCTTGTCTACTTTCTTCTTATACCCACACCTTGAGATTTCATTCTCACACCTCAACAATGCCTAACCCCTCCTTTCATAACCTTGACATTTCATTGTCACAAACCTCCTCACCCAAAGCTTCCTCATCCAAGCTTTCCAAGAAACCGAAGATCTCGGTTTGACCTATTTGGATCAAGAAAAATGAACCCTCTTCATCCAAACCACCCAAGAACCCCACCTTCTCTCCAATCAAGTATTGGAATGAGACCTACTCCATTAACCCCATCACCGGAGAAAAGGAAAATCTCCCCCCACCACCAAAACCTTTTGACACCCCTCAACTCAATGACCTTTCAACCTTCCCAAACCTCACAAGGCATTGTGAAAACCTTTCCTACCCTCTCTTCTCACCACTACCAAACCCTAGGCGTGATGGCCTTCCTCCATCAACCGAATTTGTTTTGCATCATGGATCCTCGTATGCTTGTTGTCGATTTCAACAAATTGAACTTGCTCATGTGTATGAGAAGTTAAATTTTCTTGAATTCCTCCTCACTCGACCTCCTTTCAAAGTTTTCGTTCCCATGGACAAAACTTCGAATGATGCCTCGTCGTCTTATTTTTCCAACTAAAGGACTAAGCACTCTTGGAGTCAATAATACTTTATTTGTTTTGGAGTCAATAACATTTTTAAGAAATATTGGAAAATTATCACAATTAGAATAGCTTATGCTTTTTGTTTTATTTTCCATATCTTTTGCTTTAGATACTCATATTGTGTGTATGACTATCTACCTTGTTTGTTTCTTTCATATTTATGTAATATGAAACCTTTGTGTCGTGTTTGTTTTCTTTATCTGATCATTCTCTCTTTCTTTTTGAGTTGATCGTGGTTAATCTTTACAATTGATTATGGGTGATTCCATCAATTCTAAATTTTAACTCCTTGACAAATTTATCATCTTCATTGGTTGGATATTTCTTTTCTACCTCAATTCCACCAATTGAACCTTGATTTTGTCATTTACCTCTTTGGACATACTTAGCAAATACTTGCTTCTAATTTGAGATTTCTTCTCCTTTTCCCTCTTAAGTTACTTAGTAGGTAGTGATCATATATACATTGGTGTTTCTTTTCTTTCTACTAACCTTTGTGTAGCATGTCACCATAGCTCATACACTTGGTGCCCCAAGCAAGGGGGAGCAACCACCAAAGGGGAGCTACTAGCAAAGTCCGGTTCTCTTCAAAGACTTGTGCTTACCTTTTTGCTACGACAAAGGGGGAGAAATGATGATAAACTCGTTAATAAATCGATATTTTGTGTTTCTACGTAAATGAGTTTATAGTTTGTCGTAATCAAAAAGGGGGAGATTGTTAATGCAAGTGATGCCTAAAAACATTATTAGTGTTAAGTAATCTTTCTTAGTTTTGATCACAACAAACTATACAACACATTTAGTGTAAAACACAAAACGAATTATTTAACTAATACTACCATCAAGGTAATAATCATATCACTAACTTTTCTTAGTCATACTTAGTGATCATCAAAGTGATTATCCTTAAAACTCACTTTTGTTAATATGACAAAATATTTTTTAATAAACTTTCTTTTTAAGAAAATGTTTTATTAAAATGGAAAATGTAAATTTGAAAATGGCATATTCCATATGCCATAAGAGTATCCTTTGAAGGTTTAAAAAAACTCAGATATTCCTACCCCACTAAAAAATAAAAAAAGGAGCGGACTCTACTGGGCGGTACCTTAATTAGCTAGGCGGTTCTCTAGCGATATGGAACCGCCGGGCTAGTTAAAGAACCACGCCCAGCTAGCCGTTGCACCTTGTCTTCTATAAATAGTGGATCAAATCTCATTTTCCAATAACCCTCTTGGACGTTTTTCTCAGCCCCTTTTCTCTTTTCTATAGCATAATCATTAGTAAATGATCACTTAATGTGTTAAGTATGTTTACATATGATTATCCTCTTGATCCCCTCCTTTACCTTGTCCAAAGAGAAGATCACTCACTCACTAGTGTTGTGGTAAAGATGAATCCATGAAGTAGTCTTGTTCATCATGTTAGCCTTTTTGTTTTTATTGATCCATTTGTATTTATGAATACTTGGACTAGTTGTGTTCATCCAAGCTATTTGTGAATACTTGGATTTGTTGTGTACATCCATTGCTTATGTGTTTGCTTGGATTTATGTTGTGTAGATCCAAGCTACATGTGTGTACTTGGATATGTCTAGTTGAGTTGTAATAGATTGTGTAGTAGTTCTCACTAAACTATAAAGTGATGTGGTTGTGTCTTGTGAGTTCTCACTAAACTTAAAAGTGATTAGTAGTTGTGTTGTGTGAAGTTATCACTTAGCTTCAAAGTGAAGAGTCGTGAACATTGGTTATAGCTTTGGATTAGAACTCGACATCTAGCCTTGTGTCGTAAAATGGTGAAGTAGGCAACGTCGTGAAGATTGGTTCTAGCTTTAGATTAGAACTCGACATCTAGCCTTGTGTCGTTGAATTGTGAAGTAGGTAACGTTGTGTAGATTGGTCCTAGCTAAAGATTAGGTCTCGACATTTAGCTTAGTGTCAGAAAATAATGTAAGCGACGATGTAAGGCTTTCTCCGCTAAGAAGGGAGCTTGTGGATATAGTGGAAATCTCGAGTATGTGTACTTGAGGAGTGGAGTAGAAACGAGGATAGAGCCTCGTTGTCGAACCACTATAAATCTTGGTGTCTTGTCATTAGGTTGTCTCTTTCCTTACTCTTTACTAATTTCATTATCATTACACTTACCTATTACCATTGCCAATGCATTTGAATTGAACCTAATCATTATGCAACTTAGCTTCAAGTAAAAGATAGTTTTGATACAAACCTAATTGAAAGTAATTTTAATTAAGTGACCAATCGAAGAGAAACTATTCACCCCCCCCCCCCCTTCTAGTTTCTACAAGCCTCTTGGGTTTTGGGATTCTTTACACCTGGATTATGTGTGCTTGTTAAAGTGTTCTCTCTTTGGTCTGAAACAGGCTCCTCGGGCGTGGTTTCATCGGTTTTCTACATATATTACTAGTAGTGGCTTTACTCAGAGTCGGTATGATTCATCTCTATTTATTTATTGTCATGCGTAAGATACAACTTTTCTCCTTTTGTATGTTGACGATATTATACTTACTGCTTCCTCAAACGAAGTATTACGCAGGATTATTAGTTCATTACAGTTGGAGTTTGATATGACAGATTTGGGGTCCCTTAATTACTTCTTGGGGATTTCCGTTTCTCAAGATTCCTCTAGGATGTTCTTGTTACAAAAGAAATATGTGGTTAGATTCTTGAGCGTGCCCATATGGTTAACTGTAATTCCAGTCGCACCCTTGTTGATACTGAGTCCAAATTGGGTGCGGATGGTGACCCGGTCTTTGATTCTACATAATATATATAAGTCTTGCGGGTTCTTTACAATATCTTTCTTTTACTCGTCCTGATATCTCATATGCAGTTCAGCAGGTTTTGTTTATATATGCATGATCCGCGGGAGCCTCATTTTTCGGCTCTCAAATGTATTTTACGATATGTTCGCGGGACCTTGGATTATGGTTTACATTTTTTTTCGGATTCTTCTACCTCATTTGTGGCTTACTCGGATGCTGATTGGGCTGGTTGTCCTACTACACATCTATCTACGTATGGGTATTGTGTGTTTCTTGGTAATAATTTACTTTTAGTCCTCGAAGCGTCACCAGACGCTGTCGCGTTCCAATGCTAAAGCGTAGTAGCGTGGGGTTGCTAATGTTGTTGTTGAGACTTGTTGGTTACGTAATCTGCTATGTGAGTTGCACACGCCTTTGTCTTACACTACCCTTGTTTATTGTAACAATGTCAGTGTTGTGTATCTCTCTTAAAATCTAGTTCAACATCAACGTGCCAAGCATATAGAGCTGGATATTCATTGTGTTCGTGACTTGATTGCTACTGGCCATGTTTGTGTTCTCCATTTTCCTTCATGTTATCATTATGTTGACATTTTTACCAAAGGATTACTGTGACAATCCGTCAATTTATGGTTGATATTTTATTCTCAATATTATTTAAAAACAATTTACAATATGAACTCACATATTTTTGGGAAGAAATTTGGATTTACGTCTTGGAGTAGCATCGACTACGTCTAAACCGGAGGATTCAACGTTACGTGCTTACGTTTACATACACCGTCTTTGGAGACAGTCCGACATTTCAGAAAATAAATTTGTCCATGAATATTATTTTGGAGTTTTAAATTTGTGTTGGTTCATAAACTCACAAATTTACGAGAAGAGATTAGGACTTTCGATTTTATTTTAACGTCCTTTACGACAAAACCGGAAACCTTAGGATTACGTATTTACGTTTTCGAACTCCGTTTTTGATGAGACAATTTTTATTGGATTCGTTTTGTGCCGTTGATTCATAATTTATAAAAACGTTTTTCGTAAAATGACCCGAGGGCACGCAAATCGAGGAAACTAGAATCGAGGAATACCCGTAAATTAGTGGGATGAGACAAGATAAATCTTGCCCCACCCCACTAGCATGGGATGGCCAAAAGGGACACCACATCAAAGATGTGGCACCCTTGTAAACTACTAGCTTACACTTGTAAGCTTAGCCTAATTTTTAAGGCAACTTTCCATCAAAACCACTTGCACAAACAAAACCATTTCTCATTCATACAAACCACCTCAAAATCCTCTCATATCTCTCTCTTAGTTCGTCCATATCTCACCCTAAACACCCTAATTTGATCAAAATTAACCACAAAATCTCATGTTATTCATATACATGTTGATGCCCTTTTGAAGCCCTATTGATTGGTGCAAGTTATAACATCCAAGGAGGAGTTTCCATGGAGTCTTGAGGCTGATTTTCCACAAGGAGTTTATGAAGATTGGTGGTCATGAAGATGGTCTTGGTGCATCACAAGTTTTACCATCAAAATCCATGTTTTGATCACAACTTACATCATCATGGTGGTATAAAGATTGTCCTCCTCATCTTCTTGTTAATTTGATTATGTAAACATGTATTTTATTTCCTATTGTATATGTATATGATGATTATATGATGATAAAAATGTTATGTGGGGATTTGGTGTTGATAAACATGCTTGAAAAAGTGAAAAACTATAAGAAACAAGTCTAAAATCTTGTCTAAATATGTTGGCTGTATGAAACAGTAAAGAATCAAGTGGTGAACTGATAAAAATGGCATAGATTAATAGATTTACAGTAAGCTATGGGTCTTGTACACATGTGAGAGTTGGACATGCAATGGAATCAAAGTAATGAATGAGATATGATCAAAACAAGTTTAAGGTATAAATCTGAGTTCACTGTTTTGGACGATTTTTAGAAATTATTTAGAAGATGATTCAACAGTAGCTATAGAAGAGTTAAATGTATCACATATCATGTAGTTTATGTGATAAAAATTTGAGCTTCTATCTCCATATAGAACTCAAGATATGGCAGTTTTGGTGAAAGTAAAGATAAAAATCAGATTTTTGGAAATTAAAGAATAATACTATTATATAAGTACTCAAAATTTTAATGTTTAAAATATAAATTAAAACCCACTAACTTATGGATTCTATTTATATAAATATGTAAAAGGTGGAATAAGTGTATAAATTATAAAAATGGTAACTTGTTAAGTTTTATAAGTTATAAAACTATAAACATGATTTTTACGACTTTTTCGGCTATTGCCGTAAAATTAACGTTTTTGTTAAATAAAACTTAGATGGTTGGACCCGTCTAATGAAAACTTTATAAAACTTATATACTGATATATAGACATGTACAACAAGTAAAAACCGATAAAACTCGAACTATAGGGCATACGGACATTAACGAGCTAAGTAAACATATTGGACTAATACTTGGGCTAATAATTGGACTAAATAAGATAAACACTCATAAAAAGAACTTATTGGGCTTAACCCATTTGGGCCCAACTTGGAAAGTATACATACTGATAAAATAAGTATAACAAGGATTAAAACAAGTTAAGGAACTTATAATAAGTTTATTGGATTTAAAACACGTAAATGGGTAAAACTAGTAAACTAGTATAAAAGTTATCGACATATAACACTAAAATGAGTAAACGAGAATATGTAAACCCACTTGATCATCATATATATATAATCATCATATGTATAGATAATTGATATTTTTATAAAGTCATTGGACAAACGTCTAAGACCGAGTATTATTTGTCTAGGTTTCCGTGATTGAAGCACGTACCGTACGTCCGAATTGCCGAGAACCTGCCTTCCCATATCAACGTGAGTTCATAGCCTCGCACTCTTTTAAATATTTTTATAAATGTTTTATAAACCCGCGAGGGAGATAACATGTTAGTTTTTATAAAATAGGACACCATTTGTCCCGATTGTTTGATTATTGATTTGGACCCGAATGATTGTATGACCCGATTGTATGACCCGATAAATGATTAAAGGACCCGATAGATGAAATAAAATGGATTATTAAAGTTAGGTTATGTCACTAAAAGTCCCATTAGCATGAATTGTGAACTACCGGGATTTGGTAGACGCTTGTGCAAATAATAGTACTATTTGGGGACGATCACCCCAGTTCGCGCCTTGACGGCTGATCCCCGTCGTGCCACATTGATTGGTAAGCGAATTTATGTATGAGAAGATTTCCATAGCGTGACCTTTGTGACGAAACGCTACTTTAGATGGGCAAAATTGGTATCGGGTTAGCTACCCGTTGTTGGTTTAGTAAGGTAACAATGTCATGCGGCTTATAATAATCCAAAAACTAACGAAATACTATTAGACGCTTCGAATTACGATGTATTGCCTGACTAGCAATACAGGGTCATACTATTGATATTATGTTTGTGTTTTGGTTTTCATAACCATACTCATATAACGGTTTTTATTTTCATACAACGTCGTAAGACGTATTGTATGATGTTTTTACGACATTGGCTCGTATGATAATTTTTAAGGCAAATGCCTATATTATGATTTTCGATAAGAATTTGTATAAAATGACTTTGGCTATTTTATGGCCTATTACAAAGATTTGTATAAAATGATTTTGGCTATTTTACGGCCTATTACAATGATTTGTACGAATTGATTTTTGGTAATAGTTTTATACCAAAAGTTATATTGATGTACTTTATTAAACTCTATGAATTCACTCGGCGTTATCGCTGACCTTTTCTTTTAACATGTTTTATCTCAGGTACTTGAAGGTAATTCTCGGGAAGACAACAAGAATTCATGGCCCGCACCTAAATACTTATTTCCATTCAAATACTTTGTAAAACTTTGTATGAAATAATATGACTTGGGACCGATGTAACTTTGATCTTTATGAATGGAAATGATTTATTATTAAACGACGCGATTTTTATGCGTTGTCTATGATGTGAGTAATGTGCTATCCCGTAACACCAACTAGTCTTCCGCTGTATTGAGTTGTATAAATTTGGGGGTGTTACAGTTTGGTACCAGAGCTCTCGTTATAGAGAACGAAAGATTTTTAAAACCAAGGTTTTGAATAAAACATTTCAAAATCTTTTAACTATAAACATTTTTCTCAAAATGTCTAAAAATCTTTTGACTATAACGGTGCCGAAGAATTCCCGAGTTACCGACAAGACCAGACTGAGAAGTGTTATTTTAATATATATATAACTTGGATTATATATATATGATGTAATTTTATTACATGATTGTTTGATGATTATTTTGATATTTATACGAGGTATTTATACGACGTAGATTGTCACAAGTAACCCTAAATCCCCTATTAAACTAATCGAAGCTATTCTCGTAGGAATTCTAGCTATCCTAGATCTAAACCAAGTTGTGGATATTTATAATCCCAACAAATGGTTGATATTCGTAGAAATGTAGATATTAGTTGATTGTGATAAGAATTAGCGAGATTAAATCTGATATCGATGTCATGACGATCTTTCCTTATAGAGTGGAGTTTGACAAAACGTTACCACCTAGAAAGATGTCATCTGATTCGTTGTCATCCAATTCTTAAATTGAAATCGAAAGGGTGAATGTTGCACTTGAGGCTGTCATTGGAACCATTACCCAAAAGCCTCATGCCACTAATACCTTTCCGAGAAGTCTAGTTGAATGATCAAGTCATTTTATATTAATGACTCATTTGATAATTGTTTTTGTAACAGATATAGGATTGGAAATTAAGTGTTGTTCATATCGAGCTTTTATTGCCCTATTAAGGCCTAAGAATAAGGTTGAAAGTATTGGGAATATGAGGTAGGATATTGAATTAAGTATAAAATTGGTTGAAACTTGAATAAAGTAAAATTTAACCCGTATGAAAATATGAGATTGATAAGAGGAAGTTGTTAAGTCCTGTGATTGAATTATAAGGTTTTAATCGATTGTTGATTCGTGTTAAGTGTTGTTCCTAGGCCATTGTCCACTAATGAGGATGCCCAGTGTCCAAGAAATAAATTGAAGAAATCTTCTTCTGAATTGAGACCGATGGATCTTCTGGGACATGTGGAACACCTAATGACTCTTGTAGATTAGTATTCATTGTGGTATCTTTTAAAAATCCCTAACTTAACTGAGATATCAGTTGGTAGGATGAGTTTTGAGAATTGTATGACATAGTGACACGTAATGTGTTACGGTACAATTTTGACTTGTTTGTGATTAATGAAAAGACTACCTTTGATTGCTAAATTCTACATGTATCGATGTTATCTATCCTTTATTGCTTCATCCTAATGTTCGCATTAGTGATGAAACCATTGAACAAGTACTCATCTTGATTTGAGTTACGTTTGAATTATTCTTTTTGAGTGCCATCATGGTCATGAACCTCATGATTATTTGGCTAAAGCTCATTTTCTATCATATTGTAGTTAAGTTCATTGTGAACAACTCTTCATCACTCTTTTGCAGATCACACATTGTTTTTATAAAGTTAAAACGGTATCCTTTGAGAAAAATTAATTTTCATCACTATAAGGAGTATTCAAAGTGAGATTTATAAGTGATTGTTACCGAAATGAAATTGTTTGTAAAACACATTGGAAAACTTAATTGTTTTCATAACAAGGAAAATCCTTGTAAATTTATTTTGATTCTTATTTAAGAATTAAGCATGAAAATGTTTTTATTATAAACATGATGATAAAGCTTTGACGAACTGAGTATTGCATCGTTAATCTTGAAATTGTATATAGTTGCGCGCCTACATACAATTTGGAATGGACCATGCAAGACTGATTAGTAGTCACCATAAAACTAATGAATAAACACTAAATTTTCTTTGAAGATTGTGAAGGATTAAAATTTTATGAGACCTGCAAAAAGTGTAAAATAAGGACATAATGTTAGGGACACCTACATATGTGCCTGTAGCATCTATTCTTCTGAGTTGAATTTACTCATCTGTGGAAATTGTCTTATTTGACAAATGATATTCCCTTCTTGTCCAATTCTCTCGTAGTGAGATTCTTAGGAAAAGTATCTGATCACCGAGTGTTGATACCCGACTGGATGTATTGACATTCTTATCATTTCTTATGATTCGATTTCATTTGAATGACCTGGGTAACGATCCGAGGTGCTTTCGAATGCGTACTTAAATTATGAAAACATGGGATATATTCATATTCGTTAAATGTTTTCGTCTGTATCTGATTTGAAATTCTCTCGCATAGATTATGCGTTGACCTTACTCTTTTGATGATAGTTGTGTCTCCATATATCCTTGAGTTTGTGAAGGATTATGAGTTATTATTAGTCTTTTGAGAAGTTCACATCTTACCGATGGCAATGAAACTGGAAAGTTGATAGTGCCAGTAGAATGGATTGATTGATTATGACATGACGACATTGTCTTAATTGATGGGAACTCGAGTAGAATTCTCCTAAATGATAAGATGTTGATTATCAAAAGTGATCTAAATAATTCTTGATGGATGACTTGAAATTATATTGTGAATGATTATGAATTAGTCATAGATATTATAATCTAGAAAGAACCTAATATGAATATACTAAAAGATGTTTATGTTATCTGAAACTTTAGTAAGTATTTGTTGGTGAATTACCTAGACTTTCGCCATTAAGGCAAGTTGAAATTGGTATTGATTATATTCCCGGTGTTGCACTTGTGACTTGTACACTATACGTCAGCACCATCTGAATTTAAGGAATTACCGTACAACTGAGAGAGTTGTCGGAAAAAGATTTTATTATACCAAGCCTGTCATCCTGAAGAGCTATGGTATTATCATTCCTTATATTTATAGATTACTGTGAACTGAGTAAATTGACAATCGAAAACGATATCCATAACTCGAAATGGAAGATTTGTTCGATCATTTACAAGGTTTTTGATCCTCAGCATGGTTATCATCAACTTCTCATCTGCGAAAAAGATTATCTATTCCAATCACTACATCCGGTACTTGTAATGAACGTTATGAGTTTCACGTGATGTCGTTTGGATTGACCAATGCACATGTAGCATTCATAAATTTGGTGAATCACGTGTGTAGGCTGTAATTTGATAAATTCATGCTTGTGATCATTAAGGATCATTTGTTTGTTTATAAGAATAAGAATGAGTAAATAATTATTTATAGACTGCCCTGAATTGGCCGAACAATGAAAACATGTACCTTAAATATTTAACATAAGACTTAAGACTTAATTCTTTACATGATTTAATCGTGTGATTAATAGATAATGGAAGCTATATTGACTTTTCAAAGATTAGAACCATTAACGCTTAGGGATTAAAAACTTAATCCTTTACATAAAATGACCGTTGGATTAATAATGGTAAGATGTATGCATATAGACTCTTCAAAAATTAAGAGCCCTTTTAAGACTTTGGATTTTACCAAAAAGAAATGGAAATATGCTTTGACAAATGTTTTAACAAAGGATTTTAAAGGGATTATTCCCTTATACACTAAACATTTAACTAAACTTCTGTTTAGGGGTAAATGTTTGTGTATACCTCAAGATAACTTAAGAAGGATTGAGTAAAACCATTTATACCATAACCTGAAAACTTAAAACGACAATTTTTGCTTTTCAAATAAGAAAACTTTGACCAAAGTATAAACAAAGGTTTTTCGAACATTTACGAATCTTATTAATTATTTTCGATAAATCAACGAAAATCTTGTTAATTAAACTCAAATTTATTTTGAATATTTTATATAATTGGTCGAACTAAGAAATTTAAAACTTTTACGTTTACGCTTCATAAAAATTAACTAATAAATATTTAATTAATTATAATAATTATCGACACTTTAGACGACGGATTGAGAAAAACGGATAAAAATGATAGTTGAGAAGAAACTAAAACTCAGAAGATGTGAAGAAATAATTTTTGAATAAATACGGTTGTGATATTTATTTCATCAGGAAGGTGAACGTGATTACTGACGCATAATATAGAAAGAATATCTGAGTGAATTGTGGACATGATAATTATATCATCATGAGAAGTGAATATAGATACTGACATATTATATAAAACGGATAAAGAACCAATTAGGATATATTTCTTAATAATGAAGGTGCAATATAAATTTCCAAACACTTTAAAATATAGTCGATGATTGTAAAAAGGATAATATAAATAATAAAAAGGGGTTCACGGATAATGTGAACAATTAAAATTGAGAAGCCGATAGCGTTAAATGTTTTAAAGACCACTTATGGTTGCCTAAATATGAAGGATTGTGAGATATAGTTATATTGGAACTTTGTAAGTATAAGTATTCTATTTATGTCATTTATGACTAAAAGTATCTTTGTCTGAATAAGTTGTACTAATGGCAAATTATGAAGGCAGACATCGCCTCATACATTAGTAAACGCCTAGCTATTGCAAAGGTCATCATCTGAATTTGATTCGATTTGGGTCATCGTCGACAGACTGATCAAATCTGCTAATATCATTCCCGTTAATGATAAATGCAAAAGAGTTATGTAAATATAGTGTGCTTGTATCAAACATCTTTATCAAGATCCTCGCTTCGCAACTAATTTCTAGAGATTTGCTCAGAAATCATTGAGAACGAACCTTGATGAGAGTACTATGTACCACCCCAAATCGAAGGGGCGAGGTAAAGTAACAATACAAAATACTATAAGCATTGTTCTATGTTTGAATGATTGACCTTTGGCAATAGACCGTATAATCGTTTTCCTTTGGAGAGATTATCCTTGATAATCATCGTATTAGGATTGAGATTGAATCTTGTTAGAATCTAAATGTTAGAGCATCTGTAAGCCAGAGTTGAGATGAAGACACCCGACATACACCCATTGTGAGTTGGACATGTCTTTTAGGTTTAAGGTTTCCTATGATGGCAAACCTAACCTTACAAAATACCCGACCCACGAAATCTGAAATGATTGTTGAAATTAGGATCTAATTATTGACAGCCGGTAGTGGGCAAGAGGTTATGTGAATGTGAAATGTAGATCTTGAAGTGCCAAATGGGTAGCGAAGTTATGCCACAATTTTTAACCTTGGAAAAATGAATTCATGATCTGACAAATCATGGGATATAAGTCCCTGTTGTATGGGACCATTGAGATGATATAAAAGATTGGTTTGAAAGGCATATAAGTTGGATCTACCCCAGGACTTCAAAGACTGCGTGAATTATGTTTCGTATATCGAACTTGATGGAATATCTATCAAGTGAGAATCTGATTATTCTTAGTAGAGCTTAGATCGGCGAAAAGTTGCATTCATCAGAAACCCGTGAACATCATGGATAGAGAAAGTAAGTCAACATTTAGCCTGATCTTATTCCCGTAGTTATGTTTGATGAAACTCGCGTATTGTAACGAATTGCACTTTTGAGAAAAGACCGAATGTGGAGGAAATACCCACATGGCTTTAACTCTATAAGAAGCGAGTAGTAAGGTAAGATGATCTTTGAGGACAAAGATCCTGTTTAGGGGTAAATGCTGTGACAATCCGTCAATTTATGGTTGATATTTTATTCTCAATATTATTTAAAAACAATTTACAATATGAACTCACATATTTTTGGGAAGAAATTTGGATTTACGTCTTGGAGTAGCATCGACTACGTCTAAACCGGAGGATTCAACGTTACGTGCTTACGTTTATATACACCGTCTTTGGAGACAGTCTGACATTTCAGAAAATAAATTTGTCCATGAATATTATTTGGGAGTTTTAAATTTGTGTTGGTTCATAAACTCACAAATTTACGAGAAGAGATTAGGACTTTCGATTTTATTTTAACGTCCTTTACGACAAAACCGGAAACCTTAGGATTACGTATTTACGTTTTCAAACACCGTTTTTGATGAGACAATTTTTATTGGATTCGTTTTGTGCCGTTGATTCATAATTTATAAAAACGTTTTTCGTAAAACGACCCGAGGGCACGCAAATCGAGGAAACTAGAATCGAGGAATACCCGTAAATTAGTGGGATGAGACAAGATAAATCTTGCCCCACCCCACTAGCATGGGATGGCCAAAAGGGACACCACATCAAAGATGTGGCACCCTTGTAAACTACTAGCTTACACTTGTAAGCTTAGCCTAATTTTTAAGGCAACTTTCCATCAAAACTACTTGCACAAACAAAACCATTTCTCATTCATGCAAACCACCTCAAAATCCTCTCATATCTCTCTCTTAGTTCGTCCATATCTCACCCTAAACACCCTAATTTGATCAAAATTAACCACAAAATCTCATGTTATTCATATACATGTTCATGCCCTTTTGAAGCCCTATTGATTGGTGCAAGTTATAACATCCAAGGAGGAGTTTCCATGGAGTCTTGAGGCTGATTTTCCACAAGGAGTTTATGAAGATTGGTGGTCATGAAGATGGTCTTGGTGCATCACAAGTTTCTCCATCAAAATCCATGTTTTGATCACAACTTACATCATCATGGTGGTATAAAGATTGTCCTCCTCATCTTCTTGTTAATTTGATTATGTAAACATGTATTTTATTTCCTATTGTATATGTATATGATGATTATATGATGATAAAAATGTTATGTGGGGATTTGGTGTTGATAAACATGCTTGAAAAAGTGAAAAACTATAAGAAACAAGTCTAAAATCTTGTCTAAATATGTTGGCTGTATGAAACAGTAAAGAATCAAGTGGTGAACTGATAAAAATGGCATAGATTAATAGATTTACAGTAAGCTATGGGTCTTGTACACATGTGAGAGTTGGACATGCAATGGAATCAAAGTAATGAATGAGATATGATCAAAACAAGTTTAAGGTATAAATCTGAGTTCACTGTTTTGGACGATTTTTAGAAAATATTTAGAAGATGATTCAACAGTAGCTATAGAAGAGTTAAATGTATCACATATCATGTAGTTTATGTGATAAAAATTTGAGCTTCTATCTCCATATAGAACTCAAGATATGGCAGTTTTGGTGAAAGTAAAGATAAAAATCAGATTTTTGGAAATTAAAGAATAATACTATTATATAAGCACTCAAAATTTTAATGTTTAAAATATAAATTAAAACCCACTAACTTATGGATTCTATTTATATAAATATGTAAAAGGTGGAATAAGTGTATAAATTATAAAAATGGTAACTTGTTAAGTTTTATAAGTTATAAAACTATAAACATGATTTTTACGACTTTTTCGGCTATTGCCGTAAAATTAACGTTTTTGTTAAATAAAACTTAGATGGTTGGACCCGTCTAATGAAAACTTTATAAAACTTATATACTGATATATAGACATGTACAACAAGTAAAAACCGATAAAACTCGAACTATAGGGCATACGGACATTAACGAGCTAAGTAAACATATTGGACTAATACTTGGGCTAATAATTGGACTAAATAAGATAAACACTCATAAAAAGAACTTATTGGGCTTAACCCATTTGGGCCCAACTTGGAAAGTATACATACTGATAAAATAAGTATAACAAGGATTAAAACATGTTAAGGAACTTATAATAAGTTTATTGGATTTAAAACACGTAAATGGGTAAAACTAGTAAACTAGTATAAAAGTTATCGACATATAACACTAAAATGAGTAAACGAGAATATGTAAACCCACTTGATCATATATATATAATCATCATATGTATATATAATTGATATTTTTATAAAGTCATTGGACAAACGTCTAAGACCGAGTATTATTTGTCTAGGTTTCCGTGATTGAAGCACGTACCGTACGTCCGAATTGCCGAGAACCCGCCTTCCCATATCAACGTGAGTTCATAGCCTCGCACTCTTTTAAATATTTTTATAAATGTTTTATAAACCCGCGAGGGAGATAACATGTTAGTTTTTATAAAATAGGACACCATTTGTCCCGATTGTTTGATTATTGATTTGGACCCGAATGATTGTATGACCCGATTGTATGACCCGATAAATGATTAAAGGACCCGATAGATGAAATAAAATGGATTATTAAAGTTAGGTTATGTCACTAAAAATCCCATTAGCATGAATTGTGAACTACCGGGATTTGGTAGACGCTTGTGCATATAATAGTACTATTTGGGGACGATCACCCCAGTTCGCGCCTTGACGGTTGATCCCCGTCGTGCCACATTGATTGGTAAGCGAATTTATGTATGAGAAGATTTCCATAGCGTGACCTTTGTGACGAAACGCTACTTTAGATGGGCAAAATTGGTATCGGGTTAGCTACCCATTGTTGGTTTAGTAAGGTAACAATGTCATGCGGCTTATAATAATCCAAAAACTAACGAAATACTATTAGACGCTTCGAATTACGATGTATTGCCTGACTAGCAATACAGGGTCATACTATTGATATTATGTTTGTGTTTTGGTTTTCATAACCATACTCATATAACGGTTTTTATTTTCATACAACGTCGTAAGACGTATTGTATGATGTTTTTACGACATTGGCTCGTATGATAATTTTTAAGGCAAATGCCTATATTATGATTTTCGATAAGAATTTGTATAAAATGACTTTGGCTATTTTATGGCCTATTACAAAGATTTGTATAAAATGATTTTGGCTATTTTACGGCCTATTACAATGATTTGTACGAATTGATTTTTGGTAATAATTTTATACCAAAAGTTATATTGATGTACTTTATTAAACACTATGAATTCACTCGGCGTTATCGCTGACCTTTTCTTTTAACATGTTTTATCTCAGGTACTTGAAGGTAATTCTCGGGAAGACAACAAGAATTCATGGCCCGCACCTAAATACTTATTTCCATTCAAATACTTTGTAAAACTTTGTATGAAATAATATGACTTGGGACCGATGTAACTTTGATCTTTATGAATGGAAATGATTTATTATTAAACGACGCGATTTTTATGCGTTGTCTATGATGTGAGTAATGTGCTATCCCGTAACACCAACTAGTCTTCCGCTGTATTGAGTTGTATAAATTTGGGGGTGTTACAATTACCTTCGACGTTGTTTGACAAATTTCGTACCAGTTTGAGTGTCCGGTGTCCTCTCGCTCCAACTGGGGGGAGTGTTAGTCGTTATTTGTTACGTGGGCTCAAGCCCGTAGTCTAGAATATTTTTTGTAACCCTATATATACGCATCGGTTGATTAATGAGAAGATATGCAATCATAATATCCTACAAAAACTTGTGAGTTCATACCTTTTCAAATACCCAAAAATTTTGAGTGCATACTTTTCAATCTTACCTTTGTTAAAAAAAAGAAAAGCGAAGAAGTGTTGCTCATAAGTTTCAGTTTTGAGGTTATGAAGAAGAAGGTGAGTAACCATGAAGCGTTGTGTAAGTAAAAAAAGATCTTATTTTTAATTGGGACAATGGTGTTAATAGAAGTTTGAGTCCATAGACTTCGACCATCTTCTATTTTCAAAACCAATCTTATTAAAAAAGAATACCACACAACTTAAAACTTAAAAGTACTAGTTTTATTATGACATACTATTATTTTTGTCTCTTTCATATATTTACATGTTACAAAGTATTTAACTTTGTTGTTCTATCATTAGTTACATAAAATTAATCCTTAGTAATAGTGCTTATTTTTGTACTGGTAGTACTCGATCAAATAGGTTTAGAGTAAACTACATTTTTTGTCCTCGTTGTTTAACGGGTATAACACTTTTGGTTCATTTTTCAAAAATGTTAGGGATCTTGCCCCAAAGTTCGATGACATATTTCACTTTTAGTTCAAGTTTACGTTGACGGTTAATCTGACTAACTTTGACTATTAAATATAAGGGCATTTTTGTTTATTCATCTATATTATAATACTAACTCTCTCACAATCATTACTCTCTCCTTCCTCACATTCTCTTACACTCTGTTCCCGACTTTGTATTTTGGAGTGAAAAGGAAATGTTTTGGATGGTAATTGAAAGAATTTGTATTCATGAGCTTTTTTAGGAGAAGAGTGAAAAGTAAAGGAGAGTAAATTACACCAAATTGACTCTCCAAGTCTTCTTCCCAAATTGAGATGAAATTGGGTCAAGTTGTTTTTAAGGTTTTTTTTTGCTTACATCCTTTTTTTTTCCAACTCAGGAGCATAGAAAATTACTCATACTTCTCTCCTCTTTACTTCTCTCCTTTTTCCATCTTCATCTCTCATCTTTCTATTTTTTACTCGGTAACGGAGTGTTATCTTCGCTCTCAAAATATTCTCTTTATAAATCCCCCAACCACCACCAATATTCGAGCACCACTGCTACCTACCCGTCGGCTAATGTCTCCTCTATCAACATAACCATCCGCAACTAAAACTTAAAACACTAACTACCCACCAAAACCAACACTTTTAACCAACTTCACCCATCATTCATAAACACCATCGTCGGTCACCACCAAAACACCATCGTCGGTCACCACCAAAACACCATCTAGCATCTGACCTAACAACACCAAACAATAATCCTTTAGCAAATTTCTTGAATTCTAACAAGAACCTCAAAACCTAAAATTTGATTAAAATATTAAAAACCTAACTTAAGTATTTAAACTCAAATCACAGTATTAACCTCAAACAACACAAACCTTCCACTTATTCTTGAATTTGTGGTGGTGACGACAGTCTGGTGGTAGTAGACGTCAAGGGGGAGGTGGGGTTGATGAATATGATTAGGGCTTTGAAGTTGCTCTTTTTTATTATTTTAAGGTGTTTATGTGTGACTTTAATTTGGATCTTGTTCGTATCAAAAAGTTATGGTTGAGTTTTGTAACTAATTATTAACAAGCATGGGAAGGATTGCTAGGTTGATGATGATTTTTTCTCATGAATTAGATTGAAAATGAGGGTAGTGATTTGTTTTTTTTTGTTTTTTACACGCAAGAAAAGATTTCTAGGTTGATGATGATTTTTCTCATGATGTATCATATGTTTTTTTAGTGTGTATTTTTTATTATACATAAGTAATAGCAAATAATAACGATAATAATAATAATGTAAATAACTAAGAGAAAATATTAAAAAAAATAGATGGGTATTTCATTTTTAGTCTAAGTATAAAGGTATTTTAGTCATTTTAAGTAGTTTAGCTAGACAAACTAACAATCAATGCAAAACTGTACTTACACTAAACGGGTCATCGTATGCAATTTTTTTGAAAAAGAGACTAAAAGTATTATACCTAGTAAACCACGAGGACCAAAAATATAGTTTTACTTTATTTATACTTATAATACTAATAACAAGGAATTAAGTTCGGGCTTCGCCTCATGTTGTTAACCAATATAACACTTTTTTGCAAATGTACATAGTCACGATGCTAACAAACACATATACTTACTCTCCCAACAGACACAATGGTTCGGTGAACCATTGCAATTTTCAACACACTGCTTCACATAGTATATATGTATCATATTGTAATTCAAAAGATGATGACAGAATTGTAAAACTCAAGTTTATACAAGTTTATTATTTCTGGTATATTTTGATTAAAATTTTATCTCGATCCAAGTTTCAAGAACGTTTTTTCCAACATTTGGTATCAGAGCTTTTGGTAACATATAATCATCATATACCGTTTTTTCTCTGTTTGAATCAATAAACAAACCACACACATTTTTTTCGACCATAATTTGCAACTAAGACTAAACATAAATCATTTTTCGTTTTTGTGATTTAATCAAACATAGGAGAATCCAACTTATCACCAAGGTTTAATTAAACTGGTAACAAGGGTTTCTTCCCAATATTGCAAACCAGTGATAATCAATCAAACCTAAAAAAAAATTCATAACCCAGAAATCAAATCAAAGGTTAGGCATGGTTTGAAATATAATCACAGATTCAAAACAATAAACACACCGATTTCGGATAACATATAGTCAACTCAGAAAAAGGGGGACAAAAAATCATAATCATCAAAAGGGAACAAACACGCCTTTTTGAAGATTTAAATCCCAAATTGAATCATCACATATTCGACATATCCAAGAACCCCCAATTTCTGTGGCGGTATTAAGATCCCCAAATCAATTGCGAAACCATAATTTCGCAAAAAAAAACAAATCGAGAACATAAAGTGGTTCAATAAGAAAACACTTACAGAATCAAGAAGGTTTTAATAAACCATCTTTCGATCGGTGGACAAACAACCTAGAATAAGAACAAGGAAAACTTTTATTCGGTCTCATAGGGAAAAAAAGATAGAAGAGAGATCAATACCTCTAAGAGAAAAAAGGGACCGTGTATTTAATCTACACCAAAGGAGGACTACGGGCCAAGCCCAACATGTTTTAAATAAACCAGCTTCTATCCCCTCTTTTTTAGTTTTCTAGTTTTTGAAGTACTTCAAGTTTTAAGAGTTTTAAAGTTTCAAGATTTTACTTATTTGGTTTATGATAAGAAAGTTCCAAGTTTTGTTGGATTTATAATAAACGAGTTTTAAGATTTTACTTATTTGATTTATGATAAGAAAGTTCCAAGTTTTATTGGTTTTATAAAAAACGAGTTTTAAGATTTTACTTATTGGGTTTAAGATAAGAATTATATAAAGTTTAAAAGGTTAAATATTTAAGTTTATAAGTTTTAAGTTTTTAAAGGATTAAAAGATTTTAAGTTTTACATCTTTAAGTTTTTAACAGAATTATAAAGTTACTAAAGTTTGTAAAGTTTTATAAGAATATTATATCAGATTCAAAATAATCAAATTTTAAAATAGGAAAGGGTGAAACTAGTTAAATAAAAATTTTAGATACCATGCACCACTTTCAATGTCCCTTGTTAAATTCAACAAATTATACCATATGCTCTATAAGAATAAAAACCATACTACAAGCAAATGGTCTTTGGGAAATGGTTGAACCTACTACTAATACTCAAGTGAATGAGAAAAAGGACAAAACATCAACTGCTTATCTATTCCAATCACTACCCGAAGATCAAATTTTACATGTGGCAAATTGCAAAACCGAAAAAGAAATTTGGGATACATTAAAGACTAGAAATATTGGAGTGGATCGAGTGCAAAAGGCAAAACTACAAACACTCAAATCCAAAGTTGAGATATTACAAATGTAGAAAGATGACACTATCGATTCTTTCAACTCACAGGTGACAAGTATTACCTCAAAAATGACAAGTCTCGGATCAACACCTGATGAATAAACTCGCGTACAAAAATTGCTAAATTATGTACCTAAAAGATTCATTCAAATTGTCGCATCTGTAGAGCAATACTCCGATATAGATAAAATGACTCTAGATGAAGCTATTGGTAGGTTGAAAACCTACGAAGAAAGAATAAAGGTTAAGAAACAAACATCATTCGAAGATCAAGACAAACTCTTGTTTGCCAACACAACGATAATGGCCGAATACATCATTATGATAATCAAGGAAGAGGAAGATACATTCCACCACATATCCGAAATCATGACGATAATAGCCAACATGGAAAAGAAGAAAATTTCTCACAAGATTACAATGAAGTAATGAAGAAGCCTAGAGATTTTAGCAAAGTAAAATGTTATAATTGCAATGAATATGTACATTTGCCTCACATTGTCATAAAAGAGATCAAAGACAACAAAGATAGGAATCATCGAACCTTGTAGAAGAAGATTTAAAACCAACATTTGTTAATGGCATCCACAAGCTTCAACAAGACTCAAAGAGAATTTAGCAAGGATACACCAACAAATGAAAGTATTTGGTTTGCAAAAGACTATGATAATGAAGACTCAAAGTTTAGAGAAATTATACTAGAAGAAGATGAAGAAGGACATAATCAAGAACATGAAACAAAAGGTGACTATGATAAACTTAGTATGGAATATCAACAAGTCGAAGAAAAAGACTTTTATAATAAAGGAAGAAAGCCTAAAGTCAAGACACACTTTTGGAGCACTATTATTTCAAAAGTGGTTCAAAAGATCCAACGAAAATAAGACATTGAAGACACAACAATTGTGATTAGAGCGGAGAATATTGGATCGTACCAGTACAATGGGCTAATACCAAATATGCTGACAAACATGGTAGTTATTTTACAGGTATTAAGTAGTTATATTTTGGCAGTTACTCTCCCATCAGACACAATGGTTGGGTGAACCATTACTATGTTTCAACACACTGCTTCGCATAGTATATATATGTATCATATTGTAATTCAAAAAAATGATGACAGAATTGAAAAATCAAGTTTATACAAGTTTATTATTTCTGATATGTTTTGATTCAAAGTTTATTTCGATCCAGGTTTCAAGAACGTTTTTTCTAGCATTTGGTATTAGAGCTTTTGGTAACAACTAAATCATCATATACCCTTTTTGTTCTTTGTTTGAATCAATAAACAAACCACACACATTTTTTTGCCACTATTTGCAACTAAGATTAAACACAAATCATTTTTCGTTTTTGGGATTTAATCAAACATAGGAGAATCTAACTTGTCACCAAGGTTTAATTAAACCGGTAACAAGGGTTTCTTTCCAATATTGCAAACCAGTAATAATCTATCAAACCTGATTTGTTTTCATAACCCAATAATCAAATCAAGGGTTAGGCACGGTTTGAAATATAATCATAGATTCAAAATAATAAACACACCAATTTTGGATAGCACATATCCATCTCGAAAAAAGGGGACAAAAAGATCATAATCATCATAAGGGAACAAACGCACCTTTATAAAGATTCAAATCACAAATTGAATCATCACAGATTCAATATATCCGAAAACCCCCAATTTCTACGACTGTATTAGGATCCTCAAATCAATTGCGAAACCCTAATTTCACAACAACAGATCAAGAACATGAAGTGGTTCAATAAGAACACACTTACATAATCAAGAAGGTTTTAATAAACCATGTTTTGATCGGTGGACAAAACACCAAGAAGAAAAAAAAGAGAAGTTTTATTCGGTCTTAGAGGGGAAAGAATAGAGATCGATACCTCCAACAGAAAAAAGGAACGAGTATTAGTTATTAACACCAAAAAGGGACAAACCGGGTTTAATAACCCACACATCATTGGACCGTATATTTAATCTACACCAAAGGAAGACTACGGGCCAATCCCAACACGTTTAAAATAAACCGGTTTTAATCCCTCATTTTTTAGTTTTTAAGTTTCTAAAGTGCTTCAAGTTTTAAGAGTTTTAATGTTTCAAGATTTTACTTATTTGGTTTATGATAAGAAAGTTACAAGTTTTATTGGCTTTATAATAAACAAGTTTTAAGATTTTACTTATTTGGTTTATGATAAGAAAGTTTCAAGTTTTATTGGATTTATATATAATAAACATGTTTTAAGATTTTACTTATTGGGTTTAAGATAAGAATTATATAAAGTTTAAAAGGTTTAAATATTGAAGTTTCTAAGCTTTAAATTTTTAAAGGATTAAAAGAATTTAAGTTTTACATTGTTAAGTTTTTAGAATTATAAAGTTATTAATTTTTTATAAGAATATTATATTAGATGTAAAATAATCAAATTTTAAAATAGGAAAGAGTGAAACAAGTCAAACAAAAAATTAGATACCTTATATGTAACACCCCCAAATTTATACAACTCAATACAGCGGAAGACTCGTTGGTGTTACGGGATAGCACATTACTCACATCATAGACAACGCATAAAATCGCGTCGTTTAATAATAAAAGCATTTCCATTCATAAATATCAAAGTTACATCGGTCCCAAGTCATTACATTTAATACAAAGTTTTACAAAATATTTGAATGGAAAATATAGTTTAGGTGCGGGCCATGAATTCTTGTCGTCTTCCCGAGAATTACCTTCAAGTACCTGAGATAAAACATGTTAAAAGAAAAGGTCAGCGATAACGCCGAGTGAATTCATAGAGTTTAATAAAATCCATCAATATAATATCAGTATAAAATTATTACTGAAAATCATCTTGTACAAATCATTTTAATAGGCCATAAAATAGGCAAAGTCATTTTATACAAATCTTTATCGAAAATCATAATATAGGCATTTGCCTTAAAAATCATTATACGAATCATTGTCGTTAAAAACACCATACAATACGTTGTTGCAACGTTGTATAGATTAAATAAAACCATTATATGAATATGGTTATAAAAAGCCTTAAAAAAATCATTATACGAGCCAATGTCGTAAAAACGTCATACAATACGTCTTACGACGTTGTATGAAAATAAAAACCGTTATATGAGTATGGTTATGAAAAATCATTATACGAGCCAATGTCGTAAAAACATCATACAATACGTCTTATAACGTTGTATGAAAAATAAAAATCGTTATATGAATATGGTTATGAAAACCAAAACACAAACATAATATCAATAGTATGACCCCGTATTGCTAGTCAGGCAATACTTCGTAATTCGGTGCGTCTAATAGTATTTCGTTAGTTTGGATTATTATAAGCCACATGACATTGTTACCTTACTAAACCAACAACGGGTAGCTAACCCGATCCACAATTTGCCCATCTAAAGTAGCGTGTCGTCACAAAGGTCACGCTATGGAAATCTTCTCATACATAAATTCGCTTACCAATCAATGTGGCACGACGGGGATCAACCGTCAAGGCGCGAACTGGGGTGATCGTCCCCAAATAGTACTATTAAATGCATAAGCGTCTACCAAATCCCGGTAGTTCACAATTCATGCTAATGGGACTTTTAGTGACATAAACTAACTTTAATAATCCATTTAATTTCATCTATCGGGTCCTTTAATCATTTATTGGGTCATACAATCGGGTCATTCAATCATTTGGGTCCAAAATCAATAAACAAACAATCAGGACAAATGGTGTCCTATTTTATAAAAACTAACATGTTATCTCCCTCGCGGGTTTATAAAACATTTATAAAAACATTTAAAAGAGTGCGAGGCTATGAACTCACGTTGATATGGGAAGACGAGTTATCGGCAATTCGGACGTGCGGTACGTGCTTCAATCACGGAAACCTAGACAAATAATACTCGTCTTAGACTCATGTCCAATGACTTTATAAAAATACCAATTATGTATACATATGATGATTATATATATATGATGATCAAGTGGGTTTACATATCCTCATTTACTCATTTTTGTGTTATGTGTCGATAACTTTTATACTAGTTTTCTCGTTTTACCTATTTACGTGTTTTAGGTCCAATAAGCCTATTATAAGTTCTTAACTTGTATTAATCCATGTTATACTTACATTATCAGTATCTACACTTTACAAGTTGGGCCTAAATGGGTTAAGCCCAATAAGTTCTTTTTATAAGTGTTTAACTTATTTAGTCCAATTATTAGTCCAATATGTTTACTTAGCTCGTTAATGTCCGTATGTCCTATAGTTCGGGTTTTATCGGTTTTTACTTGTTATACATGTCTATATATCAGTATATGAGTTTATAAAAGTTTACATTAGACGGGTCCAACCATCTAAGTTTTATTTAACAAAAACGTTAATTTTACGGTATTAGCCGAAAAAGTCGTAAAGTTCATGTTTATAGTTTTATAACTTATAAAACTTAACAACTTACCATTTTTATAATTTATACACTTATTCCACCTTTTACATATTTATATAAATAGAATCCATAAGTTAGTGGGTTTTAATTTATATTTTATACATTAAAATTTTGAGTGCTTATATAATATTATTATACTCCCTCCGTCCTAAAATTATAGTCCACGTTTCCTTTTTGGTATGTCCCAAATTAATTATCCACTTCAAAAACTTCTAAAAATAGGTTTGAATTTTAGATAAAGATTACTAGATAACCCTTAACTGAAACCATAATTACAAACTTTAAAAAGGTTCTAAATTAATTGGTTAAGGGTAAAACTGTCTTTCTGCAAAAAGTAAGAGAGAAAGCTAAAAAAGTGGTACTTTTCTTAAACTGTGTGTTTTTTGTCGGGGGACAATAATTTTGGGACAGAGGGAGTACTTTAATTTCCAAAATCTGATTTTTATCTTCACTTTCACCAAAACTGCCATATCTTGAGTTCTATATGGAGATATAAGCTCAAATTTTTATCACATAAACTAAATGATATGTGCTACATTTATCTCTTCTATAGCTACTGTTGAATCATCTTCCAAGTATTTTCTAAAAATCGTCCAAAACAGTGAACTCAGATTTGTACCTTAAACTTGTTTTGATCATATCTCACTCATTATTTTGATTCCATTGCATGTCCAACTCTCACATGTGTACAAGACATATAGCTTACTGTAAATGGATTCTACTTCATCATTTTATCAGTCCATGACCTTTTTCTTTACTGTTTTATACAGACAACAAATTTAACCAAGATTTTAACCTTGTTTCATATGGTTTTTCACCTTTTTAATCATGTTTATCAACAACAAATCCCCACATAACATTTTTATCATCATATAATCATCATATACATATACAATAGGAAATAAAATACATGTTTACATAATCAAAATAACAAGAAGATGAGGAGGACAATCTTTATACCACCAAGTTGATGTAGGTTATGAGTTTGACATGGATTTGGATGGAGAAACTTGTGCATAGCCAAGACCATCTTCAAGACCACCATTCTTCATGTATACCTTGTGGAAAATCAGCCTCAAGATACGATGAAAACTCCTCCATGGATGTTATAATCACCACCATTCAAGAGAGCTTCAAGAGGGCTTCAACATATGTAGAAATAACATAGGATTCCATGGTTGATTTTTGATCAAATGGTGTTTGTTTGTGAGATATGGGACGGCATCTTTAGAGAGTAGAGAGGAAATTGAGATGGTTTTGCATGTTGTAAATGGAAGAAATGAACTAGCTAGTGGTTTTGGTAAGTTGTTAGTGGAAAGTTAGCTTAGTGTGTAAGCTTGTGTGACATGTGTATGTTACATGAGTGAAAGCTTGCCACCAAGTTGATTTGGTGGGCTATTGTGGCCGGTTTTTATAGGGGTGGGGCAAGTGTCCCACTTGTCTCATCCCCATTTATTTACGGGTACTCCTCGATTCTAGTTTCCTCGATTTGCGTGCCCTCGGGTCGTTTTACGAAAAGCATTTTTATAAATTATGAATCAACGTCACAAAACGAATCCAATAAAAATTGTCTCATCAAAAACGGAGTTCGAAAACGTAAATACGTAATCCTAAGGTTTCCGGTTTAGTCGTAAAGGACGTTAAAATAAAATCGTAAGTCCTAATCTCTTCTCGTAAATTTGTGAGTTTATGAACCAACACAAATTTAAAACTCCAAAATAATATTCATGGACAAATTTATTTTCTGAAATGTCGGACTGTCACCAAAGACGGTGTATGTAAACGTAAGCACGTAACGTTGAATCCTCCGGTTTAGACGTAGTCGACGCTACTTCAAGACGTAAATCCAAATTTCTTCCCAAAAATATGTGAGTTAATATTGTAACATTAAAATAATGTTTTCAAATAATTATTGAGAATAAAAATATCAATCATAAATTGACGGATTGTCACAGCATTTACCCCTAAACAGGATCTTTGTCCTCAAAGATCATCTTACCTTACTACTCGCTCCTTATAGATTTAAAGCCATGTGGGTATTTTCCTCCACATTCGGTCTTTTCTCACAAGTGTATTTCATTACAATACGCGAGTTTCACCACACATAACTACGGGAATAAGATCAGGCTTAATGTTGACTTACTTTCTCTATCCATGATGTTCACGGGTTTTTGATGAATGCAACTTTTCGCCGATCTAAGCTCTACTAAGAATAATCATATTTTCACTTGATAGATATTCCATCAAGTTCGATTTACGAAACATAATTCACGCAATTCTTGAAGTCCTAGGGTAGATCCAGCTTATATGCCTTTCAAACCAATCTTTCACATCATCTCTATGGTCCCATACAACGGGGACTTATATCCCATGATTTGTCAGATCATGAATTCATTTTTCCAAGGTTAAAAATTGTGGCATAACTTCGCTACCCATTTGGCACTTCAAGATCTACATTTCACATTCACATAACCTCTTGCCCACTACCGGCTGTCAATAATCAGATCCTAATTTCAACAATCATTTCAGGTTTCGCGGGTCGGGTATTTTGTAAGGTTAGGTTCGCCATCATAGGAAACCTTAAACCTAAAAGACATGTCCAACTCACAATGGGTGTATGTCGGGCGTCTTTATCTCAACTCCTGCTTACAGATGCTCTAATATTTAGATCCTAACAAGATTCGATCTCAATTCTAATATGATGATTATCAACGATAATCTCTCCAAAGGAAAACGATTATACGGTCTATTACCAAAGGTCAATCATTCAAACATAGAACAATGCTTATAGTATTTTGTATTGTTACTTTACCTCGCCCCTTCGATTTGGGGTGGTACATAGTACTCTCATCAAGGTTCGTTCTCAATGATTTCTGAGCAAATCTCTAGAAATTAGTTGCGAAGCGAGGATCTTGATATAGATGTTTGATACAGGCACACTATGTTTACATAACTCTTTTGTATTTATCATTAACGGGAATGATATTAGCAGATTTGGTCAGTCTGTCGACGATGACCCAAATCGAATCAAATTCAGATGATGACCTTTGCAATAGCTAGACGTTTACTAATGTATGAGGCGATATCTGCTTTCATAATTTGCCATCAGTACAACTCTGCAGACAAAGATACTTTTAGTCGTAAATGACATAAATAGAATACTTATACTTACAAATTCCAACATATCTATATCTCACAATCTCCATATTTAGGCAACCATAAACGGCCCTTTAAAACATTTAACTCTATCGGCTTCTCAATTCTAATGGTTCACATTAGCCGCGAACCCCTTTTATTATCTATATTATCCTTTTTTACAAGTATTGTTTATTTTTATATCGTTCGGCAATTTATTTTGCACCTTCATTAATAAGGAACATGTCCTAACTGGTTCTTTATCTTTTCTACATAATGCATCGGTATCTATATTCACTTCTCATGATGATATAATTATCATGTCCACAATTCACTCAGATATTCTTTCTTATATTATGCGTCAGTAATTACGTTCACTTTCCTGATAAAATAAATATCACAATCGTATTTATTCAAAATTCTTTCTTCATATATTCTATGTTTTAGTTTCGCCTTATCTATCATTTTTTTTCAGTTTTTCTCAATCCGGCGTTTAAAGCGTCGATAATTATTATATGTAAATTAACAATAATTATTTAATTTTTATGAAACGTAAACGTTAAAAGTTTAAATTTCTTAGTTCGACCAATTATATAAAATGTTCAAAATAAATTTGGATTTAATTAACAAGATTTTTGTTGATTTATCGAAAATATTTAATAAGATTCGTAAATGTTCGAAAAACCTTTGTTTATACTTTGGTCAAAGTTTTCTTAGTTTGAAAAGCAAAAATTGTCGTTTTAAGTTTTCAGGTTATGGTATAAATGGTTTTACTCAGTCCTTCTTAAGTTATCTTGAGGTATACACAAACATTTACCCCTAAACAGAAGTTTAGTTAAATGGTTCGTGTATAAGGGAATAATCCCTTTACAAATCCTTTGTTAAAACCTTTGTCAAAACATATTTGCACTTTCTTTTTAGTAATAATCCAAAGTCTTAAAAGGGCTCTTAATTTTTGAAGAGTCCATTTATATTCCATTATCTATTAATCTCATGGTTAAATCATGTAAAGATTCAAGTCTTTAATCACGTGTTAAATATTCAAGGTATAGGTTTTCATTGTTTAGCCAATTCAAGGCAATCTATAATAAATTATTAACCTCATTCTTATTCTTGTAAACAAACAAATGGTCACTAATGATCACAAGTATGAAGTTATCAAATTACAGCCTACACACGTGATTCACTAAATTTATGAATGCTATATGTGCATTGGTCAATCCAAACGACATCACGTGAAACTCATAACGTTCATTACAAGTACCAGATGTAGTGATTGGAATAGATAATCTTTTTCGCAGATGCGAAGTTGATGATAACCATGCCGTGGATCAAATCTTTAAAACATACGCTAGAACCTTGTAAATGATCGAACAAATCTTCCATTTCGAGTTATGGATATCGTTTTCGATTGTCAATTTACTCAGTCACAGTAATCTATAAATATAAGGAATGATAACACCATAGCTCTTCAGGATGACAGGCTTGGTATAATAAAATCTTTCTCCGACAACTCTCTCAGTTGTACGATAATTCCTATAATTTAGATAGTGCTGACGTACAGTGCACAAGTCACAGGTGCAGCACCGGGAATATAATCAATATCAAATTCAACTTGCCTTAGTGGCGAAGGTCTAGGTAGTTCCTTAACAAATACTTCCTAAAGTTTCAGATAACGAAAACATCTTTTAATAAATTCATTTTAAGTTCTTTCTAGATTATAATATCTATGACTAATTCACAATCATTCACGGTATAATTTCAAGTCTAAATGCAGGATAAAATCATCCATCAATAATTATTTAGATCACTTTTGATAATCATCATCTTATCATTTAGGGGAATTCTATTCGAGTTCCCATCAATTAAGACAATGTTGTCATGTCATAATCAATCAATCCATTCTACTGGCATTACCAACTTTCCAGTTGCATTGCCGTCGATAAGATGTGAACTTCTCAAAAGACTAATAATAACTCATAATCCTTCTCAAATTCAGGAGACATAACTAACCTTAAAAGAGTAAGATCAACGCATAATCTACGCGAGAGAATTTCAAAACAGATACAAACGAAAACATTTAACGAATATGAATATATCCCATGTTTTCATAATTTGAGTACGCATTCGAAAGCTCCTCGGATCGTTACCCAGGTCATCCAAATGAAATCAAATCAAAAGAAATGATAAGAACATCGATACATCCAGTCGGGTATCAACACTCGGTAATCAAATACTTTTCCTAAGAATCTCACTACGAGAGAATTGGATACGAAAGAATTGTCAATTGTCAAATAAGACAATTTCCACAGATGAGTAAATTCGACTCAGAAGAATAGATGCTACAGGCACATATGTAGGAGTCCCTAACATTATGTCCTTATTTTTCACTTCTTGCAGATCTCATAAAATTTAATTTTTCACAATCTTCAAAGAAAAGGTGGTGTTTATTCATTAGTTTTATGGTGACTACTAATCAGCCTTGCATGGTCCATTCCAAATTGTATGTAGGCGCGCAACTATATACAATTTCAAGATTAACAATGCAATACTCAGTTCGTCAAAATTTTATCATCCATGTTTATAGTAAAATCATTTTCATGCTTAATTCTTAGATAAGAATCAAGAATAATTTACAAAGATTTTCTTTATTATGAAAACAATTAAGTTTTCCAAAGCGTCTCATAAACAACTTCATTTTGATATCAATCACTTATAAATCTCACTTTGAATAATCCTTATTGTGACGAAAATTAAATTTTCTCAAAGGATACCGTTTTAACTTTATAAAAACAATGTGTGACCTGCAAAAGAGTGATGAAGAGTTGTTCACCAAGAACTAACTACAATATAATAGGAAATGAGCTTAGCCACTTAATCATGAGGTTCATGACCTCGATGGCACTCACGAAGAATGATTCACAACGTAACTCAAATCAAGATGAGTACTTGTTCAATGGTTGCATCACTAATGCGAGCATTAGGATAAAGCAATAAGAGATAGATAACATCAATACATGTAGAATTTAGCAATCAAAGGTAGTCTTTTTTCATTAATCATAAACAAGTCAAAATTGTACCGTAACACATTACGTGTCACTATGTCATACAATTCTCAAAACTCATCCTACCAACTGATATCTCAGTTAAGTTAGGGATTTTTAAAAGATACCACAATGAATACTAATCTACAAGAGTCATTAGGTGTTCCACATGTCCCAGAAGATCCATCGGTCCCAATTAAGAAGAAGATTTCTTCAATTTATTTCTTGGACTCTAGGCATCCTCATTAGTGGACAATGGCCTAGGAACAACACTTAACACGAACCTACAATCATTTAAAACCTTATAATTCAATCACAAAACTTAACGATTTCCTCTTAACAATCTCATATTCCATACAAGTTAAATTTTACTTTATGCAAGTTTCAACCAATTTCATACTCAATTCGATATCCTATCTCATTTTCCAATACTTTCAATCTTATTCTTCGGCCTTTTAAAGGCAATACAATCTCAATATGAATCAACACTTAATTTCCAATCCTATTAGCTCTTACAACAACAATTATCAAATGAGTCATTAATATGAAATGACTTGATCATTCAACTAGACTTCTCGGAAAGGTATTAGTGGCATGAGGCTTTTGGGTAATGGTTCCAATGACAACCTCAAGTGCAACATTTACCCTTTCGATTTCAAATTTAAGAATTGGATGACAACGAATCAGATGACATCTTTCCAGGTGATAACGTTTTGTCAAACTCCACTCTATAAGGAAAGATCGTCATGACATCGATATCAGATTTAATCTTGCCAACTCTTTTTCAATATCACAGTCAACTAATATCTACACTTCTACGAATACCAACCATTTGTTGGGATCATAAATATCCACAACTTGGTTTAGATCTGGGATAGCTAGAATTCCTACGAGAATAGCTTCGATTAATTTACTAGGGGAGTTAGGGTTACTTGTGACAATCTACGTCGTATAAATACCTCGTATAAAAATCAAAATAATCATCAAACAATCATGTAATAAAATTACATCATATATATATATATATATATATATATATATATATATATATAATCCAAGTTATATATATATTAAAATAACACTTCTCAGTCTTGGCCTTGTCGGTAACTCGGGAATTCTTCGGCACCGTTATAGTCAAAAGATTTTTAGACATTTTTAGAAAAAAATTTATAGTTAAAAGATTTTGAAATGTTTTATTCAAAACCTTGGTTTTAAAAATATTTCGTTCTCTATAACGAGAGCTCTGGTACCAAACTGTAACACCCCCAAATTTATACAACTCAATACAGCAGAAGACTCGTTGGTGTTATGGGATAGCACATTACTCACATCATAGACAACGCATAAAATCGCGTCGTTTAATAATAAAAGCATTTCCATTCATAAATATCAAAGTTACATCGGTCCCAAGTCATTACATTTAATACAAAGTTTTACAAAGTATTTGAATGGAAAATATAGTTTAGGTGCGGGCCATGAATTCTTGTCGTCTTCCCGAGAATTACCTTCAAGTACCTGAGATAAAACATGTTAAAAGAAAAAGTCAGCGATAACGCCGAGTGAATTCATAGAGTTTAATAAAATCCATCAATATAATATCAGTATAAAATTATTACTGAAAATCATCTTGTACAAATCATTTTAATAGGCCATAAAATAGGCAAAGTCATTTTATACAAATCTTTATCGAAAATCATAATATAGGCATTTGCCTTAAAAATCATTATACGAATCATTGTCGTTAAAAACACCATACAATACGTTTTTGCAACGTTGTATAGATTAAATAAAACCATTATATGAATATGGTTATAAAAAGCCTTAAAAAAATCATTATACGAGCCAATGTCGTAAAAACGTCATACAATACGTCTTACGACGTTGTATGAAAATAAAAACCGTTATATGAGTATGGTTATGAAAAATCATTATACGAGCCAATGTCGTAAAAACATCATACAATACGTCTTATAACGTTGTATGAAAAATAAAAATCGTTATATGAATATGGTTATGAAAACCAAAACACAAACATAATATCAATAGTATGACCCCGTATTGCTAGTCAGGCAATACTTCGTAATTCGGTGCGTCTAATAGTATTTCGTTTGTTTGGATTATTGTAAGCCGCATGACATTGTTACCTTACTAAACCAACAACGGGTAGCTAACCCGATCCACATTTTGCCCATCGAAAGTAGCGTGTCGTCACAAAGGTCACGCTATGGAAATCTTCTCATACATAAATTCGCTTACCAATCAATGTGGCACGACGGGGATCAACCGTCAAGGCGCGAACTAGGGTGATCGTCCCCAAATAGTACTATTAAATGCATAAGCGTCTACCAAATCCTGGTAGTTCACAATTCATGCTAATGGGACTTTTAGTGACATAACCTAACTTTAATAATCCATTTAATTTCATCTATCGGGTCCTTTAATCATTTATTGGGTCATACAATCGGGTCATTCAATCATTCGGGTCCAAAATCAATAAACAAACAATCGGGACAAATGGTGTCCTATTTTATAAAAACTAACATGTTATCTCCCTCGCGGGTTTATAAAACATTTATAAAAACATTTAAAAGAGTGCGAGGCTATGAACTCACGTTGATGTGAGAAGACGAGTTATCGGCAATTCGGACGTGCGGTACGTGCTTCAATCACGGAAACCTAGACAAATAATACTCGTCTTAGACTCATGTCCAATGACTTTATAAAAATACCAATTATGTATACATATGATGATTATATATATATGATGATCAAGTGGGTTTACATATCCTCATTTACTCATTTTTGTGTTATGTGTCGATAACTTTTATACTAGTTTTCTCGTTTTACCTATTTACGTGTTTTAGGTCCAATAAGCCTATTATAAGTTCTTAACTTGTATTAATCCGTGTTATACTTACATTATCAGTATCTACACTTTACAAGTTGGGCCTAAATGGGTTAAGCCCAATAAGTTCTTTTTATAAGTGTTTAACTTATTTAGTCCAATTATTAGTCCAATATGTTTACTTAGCTCGTTAATGTCCGTATGTCCTATAGTTCGGGTTTTATCGGTTTTTACTTGTTATTCATGTCTATATATCAGTATATGAGTTTATAAAAGTTTACATTAGACGGGTCCAACCATCTAAGTTTTATTTAACAAAAACGTTAATTTTACGGTATTAGCCGAAAAAGTCGTAAAATTCATGTTTATAGTTTTATAACTTATAAAACTTAACAAGTTACCATTTTTATAATTTATACACTTATTCCACCTTTTAAATATTTATATAAATAGAATCCATAAGTTAGTGGGTTTTAATTTATATTTTATACATTAAAATTTTGAGTGCTTATATAATATTATTATACTTTAATTTCCAAAATCTGATTTTTATCTTTACTTTCACCAAAACTGCCATATCTTGAGTTCTATATGGAGATATAAACTCAAATTTTTATCACATAAACTAAATGATATGTGCTACATTTATCTCTTCTATAGCTACTGTTGAATCATCTTCTAAGTATTTTCTAAAAATCGTCCAAAACAGTGAACTCAGATTTGTACCTTAAACTTGTTTTGATCATATCTCACTCATTATTTTGATTCCATTGCATGGCCAACTCTCACATGTGTACAAGACATATAGCTTACTATAAATGGATTCTACTTCATCATTTTATCAGTCCATGACCTTTTTCTTTACTGTTTTATACAGACAACAAATTTAACCAAGATTTTAACCTTGTTTCATATGGTTTTTCACCTTTTTAATCATGTTTATCAACAACAAATCCCCACATAACATTTTTATCATCATATAATCATCATATACATATACAATAGGAAATAAAATACATGTTTACATAATCAAAATAACAAGAAGATGAGGAGGACAATCTTTATACCACCAAGTTGATGTAGGTTATGAGTTTGACATGGATTTGGATGGAGAAACTTGTGCATAGCCAAGACCATCTTCAAGACCACCATTCTTCATGTATACCTTGTGGAAAATCAGCCTCAAGATACTATGAAAACTCCTCCATGGATGTTATAATCACCACCATTCAAGAGAGCTTCAAGAGGGCTTCAACATATGTAGAAATAACATAGGATTCCATGGTTGATTTTTGATCAAATGGTGTTTGTTTGTGAGATATAGGACGGCATCTTTAGAGAGTAGAAAGGAAATTGAGATGGTTTTGCATGTTGTAAATGGAATAAATGAACTAGTTAGTGGTTTTGGTAAGTTGTTAGTGGAAAGTTAGCTTAGTGTGTAAGCTTGTGTGACATGTGTATGTTACATGAGTGAAAGCTTGCCACCAAGTTGATTTGGCGGGCTATTGTGGCCGGTTTTGATGGGGGTGGGGCAAGTGTCCCACTTGTCTCATCCCCATTTATTTACGGGTACTCCTTGATTCTAGTTTCCTCGATTTGCGTGCCCTCGGGTCGTTTTACGAAAAGCGTTTTTATAAATTATGAATCAACGTCACAAATCGAATCCAATAAAAATTGTCTCATCAAAAACGAAGTTCGAAAACGTAAATACGTAATCCAAAGGTTTCCGGTTTAGTCGTAAAGGACGTTAAAATAAAATCGTAAGTCCTAATCTCTTCTCGTAAATTTGTGAGTTTATGAACCAACACAAATTTAAAACTCCAAAATAATATTCATGGACAAATTTATTTTCTGAAATGTCGGACTGTCACCAAAGACGGTGTATGTAAACGTAAGCACGTAACGTTGAATCCTCCGGTTTAGACGTAGTCGACGCTACTTCAAGACGTAAATCCAAATTTCTTCCCAAAAATATGTGAGTTCATATTGTAACATTAAAATAATGTTTTCAAATAATTATTGAGAATAAAAATATCAATCATAAATTGACGGATTGTCACATTATACCACTTTCAACGTCTCTTGTTAAATTCAACAAATTATACCATATGGTCTATAAGAATAAGAACCATACTACAAGCAAATAGTCTTTGGGAAATGGTTGAACCTACTAACTGATACTCAAGTGAATGAGAAAAAGGACAAAACTACAACTACGTATCTATTTCAATCACTACCCGAAGATCAAATTTGATATGTGACAAATTGCAAAACTACTAAAAAAATTTGGGGTACATTAAAGACTAGAAATATTGGAGGGCAAAACTACAAACACTCAAATCCGAATTTGAGATATTACAAATGGATAAAGATGACACTATCGATTCTTTCAACTCAAATATGACAAGTGTACCTAAAAAATGACAAGTCTCGGATCAACACTTGATGAATCAACTCGCGTACGAAAATTACTAAATTCTTTGAAAGATTCATTCAAATTGTCGCATATATAAAGCAATACACTGATCTATATAAAATGACTCTAGACGAAGCTATTGGTAGACTGAAAACCTACGAAGAAAGAATAAAGGTTAATAAAGGAAGATCATTCGAAGATCAAGATAAACTATTGTTTGCAAAACACAACCATAATGGTCGAAGACATCATTATGATAATAAAGGAAGAGGAAGATACATTCTACCACATAGCCAAAACCATGACGATAATAGCCAAAAGGGAAAAAAGAAAATTTCTCACAAGATTTCAATGAAGCAATTAAAAAGCCTAGAGATTTCAGCAAAGTAAAATGTTACAATTGCAATGAATATGGGCATTATGCCTCACATTGCCATAAAAAGGATCAAAGACACGAAGCATCGAACCTTGTGGAAGAAAATTTAGAACCAACATTGTTAATGGCATCCACAAGCTTCAACAAGACTCAAAGGAAATCTAGCAAGGATACACCAACAAATGAAAGTATTTGGTTTGCAAAAGAATATAGACTCAAAGTTTGAAGAAATTTTACTAGAAGAAGATGAAGAAGGATATAATAAAGAGCATGAAAAAGGTGACTATGATAAACTAAGTATGGAAGATCAACAAGTTGACGAAAAATAGGTTTATAATAAAGGAAGAAAGCCTAAAGTCAAGACACACTTTTGGAGTAGTATTATTTCAAAAGTGGTTCAAAAGATCAAACGAACATGAAGACATTAAAGACACATCAATTGTGATTAGAGGGGAGAATATTGGGTTGTACCAGCCCAATGTACTAATCCCAAATATGTTAACAAACATAGCAGTTATTTTACAGGTATTAAGCAGTTATATTTTGGGAGTTACTTTCCCAACACACACAATGGTTTGGTGAACCATTGCAATGTTTCAACACACTGCTTCACATAGTATATATATGTATCATATTGTAATCCAAAAAATGATGACGAAATTGTAATACTCAAGTTTATACAAGTTTATTATTTCTGGTATACTTTGATTTAAAGTTTATTTTGATCAAAGTTTCAAGAACGTTTTTTTCAACAGAGAATTTATCTCCTTTTTACAGTTTACTCATTAGATGTATGAAGCATGAAGAAAAGTAGCAATTTAATGAGACCCCACATTGGATGAGAGGGAAAAGTGAAAGGAAGGAAAGGTGATAAAAGGAAAATTATGTAATTGGTTTGGTTTAGGCACTTACCTAGACGAGGTCAATGGGTGATCAAAAAAGTGTTGGGCCAAAAACCAATTCGGGTAATCACAACCCGCTAAATAAAGCCGCAGACCAAGACCCGGCGGTTATAAGGCAGATAAATAACTGTTTTTGACAGTTATCTAACAAAGGGACACAACAGTTCTTTTTGAACCAACATAACTTTTAGACGCACCCTTTCGATTTATATAAATAGATAGGAATTTGTAAGAAACCTTAAGATGACAGATTGTTTTTAACAAAAACGAATATCATTAGCAAGATTAATACCAGACTCATATTTCCAGTATATTTTGATTCCAAGTTTTATTCATTTCTCGATCCAAGATCAAGATCGAATCCAATAATTGGCATCAGAGCAAGGTTTGAATAAACCGATTCATCATATACCATCTTTTATGTTTTCCTGTTCTTGAATCAAAACTGCACATCATTTTCGGACCAAAACAGTTTGCAAACATCAAAACAAAACATAAATCGAAAATCATCTTTGTGTTTATATCACACAAATCCATCAATTGCTACCAGGCAATTGAATTTCCGGCAACAAAAGGGATCCATTGCAAACCTTGTTGTCAAGGACAACATAAACCAAAAAAAGCAAGGCACGGATTCAAAACAACAAAAGGGAAAGATACCAGAAATTCTGATATCAAAGTCATCTCAAGAAAGAAAGAGAGGCAACATCAAATCAATTGAAGATTTGAAATACCTCAACAGAATCATCAATTGATTCTGATTTGTAAGAAAGCCCAATTTTCGCAGCAAGAAAAACCCTAATTTTCGCACAGACTAGATCAGGGAAATCATAAACTACGAACAGATCGTAGTTAGCAAGAGGATAAGGGCCTTCTTCTCGGTAAATTAAATCACCAGCGAAGACAGAAAGAGAGCCAATCGTTCTCGACATCTCAAAAGAGAGAGAGAGAGAGAGTAGTTGTGTGATATCCACAAAGAGAAAGAGGATATACGGTCGTTATTTCCTAAGAAGGGAAAGAGGTGTGATATTTATTAACCCCAAAAGACAGAACCGGGTATTATATTACCCACAGCAAGGACCGGGCTTTTCTTTAACATACACAACAAGACTACGGGCCTAAGCCCATCAGGTTTCAAAAACCTTTTATTTCACCCTTTTATTTTTATTTTTTTCTTTTTACATTTAGATTAGTGTTTTTATTATAAGGATTTAAAAATACACATATAGAAAGAAAATAAAAGTAAAAGTAAATAAAATAAAGTTTTGTATTTTTTATTAAAAGGGAAAAATATTTTTTCGCTTTTAAAATACAAATAGCAAGAAAAACCAAACCTTCGTGGTTCATAGCAAGAAAAAACTGAACCTTCGTGGTTCATAACAAGATAAAACTGAACCTTCGTGGTTCATAGCAAGATAAAATCGAACCTTCGTGGTTTATAGCAAGATAAAATCGAACCTTCGTGGTTCATAGCAAGATAACCCGAATCCTCTACGATTCATAGCAAGACTGAATCCTTAGGTTCATAGCAAGATCCGAGCCTTGAGATTCAAATAAGGATCAATTATTTTGACCAAAGCAAGAAAAATCCAGATTAGCAAGTAGGTTTGGTAAATAAAATATTGATTAAATTAGTCAGTATTAAGCAAGATTAGCAAGAAAATCTGATTAGCAAGTTGGCCAGTAACACGCAAGAATTTTTTATCTTTTGATCAAACGTAAGAATTTGATCTTTCGATCAAACACAAAAGCAAGGAAATCAGAAACCATCTCGGTTCTGATTATAAGCAAGATTAACAAGCAAGCAAGCAAGCATGGTAGGAAGCGACAAAAATGCTGACACATCGAACAACACTTCGGTTCGAGAACTAGGAAATGTTTCGCTACAATGTCCAAAATTGACCGACTCAAACTACACACCATGGGCATTGATGATGGAAACAATAATGAAGGCGTATGGCATTTGGGAAACAATAGTTCCAAAAGAGGGAGCAACAACAAATGAAAAGAAAGAAAATACATCGAAGGCGATAATCTTTCAAACATTGTTGCAAGATGTGCTAATGCAAGTTGCACAATACTCCACTGCAAAAGAAGTATGGGACTCAATCAAAGTCAAGAATTTAGGAGCCGATCTTGTTCAAAAGGCACGACTACAAACATTAAGGAGTGAACTAGAGACGGTAAGGATAAAACCAAACGAAAAAGTAAGCGACTACGGAGGAAATTTGAGTAGTATAAAGGCCAAGTTTAAAGGACTTTGTTGTCCCATTAATTTGTGATGATTAAACAAGAAAGAAAGGTAGAAAATAGATGAGTTCTAGAGAGAGAAAGTAGTGAGAGAAATTAGAGAGAAAATGAAAATGACCAACACCCTTCCTAACATGCTAGGAAGGGTATATATAGTCCACCCATATTCGGGCTTGTTTATGGACTATAGTCTAATGGGTCGGGCTTTTATTTTGGGCTTTAGTTACTTATGGATGAACTTTAGCCTAAAGTTAAGCCCGTATAACACGACTAACCTACTACCTATTACAACGTTCTAATATACGATACATAGTAAACATATGATCGAGCATTCTTGTTTGACTCAATATTTTGAGGCTAACAATCTCCCCCAATGAGAGGTCATTACTCTTTAAGAGAGGCCATTACCCTTTGTCATTTGGAGATTTGTAGAGATTACTAATCTCGCCATAAATGAGTCTTGAACGTGTAATAGTAGTCTTGTTTCTTCATGATGTGATCTTTAAGCCTTTGTCATTGTCTTTCGACTTTATCTTTAATCTTGAGATCTTCAAATTATCCTTGACTTGTCTTTGCCATCTTGCGATCTTGTGTCTTCATCCACATGCTCACACTATTAATTTTTGAATATGTCTTTAGGCATGAGTATGTGGTCTTGAATCTTTGACTTTGCTGAGTACACCGTGACGCCACCTTCTCGAGACAAAACATAGACACGGACCGAATGGCTTTGACATTCGTCCTAAATCGGTAGCGTTTTACCTCCGGTCGATGAAGACCGCTATACGATATTAAATATCGTACATGTGATAGGTAGATTCAATTAAGAATCTCCTTGACAGGGTTTCGCGGCAATACTAGCTGTCCTCTTTACTCGACCGTCTCAAAGCAAGACTACGAACATAAAGAGTGAATCAAGTGGATAAATATCCGCTTGATTAAAGTCGTCAATTCAAATTCCTGGATCAAGTGTGATTCATAAAGAATATTACCATTGTTTCTTTCCAGTTGACACAAGCTTGATTCATAAGAATCTCACAAGTCACCTACCGTAGCGCTATTTGAGGTTGACGCTAGAAGGATTTCCATTCGTCATTGTGAATATTAATGAATATCACCCTGAATGTTTTGGCAAGACCATAAAGATATTGCGTAGAAACCTGAAACGAGTTTGAATCAACTCAGAATCAAACCATTGTTGCTTTTCAGTTTTACACATGTCTAATTCATAAAGAATCTTACATATGACCTACCGCAGTGCTGTTTGATGTTAACATTGGAAGGATTTCCACTCATCATTATGAATACTAAGTAGTATCACTCAGAGTGTTCTAGCAATATCACAAGGATATAGAATAGGACTCTCTTGATCTTCATCCGTGTGTCCTAACGAGATTTGATTGATCTCTAAGCTCTAGACTCGATTTGTGCACTTTTAGTGGTGGGAGGCTGGAGTAGATGCCACCTATTCAATATCAACTATCTCGGAGTGAGAAGGTATTAGGTCAATTCAGTACCTAATGACCTCTCTGATGGATTTGAATAACAATCAGCCTAAGTGAAGTATTTAACCTTGAACCTAACAAAGTCACTGAGTGAACAGTCACTCAGTGAGTTGCCTTCGAGTTCCTAGACTGAGTCTAAAAGAAAGACTCGAGCATTCAGATAGTCTAAGCTCAATGAATGTCTTCTATGACGAAGAATAAGGTGATGGGTTCAGTGAATTGTGGCAATAGACTCACTGAACCCCATACGATCTCCCTAAAGAAAACAAGCATTCTCCAAGACTGAAGTAAAGGCGGGATAAGTTGAATTGTGACAAGATGAAGTACATCACACAATTAGCGTGACTTACCCTTTTGGGATAGATGGGGTACTGACAAGTGTAAAGGACTTACGTCTTACTACTTAGAATAGGGTAATACAAGATACTACACTGTACCAATAAGACAAGAATTGCACATGGGCAATTATTGTCTTCTACCCAACTTTCCTTCTATAAATAGGATGCATGTTGTAACACCCCCAAATTTATACAAATCAATACAGCGGAAGACTAGTTGGTGTTACGGGATAGCACATTACTCACATCATAGACAACGCAGAAAAATCGCGTCGTTTAATAATAAAGCATTTCCATTCATAAACATCAAATTTACATAGGTCCCAAGTCATATTATTTCATACAAAGTTTTACAAAGCATTTGAATGGAAATTATTGTTTAAGTGCGGGCCATGAATTCTTGTCGTCTTCCCGAGAATTACCTTCAAGTACCTGAGATAAAACATGTTAAAAGAAAAGGTCAGCGATAACGCCGAGTGAATTCATAGAGTTTAATAAAATCCATCAATATAATATCGGTATAAAATTATTACCGAAAATCATTTTGTACAAATCATTGTAATAGGCCATAAAATAGCCAAAGTCATTTTATATAAATCCTTATCAAAATCATAACATAGGCATTTGCCTTAAAAATCATTATACGAACCAGTGTCGTAAAAACATCATACAATACGTTTTACAACGTTGTATAGATCAAATAAAAATCGTTATATGAATATGGTTATGAAAAACCAAAACACGAACATAATATCAATAGTATAACCCCGTATTGCTAGTCAGGCAATACATCGTAATTCGGTGCGTATAGCAGTATTTCGTTAATTGGATTATTATAAGCCGCATGACATTGTTACCTTACTACAACAAACAACGGGTAGCTAGCCCGAAACTCAATTTGCCCATCTAAATTAGCGTGTCGTCACAAAGGTCACGCTATGGAAATCTTCTCATACATAAATTCGCTTACCAATCAATGTGGCACGACGGGGATCAACCGTCAAGGCGCGAACTGGGGTGATCATCCCCAAATAGTAATATTATATGCATAAGCGTCTACCAAATCCCGGTAGTTCACAATTCATGCTAATGGGACTTTTAGTGACATAACCTAACTTTAATAATCCATTTCATTTCATCTATCGGGTCATTTAATCATTCATCGGGTCATACAATCATTCGGGTCCAAATCAATAAACAAACAATCGGGACAAATGGTGTCCTATTTTAGTAAAACTAACATGTTATCTCCCTCGCGGGTTTATAAAATATTTCATAAAAAACATTTAAAAGAGTGCGAGGCTATGAACTCACGTTGATGTGGGAAGGCGGTTATCGACGATTCGGATGTACGGTACGTGCTTCAATCACGGAAACCTAGACAAATAATACTCGTCTTTAGACTCATGTCCAATGACTTTATAAAAATAAAAATTATGTATACATATGATGATTTTATATATATGATGATCGAGTGGGTTTACATATTCTCTTGTACTCATTTTAGTGTTTATGTATTGGTAACTTCTTACTAGTTTACTAGTTTTACCTATTTACGTGTTTTAGGTCCAATAAGCCTATTATAAGTTCATTAACTTGTATTAATCCATTTTATACTTGTATTATCAGTATTTATACTTTACATGTTGGGCCCAAATGGGTTAAGCCCAATAAGTAATTTTTATAAGTGTTTAACTTATTTAGTTAAATTATTAGTCCAAATATGCTAACTTAGCTCGTTAATGTCCGTATGTCATATAGTTCGGGTTTTATCGGTTTTTACTTGTACTAGGTACTTATACATCAGTATATAACTTTTAAAAACTTTACATTAGACGGGTTTGATCGTCTAAGTTTTAATTGGCGAAAAACGTTAATTTTACGGTAATAGCCGAAAAAGTCGTAAAAATCATGTTTATTGTTTTTATACTTATAAATCTTATTCAACTACCATTTTTATAAAGTGTCCATTTTATTTAACCTTATACATATTTATATAAATGAAATTCATAAGTTAGTGGGTTTTAATTTCACATTTTATACTATATTATTTGAGTGCTTATATAATAGTATTAAACATTAGTTCTTCAAAATCGGATTTTTAGTTTCATCTTCACCATTTTTATCATATCTAGAGTTCTACAATGAGTTAGAAGCTCATTTTTGGATGGCATGAACTTCATATTATGTGCTACAAATAAGTTAGTTATAGCTACTGCTCATTCTATGTTTAACTATCCTTAACAGTCCCTACAAAACAGACTATTCAGATTAGCACACTCATCTTGTTTTGATCATATCTCACTCATTTTGATGATTCCATTGCATGACCAACTCTCACATGTGTATGACATCTAATACTTACTGTAAATTGATTTCACCATGCCATTTTATCAGTTTATCATTTGGTAACTTACTGTTTTTATACAGCCATCATAGTTAGCAAGATTTTAACCTTGCTACCTATGGTTTTCCATCTTTTTACCCATGTTTATCAAATCTATCAACACCAAATCCCCACATAATATTTTTAATAATCATTTATCATCATATAAATATACATAAATAAAGAAAATACAAGATTACATAATCAAAATAACAAGAGGATAGGAAGAACAATCTCTATACCACCATTAGTGATGAAAAGATGAGTTCTGATGAACAAGGCTTGGATTTGATGGCAAGACTTGTGATAAACCAACACCACTTTAAGATCACCAAATGTTCATAAGCTTCTCATGGAAAATCAGCCCCAAGACACCAACAAAACTTCTCCTTGGATGTTAAAACTTGCACCAATCTTCATCTTTTTGAATGGAGATTAACATATGTTAATTATAACAAATGTTTGTGGTTAAAATTGATCAAATGGGGGAGTTTATGGGTGGTTCTTGGACGAATTTTAGAGAGAGGAAGAGAGGAGTTGGTGGTTTGCATGTGTTGAATGAGTGAATGGTTTTGGCTAGATGGTTTTGTGGTTTGTTAGCTTGTTTATTAAGCTTGCAAGACATGTGTCTTGCAAGTTTATGTATAAACTTGCCACAAGGCTTGTGTTGGCTAGTTATAGTGGGGGTGGGACAAGTGTCCCACTTGTCTCATCTCCACTAATTTAAGGGTACTCCTCGATTCTAGTTTCGTCGATTTGCGTGCCCTCGGGTCGTTTTACGAAAAACGTTTTTATAAATTATGAATCAACGGCACAAAACGAATCTAATAAAAATTGTCTCATCAAAAACGGAGGTAGAAAACGTAAATACGTAATCCTAAGGTTTCCGGTTTAGTCATAAAGGACGTTAAATTAAAATCGTAAGTCCTAATCTCTTCTCGTAAATTTGTGAGTTTATGAACCAACGCAAATTTAAAATCTCAAAATAATATTCACGGACAAATTTATTTTCTAAAATGTCGGAGTGTCACCAAAACGGTGTATGTTAAACGTAAGCACGTAACGTAGAATCCTCCGGTTTAGACGTAGTCGATGTTACTTCAAGACGTAAATCCAAATTTCTTCCCAAAAATAAGTGAGTTCATATTATAACATTAGAATAATGTTTTCAAATAAATATTGAGAATAAAATATCGACCATAAATTGACGGATTGTCACAGCATTTACCCCTAAACAGGATCTTTGTCCTCAAAGATCATCTTATCTTACTACTCGCTTCTTATAGAGTTAAAGCCATGTGGGTATTTCCTCCACATTCGGTCTTTTCTCACAAGTGTAATCCATTACAATACGCGAGTTTCATCAAACATAACTACGGGAATAAAATCAGGCTTAATGTTGACTTACTTTCTCTATCCATGATGTTCACGGGTTTTTGATGAATGCAACTTTTCGCCGATCTAAACTTTATCAAGAAGAATTCAGATTTTCACTTGATAGACATTTTATCAAGTTAGATATACGAAACATAATTCACGCAGTCCTTGAAGTCCTAGGGTAAATCCAGCTTATATGCCTTTCAAACCAATCTTTTTACATCTCAAGGTCCCATATAACGGGGACTTATATCCCATGATCTTTCAGATCATCAATTCATTTTTCCATAGTTAAAATTTTTGGCATAACTTCGCTACCCATCTGGCACTTCAAGATCTACATTTCATATTCACATAACCTCCTGCCCACTACCGGCAGTCAATAATCAGATCCTAATTTCAACAATCATTTCAGGTCTCGCAGGTCGAGTATTTTGTAAGGTTAGGTTCACCATCATAGGAAACCTTAAACCTAGAAGACATGTCCAACTCACAATAGGTGTATGTCGGGTGTCTTCATCTCAACTCCTGCTTACAGATGCTCTAATTTTTAAATCTTAACAAGATTCGATCTCGATCCTAACACGATAATTATCAATGATAATCTCCAAAGGAAAAGGATTATACGGTTTATTACCAAAGGTCAATAATTCAAACATAAAACAGCACTTATAGTATTTTGTATCGCTACTTTACCTCATCCCTTCGATTGGGGTGGTACAAAGTACTCTCATCAAGATTCGTTCTCAATGACTATTGAGCAAATCTCTAGAAATTCGATGCGAAGCGAGGATCTTGATAGAGATGATCGATACAGGCACACCATGTTTACACAACTCCTTTAAATATAAAAGAGTCAATTTCTTCATCAAGAATCTATCATTAACAGGAATGTTATTAGCAGATTTGGTCAGCCTGTCGACGATGACCCAAATCGAATCAAATTCAGATGATGACCTTTGCAATAGCTAGATGTTTACTAATGTATGAGGCAATGTCTGCCTTCATAATTTGTCATTAGTACATCTTCTTCAGATAAAAATACTTTAAATCAGAAATGACAGGAATAGAATACTTATACTTACAAGATTCCAACATAACTATATCTCACAATCCTCCATATTTAGACAATCACAAGTGGCCTTTAAAACATTTAACGTCATCGGCTCTTAGTACTAATGGTTCACATTAACCGCGAACCCCTTTTTATTATCTATATTATCCTTTTTTTCTTTTTTTTTACAATCATCAACTATTTTTAAATTGTTCGGCAGTTTATTTTGCACAGTCATTACTAAGGAATAAATCCTAATTGATTCTTTATCCTTTTTACATAATGCGTCAGTATGTACATTCATCTTTCCTGATGAAATAATTATCATGTCCACAATTTACTCATAAATTCTTTCTTCATATTTTCTAAGTTTCAGCTTCGTTTCAGCTATTATTTTCATCAGTTTTGCTTAATCCGACGTTTAAAGCGTCGATAATTATTACAACTAATTAAATAATAAATATTTAATTTTTATGAAACGTAACGTAAAATTTTTAATTTTCTTAGTTCGACCAATTATAAAAATGTTCAAAATAAATTTGAATTTAATTAACAAGATTTTTGTCGATTTATCGAAAATAATTAATAAGATCCGTATATGTTCGAAAAATCTTTGGTTATACTTTGGTCAAAATTTTCTTAGTTTGAAAAGCGTAAATTATCGTTTCAAATTTCAAGTCATGGTTTAAATGGTTTCCTCAATCCCTCTTAGGTTGTCTTGAGGTATACACGAACATTTACCCCTAAACAGAAGTTTAGTTAAATGTTCTAGGTATAAGAGAATAATCCCTCAAAAGTTCTTTTCGATAAAACATTTGTCAAAACATATTTGCACTTTCTTTTTGGTAAAAATCCAAAGTATTAAATGACTTCTACTTTTTGAAGAGCCAATATATATATATATCTTACCATCATTAATCAAACGGTCATTTTATGTAAAGGATTAAGCATTAAGTCTCATGTTTAAATATTCAAGGTACAGGTTTTCATTGTTCGGCCAATTTAGGGCAGTCTATAAATAATTATTAAATCATTCTTATTCTTATAAACAAGCAAATGGTCCTTAATGATCACAAGCATGAATTTATCAAATTACAGCCTACACACGTGATTCACCAAATTTATGAATGCTACATGTGCATTGGTCAATCCAAGCGACATCACATGAAACTCATAATGTTCATTACAAGTTCTGGATGTAGTGATTGGAATAGATAATATTTTTTCGCAGAGGCGAAGTTGATAATAACTATGCCGTGGATCAAATTCCTGAATATACACTAGAACCTTGTAAATGATCGAACAAATCTATCATCTTGGGTAGTGGATATAGATTTTTAATCGTCAATTTACCTAGTTCACGGTAATTAATAAATATAAGGAATGATAACACCATAGCTCTTCATGATGACGAGTTCGGTAGAATAAAATCTTTCTCCGACAACTCTGTCAGTTGTATGGTAATTCCTTTAATTCAGATGGTGCTGACGTACAGTGCACATGCCACAGGTGCAGCACCGGGAATATAATCAATACCATTTCAACTTGCCTTAATGGCGAAAGTCTAGGTAATTCACCAATAAATACCTCCTAAAGTTTCAGATAACATAAACATCTTTTAATAAATTCATATTAGGTTCTTCTAGATTACAATATCTATGACTAGTTCACAACCATTCATGGTATAATTTCAAGTCTAAATGCAGGATATGGTCATCCATCAATAATTATTTAGATCACTTTTGATAATCAACATCTTATCATTTAGGGGAATTTTATTCGAGTTCCCATAAATTAAGACAATGTCGTCATGTCATAATCAATCAATCCATTCTGCTGGCACTATCAACTTTCCAGTTTTATTGCCCTCGATAAGATGTGAACTTCTCAAAAGACTAATAATAACTCATAATCTTTCACAAATTCAAGGATATATGGAGACATAACTAACCTTAAAAGAGCAAGGTCAACGCATAATCTACGCGAGAGAATTTCAAATCAGATACAGACGAAAACATTCAACGAATATGAATATATCCCATGTTTTCATGAATTGAGTACGCATTCGAAAGCTCCTCGGATCGTTACCCAGGTCATTCAAATGAAATCAAATCATAAGAAATGATAAGAACGTCAACACATCCAGTCGGGTATCAACACTCGGTAATCAGATACTTTTCCTAAGAATCTCACTACGGGAGAATTGGACTAGAAGGGAATATCAATTTGTCAAATAAGACAATTTCCACAGATGAGTAAATTCGACTCAGAAGGATAGATGCTACAGGCACATATGTAGGTGTCCCCAACATTATGTCCCTATTTTGCACTTCTTGCAGATCTCATAAAATTTAATCTTTCACAATCTTCAAAGAAATGTAATGTTTATTAACAATTTTATGGTGACTACTAATCAGCCTTGCATGGTCCATTCTAAATTGTATGTAGGCGTGCAACTATATACAATTTCAAGATTAACGATGCAATACTCAGTTCGTCAAAGTTTTATCATCATGTTTATTATAAAAACATTTTCATGCTTAATTCTTAAATAAGAATAAAAATAAATTTACAAAGATTTTCTTTGTTATGAAAACAATTAAGTTTTCCAAGGTGTTTTATAAACAACTTCATTTCGATAACGATTATTTATAAGTCTTACTTTAAATAATCAATATGGTGAGGAAAACCTAATTTTTCTCAAGGGATACTGTTTTAACTTATAAAAACAATTAGTGATCTGCAAAGGAGTGATGAAAAGTTGTTCACCAAGAACTAACTACAATATGATAGGAAATGAGCTTTAGCCAATTAATCATGAGGTTCATGACCTCGATGGCTGATAGGTGTGTAAACACCCATCTTTTCTACCACTTATTTCTTGCTAAAACAAGACCAAAACGCGTATTTAATGTCATTTGTTTGGAATTATGCGTGGTTTGTGTGTTTGTTATGTTTTCAGAGCCAACCGGATAAATATTGGAGAAAACATGGGATTGCACGGGTTTTATCAAGGAAAAAGACTCAAGACAAAGTCTATTGACCAAGAGGTGCAAAAGATTTGAAGTCACTAGGCCTATTCGAAGATTTATCGAAGAAAAGGACTAAAGACGGAAGATTTTCATAAGTCGAAGAAACTCAAGTCTATTTAACGAAGAAATTAAAAGACGAGTTGAATTTAATCGACAACAAATCCCGAATCAGAATCAAAAACGTCAACTTTTCTGAAAAGACGAGAAGACAAAAAGAAGGGAAGAAAGCCCACTCACCAACCAAGGGAGAAGCCTATAAATACTCCTCCCTATACACACACAAAAGTCTCTCTTCTTCTTTTTCCAGTTATTTTCTTCTTCCTAGTTTTTAGGAACCATCTCCCTTAAGGAGTGGTTTTAATCTTTGTTTGATTTATCTTCCAATCTTGTAAGTTAATCTTTGTTGTTTTGAATCTTAAATCATTAATACAATCCTTCCTTTAATATTTTGATTCATCTTGTTCTTCTTCATCTTTTTCTTTCATGTTCTTAAGTTCTATTTGGTTCTAGTTTGATTCTAAAAAGTTGTTGAATTGGTGTTTTTATGATTGGGATTCGATCCTTGTAGTTAGTAGATGATTGGTGGTTGATTTGGTAAAACCTATTTGTTTGATTGAGTGGGTTTGGTATAATTCGTGTCTATCTGTTCTTCGTCCTGCTCCTGATCTCGCCCAGATTCCGAATAGGGAATCTGGGGTGTTGTTATTCGGAACTTTCCATTTTTCCGAATAGGGTTTCCATTTTGTGTTATTCGGAACTTTCATTTATTCCGAGTAAGGATTTGTACTTGGTGTTATTCGGAACTTTCCATTATTCCGAATAAGGGTCTAAATTTCTTGTCCATTCGGAACATTTCAACATTCCGAGTAAGGGTTGAATTTTGTGTTATTCGGAATATTTCCAATATTCCGAGTAAGGGTTCTTTCCGAGTTTTTCCGAATAGAGCTTTTTCCAAAAATATTCCGAATAGGCTGATTATTCCGTGTAAGAAATATGTTCCGAATAGCCCCACTTTCCGAATAGAGATATTTTCCGAATAGGGGTTTATTCCGAATAGCTCTACTTTCCGCATGATCATAACTTTCCGCATAGAACAAAAAAATATTCCGAATAAGGCTTTTCCAGAGTATTCTGAATAGGATGTTTTCCAATTATTCCGAGTAAGGCCCACTTTCCGAATAAAAGAATTCCAGTTCTATTCTTCATGAGGTATTACTGTTTCATTTAAAGCTTTTAGTTTAGTTTTATCATTACTTGCCTTTATCATTTTAGTAGATTTAGACCAAAGCTTCCCCTTTTAGTCACCAATTACAACTATTCCACTTTTGACCGTGATCGATTCGAGAAGATACCGAGAACGAAACAACGATATATCAATTGGGTACGAGCAACGCAAAGAGAGATCTTGCAAGCAAAAACCTTTTTATTAACCAACCAAAAGTCAGTTATTAAAATGGCGCCGCTGCCGGCTCTTTTCGTAATGATCAACGGTTTCTTGTGAGAAAAATTGGATTTTGGGATCCGTTCTTTCGGGAACGTTATTTTCAAGCACAAAAAATTTTTCAAAAGTCCATAAAAATATAAAATTTCCAAAAACACAAAAACAATATAAAACCTATAAAAACCAAAAATATTTTCTCTTGCATTTTCTTTTTAGTGTATGCGTACTCGATCCACGTCTTATTCAGAGCCCGAGACTCTCGAACAATTAGACATGGCAGGTGTACACAACAACAACAATAATATTCCACCCCCCCAAAACAATAACAATAATAATAACCCACCCCACCCAAATATGAATAATCCACCCGACTTACGAACCATGGAGGAGCTATGTCAACCCACAATGAACGGACGTGGAGGCCCGATTGCACCGATGCATGTCACGGCTCAGGAGTTTTCGTTGAAACATCACATGATCCAGCAAGTACAAACGAATCCATTTCGCGGAATTCCGGATGATGATGCCAACAAACACCTCGACAAATTCATCACTATTACCCAAAGCATGAAATCTCCCGGTGTTTCTATGGATGACCTTCGCCTCCAACTCTTTCCTCACTCGCTTTCTCACCATGCCGAAAAATGGTTTGACCGTCTTCCAAAGAATTCTATTCATACATGGAACGACATGACTCAACGCTTTTTATCGCGATACTTTCCCCCATCCATGGTCACTAGCCTTCGTAACCAAATCAGTGGATTTATGCAAGAGAATGATGAATCGCTTTTCGATGCTTGGGAACGTTATAATGATTTGATCGACCGCTGTCCTAATCACAATATGCTCCCCGTCACTCTTATTGACACCTTCTATAATGGTCTCACCTTTCGTGATCGTGACACGATCAATGCCGCCGCCGGTGGTACTTTTATGAAAAGGAGACCAGAGGAGTGTCGAGAGTTGATTGAAAACATGACTACTCACCACAAGAATTGGGATTCATCCGCATCCTCAAGATCTAACTCGAGAGTCAATGTTTCTTCTACTACCTCCAATCCTGAAATGTCTGAAATTTCTCGACAACTTGCTGAAATGAACAAAAATTTCATGACCATGGCCACAAACCACTTTCAACAAGCTAAAGCCGTTGCTATTTCTTGTGACACATGTGGTGGTCCTCATTCTTATAATGATTGTCCTTCCACTCAAGGCAATTATTCTGAAAACGTTAACGCAGCATACGGTACATATCCCACGGGAGGCTATCAAGCTCGCCCTCAAGGAGACCGTAGCTTGCTAAGTTATCGTTCCAACAATTATCTTGCACCTCTCGGTTTCCCTCCTGCAAACCAAACCCAACAACAACACTATAACCGAAACAACCAATCCCAACCTCGTGCTCAAAACCAATATCCGTCCCAAAGAAATACCTACCAACCTCAAGGAAATTCTCAAGCTTATCAAGCTCCACCTCTCAATCAACCGATGGCAGTGAATCCCGACGTCGAGTCGTTCATGAAGACCAATCGTGAGATGGTGACGAATCTTCAGAGTCAGTTTGTCAACTTGAAGAATGACATGGTGAAACAAGGAAGCGATATTCGAGCCGAGCTAAGGAATGATATGGCCAAACATAGTGATGCTATTAATACCAACATGCAAAACTCTTTCAATAATCAAGCTCTTCATCTTCGTGATATGATTGGTTCGCTTATCCAAAGTAATCAACCCTCTGCTTCGGGTACTCTTCCGAGTAATACCATTGCTAATCCGAGAGGGGAGATGAAAGCAATCACCACTCGTAGTGGAAAAGGTTATATGGAACCCGAGCTTCCTACACCTCCACCCGTGATTGTGAATAAGGAAAAAGAGCAACTTTCCCCATCTCCTTCACCTTCTATCCCCATTTCCCCACCACCCGTGGTTGTGAGTGATCCTATCCCCTTAAAGCCTTCCTCTTCATCCAATATACCTTATCCTTCAAGGTTGAGGAAAGAGAAGCAAAAGAGCAAGGACGATATTCAGGTTTCAAACTTCCTAAAAATGTTTAAACAATTGAATTTTAACATCTCCTTTGCCGAGGCTCTCGCTCACATGCCCAAATACGCTAAGATGTTTAAAGATCTTTTAAGTGATAAAGAAAAGCTTCTGGACATTGCTCAGACCCACCTTAATGAGAATTGCTCCGCAGTGCTCTTAAGGCAATTGCCCACCAAACTTGGTGATCCGGGTCGCTTCTTGATTCTTTGCAACTTCCCGGGAGTAGAGAATTGCATGGCCTTAGCCGATCTAGGTGCCAGTATAAACTTAATGCCTTTAAGTGTTTGGAAGCAATTATCTCTCCCCGAGCTTGTCCCCACACGAATGACTTTGGAATTAGCCAACCGAACGGTTGCTTATCCAGTGGGGATTGCCGAAGATGTCTTTGTTGGCGTTGATAAATTCACCTTCCCGGCTGATTTTGTCGTCGTTGACTACGAGATGGACCCTCGTGTTCCATTAATCGTTGGACGTCCATTCCTGAGGACCGGTCGCACTCTCATTGATGTAGCCGCGGGCGAAATAATCATGAGAGTTGGTGACGATCAAATTGTCTTCAACATGGGTAAGATTTCTAAGCAACCTTATTCGTATGAGAGCGTTAATGCTATTGATGTTCTCGATGAGGCTTGTGAAGAACATTTTCATGATGCTTGCAAAAGTACTCTTTCTTCCCTACCCAATGTTGAGACCGTTGCCTCAATTGCTCCAGCATTTACTCCTTTTGGAGAAAGTGACTTAGATGAGTTCGAAGCTAGCCTGGGTCCTCTCAATATTAAGTATGATAATTCGTCCACCAATTGGGATGAAGATATTCGTACTATTGAGAGACTTCTCAATGAGGACCCATTGTCTCCTCCTACTCCTAAAGAGGTGACTAATGATGATCCATCGTTAGTTTCACCATCTATTGAGGCTCCTCCTATTCTCGAGCTTAAAGACCTACCGCCTCATCTTGAGTACGTTTTCCTAGAAGACGACGAGAAGTTACCGGTTATCATCGCAAAGGATCTGAAAGAAGACGAAAAAGCCCGCCTTGTTGCAGTATTGAAGAAGCATAAACGCGCTATCGCTTGGAAAATCTCCGACATCCGCGGAATTGATCCTCACTTTTGCACACATAAAATTCTCATGGAGGACGACTTTAAGCCCACTATTCAAAGCCAAAGAAGGGTGAATCCTAAAATCCATGACGTCATCAAAAAAGAGGTTATCAAACTTCTTGATGCGGGTATGATTTACCCTATTTCGGATTCCCCATGGGTTAGTCCAGTCCATTGTGTGCCTAAGAAAGGCGGAATCACCGTTGTGCCTAATGCAAACAACGAGTTAATTCCTACCCGTCTCGTTACTGGGTGGAGAGTTTGTATAGACTACCGCAAACTCAATGATGCCACGAGAAAGGATCATTTCCCTCTACCTTTTATGGACCAAATGCTTGAACGTCTAGCGGGTAATGAATATTACTGCTTTCTGGATGGTTTCTCGGGTTATTTTCAAATACCCATCGATCCCCAAGATCAAGAAAAGACAACATTCACTTGTCCCTACGGCACATTTGCTTATAAAAGAATGCCTTTTGGCTTATGCAATGCCCCCGGGACTTTCCAAAGGTGCATGTTGGCTATATTCCATGACATGGTTGAGCAAACCATGGAAGTCTTCATGGATGATTTCTCGGTCTTCGGGGATTCCTTCTCTGCTTGCCTTGCCAATTTGGAACGCATGCTTAAGCGGTGCGAAGACACTCGCCTTGTTCTAAATTGGGAAAAATGCCATTTTATGGTAAAAGAAGGCATTGTGCTAGGACACAAAATCTCTAAAGCCGGTCTTGAAGTCGACCGTGCTAAAGTAGATGTCATAGCCAAATTACCTCCACCTTCAACCGTGAAGGGTGTGAGAAGCTTTTTGGGTCATGCGGGCTTCTATCGACGATTTATTCAAGATTTCTCTAAAATCGCTCGCCCGATGACCCACCTCTTGGAAAAAGATACTCCTTTTATCTTTTCTAAAGAGTGTCTCGAAGCATTCAATCTTCTCAAGGATAAGCTGACTAAGGCACCGGTCTTGGTTACCCCTAATTGGGAGCTGCCTTTTGAATTGATGTGCGACGCTAGCGACTTTGCTATTGGTGCGGTTTTGGGCCAACGAGTGAATAAACACTTCCAACCAATCCACTACGCTAGCAAAACAATGACGGGGGCTCAATTGCATTATACGACAACCGAAAAAGAGCTTTTAGCTGTTGTCTATGCTTTTGAGAAATTTCGCCCCTATCTTGTTTTATCCACCACCATCGTATACACGGACCATTCCGCGTTGAAGTACTTGATGACTAAGAATGATTCTAAACCAAGACTTCTCCGCTGGGTTTTACTCCTTCAAGAATTCAACATTGAAATTCGTGATAAGAAGGGTGCTGAAAACCTGGCCGCGGATCATCTGAGCCGACTTGAGGATCCATATCAAGGGGACCATCCGAACAAAGAGATCAATGACTCTTTTCCCCTTGAAACCTTAATGTCGATCAATCCCAATCTTGATGGCACCCCGTGGTTTGCCGATATTGCAAACTACTTAGCGGGTGGTGTTCTCATCCAAGGGTTAACATCCCAACAAAAGAAGAAGTTCTTGAACGATGTTAAGACTTACTTCTGGGAGGACCCTTTTCTATTCAAACAATGCGCTGACCTGATTATTCGTCGGTGTGTTGACGGACCGGCAGCTTTTGATATTCTCCAAGCGTGCCACAAAGGACCCACCGGTGGTCACTTTGGTCCCAACTTTACCGCCAAAAAAGTGTTTGACTCGGGATTCTATTGGCCCACCATTTATCGTGATGCTCACGAGATGGTTAAACATTGTGATGCTTGCCAAAAACAAGGCAAGATCACACATAAAGATGAGATGCCTCAAAATTTCATACAAGAATGTGAAATCTTTGATGTCTGGGGCATCGACTTTATGGGGCCATTCCCGTCTTCTAAAGGCAACAAATACATCCTTGTCGCTGTCGACTACGTTTCTAAATGGGTTGAAGCAAAAGCTTTACCCACTAACGACGCGAGGGTGGTTTGTAATTTCTTGAAACAATTGTTTGCTCGTTTCGGTGTTCCTCGTGCTATTATCAGTGACCGCGGGACTCATTTTTGCAACGAGCAATTTGCAAGAGTCATGGCTAAGTACGGTGTCAATCACCGTCTTTCCACCGCCTATCACCCTCAAACCAACGGTCAAGCCGAGATATCCAACCGTGGACTGAAGAGAATTTTGGAACGTACTGTGGGAGAGCATCGTGCCTCGTGGGCCGATAAACTTGATGATGCTCTGTGGGCTTTCCGTACCGCCTATAAGACGCCGATTGGTTGTACACCTTATCGTCTCGTGTACGGGAAAGCCTGCCACCTCCCCATCGAGCTAGAACATAAGGCATACTGGGCCTTGAAGTGGGCTAACTTCGACATCAACAAAGCCGGTGATTTTCGGAAGATTCAACTCAACGAGCTTCAAGAATTGAGGAATCAAGCTTACGAGAACTCATTGATTTACAAGGAGAAGACCAAGATTATCCACGATGCTAAAATCAAGAACCGAGAGTTCAACGTTGGTGATCAAGTCTTGCTCTTTAACTCTCGGTTGAAGATCTTCTCAGGCAAGTTGAAGAGCCGCTGGTCTGGTCCATTCACCATCGCCAATGTCTTTCCCTATGGCACCATTGAGCTTTCTCAGCCAAATGGGCCTAACTTCAAGGTGAATGGCCAGCGTTTGAAGTTGTACGTTGGTGAGGACATCTCTAAGGAGATGATTCCATCCCTCACCACGTTTCCCTTGAATTAGTTCGGGACCGAGTCAGGCTCGCGACTCGGTAAACAAAAACAAGCGCTCCTCGGGAGGCAACCCGAGTATCTATCCCCCTTTCCCGTTTTTCATCATAAGTGTAGGGGGAGCTATATAGGTTGCTTGTTTTTGGATGGTGATGTGATTACAGGGATTATTGCACTCTTGGAATCTTTGAAGAACCGTGATCCCATGTTATCCGAAATCTGGTTCTATCTCTCAACTATCGTGATTCAATTTTCTTCTTACTCACATTTGAAATTGATCACTTTAGTCGTCTCTTCCTTAACTTGAGTTAACCAACGTGCACAATGTCATAAGTGTAGGGGAGACCCTTCCCACATGCTTAAACATTGAGGACAATGTTTATCTTAAGTGTAGGGGAGACTTCTATCGAAGTTTTAAGTGGACTTTTCCATGAAAATGCCTTCATTTAACCGGAAAATCATACTTTTCAACATTTTTCAAATTTTTAATCAACTTTGGCCATTTTGTCGTAAATTTTAAATTTTTTATCGTTGCTTTCATATGTATATATCCCGCAATAAAGTCAAAAATATTAATAAAGTGATGTAGCTAGTTTTGAAATCTTGAACATATTAGGCCCGTTGCGTTTATTTTGACTCAACCCGAATAGACTTATTCTAGTTTATTCTAGCTAGTATCCTTAACCATGTAGACCTTAATTGGTTTATTTAGGCTAAGTGTCCACGAATCTCATTACTTGAGATTTTAAATTGTGGAGGACGAGAAATGATAGAGTCAATTATAAGTCGGTATTCTTATACAAGCTCACTTGGTGTAATTATTTGCCTATTCTCCCATCACTTGCTAATAATTTATCTGCAATAAGTAAGGTCGTACGATTTGAAAGGTTACTTAGCTTCTAGCCCAAGATCGTTTAAAAGTTGCTCGGTAATGACGAGAGTTCATAGCCAAGGCATAACTTATGAAGCGGGGCGCGAAGATTGGCGAGTCCGAAAAGGCCCTAACAAGGCATGAGGATTCAATTTTATTGCTGAAGATCCCAAAAGTGATGTGAAAAGCATTATCTCCAAAATCAATATGAAGGATCAAGACTCACGACGAAAAGCAATCAACTCCCACAAAGATGATGGAGAAGTCTATCCGAAAAGACCCTAACAAGGTATGAGGATAAATAGATCCAAGTCCGAAAAGGAGGCGGATCGTTGTATCTCAAAATCCCAATTAGAGATTGAAGAAATAATCATGAAGTCGTGGTCAACAAAGTTGGAGTATCCCTCAAAAGTCTCCAAAGTGAAGAAACTCTATTATGATGAGAAGACCATTACCTCAAGAAACGTCTCTCGAAGGTATGAAGTAGGAAGTACATGCCAAATATCGGCCCGAGAAAGGTCTCAAATCGTGAACCAAGTTATGCCAAGATATGAACTTTCTGATATCCCGAGAAGCAGTTTTAAGAGATTTTGTCCTTTAGCTAACTATTGATCAAATCGTCCTACTTTGCTTTCAGCCTAAATGAACTATCGAAATAAGTCCAAAAATGTATCTTCATGATCATTCTAAGACAAAAATAAAATATAAGAGATACACCTAGGAATAAGGGAGTCTAAGCATTTAATTAAGCCATGTGTGTAAGTGTTTGAATTGCTAACTTATAATAACAATGATCTCGTTTTTAAGCTTAGTTTGGGGAACGTGAAACTTGAGGGTGATAAATCTTCGCAGCACCAAAAGCCCTAATGTAAGTCCTCGATCTCTTTACAAATTATTTCCACATAGTTATGTTCTATCCTTTTGTTTGCTTTAAATTTCTTTTAGTGCTTTAATTTTTATTTTGAATAAGGCCAAGGTTAATTAATTATGAGAAAAGTGTAACGTTGCTTTATCACTAAGCATTGCATGAGGGCATGGCAATGGTTAAGTGTAGGGGATTTGATAGGTGTGTAAACACCCATCTTTTCTACCACTTATTTCTTGCTAAAACAAGACCAAAACGCGTATTTAATGTCATTTGTTTGGAATTATGCGTGGTTTGTGTGTTTGTTATGTTTTCAGAGCCAACCGGATAAATATTGGAGAAAACATGGGATTGCACGGGTTTTATCAAGGAAAAAGACTCAAGACAAAGTCTATTGACCAAGAGGTGCAAAAGATTTGAAGTCACTAGGCCTATTCGAAGATTTATCGAAGAAAAGGACTAAAGACGGAAGATTTTCATAAGTCGAAGAAACTCAAGTCTATTTAACGAAGAAATTAAAAGACGAGTTGAATTTAATCGACAACAAATCCCGAATCAGAATAAAAAACGTCAACTTTTCTGAAAAGACGAGAAGACAAAAAGAAGGGAAGAAAGCCCACTCACCAACCAAGGGAGAAGCCTATAAATACTCCTCCCTATACACACACAAAAGTCTCTCTTCTTCTTTTTCCAGTTATTTTCTTCTTCCTAGTTTTTAGGAACCATCTCCCTTAAGGAGTGGTTTTAATCTTTGTTTGATTTATCTTCCAATCTTGTAAGTTAATCTTTGTTGTTTTGAATCTTAAATCATTAATACAATCCTTCCTTTAATCTTTTGATTCATCTTGTTCTTCTTCATCTTTTTCTTTCATGTTCTTAAGTTCTATTTGGTTCTAGTTTGATTCTAAAAAGTTGTTGAATTGGTGTTTTTATGATTGGGATTCGATCCTTGTAGTTAGTAGATGATTGGTGGTTGATTTGGTAAAACCTATTTGTTTGATTGAGTGGGTTTGGTATAATTCGTGTCTATCTGTTCTTCGTCCTGCTCCTGATCTCGCCCAGATTCCGAATAGGGAATCTGGGGTGTTGTTATTCGGAACTTTCCATTTTTCCGAATAGGGTTTCCATTTTGTGTTATTCGGAACTTTCATTTATTCCGAGTAAGGATTTGTACTTGGTGTTATTCGGAACTTTCCATTATTCCGAATAAGGGTCTAAATTTCTTGTCCATTCGGAACATTTCAACATTCCGAGTAAGGGTTGAATTTTGTGTTATTCGGAATATTTCCAATATTCCGAGTAAGGGTTCTTTCCGAGTTTTTCCGAATAGAGCTTTTTCCAAAAATATTCCGAATAGGCTTATTATTCCGTGTAAGAAATATGTTCCGAATAGCCCCACTTTCCGAATAGAGATATTTTCCGAATAGGGGTTTATTCCGAATAGCTCTACTTTCCGCATGATCATAACTTTCCGCATAGAACAAAAAAATATTCCGAATAAGGCTTTTCCAGAGTATTCTGAATAGGATGTTTTCCAATTATTCCGAGTAAGGCCCACTTTCCGAATAAAAGAATTCCAGTTCTATTCTTCATGAGGTATTACTGTTTCATTTAAAGCTTTTAGTTTAGTTTTATCATTACTTGCCTTTATCATTTTAGTAGATTTAGACCAAAGCTTCCCCTTTTAGTCACCAATTACAACTATTCCACTTTTGACCGTGATCGATTCGAGAAGATACCGAGAACGAAACAACGATATATCAATTGGGTACGAGCAACGCAAAGAGAGATCTTGCAAGCAAAAACCTTTTTATTAACCAACCAAAAGTCAGTTATTAATGGCACTCAGGAATACAAAGAGAATAATCCACAATGTAACTCAATTCGAGATGAGTACTTGTTCAATGGTTGCATCACTAATGCGAACATTAGGATGAAGCAATAAAAGATAGATAACATCGATACATGTAGAATTTAGCAATCAAAGGTAGTCTTTTCATTAATCACAAACAAGTAAAAATTGTACCGTAACACATTACGTGTCACTATGTCATACAATTCCAAGAACTGATCCTACCAACTGATGTCTCAGTTAAGTTTGGGATTATTTTAAAAGATACCACAATGAATACTAATCTACAAGAGTCATTAGGTGTCCCACCTGTCCCGGAAGATCCATCGATCCCAATTTAGAAGAAGATTTCTTCAATTTATTTATTGGACACTGGGCATCCTCGTTAGTGGACAATGGCCTGGGCACAACCCTTAACACGAATCAACAATCATTTAAAACCTTATAATTCAATCACAGGAATTAACGACTTCCTCTTATCAATCTCATATTTCATACAAGTTAAATTTTTACTTTATTCAAGTTTCAATCAACTTATACTCAATGCAATATCCTACCTCATTCTCCAATACTTTCATCCTTATTCTTAGACCTTCAAAGTGCAATAAAAGCTCGATATGAACAACACTTAATTTCCAATCCTATAGCTCCTTCATCAATAGTTATCAAATGAGTCACTAGTATGAAATGACTCTCACATTCAATTAGACTTCTCGGAAAGGTACTAGTAGCATGAGGCTTTTGCGTAATGGTTCCAATAACAGCCTCAAGTGCAACATTCACCCTTTCGATTTCAATTTAAGAATTGGATGAAAACGAATCAGATGACATATTTCTAGGTGGTAACGTTTTGTCAAACTCCACTCTATAAGGAAAGATCGTCATGACATCGATATCAGTTTTAATCTCGCCAATTCTTCTTCAATATCACAATCAACTAATATCTACATTTCTACGAATATCAACCATTTTGTTGGGATCATAAATATCCACAACTTGGTTTAGATCTAGAATAGCTAGAATTCCTACAGAAATAGCTTTGATTGATTTACTAGGGGAGTTAGGGTTTCTTGTGACAATCTACGTCGTATAAACACCTCGTATAAATATTAAAATGATCATCAAACAATCATGTAATCAAATTACATCATATGTATATATATAATCCAAGTTATATATATATATATATATATATATATATATATATATATATATATATATATATATTAAAATAACACTTCTCAGTCTGGCCTTGTCGGTAACTCGGGAATTCTTCGGCACCGTTATAGTCAAAAGATTTTTAGACATTTTTAGAAAAATGTCTATAGTTAAAAGATTTTGAAATGTTTTATTCAAAACCTTGGTTTTAAAAATCTTTCGTTCTCTATAACGAGAGCTCTGGTACCAAACTGTAACACCCCCAAATTTATACAACTCAATACAGCGGAAGACTAGATGGTGTTACGGGATAACACATTACTCACATCATAGACAACACAGAAAAATCGCGTCGTTTAATAATAAAGCATTTCCATTCATAAACATCAAATTTACATAGGTCCCAAGTCATATTAGTTCATACAAAGTTTTACAAAGCTTTTGAATGGAAATTATTGTTTAAGTGCGGGCCATGAATTCTTGTCGTCTTCCCGAGAATTACCTTCAAGTACCTGAGATAAAACATGTTAAAAGAAAAGGTCAGCGATAACGCCGAGTGAATTCATAGAGTTTAATAAAATCCATCAATATAATATCGGTATAAAATTATTACCGAAAATCATTTTGTACAAATCATTGTAATAGGCCATAAAATAGCCAAAGTCATTTTATATAAATCCTTATCAAAATCATAACATAGGCATTTGCCTTAAAAATCATTATACGAACCAGTGTCGTAAAAACATCATACAATACGTTTTACAACGTTGTATAGATCAAATAAAAATCGTTATATGAATATGGTTATGAAAAACCAAAACACGAACATAATATCAATAGTATGACCCCGTATTGCTAGTCAGGCAATACATCGTAATTCGGTGCGTATAGCAGTATTTCGTTAATTGGATTATTATAAGCCGCATGACATTGTTACCTTACTACAACAAACAACGGGTAGCTAGCCCGAAACTCAATTTGCCCATCTAAATTAGCGTGTCATCACAAAGGTCACGCTATGGAAATCTTCTCATACATAAATTCGCTTACCAATCAATGTGGCACGACGGGGATCAACCGTCAAGGCGCGAACTGGGGTGATCATCCCCAAATAGTACTATTATATGCATAAGCGTCTACCAAATCCCGGTAGTTCACAATTCTTGCTAATGGGACTTTTAGTGACATAACCTAACTTTAATAATCCATTTCATTTCATCTATCAGGTCATTTAATCATTCATCGGGTCATACAATCATTCGGGTCCAAATCAATAAACAAACAATCGGGACAAATGGTGTCCTATTTTAGTAAAACTAACATGTTATCTCCCTCGCGGGTTTATAAAATATTTCATAAAAACATTTAAAAGAGTGCGAGGCTATAAACTCACGTTGATGTGGGAAGGCGGTTATCGGCGATTCGGATGTACGGTACGTGCTTCAATCACGGAAACCTAGACAAATAATACTCGTCTTTAGACTCATGTCCAATGACTTTATAAAAATAACAATTATGTATACATATGATGATTTTATATATATGATGATCGAGTGGGTTTACATATTCTCTTTTACTCATTTTATTGTTTATGTATTGGTAACTTCTTACTAGTTTACTAGTTTTATCTATTTACGTGTTTTAGGTCCAATAAGCCTATTATAAGTTCATTAACTTGTATTAATCCATTTTATACTTGTATTATCAGTATTTATACTTTACATGTTGGGCCCAAATGGGTTAAGCCCAATAAGTAATTTTTATAAGTGTTTAACTTATTTAGTTAAATTATTAGTCCAAATATGCTAACTTAGCTCGTTAATGTCCGTATGTCATATAGTTCGGGTTTTATCGGTTTTTACTTGTATTAGGTACTTATACATCAGTATATGACTTTTAAAAACTTTACATTAGACGGGTTTGATCGTCTAAGTTTTAATTGGCGAAAAACGTTAATTTTACGGTAATAGCCGAAAAAGTCGTAAAAATCATGTTTATAGTTTTTATACTTATAAATCTTTTTCAACTGCCATTTTTATAAAGTGTCCATTTTATTTAACCTTATACATATTTATATAAATGAAATTCATAAGTTAATGGGTTTTAATTTCACATTTTATACTATATTATTTGAGTGCTTATATAATAGTATTAAACATTAATTCTTCAAAATCGGATTTTTAGTTTTATCTTCACCATTTTTATCATATCTAGAGTTATACAATGAGTTAGAAGCTAATTTTTGGATGGCATGAACTTCAATTATGTGCTACAAATAAGTTAGTTATAGCTACTGCTCATTCTATGTTTAACTATCCTTAACAGTCCCTACAAAACAGACTATTCAGATTAGCACACTCATCTTGTTTTGATCATATCTCACTCATTTTGATGATTCCATTGCATGGACAACTCTCACATGTGTATGACATCTAATACTTACTGTAAATTGTTTCCACCATGCCATTTTATCAGTTTATCATTTGGTAACTTACTGTTTTTATACAGCCATCATAGTTAGCAAGATTTTAACCTTGTTACCTATTCCATCTTTTTACCCATGTTTATCAAATCTATCAACACCAAATCCCCACATAATATTTTTAATCATCATTCATCATCATATAAATATACATAAATAAAGAAAATACAAGATTACATAATCAAAATAACAAGAGGATAGGAAGAACAATCTCTATACCACCATTAGTGATGAAAAGATGAGTTTTGATGAACAAGGCTTGGATTTGATGGCAAGACTTGTGATAAACCAATACCACTTTAAGATCACCAAATCTTCATAATCTTCTCATAGAAAATCAGCCCCAAGACACCAACAAAACTTCTCCTTGGATGTTAAAACTTGCACCAATCTTCATCTTTTTGAATGGAGATTAACATATGTTAATTATAACAAATGTTTGTGGTTAAAACTGATCAAATGGGGGAGTTTATAGGTGGTTCTTGGACGAATTTTAGAGAGAGGAAGAGAGGAGTTGGTGGTTTGTATGTGTTGAATGAGTGAATGGTTTTGGCTAGATGGTTTTGTGGTTTGTTAGCTTGTTTATTAAGCTTGCAAGACATGTGTCTTGCAAGTTTATGTATAAACTTGCCACAAGGCTTGTGTTGGCTAGTTATAGTGGGGGTGGGACAAGTGTCCCACTTGTCTCATCTCCACTAATTTACGGGTACTCCTCGATTCTAGTTTCCTCGATTTGCGTGCCCTCGGGTCGTTTTACGAAAAACGTTTTTATAAATTATGAATCAACGGCACAAAACGAATCTAATAAAAATTGTCTCATCAAAAACGGAGTTCGAAAACGTAAATACGTAATCCTAAGGTTTTCAGTTTAGTCGTAAAGGACGTTAAATTAAAATCGTAAGTCCTAATCTCTTCTCGTAAATTTGTGAGTTTATGAACCAACACAAATTTAAAATCTCAAAATAATATTCACGGACAAATTTATTTTCTAAAATGTCGGACTGTCACCAAAACGGTGTATGTTAAACGTAAGCACGTAACGTAGAATCCTCCGGTTTAGACGTAGTCGATGTTACTTCAAGACGTAAATCCAAATTTCTTCCCAAAAATAAGTGAGTTCATATTATAACATTAAAATAATGTTTTCAAATAAATATTGAGAATAAAATATCGACCATAAATTAACGGATTGTCGCACTTGTAAAAGGAGAGAAAACAAGTTTGTGCACTTAATTCTTTAGACATTCACAAACAAAGTTTTCTCTCCTCCAAATACGATCAAACACTTGAGTTCTAAACTCTTGATAGAATCGTCAAGTTTAGCAATAGTTAGGATTGGACTAGCTTGTTAGTGAGGAGATCACCAAACCACACATTGTCTATTCAATCCCTATTGTAGCTTCGTATACAATAGGGTATAATTCTTTAATAAAGCTAATAGTTAATCGTTGAAAAACCTTTGTGTTATTTACTTACTTGTATTAAGTTTATTGCATTACTTAACCATGGGTTAGGACTATACTTAGTATACTTAAGTATAGTACTAATTACAAGGGACCAAGAAGTGGTATCAGAGCGGTAGGATTATAAAAATTTTAACCACCGTCTCAAAGTTTTTAAAACCTTGATCCATTATGGCTGAAAGTAATGTACCCCAACTTGTTAACAAAAAAGGAGCGAGTTACTCTGTTAACTCTCCTAAGTTAGAAGTTGAAAGATTTAACAAATGGAAGAAAAGAATGTTATGTTATTTGATGGGAATGGAACCTTATTACATAACTTGTATTAAGAATGGTCCATTTAAACCAAAAACAGCAGCTGGTGATGACAAACCTGAAAACCAATGGTCTGACGATGAAAGGAGAGTGGTTAATCAAGACCAACGTCTCAAAAGCATCATAATATCGTGTCTTCCTGACGATATTATGGAGGCTTTCATCGAGGGTGAAACGGCCAAAGATACTTGGACATATATTGTTCATTGTTTCGAAGGACCATCCGACACTAAGGAAAATAGGATTATGGACCTGAAGTTAGAATATAACACTTTCAGGGCCAAACCATCTAAAACACTTCCTCAGACTTACACCAGGTATAAAACCTTGCTCAATAAGCTAAAGAATGACGGGGTGAAACTGTCTAAGCATGAAATCAATGTTGGTTTTGTGAACAGTCTCCCTGAAAAATGGCTTGGTTTTTCTCAAGGATTGATAAATGCTAATCACATACAGACTCAGGATCTTGCAGACATTTATGGGAGATTTATCTATGAAGATAATCTAATAAATAGAAGATATCCTGAGTCCAAGAAGGCCTTAATAACAGACACCTCAGCCAAACCTACCCAAATTGATCATGGCCCCATTACAACTGCTTTTTACTCAAATGCAAATGTTCAAGACTTCCAGGAAACCTCAGATGATGAGGTGGATGAAAGATCTAGTACTGAATACATAAGGGATTTAAACAGGGAATATCATGAAAGGGCCATGTTGGCAAATACCAAACGCTATCTCAAAAGAACTAGATTTGTTGGTAACCAATCCACTGAGGGAGTGGATTGCTACCGATGTGGTAAAACTGGGAATTTTGCTAAATATTGTCTTTCAAAAACTCCATTGGCCTCTTATAAAAATCAAAATTTTTCATCAGGCAATGACAATTTTCAACCCAAGTTTACACCAAAACTAATTCAGGCTTCTCCAATTAACCCAACTTTTCAAAATAGTAAGAAAATTGAGAAAGACTATAGGTCTGAGTATAAAAAGGTTAAAGCAAAACTTGCACTCTTGGAAGTTGAACCTACTGTTGCTCAGACTCAAAAGCCTGCTCAGAACAAAGCCAAAGGGCTGGTAGCTGAAACTTTTGATTGGGATGATGAAGACTTGTCCTCAGAAGAGGATGAAGTCAGGTATTAAGTGTTAATGGCTCTAGCTGATGATGAGTTATCAGTTGGAAAGAATCATGCTCGAAATGGAGAATGGGTTGACATCACTATGAGAAAGGTAAGCATGCTTCTCTCTATGGATGAAGAATCTGATTGGCAAAAATTCCTTAAGTATATAAACATTGACCTATCGTTCGTTGAAGAGCAGAGATTGAATCTTCTTTCAAAATATAATAAACTTGTCTTTGAATTAAACAAATGTAGAGAAGATTTATTAATTTTAAAACAAGCCAAACTTGAAGCAGTAAGCTGTCAACTTCATAACACTGAACTTACTAAAATCAATCATGCTCTTCAAGAACAACTTAAGGAAGAAAAACGCATCAATGAGAAATGGAAAAATAGCTCTACCTTAGCTTCTCAGTGTATAAACAGTCAAATACCTGCCCAAAAGAAGTAAATTCTTGGGGGCACGACAACTCACTAAAAAGGCACCTACTAAGGAAATGAGTGAAAAGTCATTTCTCCTTGCCTCAGTTGGGTTTGATCATGAAATGATTCCTAAGTCAAAAGAATGGGTTGAGAGATCAAATCCTGAGAGTGTTTTGCCTAACTTTGATACTGGAAAAATATTAATTCCTGAATCTCAGTCTATTAATGAAAAACTTGGTCTGAATGAAGAGACTGATAAAGTCAGTAACACTGAAACATCTAGTGTTGCTGAAGACATTCAGACTCCTCTACCTCCTTTGAAAAATCTTCAAGGGGCAAGACCATGTTCTGAACTAATTCCATTGTCTTATCAAGAACACTCACCTAGAGGAAGAGCTGGGTTAGGTTGTATTGAATAAACAAAGCCTGACTTAAAAGTGATACCAAATCACACTGAATCAGGAACTGTCACTGAGAAAACAACCAAACCTATATTTCCATCAGGGACTCCTACACACTCAGTCAACTCTACTCCTATTGTAAATCAAGAGGAGTTAAGTAGATTGTTCCAACTTTTCATGGAAGAGAAGCTGAACTCAGCCTCTAAAACTCAGGGTGAAACATCTGTGTCCTCATAGCCTGAATCATCAACAAGTAACAAAATTGAGCTATGTCACTATACAAATCACACTACTGACAACTGCTTTAGAGTTCTCTATTGCATGAAATGTAAAAGTGAAGATCACAGGACAGCAGATCATGAGATGCACATAGCTTCTATTAGAAATGCTAAAAGATACAATGCTCAGCCTTACAACTATGGGCCCACCTCACAACAAACCAGAAAATCAAGGCTAAGCCTTACCCACCATGTACACATTGTGGCATTCCTGATCATAGACCTAATGATTGTGTATATTACCCTGAGTGTGAGATTTGTGGAAGCAATGATCACACTACCTCAGGACACAATAGAATAATCATGGTCAGAAGAGGAATGCTGGCTGAGTCATCTTAAAGTACTGAATCCTCAGTCAGACTAAGCTGAAAAACATGTGGAAGCAATGTTCATTCTACCTCAGATCATGCTGAGTTTGAGTACTTCAAACGAGGTGAAAGATGTCAGGATTTTCGAGCCAAAGAGCCTACTAAAAAGTAGGCTCACAAGAGAAACTAATCCACCTCGTTATTTGTGCAGAAACACTTCAAGAAGCCTGTCTGGTACTTAGACAGTGGGTGTTCAAGAAGTATGACAGGGGTCAAAAGTTATCTGCACAAATACGTGGAGCAACCAGGTCCTAAGGTAGTATTCGGTGATAATTCATCTTGTGTTACTGAGGGATATGGTTCAATTAAATGTGGTGGAATAGTTTTCTCAAACGTGGCGTTTGTAAATGGTCTGAAGTACAATCTCATCAGTATCAGCCAACTGTGTGATGCTAAGTACATCGTTCAGTTTGATGATAAGTAAGGAACAATCTTCAATGCTAACAAAGAAATTGTGTTGACTGCTCCAAGAAGAAATGATGTATATGTCCTAGACATGTCATCTGTAACACATTCAGGAGCATGTTTCTTTGCTAAAGCCTCAGACTCTGTCAATTTGCTTTGGCATAAGATATTGTCACATCTAAATTTCAAAGATATGAACAAACTTGCAAAACAAAACAAAGTTCTTGGCTTACCATCTCTTGTGTATTCAAAAGACAAGCCTTGTTCAGCCTGTGAAAAAGGTAAACACAAGAGAGCTTCTTTCAAGCCAAAACAAAACTTTTCTATCAGGAAGTGTCTTCATCTTCTTCATATGGACTTGTTTGGACCAGTCAGTCCAATGTCTATAAATCATGAGAAATATACTCTTGTGATTGTTGATGAATACTCTAGATACACTTGGGTATACTTCCTGAAAAAGAAGAGTCAAGCTCCTGAGTTCATAATGTCTTTTATCAGGCAAGTAGAAAATCAAAATGATACTAAAGTTAAACAAATACGAACTGATAATGGAACAGAATTTAGGAACCAAGAGCTTGAGAGTTTTTGTGATGAGAAAGGAATTTCTCAGAACTTCTCTTCTCCTTACACACCTGAACAAAATGGTGTGGCTGAAAGGAAGAATAGAAATCTCATTGAAGCTACTTGAACCATGCTCAATGGATCCAATCTTTCAAAACACTTCTGGACTGAGGCTGTAAAAATAGCTTGCTATACTCAGAACAGATGTATTATTGTCAAAAGACATAATAAGACTCCTTATGAAATATTTAGGGAAAGGATTCCAGATATCAGTTACCTTCACGTGTTTGGATGTCCCGTGTTCATTCACAATCAAAAGGACCATCTAGGTAAATTTGATGCCAAAGCTGATGATGGATACTTTCTTGGATACTCTTTTGTCTCCAAAGCCTTCAAGGTCTTTAACACAAGGAGAAAACAGATTGAGGAGTCATTTCATGTCACCTTTGATGAAAGTATGGATGCCATTAACTTCACGAATCAATCAATGGAAGAGATTGGGATCAATGACTCATCAGGATATCCTCCTGGTGAGTATGAACATTGTCCCTCAAAGCTGTATCAAACTGATGCTGATATATCCTTCCATATATCACCTCACAATAGGTCAACTGATAATTTAATCACACCTCAACATGTCCCTGAAGTTATCACTTCTCAAGCTGAAGAATCAAATGATTCACCCATCTATGAGAACACTGAAAGGACAAGTGATGAAAATATCGATCCCCCTATTACTGAAAATCCTTCAGTAGGAGGTGATGTCACAGTACAATGTACTAAATCTCTAGTCCCTGATAATCATCAACCATTGACAAGCTCTAATCCAAGTCCTCATGACAGATGGTCAAGACAACAACATATAGAGCTTGTAAATATAATTGGTGATGTATCTGAGGGGATGCTCACACTCAGTCAGGCTGCTAAACTCTCTACTGCCTCAGCCCATGAATGTCTGTTTGCAGACTTTCTCTCTGAAATTGAACCAAAGAAGGTTTCAGAGACCTTGACACATCCATGGTGGGTTGAGGCCATGCAAGAAGAGCTCAACCAATTCCTCGGGAACAAAGTATGGAAACTTGTTCCTCTCCCTGAAGGGAAATCAGCTCTTGGTACAAAATGGGTATTTAAAAACAAGACTGATGAAGATGGAATTTTCATTAAAAACAAAGCTAGGCTGGTTGTTCAGGGGTGTGGTCAACTTGAAGGGATCGACTGTGAGGAAACCTTCGCCCCTGTAGCAAGAATGGAAGCCATCAGGATCTTCCTTGCCTATGCTACTTACATGAAATTCAAAGTTTTCCAAATGGATGTAAAAAGTGCCTTCCTGAATGGAAAGATCACTGAATAAGTTTATGTTGCTCAGCCTCCTAGTTTTGAGAGTTCTGAGTTCCCAAATCATGTTTGTAAACTTGACAAAGCTCTTTATGGACTGAAACAAGCACCAAGGGCATGGTATGAAACTCTCTCTATATTCCTGATAATGAACAAATTTGTCAGGGGGAAGATAGACAACAACTTGTTTATCTTCAGAGCCAAGGAGGACGTTCTACTAGTCCAGATATATGTTGATGACATCATATTCGGATCTACTAACTATAACCTTTGTAGAAAGTTTGAAAAACTTATGACAAAGAAATTTGAAATGAGTATGATGGGTGAATTAACATATTTTCTTGGACTACAAATCAAGCAGGGGGACAAAGGGATCTCTGTCTGTCAAGAAAAATACACCAGAGAAATACTTAAGAAATATGATATCTCTGAGTGTGCTTCAGTAAAGACTCCCATGGTTCCCCCAAAAAACTTAGGTCCTGATCTTACTGGTAAATCAGTCAATCAAACCTTATTCAGAGGAATGATTGGATCATTAATGTACCTAACTGCAACCAGGCCTGATATTCAGTTCTCAACAATCTTATGTGCAAGATAGCAGGCCGATCCCAAAGAATCACATCTTACTGCTGTTAAACGAATCTTCAGGTACCTGAAGGGTACTCCCTTACTAGGTCTATGATATCCTCGTTGCTCAGGCTTTGATCTTAAAGGATACTCAGACTCAGACTATGTTGGCTGCAATATGGATAGAAAAAGTACCTTAGGTGCATGTCAATTCCTAGGTGGCAAGCTAGTATGTTGGAGTGCAAAGAAACAGCAGTCAGTCGTAATGTCCTCTGCTGAGGCTGAATACGTGGCAGCTGCTGGGTGTTGTGCAAACATCCTTTGGATGAAAAGTCAACTCAGGGACTATAATGTGGAATGCAAAGTAGTCCCTATCTTTTGTGACAACACCAGTGCAATTGCCATTTCAAATAATTCAGTCCTACATTCAAGGACTAAACACATAGACATAAGATATCATTTCCTCAGGGACCATATCTTAAAAGGAGATATTGAATTACATTTCATCCCCACTGAATATCAGCTAGCTAATATATTTACCAAACCTTTGGATGAACCAACGTTCACTAGACTGAAAGCTAAACTTGGTATGCTGAATATTGATTAATCAGGTTCCCTGATGACAATGGATTCAGTATAATGTATATTCTTGATCCTCTCTCTGAGTAAATATCTCTTATCGTCTTCCCCTTGACACTAGGGTACATTAATTGATGTAACTAAATGCTCTAAGGATTTAGTTACTTAATGTCCTAGGTTGGTTAGTCACAATATTAAATAAGGAACATATATTCCTTCAATAAATTGTCATAAACCAGTCAAGGGTCACTCATGTCAAGTATCCCACTAAGCATTAAATGCTTACCCTTTTTCTAGCAAAATCCATTGTAAAAACGTCCTTTCAAATGCACGTGACCCCACGTCATCTCTTCAAAAAGCGTTATCTCTCCTGTAATGGAACAGTTGCCAAGAAAATAGGGGGACCACTTGTACGCTTTCATTTAATGCGGATGTGGAAAGAAATTATAACAAATAAAACTCTTTTTCACATCCGAGCCTATAAATACCCCTCAATCAAAACAAACACACACACAAAGAACTTGCAAGTTTACTCTACCAAAATTCTCTCTCAAAGAAAATTTGTGTGTGTTCAAACGAGTTTCCAAAAAAGGTTTCTTGTAAAAAGGAAATCACATTGATCACTTGTTTTATTGCTATATAGCACAAACAATCAAAGTTACCTATTGTTTATAACTCTTGATCCTTTTATAAGGCGAAAGTTCGCATTAGGTCACTTGGTGAATCTTGTTGTATTATAACAAGAAACAAGTCTTGATTTGATTTCCACAAATTACCATTGTCCTTTTTCAAATATTTAAAAGCTATCTTTTATGGCAATGTCCAAAGCTATCAAATATGCCCCTCAGGCTGAACATCTCACCAATAAGGGTGTCCATTTTGCAGGAAACAACTATGAGGGAAATTTCAATTACCCTAGTAGTGTATCAGCCTACAAACCAATTTGCAAATTCTTGAAAAACTTTGATTGGGCTGATGCTTTTACAAAAATCCCCTTAGTCTTCTACCATGAATATCTTAGGGAATTCTGGTATACGGCTGTGGTTGTAACCCCTACCCAAGGGCCTGAAGGATCTCAGGGGTCTGAGATCAAGTCACATAAGAACTGTGTCATCATGTTCACTATAAACAATGGGAAGACACCATTGATTTTAGACTTCAAAACATTTTGTCAAACTAGTGGACTTGATTATAAAAACGGAAAGTATGTTGCACATCCTGACATGGAGTTAGTTAAAAAAGGACTAAAAGAAATCGGGGTCCCTGAGTTACTTGTGACTAAAACCCCATTGATCAAAACTGCTTTTACATGGCTTGGAGAATCCTGGTCACTTTTGTGATTTAGGTGATCGGTGGGAACTATTCATCTACTGAGCAAGTTACTTCTACGTAGCAGATGCTAATCTACAGTCTTATTAATGGACTAAAGATTGACATAGGAGAGATCGTTTATAATGATCTTGTAACCAGGCTCCTGAAGGAGTCTAGGCAAAATAATGTTTCTTACCTAAGATTCATATCATGCGCCTTAGAACGGTTACTGGGTTCCCTTTACACTCAGGAAAAATTCAATGTTTTTTCTACTCCTATCATGAGTTCCACAAACTTTTCCAAGAACCCATCTGAAGTGAACCCCATTGCATTGACGGCTCACATGACTGAGGTGATCAGTCGTGAATCATCCGTGTCTCCCATTCCCTTCTTACCAAAGAAGGGGAACAAAAAGACTCAGACTGTGCCAAAGACCAAACCAACAAAGGCACAGGGCCCTGAGGCTTCCGAGGCATGACCCGAAAAGGCCAAGGCTAAAAAGACTACCCTTGTTTAGACCAAGCTTCAAATACCCCAAGGGAAAGAGCTTTCGGGAGGCCTTGATACATCACAGTTAGGGTCGACGGGCCAACCTACTGGTCCTCTTGATGGATAAGGAAACAAACAACCTTCTCCTACGGGACTGCCTTCCACTCAGACCGATGAGGGCATTCGTAATCACAACCTTTGCCTGAGGTCAAAACTAAGGCCAAAGACTCAGAGAGACGCCCACGGGTAACACACCTCGCTGATAGGCCTATCACTTCCACCAAGTCCAATGAAGGCACACTAGCTCAAAAGTCTTTGCCTAGGGACCCAAAACTTGATTCCTTAGACTTAGAGGGACGCCCACGGGTAAAACACCCCGCTGATAGGAATCTCACCTCCACAAATCCCGATGAAGGCACACTGAAACAAAAGTCTTTGCCTAAGGGAACCACTTTTGTTCCCAAAGACTCAGAGGGACGCCCACAGGTAAAACACCCCGCTGATAGGGATCTTACCTCCACAACTGATCAATCACAAACTGCCCCTGAGTATCAGTTGGCTAAATCCCAAGCCTCAGGATTTGGGGCAGGGAGTGACGATAACCAAGGCAAACCTTCTTTTGAAGGGGAGGTGGACAAACCTAAGGGTTCACTAAACTTTGGAGATTTTGTAAGTTTACTCGAGAAGCCTGACGAGTTACTCCAAGGTTTCAGTGATGACGATGATATGATTGAGGCTGGGGATGAACCAGAAACTCAGGCCCTCCTCAATCAGACCAGAAGCCACAGTCCCCACCATTGTTCGCAGACATACAGCCCTCCCCTGAGGCTCAACAAAAGCCCTCCCCTGAGGCATCCGAACAAAAAGAGCCCTCCCCTGAGGTACCGAAAAAGCCCTCCCAAGAGGTAAAACTTGACACCTCTTCATTGGGGACTCAGACTGTGGTTCTGGATGAGAAGGTTTTGAATGCAACTCTCAAGGATGTATTAACTCATGCTTCCACAGCCTTGAAATCTGAGGTCACTCAGGTTCATGAAGACTTGGCTTCAAAGGCTGATGAACTCCTTGATGAGTTCAGGATATATGGTGATAGATTTGACCTGGCTGAGGAGAAGATGAGAATCAGGTGGACAACCAAATGGAATTCATTAGCTCTGTTAACAATAGTCATGAAAATCAAGAGAAGAAGCTCATCAACTTCCTTAACCATGCTATTCCTACTGTAGAAGCAAATGTGTCCTTGAAGACAACTCTGGATGGACTGATCACAAGTACCACTAAGTCTAATTCCAGAGTTAGTAAACTACTTGAGTTACTGAAGGAGGACAGGCTCACTGAGGTTTTCACCAGGTTAGACTCTCTCAGGTCTGACTTGGATATGGTGAAAGGGAAATGTGATGCTATCTATGAGGATGTTCATATGGATGCTGAAGCAGAGTTCAGATTGTCAAGGGCTACACAAGGTTACATGGCTAATGCCTCCAATCTCTCTGACATCTCCAAGTCCCTGAAAGAAGCTGATATTCCTAGACTTAGGATAAGGATTACCACCATAGAAAACACTCAATCCCTAATTCAGTTGGATGTTAAAACTATCAAAGCTGACACTCAGTCTATGAAGGTAATGGTGACTGAGATGTTTCAGGCTTTCAAGGGATCCTCCACCACCTCAGGGCCCTCACATAGGTCAAAAGCTGGGATTAGTCAGGCTGATCCTTCAGCTTTTGAGGGGGAGAATGTGCCACCAATGATGTTAACTTGGACTGAACCTCCTTCTCACATTGAGGGGAGCAAAAACCCAACCCTTAAACTCAATTCCTCCCAACCCTGAACCCTCAGTATCTAAGTTAGATAGGGGCAAAGGTATTGTTTATGAAACCCTAACACCTCCACCAAAGAAAAATGTAAAAGCTTCAAGAGAAAGAAGGCCTGATCCTGATGTCATTGTCTTGGTATCATATGAGATTAATGGAATAATGTACAAGATGACTCCTGATCAAATCCAAGTGTACTTAGATAGAATAGAGTCGACTAAGACTAATGAAGCAACAAAGGTTGAGATCTTGAAGGTATCCACTGAGTTTGTGAAAGAAGTGGGTGGTAACCTTGAGGTCTTGCTGAGCAAGAAAGGGGGAGAGGATTTCATCCAAAAGCAGGAGGAAGAACTCAAGGCCATTCAGGATGAAATTGTCTTGAAGCAACAACAAAGAACCACCCAATTTAAGAAACTGTATGACCAATACACCAAAGCCGTCACCCAAAGAAGAAAGCCTGAACCAATCACTAACCTTCAGATCATTCCTCATACCACACCTGTCTCAGAATCTGTCTACAGAAACAATGATGAGAGGAATTTTAAAGTTATGAAGAAATTTTCATTTGGTGATTTCGGTCTCAGTGAGTGGGACGAAATGGGAAGGATCTTCAGGACCAAAAGAAACAAATGTGTCCCTGAGATACTCAACTCTCTCAGTAATAGATATGAGAGGTTGAATCAGATGAAGGAACAATTAGGAATCACTGAAGATCTTCCTTTAACTGAACATGATCCTACCAAAACTCAGGGAAGAAAGAGAAAAAGAGTTGAGCTTGAAGCTGAGACTAAGAACCCTAGGTTAGACTGCAATCGCACCCTCCCTAAAAGTATCCCCTTTGTGAATAACATGGTTATAGAAGAACCTGAGTGGGATATCTTCTTCATTGATGTATTTGGGGATCAAGCATTTCAAAGAATGAGTGACATAGAGAAATGCACTACTGAGAGTGTTATCATCTTTCTTGTGATGGCTGGACAAGTTCAGACTGATGAGAATAAAAGATTTGCTGAGAAGCTCAGGGAGATAACTGCTAGGAGGTCTGACAAAGAAAAGGTGTTAAAGTCGTCAAGGGTGAAGAGGGAAGCAACGGATTCCTGAATAACTGTAATCTTTTGTTTTATTTATGTTTATTTTATTAGACTATTCAGTCTTATGTAATGATGAATGAAAATGAAGTACTTTGTTATATCAAGTCCTTTCATCAGTAGAATAGTTTGTAATATGAAGAAGCCTCTTTGCTCACTTATAACAATTTCACTAAGGCAAATTTTATATCCAAATAAGGGGAGATTGTTAGGTCAATTCAGTACCTAATGACCTCTCTAATGGATTTGAATAACAATCAGCCTAAGTGAAGTATTTAACCTTGAACATAACGAAGTCACTGAGTGAACAGTCACTCAGTGAGTTGCCTTCGAGTTCCTAGACTGAGTCTAAAAGAAAGACTCGAGCATTCAGAGAGGCGAAGCTCAATGAATGTCTTCTATGACGAAGAAGAAGGTGATGGGTTCAGTGAGTTGTGGCAATAGACTCACTGAACCCCATACGATCTCCCTGAAGAAAACAAGCATTCTCCAAGACTGAAGTAAAGGCGGGATAAGTTGAATTGTGACAAGATGAAGTACATCACACAATTAGCGTGGCTTACCCTTTTGGGATAGATGGGGTACTGACAAGTGTAAAGGACTTACGTCTTACTACTTAGAATAGGGTAAGACAAGATAGTACACTGTACCAATAAGACAAGAATTGCACATGGGCAATTATTGTCTTCTACCCTACTTTCCTTCAATAAATAGGATGCTTGTAAAAGGAGAGAAAACAAGTTTATGCACTTAATGCTTAAGACATTCACAAACAAAGTTTTCTCTCCTCCAAATACGATCAAACACTTGAGTCCTAAACTCTTTATAGAATCGTCAATCTTAGCAATCGTTAGGATTGGACTAGCTTTTTAGTGAGGAGATCACCAAACCACACATTGTCTATTCAATCCCTATTGTAGCTTCGTATAAAATAGGGTATAATTCTTTAATAGAGCTAAGAGTTAAACATTGAAAAACCTTTGTGTTATTTACTTACTTGTATTAAGTTTATTGCATTACTTAACCATGGGTTAGGACTATACTTAGTATACTTAAGTATAGTACTAATTACAAGGGACCAACAGAAGGTCAATAGAAGTCTTGTTGATCTCCGTAACAATAAAACAAACTTCTTTCGAGGGAAGCCTGAGTCAGCTGGGAAAGGGTTGTGCATTACATCACTGGGTCCATGATGAGTTGTCTTCATGATGTGTTGACCCGGTTTCTGCCTAAGTTGTATGGAGGGCTTCTTTGTTTATACCCTTTATCCTTACATTTATTTTTCATTCTTCAACCCCTTCAATGCTTACCAAGACATCATTACTAGCACCTTGTTGTGATTGTTCCAGTGCTAGCATCAGTACTTAGTCGGCATTCAGCTACATTCACATTCTACTCCATCTTTCCTAAGGACTTCTAATAATCTATTGGATTGTCCCTAGGAAGATCCCTCCGGTTCTGGTTGGATCATATGACTTAAACCTAACCACCCTTTTGACACCAATAACATCGTGGATTAGAGATATTGTGGGTATTTGATCGTAACCATAAAAACCACTTCAAATGTCTAACGAGGTGTTTGAAAAACATTTAACACCTTGATAGTTTTGTCGTTTCAGAACTTCAGAAATGCTCCCCCTTCACATGTGCATCGATAATCGAAAGTGTTTCGCACATGTAAGTAAGAGTTGAAGTGCTTGAGTCTTGTATAGATCACATTTTAATCACATGATCTCCCCCTATCTCTAATATATAAAATCTTTTGATATTAGAGATACCAAATTTGATTAAAATATATTTTGAAAAATAGTCTTTGAAAATTTCTGGGAGAAAGATGTGTCAATCTTTGCATGAAGTTGAACTGCTCCCCCTCAAAAATTGATCCAATTGAATTGTCATTGTGAGGATGTGATCCACATTTCTCTATTTGAGGATCGGAGTTTGTTGAACACACAATTTTTGAAAGATTTTGAATAATCACTGAAAAATTCTTGAAAAAATTGTGTTCAACGCTTTTTGAAAAATACTATTTCTTTTTGGCGAAGAGGTTTTTCAAAAGCATAAACTTGAGTTCATAGACTTTGAATGTCATGATGAATCCACTCAAGTGTAAGAAGATTTCTCTTCTTTTGCTGAGGGTAAGCGCACTAAATCGTACACTCCCCCGTGAATATAGATCCGGGTTGCAATCTGAAAGAGATTACAAGCCATTGAGTTGAGCTCAAAACGTTGAATGTTTTGTGACAAGCTCAACCCAAGATAGATTGCTCTACCCGTTGTTGGAAAAATTATCCAAAATAGACATTTTCCTTTATTGAAAGATAGAAATGACATGTTTTGAAAAATATTTACAACTTTCATTCGAGCTTTATGTACACATCCGTGTCGTTATTGAGCGACATTTCTAGGTACGTCCATATTATCGATACTGAAAGACATGTCGAGAAGAATATTTTTGGATTTTGAAAGATTTTTAATTTTGTGGTTTGTTTTTATATGTTTTATGTTTTGTATTTTGCTTTTTCAAAGATATTTACACGTTGATGTTTGATAGATAAATCAAGCAGGAACCTTTGCTAGAATCTCCAGGTCTGCTGGAGTCAAACATCTCATACCAATTTGCCTAACGAGGTACTCAAACCTATCCTTCGACAGAGCTTTCGTAAACAAGTTGGCTAATTGGTAATCCGTGCCAACAAAGTATAGTTCAACGATACCTCTTTCAACTTGTTCCTTTATGAAGTGATATCGGACATCAATGTGCTTCGTGCGGGAATGCTATACCGGATTATAGGACATGGCTATGGGTGACTTTGAGTCACAGTACACAGGTACTTTATAAAAGTGGAAGCCATAATCCGTGAGTTGTGTTCTCATCCAAAGAACTTGAGCACAACACGCAGATAGAGACACATACTCCGCTTCGGCAGATGAAAGTAACGTGCAATCATGCTTCTTGGAAGACCATCCCACAAGCTTATCTTGACCTAGAAATTATGCACCACCAGAAGTACTTTTTCGTGTATCAAGACACCCTGCATGATCAGTATATGAATAGGTCGTTAGAAAGAAACCGGTTTCCCTCGGATTCTAGAGTCCCAAATGAATGGTATTCTTAAGGTACCGAAAGATCCGTTTAACCTCCTTGAGGTGCTTTTTAGTGGGTCGTGCTTGATATCGTGCACAATAACAAGTAGCATGTGAAAGTTAGGTCTGCTTGTTGTCAAGTACATGAGGGAGCCGATCATGGAACGATATCTCGTTTGATCTATGGCATTTCCCTCCAAGTCAGCATCTAGCGATGTGGTTGATAATGGTGTCCCAACGGGGTCACATGAAGTCATACCATGTTTTTTTATTATCTCTTGACAATACTTAGCTTGGTTTATAAAGATACCACTTGGGGATTGGTGAACTTGAATTCCTAGAAAGAATTTTAGTTTGCACATCATAGACATTTCAAATTTGCTGTGCATGACTTTTTCAAACCATTTTGGAAGTTTTGGGTTTGTAGACCCGAAAATAATTTCATCAACATAAATTTACACAAGTAAAATGTCATCCCCATATTTATAAGTGAACAAAGTTAGATCAATGAAACCTTTTGAGAAACCTTTGGATACCAGAAATTTCGAGAGCTCATCGTACCAGGCCCTTGGAGCTTGCTAGAGTCCATAAACTGCTTTGTGGAGACGATACACCTTGTAAGGATAATGAGGATTGACGAATCCTTCCGGCTGCGTGACAGAGAATTCTTCCTTAAAAGGACCGTTAAGAAATGTTGTCTTTACATCTATTTGATAGACAGTGAATCCCTTATGTGCAGCATAATCAAGGAAAATCCTGACCACTTCCATACGAGCAACTGGTGCAAATGATTCGTCAAAATCAATTCCCTCTTTCTGGCCATACCCCTTAGCCACTAGCCTAGCTTTGTTCTTGATGATCGTGTTTTCTTCATCAATCTTGTTTTTCCAGATCCAACGATGATTTAAAGGAATCACATCGTATGGTCTGTCAACTAGTTTCCAGACTTTAAGTCTTTCAAATTGTTGAAGTTCTTCTGTCATCGATTCAATCCAAGCATGATCAGCCATCGTCAGATAATCCAAGAATGAGTTGAAGACTCTCCAGTTTCGTGTACCGGTATACTGAATGGATTGTGAAAATCGTCATCGTCAGATAATGCATCGTCTGCTTGATTTGTGTTCTCTAGAGCAATGACAGTAGTTGTGGATGTTGTAATATCGATTGTTGAAGTGATATCCTGAGGAGGTAAATCTGCAGCAACCCGTGTTGAAGTAGATGAGGTTGTATCCTTTTGTTGACGATGATCGGTATCATCATTCTTATCATGAGTGACAGCGGAAGACTTTGATACAAAATGTTTCTGCCCCGTGAAATATTCATCAAACATTGGTCCATATAACATTTCCAACTCTTCAAGTGTCGTTTCCAATGTCATATCTGCTCTAGGAACATGTTCAGAAACCAGCTTTGAACTTGACGGTTCATGGCTGTGGTCTTGAGTTCCGAGTTCCGTGCGGTTGTGCACAGAAGTCTTTTGTCGTTGTGGATCGGGACTTAAACTGTTTTGTTCAAGTGCCAGTTCTTGTAATTCATCAAATCTGATATGAATAGTTTCGACTATCAATTTTGTTCTCTTGTTATACACTCTGTATCCCTTTGACTGAGTTGCATATCCCAATAGAATGCATGCATCACCTTTCTCTTTCATCTTGTCCAGATTTTCACCATCTCGAATAATGTAAAACGTACATCCAAAAACATGAAGGTGTTTGAGTGAAGGTTTGCGATCATTAATTATGTGATATGGTGTCTTTTCGTGTCTTGGGATAATTAAGGATCGGTTTTGTGTGTAGCATGTAGTTGACACGGCTTCGGCCCAAAAGAATAATGATAGTTTTGAAGTAAATAATAATGTTCGAGCAGCCTCAACTAAAGTACCATTTCGTCTTTCAACAACTCCGTTTTGTTCAGGTGTTTGAGCAATAGATGTTTCATGTTCAATCCCTTCGGCTTCAAAATATCTCTTTAGAGTCGAATTCAAGAATTTTGTGCCTCTGTCAGTACGTACCACTTTTACTTGAGCTTGAAGACCACGTTGTATCAGCTTAAGGAAGTTAATGAGAACCTCAGGTGTTTCATCCTTGGACCTTAAGAAGAGAAGCCACGTGTACCTTTAGTAGTCATCGACAATTACCATAACATATTTCTTCCTATTGATGGTTTGAACACGCATGGGGCCACACAGATCTATATGAAGAAGATCTAACCGTCCTTTAGAGCTTGGTGTAGTCTTTGTCTTGAAACTACTCCGTTTAGCTTTACAAAGTTCACAAGAAGAACAAAAATGATCTTTGATGAATTTCAAGTTAGGAAGGCCTCGCACAATATCTTTCTTGGAAAGCAAGTTAATGGTATCAAAGTTAAGATGAGATAAACGTTGATGCCATAACCAAGCTTGAGTCGTTGAAGCTTTAGCCATGAAACAGATTGGAGTTGAAGATGTGGAGTCTTGTATGAAATGGTGTAGAGATCAGTACCCCGTGTTCCGGTAAGTAAGTCATTCCCATCATAATCATGAACAAAACATGTATTCTTTCTGAAAGCAACCTCCAAATCTGCATAACAGAATTGACCAACCGAGAAAAGATTATGATTGAGCCCTTCAACGTAGTAAACCCTTTTTATTGTGATATTCCCTTGAACCAAGTCTCCATATCCTAGGATCGGTGCAAATTTATTATTTCTGAATCGGACCGTACCCAGGAACTTCTCCACGAAGTTAATTAGAAGCTTGAGATTCCCCGTCATGTGCTTCGTGCATCCGGAGTCTAGTATGAAGAGAATTATTTCGATCACCAGCAGAAGAATTACAACACGATGGAGCATTTGTTAAATTGGATTCCATGTTAGTTGTGATTTCCAATTCATTAGTTTCCCTAGTTTCATCACTTAGAGGCACACTAACGCACGTAGTCACATTTTCTGTCCCAACCTTAGGCATCCATTTATATCCTGGAGGACATTGATTAGCAAACCACCATTTTCCAAGACTTGCTAGCAGACTCATATAATTCCCTAATTCTGCTTCTAGTGGTCTTAGTGGTGGAGTCTGATGTAATACTTTTCTCAGGGGGGGGGGGGGGTTACACCAGGATGGTTCACTTTGCGTTTGGGGTTTTTTAGCACTAATAGGCATCACAGTTTGCTTCTTAGTTCTAGTAGCTACGCTTTTGACATTATTCGAAACACACATAGCATGATTGGCATTAGCACACTTTCCACATTTCACACAAACAAATTTAACATTCAAAGAATTCAAAGTCGAATCATTCAAATCGTCATTACACGCGATTACAGACGTTTTATTCTTAGAAACATTGAAAATCCTAGGGTGGTCTTCTACTTTCTTCATCTTCCCTTGACTTTTGTTTTGCCAAACCTTTTCATTCATGCGAGTGCTCTTCAGCCGAGGCTGGCTAACACTAGCAGTGGGGACTACTCCTGTAGTAAAAGACACACGTCTATTAGTGTTTCTAGAAGTCTGAGGTGATTGACTTTCTTTGTTGTGTGTGGGTTTAGTGGCCAATCTATACATCTCTGGTTTAACCACATTTGTGTTCTTAATGCTTTGTGATCGAATATGTGTTTTGGGAGTGTTTTGTTGTAACCTATCCTTCCCACCCGTCTTAGGGGTAAACCCAGGTTTTGCAAATGCAGAATTAGAGAAAACAGATGGTTTTCCCAAGACAGAGGGTCTAGTCACTTTGTGCGCATTGGGTTGTCTTACAACAGGTTTCTTAACACTAGGTTCCACAATTTTCCCACCCATCTTAGCAACGAGTTTCTTCAACTTTGCTATCGCTATTTCCCTGTCTTGTAACTGAGCTTTCAACTCTTTAATTTCCAAACTCTTTTCATTCATTTCTCGACACATTTGGGAAAGTTTTTCTTGCAATTTATTATTATGTGGAAAACTTCCTATGTCTTTTTGCAAAGCAAGTTCAAGAGAATTACAATGTTTTTGAAGGAAATCAGTTTTGTGTTTAAGTAACTCAAAAGCCTTTTTATCAACATTTTCTTTATGTTTCGAAAGCTCAAGTTCAAGACGCTCACATTCTTTGATCTTATCAAGATATTTGCATGCAACATCAGAATAATCATCGATATCAGCACAGGATTGAAGATTAACACACAAAATATCTTTGGAGAGACATTCTTCTAAGAGTAGATCATATTTGTTTGAAAAATCTGATTTGTCATTTTGAAGTTCATCAATTTCTTTTTCAAGAGACTTAACATATTTCAAATCATTAAACATTTTAGACCGAATCAAGTTTTCAAACTCAAGAACATGTTCTTTATTATCTTCATGTTTGGTATTAAAAGTTCTTTCAGAAGCACAGTTATGTCGTGAGGAATTTCTGTTTTCCACTTTTCCTTTTGACGTTTTTCCCAATCGCTTTCAACATTGAACATTATCAATGTGGTGTTTAAGAAAACCAAGTGTTTTTCTACTTTTTCTTTTAGAAGCATCAAGAGGCAAATAGTTAACATATTTAAAAACATTAGTTTTCCTCTTAGTGGCAAAAGTTTTCTTCCATTGAATTCGTCTTTGTTTGCATTCTAAAAACAATTCCTCACGAGACTCCTGTTTTTGTGAAGTGAAAAGACCATAAAGACTGTTTTCATAAGCATAATTATATGATGTCACAAAATCTTTATTGACCGGTGATCTACTCTCCTCATCCCAAAGGGACGTCTCTTCATTATCGAGGCTAGCTACTGCGCAATCATCATCGATCCATTCGGACTCATCAAGATATAAGTGAGGGTTAGCAGCTTGAGCTTGTTCGAGGTACTTGGGGGTTGCAAAGCTAGGTTGACCCTTGAAAAACGACAGAGGTGCTATCATTCTAATGGTTTGAATAGAGTCATGCGTTTTATAAACAACTTTTTTCAAAAAATTGACTTGTTCTTCGAGATCCTTTACTTTTTCAGTATCTTTGCTTTGTCTATTTTGAAATCTTGTTTTAATGTCTCAACCTCTTGTTTCTTTTCGTCAAGAATTTTAGCAGAATCGGTGGTATTCATAGAAAGCCTCTGTTCAAGTTCATTAATTTTTGTTGTGGCAAGGTACGTTTTTTGACGTTCATCACTTAATAAGACATTAAATTGACGTTTTTCTTTAGTTAACAAAGCAAGAGCTTCGTTGTATTTATTTTCAAAATCGTCCTTTTTAACGTTGATGACACGACTTTTGTACCCCTCAAGCTCTTTGGTCTTTTGAAGAAGCTCAGCCCTATAACTATCAATAGTCTCACTAGATTTTATAAGAGCGGCTTTGCATTCTTCAAAATTTTGAGTGAGCGCTACGTTTGCCTTCTATAATTGCTTTTGACTCATTCTATTTTCATTGACATCTTTTTGTAAACTAGCAATTGAATTAGCAAGCGCGACACGCTCCTCATCATCATACTCATTTGCATGTTGATCATCCTCAAACTCATTATTGCACATGTCTGATGAATCGGGTGTGGTATTGCTATCAACCGTTTCCATCATACACGTGTCAGTAATGGTTGTTGGTAGATCACTATGCTCATGTGTATCACCAAACACATTATATTCATCATCATCTTGTACCTTATAAATTGGCTCGTTATCAAAGATAGGACCATTATCATCTTCAATGACGTTAAGGACCTCATGAATCTTTGCCATGTATGAATAATGTGCCTTGAGTTCTTGGTCGGCGAGTTCATCATCTGTGTCGTCAGGCATTTCTCCTTCCTCAGCTGATAACTTGATCCCAGCTTCCATTTTCTTGCATAGCAGCATCTTTTCCTTATGATAACCATAATATTTGACCCTCTTTGGCTGTCTGCATTCCCTATCCAAATGCCCATAACCTCAGCAGTTAAAACACTTAATCCCAATTTGTTGCACAACTTGAGTAACAACAGTTTCTCTATTTCCAACAACAGTAGAAACCCTCTGATTATGATACTTTACAGGTTGTCGATCATACTTTGGAGGACTCTCAGCACGTCTTCGTGTGTCATACCTTGGAGGACTCTAAGCATAGTTGTTCCTCGTGTTAGATGATGTTCTGAGGTTGTTGTTGGTAGGTTTGTAGATTTTCCTGTATTGTTTCATAATAAAAGCCATTTGTTGCTTGAATTCCCTATCCTTTTGAGCAAGTTCTTCATCACTGTCTTCTTCGGATGATTGTTCAGGTGTGGGTGATGGTGCTCTTGCAACTTATTTGCCTCAGGATCGTGTTGGAGCATGTGACTTAGAAACAGTGGATGATCGTGGTGATGATGATTGAGTGTAGTAGGTCTTTGGAGCACGAGAATGATAATCTGGGTAATGTTGAGTGGTAGACACCAAAGCAAGTGGATTTGAAACCTTTGCAGCACGTTCAGCTTGAAGTTTATTTGCTTCATTTTGAAATTGTTTCAAAACATCAAAGAGCGTGTGATATGAAACTTCATCTAACTTTTTTTGTTGTTTCACTAAGTTAACAAACCATGTCCACTCTGGTTGAAGTTGCTGTAGAAATTGGACATTGACTTGCATGGTAGAAACTTGCAAGTTGTTTCGGGTCATGTCATTCATCATTTTGTAGAATCAGGAGTAATAAGAATCAATTGATTCCCCATCCTTTGATGTGAACTTGCCAAAGTCCCAAAACATCTTAGTTTTCGTGTCTTGTTTGTTAAGTGATTCACCTTGTTGCAATCTTTCAATAGCCGTCCACATTTCTTTAGCAGTAGAACATGCATCAATCGTGGAATATATATCATCTCCAATGCCACTAAGAATTAAGTAGATTGCTTCCTTCTCTGCATCAAACCAAGCACGGTTCTCTGGTGTGAGATCGTTTCTTTTTTCATCACGTTCATAAGCTGGTTGTTCTTCAGTTGTGTCTGTGGCTAGTTGTGCAAGAACATTTATCCTTGCGAGTTTATGGGGTCCATCAAAAATACATTGTCTTAAAGCATTACCGTTAGGTTTTGTGTCAAGATAACGTAGAAAACGAGATTGTCATTGATCATATCGACCTGACACAAGCATTGGTGGTCTCTCTTTGTTACCCACCACCATTATGTTGTTGTTCGTCACACGATATTCTGCAGTAAAATCCATCTCACTATTCTCTGAAATGATAAAGTGAATATGGATCTTAAGTATATGTGTTGATTGTTTTTGAAGTTGAATTTTCGAAAATTCCGATTTTTTCTCAGTCCGACAATAAATTCCTCAGTCCGACAATAAATTCCTCAGTCCGGCAAAACGTTAAGCTGAAAAAATTTTGTATCGCCAAATTTTGAAATTGAGTTAGAGATAGCCAAAAACTAGTAGGGAAAAAATTTGATTTTACTTGACCTAAAAATTTTAACTCTTTTTTTATTATTATTTTTTAATCTTTGTGTAAACTATGTTCCGGGACTAGTCTAGATAGTAGCTAAGTATAAAAAATACTCAAACAAAATTTAACCAAACAGATCTCAATGTCCCATCGCAATATCCATCGGAATACCCATCGCAATGTCACCCATCGGAATACCCATCGCAAAGTGTGATCGCAAAATCAGATCGCAATGTGTTAGATCGCAAGTCTGATCGTAATGTTAGATCGCAAGTCTGATCGCAATGCTAGATCGCAAGTCTGATCGCAATGTAGATCGCAAGTCTGATCGCAATGTAGATCGCAAGTCTGGTCGCAATGCTAGATCGCAAGTCTGATCGCAATGCTAGATCGCAAGTCTGATCACAATGTAGATAGCAAGTCTGATCGCAATGTAGATCACAAGTCTGATCGTAAGATGTGATCGCAATACCTGATCGTAAGCACTAGATCGCAATATCTGATTGTAAGCACTAGATCGCAATACACGATCGTAAGACACGATCGTAATACTAGATCGCAATACACAATCGTAATACTAGATCGTAAGATGGGATCGGAATATTCACTCGCAATGTAGAAACCCCAGGGTTTTTGCGATCGCAATATTCTGATCGGAATGAGGAAAAAAGTTTCCGAGACTTGAGACCAACAAAAAAGTAAGATTTTTTACCTTGTAATCTGAGATAGAAAGCAAACCACAATAACCAAATCCTTACCACACGTATGAAAGATGTAGAGATATATAGAGGAAGATTTAGAGCACGGAAAACATAAGCAAAAACTTGAATCCGATATGATTTTATGTTTAAATCACACGAACTAAGTAGTAAATCAACAACGAATCACAAAACTACCCCATGGCGATTGATACCATTTGTTGTCCCATTAATTTGTGATGATTAAACAAGAAAGAAAGGTAGAAAATAGATGAATTCTAGATAGAGAAAGTAGTGAGAGAAAGTAGAGAGAAAATGAAAATGACCAACACCCTTTCTAACATGCTAGGAAGGGTATATATAGTCCACCCACATGCGGGCTTGTTTATGGACTATAGTCTAATGGGCCGGGCTTTCCTTTTGGGCTTTAGTTACTTATGAATGAACTTTAGCCTAAAGTTAAACCCGTATAATACGACTAATCTACTACCTCTTACAACGTTCTAATATACGATACATAATAAACATATGACCGAGCATTCTTGTTTGACTCAATATTTTGAGAGTAACAGACTTGGAGAAACTTTGGAAGATAAGATACTTGTAAGAAAACTACTGTAAAACCTGTAAGTTTCAGGTTTTGACTATGTCATCACTGTACACGTCACCTCATGATATCTATATATATTAACACCTTTGCATGAAATCTTTTGAGCAATCATATGCCTCATACATGAGCATACATCATTTTAATCATCAGAACATGGAAACATTAGACCACATGGCATTATATTATGATTATGAGTATTTAATCATAAGGACACAGCCACATTTGTATGACTACATTATATGAGCATACGAGACATTAAACAATCACTTCTTTTGGGACTTTTTAAGTCACCTGAACACATGATCATAAGCATTCATCATATTGATTTATAAAATCCAAACTCATGATCACAATTAATAACATTTACCTAGGAACTATTTTAAGCTTTAAAATATATATTTATATATTTTCCTCACCTCATAAACAATATTATGATACGAAATCAACTACTTTTTATTATTAAACATTACAAATAACCACTCTAACTCATTTTCACTAAGCTGTCTTGCATTTTAATAAAGTAAATTATACTCTCATTTAATTACGACAATACTTTCACCAAGGATCCCAAAACTTAACCAGATGAATTAAGACTTGAACCTACTTCTACTATATCATACCTAGACCCCTAGTAACCATACCAAGACACTAAATTTAAACCTAAAACTACCTTAGACTCGTTATCTAGCCGAATATATACACCATACATATACAACAATACATATCTAAAACCTCTTTCAAATATACAATGACTTTATAAACCTTGTACAACACACTCTCATTAAACCATACACTATTTAGCTCACTCTATTCCTTTGACTAGCCTAAAACCGTCGGCTATATCCCAAAACCATGACCATATGTACATGTTTTGCATTTAAAGAATGTACTAACTAATATCTAGACTTAGATATGCAAATGTATAAAACTAAGACGCCTAGCACTCTCTTCTTTACCTTAGACGTGTGAAAAACCCACACCACACAAACCATGGACAATGTACAACACTTCCCTTAATTGCTAACACTATACAAGTCCTAAATGTCCCCTTGGCTTACATACATGCGACGGCTAAAGCTTTCCCAAGAGCCAAGTGTACCAACATGAACATTAATAACCTAGTACTCTATGGTACTTGGAAATCACCCTAAATCTTGCTACAACTTCTCTCTTGCCATGGCATTTCCCTAAGCCACATAAACAAGCCTTAACTTAATATTCATCTAGCACTTGGACTTCACTTCCCACTTACACACTCATATTCGGATTCTCACTTCACAAAACACCTAGACGAAACCAAAAGTACTTACTCCTACAAATCTTGGTCTTCTCAAGAATTTAGTGCAAGTCTACCCAAGATATTTAGCATTCAAGTAAACCAAGACTTCCCTAGGTCACGTTTAGGACGAACTCAACACACAAGATCTTTGAAACTTGATCATTCCTTGAAACAAGTAAGTGTGAGACCTCCCTAACCTCATTTCAGTCTTTTCATTACTCTTTTTACTTGTCATGCACATATAAGCCATGGAAATGAAACTAGGAGTGCATGCACACGTAAATTACTCTTAGACAAATCACTAACAACATATAAGCCCACGGCTTATATGGTGTTCGTGGATAACTTGCTTCAAAACACTAGAGACTAGTAAGAAATTTGCTTATAGAAACTAATGTAAGCCCTAGTTAGATAACCTAGTCATATAAGCCCATAAATCTATATAAGCTGAATCATAAAAGCTTATATAAGCCAAGTCATATAAGCCCATAAGTTTATATAAGCCGAAACATAAAATCTTGTATAAGCTAAGTCATATAAGCCCTAAAACATTATATAAGCCGAGACATAAAAGCTTCTATAAGCCAAGTCACATACGCCTTAAGACATACATAAGCCGAGACAAATAAGCAATATAAGCTTAAAATGAGCCGTGACATATAAGCCCACTTATAAGCCTAATAAATAAGCCCATAATCCCACATTTAGCTAGCATGCTTAGTAAGACTAGATAAAACAAAAGCTTAGCCCGTTAGGTCCATTAAGCCCAAACCGAGACCCTAGTAGGCCAACCTAGCCCAAAACTTTATTTGGGAACTTTTCATGCACTTATTGCCACTTGGTGAAAGTTAGGGTCGAAAATGTAACATAACCAAAACTTATAAATATATTTCGTGACTTTAAAGAAGTTAGAGGACCAAAACTGCCATTACTAAAAATATAGGGTGCGTTTGTATTGAAATCGTGAACTAACCAAACCACAAGGACTATATATGCCACTTTTGAAACTTAATACAAGCCCTAGCTTTTTATTTAAATATTTCGAGACTTCAAGGACTAAAAGTGTCACTTTGGAAACTCGATACAAGCCCTAAAAACTCTATTGTAAGTTTTCGAGACTTAAAGGACTAAATGCGTCATTTGGGAAACTTAATGCGAACCCTAGAAACATTAATAAATAATTTTGAGTTATGAGGGACTTGTTATGTCAATATCCAAACTTAATTCGAGCCCTAACCCTCACTTTTAATATATTCGAGACTTGAGGGGGGTGTTTTGCCAACTTAATAAATTAAACCGAGCCCTAGGGACTCGGTTTGTAAATATTTCGAAACCTAGAAAACCCTAGGGACTTAATTTGCCATATAGTGAAAGTATTATAAGCCCTAGGGGCGTGTTTGAAAACAAAGTTAACTAACGAGGACTAACGAGGTGAAATACTTAACGAACTAAACTTTAAGGATTACTTTGAAAATTATTACATTTCAAGGACTTACTAGAAATTTTAATGTAATTAAAGGTATTAATAAATTATTTTATTAATAAATTAAAGTAAGTCATTTTAGATAATTAAATAAATTATTAAGATTTATTTATGAAACCTTATAAACCGACAAATCACATTCAATATATTTAGAGCCTTAAGAAAATTAATAGAATATTAATTTCTTACAACTATTTAAATTAGATAAAAATCTATTTATTTAATTTATAACCCTTTATTTGATAATCTAAATATATTTTTAGAGACTAAAAATATATTATATATTTGGCAGCACATTATAAATTGAAACACTTAAACCATCGTAACAACTTATTAATTCGTGATCATGCATTTTCATCAGTACATTTATCATGCATTATTATTTTGCATCTACTGAGTCATTTAAATTACTTAGGTAATTTCATCACTTCGTGATCATACTGTGCCAGTTTATTCAGTGACACCATCCTTACATCATTACCACTAAGGTGAGTTCATGGCCCCATCTTTACTGTTTTATAACTGGGAGAGAAAACATATAAAACTATATATATGCAAGCATTCACAGACAACAAACAACAATCTATTGCCTATTGTTTGCCCCATTCTGGTGGACTGTAATAGTTAATAGTGTAGCGCGAAATGTATGAATAGATCTATTCAGGTATTGAAAACACCCGACCTACGTGACTTGCTATCACGAAACGCTTAGGCCAAGCAACATGTTTATTTCATTGTCGGACTCAGGGAAACAACATCAGGATAGATCCAAATGGGCATACTGAGAAACATTGTCTAGCTTCTATTACAGGGCAGTAGGAACTACTATAGTATTGGGCCGTGATGTCCTACTATGACCGTGGTGTTTGGCATATCAGTAATTTTACTTATTTAATTAAACCTATGAATTCACCAACTTCGTGTTGACCCTCACATTTTCCTTTATATGTTTTCTCAGGAAAATAAGCAGGTTCATGCATTGGATTCCAGCATTATAGGAAGCATCATGTTTACCATCAGGCTGGGATATTTACTTTAGTTTTATAATAAATGTGGTTTTTCAGACAAGATACTAAATGTGTACAATTAATTCATATAATATGTTTTAAATGACTATTATGATCATTGCTCTATATACTGTGTGCTATCGATCCACCCAAGTAACACCCCAAGTACTATTCCGCTACATTTGACCATCATAGGGGTGTTACAGAAATGGTATTAGAGCGCATAGATATAGAGAACCAGATCAATAATAAAAAAATTTTAAATATAATAAAAATTTTAAACTGGACTATAACTGAAATTTTAAAATCAACGAAATAAAAAAAAGTTGATTTTTGGGGAACCTTTATAAGTTAGGCATATAGCGTATAGAGCATGCATATTATGTGAACTAACCTCACACTGGTTTATAACCTCTGAGTTAATAAATCACCTAAGTATCTACTCATACTATTAACAAGCATAGTTAAAAGACATAAACCGCATCGCATATGCATTTTGAAAACTTTTTGAATTGTGTAAGCTAAAAACTTACTCAACTTTGAAATTCTATTTTCAGATATCATGATGACACCTACCATTGTGACTACTTTCGAGGAGCTCATGGTTCCTACCATCGCACCATTATCGCCGACATCGGTACTTGCCGGACCTGCATCCAACACAGAGTCCAGAGATGACTAGCCAGATGGAGTCATCGTACTTTCAGATTCTCCTACCCCATCACCACCTACTATATCCCCTACTTCACCACTACTAGTCGTACCTACATCTCCTCTTAGGGAGGCGGATCAGGTTGTACCTTCTTTACCACCCTTGCCACCACCTTCTGCACTTCGCTCTTACCCCGCCAGTGCCTTGCCACCTCGCAAGAGGAGGCGTGACTCTATTCCCGACTCGACCTTCAAGATAGAAGAGGGTTCGGGAGCTGGACAAGCTAGTCTTGGCGCTTTACAAGCACAGGTCAACGCACTTGTAGCCCGACAGGCGCAGGATACTGTACTTATTCATGCCCTACTAAAGGCGGACCAACAGGGTCGCGCCGTACTTCAGGAGAGATTTAACTCTTTCTACTGGACTGTGGCTGGTGAGTCACATACCACTCAGAGTTCTTTGGGTATGACCCAGGGAACCATACAGTGGCTGTTGGACGAGGTTTCTTACCTCCGTTATCGCCTAGCTTCACTAGAGGGTCACTCGTACGAGACCCAGGCTGCCATACTCACACAGGAGGATACTTTCAGGACCTTCATAGTCCTGGCAGATCTTCGTCACCAGGGAGTCACTGCAGAGACGGATCTTCTTTAGAGTGCTGATACTGCACGCCAGGTTCAGTTGCTCGAGACTATGAGATTCTCCTTGGAGAACAAGAGAGCTATGATTCGCATGCAGGATGGTCGTGCACCCATACCACCAGCTGGACCATCCGCACCTGTAGGCAGCCATACTAGTGTAGGCTAGATTTCTTTGTACATCATGGCAAGCATTGAGTTGCATCTCAGATCGCATGATTTAGGTCTTTTGTACTTTTATTTTCATTTCAGTTGTATCCGTATCTTAGCACCTAACCTTAGTAGGTAGGTTATCTTTTGTTGTACTACAAACAGGTGTACCACTATTTCAGACAGGATTGTTGTATCTATGTCTTAGATTGGTTGTACTTGTATCATATTGATGTTCACCAGAATTGACATGTTATCACCTACTTGTTTGTTTGAATTTATATTATTATGAACCCTTGACAGGTTATCCAATTTGTTGTGAATTCTATGCATACCCGTTTTTCATGCAGCTTAATATAATAATCTTATTGATCAACTAATAAATCTCATCTTTGTGTATGATACAACAATGGCACAAAGAGTTACTCGACAAAATCCCGACGCTGATCCCTCAGCGACTATTTCAAAAGCACAACATAGAGTTCTTATCGGTCAAGGCATTGTTGATGCCCTAGACGCCAGGGAAATACACCCCAACGGAAACCAAGGCGACAGTCAAAACTCAAATGTCAGAGATCGAAATGCCAGAGGGTGTACCTACCCCGACTTCCTGAAATGCAAGCCTAGTTACTTCAAGGGCAAGGAATGGGTAGTAGAACTCATGCAATGGTTCAAAAGGACCGAGACAGTATTCCGCATTAGTGATTGTACCGAAGAAAACAAGGTGAAATTTGCCCACCTGTACTCTTTTGGAACGTGCTCTCACCTGGTGGAACTCTCTAGTTTCTACCCTTGGGCATGATGAAGCCTATGGGATGACCTGGACTGCATTGAAAGAAAGACTTACCACGAAATATTGTCCTCGTGGTGAAATCAAGAAACTAGAGATTGACTTGTGGAACCTCAAATGCTCAAATCATGACATCACAGCTTACAATCAGAGGTTTCAGGAGCTGACTTTGATGTGTACTCGAATGTTCCCTGACGTGAAAAACAAGATAGAAAAGTACGTCAGTGGACTTCCTGATTATGTTCATGACAGTGTACTCGCATCCAGACCCACTACGGTCGAGAGTGCCATAGAGTTTGTCACAGAGTTGATGAAAAAATGGGGGCGCGATCATGTGCTTAGGCAGTCAGAGTACAAGATGAAAGTTGATGAGAACTACCGTAGTCATCACCAGACCCAGTAACCAAAGAGACAAAACTTGGGTCAGGTTTGTAGTGTTGTTTCCTCAGCACCACCTCCATATGTAGGAAACAAGCCAAAGTGCTCCAAGTGCAATTTCCATCACTACCCTACTGCTGAATGCCGAAGGCCCGGACATGGCAAATCACATGCTCCAGCCATCTGGAACAACTCTAGTACCAACTACAGGCCCCACAATGGAAAAAGTCAGAACTTCCACGGAAGTGGACATCAGGGAAACCGCCAGCACACTGGCAGTGGTAGCATGGCCCGTAGAGAAGTTCGTTGCTATGGTTGCGGGGAAGTCGGACACATCAAGCCTGATTGCCCAAAGCGAGCAGTTAGGAACGAGAATAGAGGAGGAGCACCATCCAGAGTTTATGTTATAGGAGAAACCAAGACCAACCCCGACTCTAATGTGGTTACTAGTACGTTTCTTCTGAACAATCCTTATGCAACTATTTTATTTGATACAGGAGCCGATAGGAGTTTCATATCCACATAATTTAGTAGCTTACTAGACATCACGCCTACACCACTAGACGACTTTATAGAGTCGAATTAGCAGATGGTAAAATCATCAAAACTAACACTATTCTAAGAGGTTGTACCTTAAATCTGTAGAATGATGATGATAAACCCGTAGGTGATATTGTATTATTCATCACAGTTTATAGATTACAAAACCCTAATTGACCCAAAGCCCACAACCCGGGCTTGGGTTTATCTTTATCCTCTAACACTCTCCCGCAGTTCGAGCGGCGAAATTGCGAAAGCTCGGACTGGAGTTGAAACAAAACAAAACAATAAAACTATAACATAAACCAAATACAAAATAAAACAATGAACCAAAACAAAAATGGGATAACCTAGAGTATCCCCTATTCCTACTTGTTTACGGATAACCAATGTATCCGAAGGATAACCAAAGTATCCCATATGTTTACGGATAACCAAAGTATCCGAAGGATAACCAAAGTATCCCGATTTTTTTACGGATAACCAAAGTATCCGAAGGATAAACCAAAGTATCCTAATTTTTTTTTGACGGATAACCAAAGTATCCGAAGGATAACCTAAAGTATCCCAAATCATAAATTAAATTTAGAAAAAATAAATAATAAGTATATGAAAAAAAACAATTAAAAAAGCAAATAAGAATCAATAATGATAACCCCATATTCGGCTTGATATTTTCACCTAAAAAAACAATCTCTTTCCACCACTTTTGTAACCAAGCAATCAGAACCTCTTTTTCTTTTGTGTTCTCCATGACAAGACTCAACAACGTAACGTCTGAACTTCAAGATATGAGCAACGAATTCGATGACGATGGAAACAATATTATTAATTTCTGATGGCCCGTAAGATGAAAGACACTGTTGCCAAGTGGGTTCTATGGATGTTATACGCCACAAAGAAAATCATAAGTAAACAAAATGTGACCTTGCATGACTGTGACCTTTGCACGAATCAGGTGATGGAATATCAACCGGAAACGGTAGTGGTATAGCAGTGGCGGCGGCGGTGTAATGTTACGGAAGCGGCGCTTTGATCGATTAGCAGTAAAACTAATAGGATAGAAAGAAAAAGGTGTGTTTGAGATCCCTCCGGATCATCGACGAGTTGCCGATGACCAGAGGATGGCTTTTTTTTGAACGATTGATTGAAGTATTTAGGGTTTAGGATCGATATGTTAGGCTGATACCATGTAGAATGATGATGATAAACCCGTAGGTGATATTGTATTATTCATCACAATTTATAGATTACAAAACCATAATTGACCCAAAGCCCACAACCCGGGCTTGGGCTTATCTTTATCCTCTAACAAAATCTTCTAAATCATCCATTCGATATTCATTTGATACCTGTAAATTTGGGTAGTTTCGACGTCATTATTGGTATGGACTGGTTAGCCAAATATCACGCAACCATTGTGTGCGCCGAAAAGCTAGTCCGTATACCGTGGGGAAAGGAAAATCTAATTGTCCGAGGAGAAGGAAATTCAGATAGAACTGACACCAGACTGAGTGTTATCTCATGTACTAAAGTCCAGAAGTATATACTAAAAGGATGCCCTATCTTTTTAGCACATATTTCAAAGATAGACAAAGAAGAGGAGCCAGAGAAGGAGCAAATCAAGGACGTGTCGATTGTCCGTGATTATCCCGAAGTTTTCCCAGACGACTTACCTGGTTTACCTCCGACTCGTCAAGTGGAACTTCCAATCGACTTGATACCAGGAGCTGCACCTGTAGCTAAAGCACCATACCGATTAGCACCAACCAAGATGAAAGAACTCGCTGAACAACTTCAAGAACTGTAAGACAAAGGTTTTATCAGACCCAGTTCCTCACCTTGGGGAGCTCCAGTGCTTTTTGTCAAAAAGAAAGATGGTTCTTTCCGAATGTGTATCGATTACAGAGAACTGAATAAGTTAACTGTGAAAAATCGCTACCCACTAACATGAATCGACGGCCTATTTGATCAACTACAAGGATCAAGTGTGTACTCCAAGATCGACTTACGATCCGGATACCATCAGTTGAAGGTCAGAGAAGAAGACATACCGAAAACAGCTTTCAGAACTCGTTACGGTCATTATGAATTCCAAGTCATGCCATTTGGACTAACCAACGCACCAGCCATATTCATGGACCTCATGAATCGAGTGTGTAGACCCTATCTAGATAAGTTCGTGATCGTGTTTATCGACGACATACTCATCTATTCCAAGAATGAGCAAGAGCACGGAGAACATCTTGCTCAAGTACTGAAATTGCTTAAGGAAGAAAAGTTGTACGTCAAGTTCTCTAAATGTGATTTTTGGATCCCGAAAGTGCATTTCCTCGGTCATGTGATCGATAACAAAGGAAATCAATTGGACCCCGCAAAAGTCGAACCCGTGAAGGATTGGGCATCACCCACTTCGCCAAAGGAGATTCACCAATTCTTAGGTCTTGCCGGTTACTACCGGATATTTATAGAAGGATTTTCTAAGATAGCTAAATCTATGACGAAGCTTACTCAGAAAGGCATAAAATTTGATTGGGGAGAAAAAGAAGAAGCTGCATTCCAAACCATAAAGTAGAAATTATGTAGTGCACCTATTTTAGCCCTACCAGAAGGCAACGAAGACTTCGTTGTCTATTGTGATGCCTCACACAAAGGCTTGGGAGCTGTGTTGATGTAGAGACAGAAAGTGATTGCCTATGCTTCAAGAAAACTAAAGAAGCACGAGCAGAATTACTCTACTCATGATCTAGAGCTTGGATCTGTAGTTTTTGCCTTGAAAATTTAGAGACACTACCTATATGGAACAAAGTGCACAGTGCATACCGACCACAAAAGTTTGCAACATATCCTAGACCAGAAGGAGCTGAACATGAGGCAACGTCGTTGGATAGAATTGCTCAGTGACTATGACTGTGACATCAAATATCACCCAGGTAAAGCCAACGTAGTTTCAGATGCACTAAGCCGAAAGGGAACTGATCCTCCCATGAGAGTTCGAGCCCTAGTTATGACCATTAGCTTGGACCTACCCAAGCAGATATTAGAGGCTCAACTCCAAGCACAGAAGCCTAAAAACATTGGAAAGGAAGACATAGGAAGAATGCTTAGGATTGACCTAAGCAAGGAAAAGTTAGAAGCTAGAGCATATGGAACGTTATGTTTGCACGGAAGAAGTTGGTTACCATGTTATGGAGACTTGAGAAACGTGATCATGCACAAATCTCATAAGTCCAGATACTCCATACATCCTGGATCTGAAAAGATGTATCAGGACGTGAAGACATTTTATTGGTGGCCAAACATGAAAGCAGACATTGCCACATATGTGAATAAATGTCTGACTTGTGCCAGAGTAAAGACAGAACACCAGAGACCGTCGGGTTTGTTAGTCCAACCCGAAATACCAAAATGGAAATGGGACAACATCACCATGGACTTCATTACCAAAATTCCTACCTCATCTCACGGTTACGATACAATTTGGGTAATCGTTGACCGACTCACAAAATCAGCTCATTTCCTGCCCATCAGAGAAAATAACACCCTGAACAAGTTAGCCAAGCTGTATCCAAAGGAAGTTGTGACTAGACATGGTATACCAATCTCAATCATCTGTGATCGAGATGGTAGATTTACGTCAAACTTTTGGAAAGCTTTTCAACGAGCTTTAGGAACAAACTTGGACATGAGTACCGCATATCATCCACAGACTGACGGTCAGAGTGAACGAACAATCCAAACACTGGAAGACATGCTAAGGGCATAAGTGATCGAATTTGGAAAAGGATGGGTCGAACATATACCATTAGTTGAATTGTCCTACAACAACAGCTACCATGCCAGCATCAAAGCAACACCATTTAAGGCCCTCTATGGCCGCAAGTATAGATCACCCATGTGCTGGGCAGAGGTGGGGGAATTTCAGCTGACTGGACCCGAACTGATCCAAGAGACTACTGAGAAGATCACTCTCATCAAACAACGAATTCAAGATGCCCAGGATAGACAAAAGAGCTATACAGATAGGAAACGGAAACCTATGGAATATGCAGTAGGTGACCGTGTTATGCTAAAGGTATCACCTTGGAAGGGCGTTGTACGATTTGGGAAACGTGGGAAGTTAAATCCACGTTACGTAGGACCTTTCAAAGTGACTACCAGAATCGGTGAAGTCGTTTATCGTTTAGAGTTGCCCCAACAATTGAGCCGGGTACACTCTACATTTCATGTCTCAAACCTGAAGAAATGCTACGTGGATGAACCATTAGCCATGCCATTGGAGGGAGTCCACTTTGATGACAAACTCCAATTCATAGAAGAACCGGTAGAAGTCATGGAGAGAGTAGTCAAGAAACTAAAGCGAAGCCAAATCCCGTTAGTCAAGATACGATGGAACTCTAGGAAAGGTCCTGAGTTCACTTGGGAACGCGAAGACTCGTTTAGAGCTAAGTACCCACACCTGTTCACTTGAGCAGTAACGTCATCTTAAGCTTTGAGGACAAAGCTAAAATAACAGGTTAATGCTGTAAAACCTGTATATTTCAGGTTTTGACTATGTCATCATTGTAAACGTCACCTCATGATATCTATATATATTACCAACTTTGCATGAAATCTTTTGAGCAATCATATGCCTCATACATGAGCATACATCATTTTAATCATCAGAACATGGAAACATTAGACCACATGGCATTATATTATGATTATGAGTATTTAATCATAAGGACAGAGCCACATTTGTATGACTACATTATATGAGCATACGGGACATTAAACAATCACTTCTTTTGGGACTTTTTAAGTCACATGAACACATGATCATAAGCATTCATCATATTGATTTATAAAATCCAAACTCATGATCACAATTAATAACATTTACCTAGGAACTATTTTAAGCTTTAATATATATATATATTTATATATTTTCCTCACCTCATAAACAATATTATGATACGACATCAACTACTTTTTATTATTAAACATTACAAATAACCACTCTAACTCATTTTCACTAAGTTGTCTTGCATTTTAATAAAGTAAATTATACTCTCATTTAATTACGACTATACTTTCACCAAGGATCCCAAAACTTAACCAAATGAATTAGGACTTGAACCTACTTCTACTATATCATACCTAGACCCCTAGTAACCATACCAAGACACTAAATTTAAACCTAAAACTACCTTAGACTCATTATCTAGCCGAATATATACACTATACACAACAATACATATCTAAAAACTCTTTCAAATATACATTGACTTTATAAACCTTATACAACACACTTTCATTAAACCATACACTATTTAGCTCAATCTATTCCTTTGACTAGCCTAAAACCGTCAGCTATATCCCAACACCATGACCATATGTACATGTTTTGCATTTATAGAATGTACTAACTAATATCTAGACTTAGATATGCAAATGTATAACACTAATACACCTAACGCTCTCTTCTTTACCTTAGACGTATAAAAAACCCACACCACACAAACCATGGACAATGTAAAACACTTCCCTTAATTGCTAACACTATACAAGTCCTAAATGTCCCCTTAGCTTACATACATGCGACGGCTAAATCTTTCCTAAGAGCCAAGTGTACCAACATGAACATTAATAACCTAGTACTCCATGGTACTTGGAAATCACCCAAAATCTTGCTACAACTTCCCTCTTGCTGTGGCATTTCCCTAAGCCACATAAACAAGCCTTAACTTGATATTTATCTAGCACTTGGACTTCACTTCCCACTTACACACTCATATTTGGATTCTCACTTCATAAAACACCTAGACAAAACCAAAAGTATTTACTCCTACAAATCTCGGTCTTCTCAAGCATTTAGTGCAAGTCTACCCAAGATATTTAGCATTCAAGTTAAACCAAGACTTCCCTAGGTCACGTTTAGGACGAACTCAACACACAAGAACTTTGAAACTTGATCATTCCTTAAAACAAGTAAGTGTGAGACCTCCCTAACCTCGTTTCAATCTTTTCATTACTCTTTTTATTTGTCATGCACATATAAGCCATGGAAATGAAACTAGGAGTGCATGCACGCGTAAATTAATCTTAGACAAATCACTAACAACATATAAGCCCACGGCTTATATGGTGTTCGTGGATAACTTGCTTCAAAACACTAGAGAATAGTAAGAAATTTGCTTATAGAAACTAATGTAAGCCCTAGTTAGATAACCTAGTCATATAAGCCCATAAATCTATATAAGCCGAAACATAAAAGCTTATATAAGCCAAGTCATAGAAGCCCATAAGTTTATATAAGCCGAAACATAAAAGCTTGTATAAGCCAAGTCACATAAGCCCTAAAACATTATATAAGCCGAGACATAAAATCTTGTATAAGCCAAGTCACATAAGCCCTAAAACATATATAAGCCGAGACAAATAAGCCATATAAGCTTAAAATGAGCCGTGACATATAAGCCCACTTATAAGCCTAATAAATAAGCCCATAAGCCCACATTTAGCTAGCATGCTTAGTAAGACTAGATAAAACCAAAGGTTAGCCCGTTAGGCCCATTAAGCCCAAACCGAGACCATATTGGGCCAACCTAGCCCAAAACTTTATTTGGGAACTTTTCGTGCACTCATTGCCACTTGGTGAAAGTTAGGGTCGAAAATGTAACATAACCAAAACTTATAAATATATTTCGTGACTTTAAAGAAGTTAGAGGACCAAAACTGCCATTACTAAAAATATAGGGTGCGTTTGTGTCGAAAATGTGAACTAACCAAACCACAAGGACTATATATGCCACTTTTGAAACATAACACAAGCCCTAGCTTTTTATTTAAATATTTCGAGACTTCAAGGACTAAAAGTGTCACTTTGGAAACTCGGTACAAGCCCTAAAAACTCTATTCTAAGTTTTCGAGACTTAAAGGACTAAATGTGTCATTTGGGAAACTTAATGCGAACCCTAGAAACATTAATAAATAATTTCGAGTTATGAGGGACTTGTTATGTCAATATCCAAACTTAATTCGAGCCCTAACCCTCTCTTTTAATATATTCAAGACTTGAGGGGGGGTGTTTTGCCAACTTAATAAATTAAACCGAGCCCTAGGGACTCGGTTTGTAAATATTTCGAAACCTAGAAAACCCTAGGGACTTAATTTGCCATATAGTGAAAGTATTATAAGCCCTAGGGGCGTGTTTGGAAACAAAGTTAACTAACGAGGACTAACAAGGTGAAATACTTAACGAACTAAACTTTAAGGATTACTTTGAAAATTATTACATTTCAAGGACTTACTAGAAATTTTAATGTAATTAAAGGTATTAATAAATTATTTTATTAATAAATTAAAGTAAGTCATTTTAGATAATTAAATAAGTTATTAAGATTTATTTACGAAACCTTATAAACCGACAAATCACATTAAATATATTTAGAGCCTTAAGAAAATTAATAGAATATTAATTTCTTACAATTATTTAAATTAGATAAAAATCTATCTATTTAATTTATAACCCTTTATTTGATAATCTAAATATATTTTCAGAGACAAAATATATTATATATTTGGCAGCACATTATAAATTGAAACACTTATACCATCGTAACAACTTATTACTTCGTGATCATGCATTTTCATCAGTACATTTATCATGCATTATGATTTTGCATCTACTGAGTCATTTAAATTACTTAGGTAATTTCATCACTTCGTGATCATACTGTGCTAGTTTATTCAGTGACATCATCCTTACATCATTACCACTAAGGTGAGTTCATGGCCCCATCTTTAGTGTTTTATAACTGGGGGAGAAAACATACAAAAACTATATATATGCAAGCATGCACAGACAACAAACAACAATTTATTGACTATTGTTTGCCCCATTCCCGTGGACTGTAATAGTTAATAGTGTAGCGCGAAGTGTATGAATAGATATATTCGGGTATTGACAACACCTGACCTGCATGACTTGCTATCACGAAACGCTTAGGCGAAGCAACAGGTTTATTTCTTTGTCGGACTCAGGGAAACAGCATCAGGATAGATCCAAATGGGCATCTGAGAAACATTGTCTAGCTTCTATTACAGGGCAGTAGGAACTACTATAGTATTGGGCTGTGATGTCCTACTATGACCGTGGTGTTTGGCATATCAGTAATTTTACTTATTTAATTAAACCTATGAATTCACCAACTTCGTGTTGACCCCCACATTTTACTTTATATGTTTTCTCAGGAAAATAAGCAAGTTCATGCATTGGATTCCAGTATTATAGGAAGCATCATGTTTACCATCGGGCTGGGATATTTACTTCAGTTTTATAAAAAATGTGGTTTTTCAGACAAGACACTAATGGTGTACAATTAATTCATGTAATATGTTTTAAATGACTATTATGATCATTGCTCTATATACTGTGTGCTATCGATCCACCCAAGTAACACCCCCAAGTACTATTCCGCTGCATTTGACCATCATGGGGGTGTTACAACTACTTAACTCTGCTCCAAAGAAGTTTTTACCGATTGTAGCAACCATAGAACAATATCAAGACCTAGACGAAATGCCGTTTGAAGAAGCCGTTGGAAGACTAACAGCCTATGAAGAATGAATCAAGAGCCATGACATGCTATAGACAAATAATCAAGACAAGCTTCTTTTGGCAAGTTCAAACAACAAAAGCAATGGTAAATGGCGAGGTAAAAACTTCAACAAAGAAAGCAAGGAAGGCATGAAATGAAAGAATAATCCAAATGCACGTAGAGCAAATACGAGACAAGGAACTAATGACAAAAGCAAGCTCAGATGTTACGAATGTGGTGAGTATGGACACTTCACAAAAGAATGCACGAAATGAAAATACAACAAAGACAAGAAAGAAGTGTCTCACCTCGTCTATGACACTGACACCGAACCAACATTACTTTGAAGACAAAAGACTCAGCCTTTGTGACTAGGGGGAGTGTTGGGCCAAAACCCAATTCGGGTAATCACAACCCGCTAAATAAATCCGCAGCCCAAGACCCGGCGGTTATAAGGCAGTTAAATAACTGTTTTTAACAGTTATCTAACAAAGGGACACAACAGTTCTTTTTGAACCAACACAACTTTTAGACGCACCCTTTCGATTTATATAAATAGATAGGAATTTGTAAGAAACCTTAAGATGACAGATTGATTGTAACAAAAACGAATATCATTAGCAATATTAATACCAGATTCATATTTCCAGTATATTTTGATTCCAAGTTTTATTCATTTCTCGATCCAAGGTCAGGATCGAATCCAACAAAAAGCCCATGGCATAGGTTGTTGACCTCCATTGCACTTTGGAGGGGTGCTATCCTAAAATCGGCGCAATTGATCAAGTCTACATCGTAATTTGTTGCTGAGAGAACCTGCATTCGCGCGGTCCCTGCTCATTTTTCTAGTCAAATGTATATGCGTGCAGCCCCTGCCTAATTCCTTTTTTGAATTATGTGTTGTTGCTCAAAAGACGAACCTTTCACAGTCCTGATACAACCCGTCACTATTCAAGACTACCGAAAGTTTTCGGTACCAATTCGCTTTAGGAATGAACAGCTAGTGAACCAGCGAAGGCCGACGAGGGTGCCAGCACGGTGAACCCTGTTGGAAATTAATCAACAAATGTTTATTTAGACGTTTAGTAATTTTACAGTATGTATATTATGTATTTGCAGGCTCCTAGACATGTTATAATAAATCCTGCACATTTAGTTTAGGCCCATACCCATATTAGTTAGTTATAGTTTTTAGGTTACGGTTGTGAAAGTGAACAGACATGTCCATTGGTGAAAAGTAACCATCACATCTCTTCACAGAAATCATACCGTTTAGTTCTATATATATATAGGTTTGTTGTAACAATTATAAATCAACCCTTATTCATAATATATCAGATTTACGTTAGGGTTCATCCAATCTTTTGTGTTCTTTATTCTTATGATCTTATGATGATTGTTCATGATGTTTGTTTGATCATTTGATCCTGGAAAACATGAAGCAAGACCTGTGTAACAGTGGTATCAGAGAGATAAGGGATCAAACAACAACGATTCATGATTAATCAAGAGGATCCTGGCCTTTGAAAAAAAGAAGCAGCGAACAAAAGGAAAAGAAGCAGATTTAGAAGAGCTTTGTTCAGTTTTGCCTGGGAATTAGGAAACCAATGAAATGCAGGAGGCAATTGGTTTAATTCGTCCCACAAACAGGAGGACACTCAAGAATCTGCCATGGATGCAGTTTTGAAGATGAAAGAAAGAAGAAGAGAAAAGAGGCTCAAGAATCTTTGAGCACATGAGGCCGTCCGTAAGCAGCCCTAATCAATTTTGTACTGACAAAAGGTAGATTTGTAATGAGAATACATGCACATCATATGCTAGCTTTCAACTATTTTGGGTAGCTTCTGCGTAGATTTATTAGAGAAAATATTCCAAGAAAATCTTTTAGGCAATTTGTGATGCACTTATGATACTAAAATAGCTATACTGATTATGCCAAAAGTTCAATGAAGTCCCATCTTTTTGCAAAGTCTTGATGGACTAATCTACACCATCCAACCCATTTACATCCAAGGGCCCAGATTAAAACATAATAAACTAAACGAACCCCCTCCCCTTATATCCCACAACGATTCTTTTTCTTTCTCATCCACCCACCACATATCTCACACACCAATCACCACCAGCCACCACCACCGTATATTTCGATCCGATCAACCACAACACCACCTATTTCCGGCGAGATTCACAAAAACCCACCACTTGATTAATCAGTTTAGAAAATCACAAATCAATGCGAAATCAAACTTTCTGTGTTAATAATGAGTTAATAATGATTCGGATGCAAAGTATTTGATTGAAAATTCATTGAGTAAACTGTTAAATCTGATCTGCTGAATCGTGTTGTAAGATTGGGTTTATTGAATCACTGTTTAAGAATGGTTTGATGATATTGGATTGCTGTAGGTTCAGTTTTTGTTATTGTTGGATATACAGTTTTGTTAGTTACTGATCTTGTTGTTAGACTGCTAATATGATCTCTTCTGTGATCAATAGACTATACTGAGTGTGATATAGTTTGGTCATAGAATTTTGGTTTTAATTACTGATTTGGTAAACTGTGTTGATTTATAGAGATTGGATTTGTGATTCTGTTATGTTTGGTCTGTTGATTCATTTAGGACTGATATACAGAGGGTTCAAGATGAAGAATTTTATAAAACTTGGATTGTCTTGACACTAGTAACTCATGTATGAGTCATCGTGACTCATGTATGAGTCACCGTGACTCGTGTATGAGTCAACGTGACTCATACATGAGTCACCGTGACTCATGTGTGACTCATACATGAGTTATCTGTGACTCATACATGAGTCACGGTGACTCATACATGAGTCATATATGAGTCATGGTGACTCATATATGAGTCAGTGACGAGGTCGCCGGAAAAACGGGTTTGTTGTGAAAGTCGCCGGAAAATGATGGATTTGTTGTAGAAGTCTATGGATAAGTGGGTTTGCTATGGAACTCGCCGAAAATAGGTGGATTCTTGTGGATCTTGTCGAAAAATGGTGAATTTGTTGTGAAAGTCGTCGGAGAACCGGGTTTGTTGTAGAACTCGCCGGAAAATGGTGGGTTTGTTGTGGTGGTCGCGGGGAGAATGTGGGGTTGTTGTGGTGGTCGCCGGAAAAGGTTGGAGATGAGGTTTTTGTGGTGGTCGCCGGTGAGAGATTGGTTATCCCGATCTATACTTGTGTGTGTGTGTGAGAGAGAGAGAGAAATAAGGGTGGTTTATTGTAAGTGATTGGTTTAATTATAACCCTTTGATCATTTAAGATGAGTGGCTTCAATTAGTCCATGAGATGTTTGATAAATAATGATATGTGAGGGATCTCTTCCCTACTGATTATTTAAAGTTAGCAATTGACTATTTGGAAGTATAACCAGATTTGGACGCTATGTTCCAAGGGCTCCAGAAACAGCAGCGTCCTAATCTTATGACAAATCTGTATATGGTTTCATAAATACGTACCTTCTTTATTTGTTGATACTTTGAAAACTAGCTACCACGTCCTCCAATTAAACAGAATAATGATGAATTGATGACCTATTTAGTAAATAATCTGATTTCTTAACTGAAAAATTATACAGTAGTAGTTTAGTAGCTATTTAGGTTTATTTGTAAATAATTGATTTTAAAACTATAAAATAGTGATTACATAGATAGTAAATCATTTGGTTTCTCAACTTTCTGAAGGACAACTAATTTCTAAATATATGCATGTAGTGAATTTAGACAAGATATTCAAATGCAAAAGGTCAGGAGTGAACATAAGAAATCCATTCAAAATAGAAACTTTAAAAGTCGGTACATATATGATGCATTGCATCTTTTAATTTATTTAGCATAAAATACGAAATATCAGATAGCATAAAAGAGTTTGCTAAAAAGCTCCATCTGTTGATCCTGCAGACAAATGACGATCGACAAGCTCCCATCACCAATCGGGCTTGGTAACACGTTAACCTCACCTGCACTCGGCATGGCACCCACGAATACAGGTCGCCCCCATCCAAAGTCTACATCGTAAATCGAGAGCCTAACCCAACTTGTTATGTAGAGATTTGATCTTTTAAAGCCCCCCCAAACTCCCGAAATTAGAGCTTTTAAATCGGGCTGTAGTTCCAAATAGTCTATTGCCGACCTTAGATAATCATTGTTCCTCATCACTATTGCATCATGGATTTTGCCGGCAGCATACCAACTAGGATTTGATTTGATTTCGCCTGCTAATGCTATAGGAGTGGTTGGGAAGATAGCATTCCCAAAATAGTTGGGTGGCAGAGGGGGCTGCAGACGGTCCCGTCCATCAGTGGCAATGTAGAGCTTGGTGTCCTGATCATCTGGCAGTCCGCGTGCCGCAGAGACACACTTCCAAACATGGCCCGCCAGGGCTTCAAAAGATGTGTAACTGATTGTGTTCTTCCCTTTATCTTTTGAACTCTCTTTAAGCAGATTAAGTTGGTCTCGTGAGAGCGTGAAAATAGAAAGCTTTGTCTCGTAAGATGGGGTCTCAAGTGGAGTGAAATGGTATTCCATGTGCTCAAAGACGGGCTCTGGTGGGTCTCGGGCACGGAGGAGGGTCCGGTGATCTATGAAGGGTGGGTGATCAAGGTCAAGACCACGAGCAATATAAGACCAGGCGCTGGTAAAGTGCGTCCCTGCTGGGCCATCTGCTACGTAATGGTGCATCCCAACTCCTAGTGAAACTCCTCCACACTTGAAGTAAGTTACCTGCTCATGTCAACATCAATATATGAGAACACCTGAGTTGGGTGCAAATTAGCATAGCCGTATTCCAGGGTGCCAAAGGTGTGCAACCGCACGAGGCTCAAAAGCCTCAAAATATATCTCCTTTTATATATGAGAAATACTAAAACCCGTAATTTTTACATAAAAACTATCTTTATGTAAATAGTGTAAGTAAATATGGTGTCTGTACGACGGGTGTGATAATCTTTGATATCTAACTTGAATCGTGTTAAGTTCACTTTCCGTATAAAGTATTTCGACCCTATGGTGCCTGGGTTACACGAAATCCTTATCGGATAATTCAAGTAGAAACACTTTGATTTCTAGGCACAAGAGATCAAAGCAGGAACTGAGAGGAATTGTGTGTTTTTCGTTATGTTCATATAAAACCAAATTCTGTTAATCAACAAACATAAATGACGGTTACAAAGCAGTTGAAAAGAACAGTTAAAACTGTTCTCCAACAGGCGTGTCGGTTGGGTTTTCATGGGCGATAACATATTAGCTCAACGAGTGTGCACTCCGCACTTCCCCTAACTCGTGTCAGAACCGAATATGAAATCTCATTGGTCTCTAGTAAATCCCGACTAAAATAGTTGATGACACTAAAATCACCAACAAATAGTTGTTAAACTTTACTTCAATCGACCAAAGCTATCTTTATCCTGATGTTTAGGTTTTTTTTTATATAAAAAAAAAAAACTTTGCTTGATTTTTTTTTATCAATAATTATGATTTACATATTAGGAGAAAGTAAACAGGCAACAAGCTGCGCCGCTAGCCATTTTTGTATAGCAAAACTAAGTCTAATAAATATAGCGTTTGTGAATTTAGAAGTGAAAACAAAGATAGGCGCATTTATTTCTTATTTCAGTAAGTTACTATCTGCGTTTTAAAAAATAGACATACAATGAGACAAAAATGTGTCACTAAATCCAACCTTTAGTGGCATGTTTTAAAAGTGATAGTAAAGTTTAAATCTTGAGATTGATGACACTTTTTATGTATAAAATGTGTCCTAAAAGTTGAGAACTGTATTCAAATATTTTTTGTGTCACTATTTACCCTTTTTAAGTGTAGAAACACATAAAGTTTGGTGAAATGTTTCTGCTTTTGCGACACTTTTTAAAATTTTTGGTGACACCTTTTAAAGTATCACTAATATACAATATTTTTGTAGGTGATGTGGCTATAAATTTTAAATGGCCCGTCAAACGTTAAACACTAAGTTTAAATGGCTATAAATTGGAACATCGAAAAAAATAAGTACATATAACAGTGAAGTACTTATGAAATAGATGTTACCTGCAAGACGAGTACAGGAAAGGATTCAAATCCTAGGGAGTAATCCACTGCTGGGACAAGTTTCCGGAGCTCAAGTGCAGGTGCAAAGTCACTGAAATCCTTGATCACGCCGTTAGATTCTGCTTCCACAAACAATACACCTTGTCCTTGACAATCAATCTCAAATCGACCATCTACGTCTTTACTCAGTCTTCCTGCCAATGGGTAAAATGGAACCAAAGCCTTACCCAAAGATTCTTTCATCACCTTTGCATCGAAAAAGTTGTCAGACCCACTATTCCGGTAGAAATGCACGCAGGGGGTGTGGATATATGGGCTCACGAGGTCGAGGTTGGAGTTCCACAGCTTTATTTTCGGTGTTTCATCTGCTGGAATCACCATGCTCGTATTCATCACCGTGATCTTCATCTGTGACACATGATAATTACATTTGTTTTATTTAGGTTCATGGTTTTGAATCAGCATTTTCTTGCAGTGTTTTTCATATAAAGTTAATTTTATTATGATTTTTAATGAATGAACAAAAAATTGACAACACGTTCGAATTGGCCATGCAAACCTTCCTAAAAAGGAAAGGTTTCACCTGTTTTGATTCTGTGTAAGGTGACGGTGTGGATTCAAAACCCCACAGATTAATCCCCAAATGGGTAAAAACCATGGTCACCCAAAAATTGACAACATTCCGAAAAATATATCTTTTCCTAAACTACTCGTTTATAGAAATTTAAACTCAAAAGGGTTTTTGGGATGATGGCAAGCTAAAACCAGTCATCTCCTAACCATATAAAAAATGAAGTTACAGAAAAAGATAAGCTATAATGTGAAACTAAAACACCAACTTGTATAGATCACCTTACCTTGTTTAAGGTATTGAGATTTGAGAATTCTAAAACTTGCTCCTGAATTTAAAGGCTGGTCTTTCTTAAACATTATCATGAAAGTTCGTTACCTTTTTTTCCTTAAATAAATTCTATAATTAATTATCTTTTTGCATTGAATAACATGTTCTCAATAAAGCAAATGTTAATCAATTCGTAATAATTACTTGAGAAAAAGTGTCTTTAATCTCTTTCGAGTTAAGAATTTTTGCCAAGACAGACTAGCAGAACTTACCTTAAGTGGCTCATGTATCTAGGTAAAAAAGATTTTTTCTAATTTTTAACTATAAAATAGTGTAATTTTTTAGACCATGGGTTAATTTTTAACTCTAATTAATTACAAGTGTGAGAAAATGTTTAACTTACATTGAAAATAAGAGGGTGTTATTTTGAATATCGTACTTCTTTTTAATAACATGGCAATAAGATTAAAAATACTTTATTTTCTCATTTATTTTTAATAATTTATATATCTTTAAAATCGTTAAATATTAAACGAAAAAAAATATTATCGTAATGAGCATTTAATTATTAACAACAAATATGCACTATGATATGCTTTTAAAAAGACAATATTTTTACTTTCTTTCTCGTTGTTAAAACTTGCGTTAACTATCATATATGATAGTAGTGTTTTATCATATAGGATACTATTGTTTCATCGTATTAATAGCTAATATCATACTATCTTTGTTCCTAACTAAGTGTCCACGTTTGCCTTCGAAAGTCTTTTTTTTTGCAACTTTGACCCTAATTATATTTCTTTAGAACATCAAATGTTAGTGGTTAGTGGGTCGAATCGTGCAATGACATCCAAGCCGCCGAATGTCTTCTTCGAACCCTCGCCTAGTTATGTTACACTTCTTATCCGCTTCGCCTGAGAAGAAAAGCTCTAATTACCTTTGGGTATGCTATATAATAACTGATGCAAAATATATGAAAAATAGAGTTTTAAATGTTTTTTTATTGATATAATTTTTTATCAAGAAGTATATAACACAAATAAACATATTTAGGGTCAAAATTTTAGAAAAAAGACGAAAAAGTTAAATGCGGACACTTATTTTGCGACGGATGAAGTATATGATAATAGTGTTTCATCATATATAATAGCTAATATCATATATGATAGCTAATATCATATATGATGGTAGTGTTTCATAATATATGATAGTTTACGCAAGTTTCAACAACGAGAAAAAGAATTTTTTCAAAAATATATCATAGGACATATGTTTTTAGAAAGATAATTAAATCTCGTTTGTGACGGTATATTTTTTTCGCTTAACAATTAACGATTTAAAAAATATAATGTTTGAAAAAAGATGGAAAAAATAAATTTTGAATTTAATCTCATATGTTAAATTAAAATGAATAAAAGATAAGGTTTAATCTCTTATTATCCATATCAAAGTTTAACATCTAAATAAACTTAAATCACAAATTATTTAATATGTTTTAAATGTTAGACTTAAAGTTCACAAACAAATTTAGACCGACGAGAAACTTTGACCTCATACATTATTTTTGGATTTAAGTTTATTGATATTAATACTTTATTCAGATACTAAGGGACTAAACCTCATCATTTATCTTCATCTTAATCTAATAGATGAGATTAAACCCAAAACACATTTTCACCCTTTTTTCAAACATTTGTAACTTTTAAACTGTTATCGTTAAGCGAAAAAAATACAATCACAACGTGCATTTAATTATTTTTCTATACATATGTACTATAATATATTTTTGAAGAGATTTTTTTTTGTTTTTTTCTCGTTGTTGAAACTTGCATGGACTATCATATATGATAGTAGTGTTTCATCATATATGATATTAGCTATCATATATATGATGAACCACTATTATCATATATGATATAAGTTATCATATATGATGAAACACTACTATCAAACGTGATGAAACACTACTATCAAACGTGATGAAACACTAATATCATATATGATAGTTCACGCAAGTTTGAACAACGAGAAAATAAAATGATTTTTTTTCTCTTCTGATATCATAGTGCATATATGTAGCAAGATAATTCTAATGTTCATCGTGATAGTATTGTTTTCGTTTAACACTTAACGATTTAAAAAATATTTGAATTATAAAAAATGTGTTAATAATAAAGCATTTGTAATCTTATATGGAAATGGATGATGATGATGAGTCCTTTTTTATATGATATCTAAAATAACTCCCTTATAATATGTTCTTTCTATACTTAAAGTAATTATGCATTTATATATAATAAATGAACATTAAAATTAACTTAAATACATGTTTTTCTTACTATAACCATATTAATTATTGCCTAAGTTGGTATTGTTCAGCAAACCCTTTTATTAAAACACAAAAATTATTGTTATTTAATTTGTCTTCTTAATAGAAGTTCTAAAATTCCTTTGATTGTAACTCTTTAGAAATGAATTCACTTCCTCTTAAAAATATCACATCTATGCGTCTTTTTTCGCTTAATTTTAAGTTCCTCCCCTCCCCCGCATTTTTTTCGATCCTATTAAATTAGTTGGTTGTCATTCACTTTTTAAGATTTATCTAAAACCAAAAGTTAAGTGTCACATCAATTACATAAAAAGCTATTGAAGTTAAGTCCACTTTCACTTTAAGGTACAAATCGAGTTTCTTCTGAATTTTATCATCTTTAACCTCTTATTCACCATCCTCTTCCTTTAACAATCATTTCAACCGTATTTTGTTGCTTCTTTTTTTATCACGACTTGCCACCTACCACACTTTGATAAGTAACATTTTCATCATTTCATCACACGTTGTGTGATTTAGTCAGAAGGTTAAACACCTATGTATATTAAATATACTATTAAAGTAGTATCTATATGTATAAGTCTCTGACCCCTACATGTCTCCTATTTTTATAAGTATAAATATATGTATTACATTAGCACTTCCCAACAACTCCCACTTGCAAAAGTCATATTCATATAACATAGCATACTAACATTAGTAAGTGTCTCGCAACACGCCACTATTCTCATAAACACTTGAGTGTAGGTTCGTAAATGGCTCAGTATTAATGGATTAAGTTGATTCGTTCGTTTTCTATAGATTTGGTGTTAAAAATAGATATTGATCAAAGTCATTTGATAATTTGACTATTCTGTTTTTAGTTAATGAAATTGGACAAGATTACCAAATGTATGAAAAATCATGTTGACCACGCTTTTGACTCGATCATGCAAACATCTGATCTACTCAACGAGGGGCCTAGTTAGTAACTAACTTCCTAACACGTAGAGAAATTTTTTTTCATTTTAACTACAAGTATTATTCACATGCTTCAAAATAATTCTAAAAGTAGCCTTTATAACCACCTTATTCAGGATAGCGTTTCACCAGAATCAAGAAACCGAGATCTATATATTTAAATTATACTTGCATGTCACGTACGAGGATGAACAAAAACTCTACCATATGTGTAATTTACTTAAACTAATTCACACAAGTTGGTATATCTGATGTTCAACCTATTTAATAACATATAGTTTGATAAAACATCTTTTAATATTCAACAGAATATAGCGAATCACTCGGATTTATTTTTTTCCATCAATACTCTTATATCGTTGACTAACAATGAAAAATTTTACAATGATACTATTAACCATGAAAATTCACTAACTAAAATGATTCGGGAAGTTGGGGAGATCCAAAATAAGAGAAGATTATATGGAGAGATAAAGTATAGAGAAGGAAATATGTGTGTTTTATTTAGCGAGAGAAACAAACACACACTTAATTCAAGAACCCTACGTGTTTTGCTAATAATACATTTGGCATATCAAGTCCCTATGTGTTTTGCTAATAATAACGAGATATAATTCCATAAATATCACACTGTAAATCTTTTTTTGATGTAGAGACATACGAAATTACTTACAATGTTCTAACAAGTCCAAATACAAATCAAAGTACATACACATAGCTACCTTGCTTTATTCGAGAAGCTCGATGTAAAAGTGGTTAGGGTTGGTTTATAGCAAATTGAAGTTCTTTAGTAACATTTAAGCTCTTATATTTGTATATATGTACCTGGCTTTAACTGAATGAAGCTATGCTTGATCAACATGAAATTTTGAAACACAACTTGGCTTTACTCCAATTGCTTCTCATTAATCCATAAAAGATTTACCGATGCAATCGCTAAGGTCAGTAGACGCAATTTCTTCCCTATTATGTTTTTCTCTCATTTGATCGTAAGTTTCTAGAGATCGACTATTTAAATTTCATCACCTGTTTTCATAATATGTAGGGTTTTTTCCTTTCATAAAATGTACACAACAGTCCGTGTCCATTTGAACAGACTGGTAACTGATCAAATTGCTTGTATCCCGGTGGTTATTTATTTTTGAGAATGTTGCTCAACCAAACGATTAATCTCAAGCATCGACTTAGAGAAATTTGTGATGTGTATAATGTGAAAAATTAAAATTCGTTTAAAAAAAGTACATAGAATTAGAGCGATGTAATGACTAATTAAAGTATACTTTCTCTCTATTTTTGTTTTTAAGCACAATACTGACAAGAATATTAACAAATTAAATTGTTAGTTAGCTTATTTAAGGGGATAGTGAAATTTGAAGCTTACACTAGCATGTCCCATTAAAGCAAGTCCCAATCTTAAATTTGGGTAGAATCTATTTGAATTATAAAGACATTTACTATGATGAATCTATTAAAAAGTTTATAAAATTGTCACATCTTGAAAATCATTAATTTACAAACTTTCTCACACTATAAACATATTATCACTATGGATAACGCTTTTAATTGATTTATAAAATTGTCTAGCTCACGCAATGCATTAGTTTAGAAACCTCTTTAAGATGCTAAACATTTTCATGTCACCTAGACTTGAAATGGTATGTCACTATGGTACAAACATTTTTAAGACTGTTTATAAGTTCTTAAACCTATTCTTAAATCATTATAGTATATGATTTAAGCTGAAAATATATATTAGTATATAATATACTGCGCATTGAAGCCCACAGTGACCGACGTATAGTAATAACACTGAAACCGGATGTTTTAGATCAACTCTTAACTAAGGGAACACAAGTTTTGCTTCTCAACACTAAAAGCTAGCAGACATAATGGTACACACTACAAAAAATCAAGATATTTTCGTACTAAAGTTTTTCCTACTACAAAAGTCATTATTTCACCATAAAAATTTTACTTACTAAAGTTTGTAAAAGTAAGTGGCTAAAAGATTTTAAATAGGTTTTGATGTAAAAGAAATCGACATCTACGCCTACCAAATACAAAAGTCACTAAAAGTTTTACTTTTTACTTACTATATATTGTGTAACTATAGATATAGTTATCCCCTTATTACTTGATTTTTTTATCAACTCTTATTGAAAGATAAAAGTAAGTATTAAGGTTGTGTTTGTTTTTGCCCAAAAAGGTATGGCCGCCTCTGACATCTGACCAGTCAGACACGGTCAGACGTTCTGCTTGTTTGTTTTTTCTTCCATAAGTCAGAAGATGCTGTAAGAGCTTAGCCGTCTGACTGAGTCAGATGCGTTTGCAACCTCTGAGCGTCTCTGAACCTGATACCCTTGAAGATTGAGATTGTGCAACTTCACATAACAGTCAAAATAATCATATAAAATTATTGAGGATGGTTATTGTGTTCTGTGAGTCAGAATAAAAAGACATCCAATATTTGATCCTTCAAAATATGAAATTGAAGATTATTAGGTTAGATGAGAGAGGATTTTGGATATGTGTGAAAAGATATGGAGAGGAAAAGAATTATCAGTAAGTTTGGTTTGAGAATGTGTGGTTGCGATGTTAGGGTAATAATATGGTTTTGTTTGTTAGTGTAAGAACCCGTACTTTTCCAGCATTATTTTATTCTTTTATTCGTGCTTCTTGAATTTTCCAACGTATTACGTTTTCTTGTATTCTTATATGTAAATCCTGAGATCATAATAATTTTAATAAATTATACTTTTGAAGTTTTTTCTAATCATTGATAAATACTTTATCTGGAATTATAAAATTTTTAATATATTTTTTCATATTTATTTAAATCAAAGTTTTTGATTTAAAATCACCCGCGTGCGTTTTACAACGAGAATACCTAGTGATCGCGATACCGACGGATGCCCAAAAGTTTACATTTTATTATCGATTGTTTCGATAATTAATATTTTCGACGACTTCGTTTCAATTACGTATTAAGTCGTGACGGGAAACCATAATATCACATTGTTGATGCATTTTAACTTTTGAAAAGTATTTTTACGAAAACCGAGCTCTAATCTTATTTCTAATATTCGGATCAATAATTAGTACCAGACTTTATTTGTCATGTTCGTTTGACGAATAATATTGAATTCTTGACTAACCGACAAGGTTAGGGCTTTAAGTATCGAATATGTGCCATTTATTATTTATTGGTAAGTCTATGTTCGCCTTCGACCGTATATATCCTCATTATGAAATAGAAATATTTTCTATTGTCGTCGTTTAAATTTCTCATTTTACGAGCATTCTTCATAATTTGCGTTAAGCCATTAGGCGTCATTCGCTTATTTGACGCATTAACGTATTTTAAATCATAAGCCTCATTTATATATTTAAATAATAACGTTCTCCGAATGTCAATATTTTTATTTTATATTAAGCGTTTCTTTTTCGTGTTTTACACGTATATTTCAAATCGCGTAACTATTAAAATATCGGGATTCGATTATACCCGCTTTATAATGTTTAATTAATATAAAAACACTTTTATGCATTATAAGGCCACTAGAGATATAAGGAACAACACTTATACTTAAAAATGAATGACGGAAATCTTCTAATAGCTTTACACGTTTCAAAAATATAGATATGCATGTACATCAAAGTAACCCACATTAATATCAAATTGGTTAAATATTGTAGGAACAAAACACATCTTTATCCCTTATGGTGTTTCCATTTCAAGATCTGAATTTACTCTTTCTGTTTGATCTATTGCACGCAAGGCAATAGTATTCAAAAGATGGCTAAAAAAGATTGCTTGATTAGTATTTACAAGGGTTTAGTAAGATTGGTTTTATTGACGTAATCATCTGGTGTCATATCTTGGATTGAAGGTTTACATCATTTCTTTTCATTTCTATCTTTTTTTTGATTTATATACATATATTAATCTTGTAAATACTGAGATTATATGATGTAATATTTAAATGAAGTCTATGACATTGTATATAAATTTTTATAACATCAAATAAAGAAAACAAGTCCTAGTGATGATTTGGTTGCTAAGATTTTAGATTAGTTATAAAAGCGTGATATTAGAAGGATATTAGTAGGTTGGGATACTGAAAACTTATATATTAAGATAGGGAATTGTTTTTTAAGTATTTCTCCGGGTGACACGTTTCGTGGCGATTCTCGGAGAGTGAGATATGACCAAAATACGAAACTAGGTCAAAATCTGACCTGCTGCAAAGATGGGTTGTTTTCTCATAAAATTCATATACCGACCTATGATTATCTAAAACTAAAAGTGGTAGATAATATCATGTAGAACACACACGAATTGGATGGTTTTCTACGGATCAACGGTTTGAAAATGGCGGACAAAATGGTGGCACTGAAGTTGGCTACGAATCACAGCCAACGTGTCTAAGTGTAAAAATGGGTAATTAAGCTATGACAACTATAATTATTGATTAATTGGACTTATGATCAGTAAATTACATGAGTTAAGGATATATTTCCCTATAAATAAATCACCTAAATTATTTACGATTCAGGCGATATAATCTATTTAACGAGACATGTTGGGAAAAATTGTAAGAATTAGGCTATATTTAATTAACGTAAATGTGATGATTTCTATAAAAACCAAAGTGGTAGGAGCCACTTTTTGGGAAATATAGATTCATTTATATATTGATAATTAGAATACTCGAGACCCGACCATCATGAAATATTAAGTCAACATCATTTTGGGACGTTTTAGAACCCGTAATGCGTATAAAGTGGACTTGGGTCATAAAAGCCCAACATACACTTATAATGGTTATTGGGCCATTATTGGACCTGAGATTAATAATGTATTTGGAGTTCAATACTGACTTTGGAATGGGCTTAATTATCATAACCGGATAATACATGATAAAGTATTATCAAAGGTCTTACGAAAAGTTTTACAAACTTATACAATGTCCGGACTTACTAAAGTGAACTATTTACATATATGTATGACTCATGTATAGTCTATAACCTAAGACGCGTCTTGTTATATTAGGTCTCGTTTGGTTATATGTCGACCGTTGGGCGTCTTGTTCTCGATCGATGGGAGATTGATATCTCGTGAAGTCGTGTATCGACTATTGGATTTTGTTCCTTGATCTACGTGTAATAGCTTTATCAGGTGAGTTCATAGCCCCTTTTTACTACTTATACATTGTTTCTAAACGCGGGGTGAGATTTTACATGGTGGAACACATTCATTTAAAACTGTATGCTATCCAGAACTTGTATGCTATCCAGATCTTGTATGCTTTCCAGAACAGATTACCATTATTATTGCTTTTAGTCTATAGCCCTTAAGTTTCCTCTCCTGATCATGAACCTTTAATTTACTTGTGTTGCTAAGCGTGAATGTTGTGGGTGGATCCATCAGGATTGACAATCCCCGTCCCATGTTGCGGTTGTTTAACCATGATGCATTTCATTTGTTTATTACTTGAGTATTTAGGCTGAATACTCACTAAAGGAACTTACATTGAGTTAAGCTTCGGTTCATGAACTGAACAGCAATAATAATAATAGTTTCGGACAATGATTACTGTACATAACCATTTTCCCTATTTCTTGTTACAAATGAATGCTTGTGTTCCACACCTTTACTGCTAAACCTATGAATATCACTCAACTTTATGTTGACGATTTTACATGTTTAATCTCAGGTATTATCACTTAGGTTTGCTTGGATGGGAGCCCGCTGGATATTATCGTAGCTTGGAGATTTCTGTGTATATTTAAACTTTAGTTTTGGTAAAAACTGTCAGAAATTTTATCATATATTCTCGGTAACTATATGTTACAAAATGATAATAAAATAAAAGATTTTACGCTTATAAAACTCTGGGACCTTTTGTTTAAAAACTCTGATGTTAATGATGTAATGTATATGTTTTTATTACGTCAACTTTGTGTCAACAGTATTTCATTGTTTTCTTGTACCATGACGTGGAACCCCCTTGCTGCCTAGTTGTTCCCTTGCCTGATTTTGGGGGTCTCACAGATTGGTATCAGAGCGATGGTTATAGGGAACTGAGCTGTTTTCAAAACTTAGTTTATAACCGAAAGTTCAAATATTTCATGTTTCTAAGTGTCAAACACAGAATTTGTCATGGTTGTTCGGTATCTGCGTGGGTAACTCTCTAATCCTTATTAATTACTTCTAATTATCGTTGTAGTATTTCATCTCCTGATTACATGTTGAAATATTACATTACCTTAATGACGATAATTACTATGCCTTTTCAAAGCCTTTGTGTTTCATGAATTATCATTGGATATTACTTAATTACATATGATCTTACTGCATTTCTTGAATTCGGGTTCTTGTGAATTGATCTTATTATAATGATTTCATATTGTTATGACGTTACATAGTTGTAATCAGAGCGCGTATGCTACCGACTTTTTATGCTCATTTTCTGAGTACTATTTCTATTTCATTTATGCGTGATACGACTGACCTCATATACTCGTTCGTTTTGAACCGTCTGTTTTTCTCGACCCACTGTTACATATTGTGCATACTCTCTTGATACCATTGTTCGGGATTGGATAAGTGTTGCCTTCGATGACACTTCTGATTTTCATTTTACTACCGTGCGTGTTGCTTCCATTGTTTAACTTCTTAAGGATATCAGTTTAGATATCCAGATTATTTTCTGAACATTTGTGATTGGATGTCTTAAAAATAGTCTATCGAACATTGTGTGGCTCAATGTGCCTCCGAAAAAGACTAAAGGACATCGTGTGAATCACACATCTCGAAGCATTCATTGAATCAGTGCTGAATAATATCGTGGGTCTTCTTAATCTTGATTGACCCTTACGTCATCGTTTTACACGACAATTGTACATGGAATACATTTTATTTCAGTGACCAATCTACGTTTCGATTTCAAGTTACAACATTCATTTGTACCTTGAAAACATCATCATCATCTTGTAATTTGTCTTCTATTATGTGGCGATTGTTTGGAATACAATTCTACTTCTATAAACTTGTACCCTTCCTTTTCATTAAACCTCCTCCCTCCAGGAGGCGACTGGTTAATGTTTCATTTCTTTCTTGGTATGTCTTGTGATTTTGGAAAATCACACTGCCAAGAGACCTTCTTGCATTGCATCTTGAAATCGAAGACACGGATGTCATGCGCCGTTTTTGATTTCTTAGATTTTTGTTGGTATTATCGAGCCATTTCTATACTATGTTTTCTTTACATGATTAGTTTTACAATTTATTATCTTTCGTCTTTATGGATTCCTTTATCCTTTTCATTTATATATGACTTATTTGTCATTCTACATTGTTTTTCTTTGTTTCCATCGTACCACTGATTTGGGTAAAGATTTGAAGTTCTTATTTTCACCGTTCGTTATAATCTTGACACGTGTCTCATGGCGATTCCAATTTAACCTTCTGAAACTTTATTACCTTGTAACCATTTCATTGATTGTCTTGAACTACTATTCATTACCCTCATGTAACCCACTCGCTATTTTACAAGCTACCATATAAACCCAAACTGGTATTGTTTATGAATCATTTTATAAAATGTTCCACTTGGACCTTGTTAAAATACTGGAATGTTATCTTATAAAATCAATTTATATTAACTTTACCATGTATTTTCGCAAATTGTTCTACCTTCGTTCTATAAAGAAATCTTGTAACATTACAAATGTGGAATTAAATATCTAGCCAGTAACTTATTGGCGAAGAGTTTCATAAATTATTTTGATTCCAATTTTTACAAATGACATTATATACATATTTTAAATAATATGACCTGTAATACTGGTTTGACGAAGCTGAGCATCGTATTGCTAGTCCTAAATTATGCATGGCCTGATCACCTATGCTTAATTTAGAAGGAGCCATGTGAGGCCAAATAGTAGTCACTTTAAATATTTGACCAAGAATCAACTTTTTAATTATGTTCCTTAAAAAGTTAGATAAAATAAAGTTTTTTTTAAAAAAACTTTTACATCTTATGCGAGTAGCACCAGTTCGCGGCATGCACATATGATCCCTTATCTTTCTTTGAACGAAGTATACCTTAAACACATTATTCCTTACTCAACGACCTTTGTTTTTCTTGTTACCTCATCTTCCTTCGTGATATAATTCTCGTTACCACTTGTCTAATTTATTACCATTGATACCAGACTTGAAAGTTTCAACGTTGATATGCTTCTACATCGATCGACCTTCCCTGTCTATCTTGGTAAACCTTCGAAACATCTCTGGACGCGAATAGTGAGTTATGACTGGAAGTGACCAATGATTTCGTGTATACATCATTATGTGTGTTAGACTCTATCGTCTTGAAATTCATTCATGTGAATCATGTGTTGATTTCGCCTCTCATTGTTGTTGTTCATTTTACTTTAATTTCTCTCAAGTGACTTCTTAAGAATTTTCTTTGACTTGAAAATTCGTTGTGTGGCTTTTCTCTTTCGATCGTATGTCGACCATCGAGAAATTAATAAGCCGTTGTTGGTGACACCAACTGCACACAAGAAGTGATGACTTGCTAAATCCTCTGTTTCTCATTTTCCCCATCATCGACGCATCTATCCTATCATGTTTGTTAAGAAATTGGTACAAATTTTGTTTTATTCCCTCGTGCTATTGCTTGTATACTAACTGTTGATCGTTATTCGTTTTATAATCGTTTGCCATTTTGTCACTTACTGAAAACCAGAAACTGTCACATGTTTACCATTTGATGCAGTAAACACCTTCTTGGATTTCTAAAAAAAAAAAGAAGTTATTATTATTAATTTTTTTAAGAACGTTTTATACATTTTATCAAATGTTTAAATTACCAAAATAACTGTTTCAAGTTAAATACCAGATATATATATCCTCTTTGGGAAATTTACCTAGTGTTTCAAAGGATATCAGGCTGTATCTTTTAAAGTAATTGATTTTATCATACTTTACCTTCAATATAATGAAGTTATTAATTAATTTATAATTTCTAGCAATGATTTTAAATAACATGGAAAATCTGATTTTCTGTAATGATAACGGTAAACTTGAGCTCCTAACAGAAACTTCATGCAGCCATCCAAAAGTTCTTAAGCCGATCTGGATAACTATTTTTGAATTGTTCTACTTTTGCTTTGAAAATCCTGATCAAGAAAAAGATATAGCAACAACTTACACACTAAATATAGATAGTTTGATTTTAAATCACTACACCTTGTAAAATTTTCTTTTAATCAAGGAAATACTTAAACTAAGTTTTAAAGTAATACTAAAATCCTAGATAACTAGATTGTTACATTTTAAGATTTTCATGTTTTACCGTTTTCATGATTTGCGATTCCTTGTCGATTATCAGTTTTAACTCGTGCTAGCGCCCCTTCTCCGTTTAAGCAAATCTTGTGTTCACTCCATCTCTTTATATTTCTTCATACCGAAAGGTCACTATTCTAATCCAAGTTTGAAAATTTATTCGAAAAGGAGTTAAGAAACTGAAGCGTAGTGAATTCTGATTGTGAAGGTATGCTGTGGTGCAGAAATTACCTGCGAAGCAATAAATTTGTTCTACACTTTGTACCTCCTCTTGTTGCATCTTCTACTGTTTCCAGGAGAACTCTGTGGGACCAGAGTTCCTTTAGGGGGAAGACTGTAAGAACCCATACTTTCCCAGCATTATTTTATTCTTTTATTCGTGCTTCTTGAATTTTCCAACGTATTACGTTTTCTTGTATTCTTATATGTAAATCCCGAGATCATAATAATTTTAATAAATTATACTTTTGAAGTATTTTCTAATCATTGATAAATACTTTATCTGTAATTATAAAAATTTTAATATATTTTTTCATATTTATCTAAATCAAAGTTTTTGATTTAAAATCACCCGCGTGCGTTTTACAACGAGAATACCTAGTGATCGCGATACCGACGGATGCCCAAAATTTTACATTTTATTATCGATTGTTTCGATAATTAATATTTTCGACGATTTCGTTTTAATTACGTATTAAGTCGTGACGGGAAACCATAATATCACATTGTTGATGCATTTTAACTTTTGAAAAGTATTTTTACGAAAACCGAGCTCTAATCTTATTTCTAATATTCGGATCAATAATTAGTACCAGACTTTATTTGTCATGTTCGTTCGACGAATAATATTGAATTCTTGACTAACCGACAAGGTTAGGGCTTTAAGTATCGAATATGTGCCATTTATTATTTATTGGTAAGTCTATGTTCGCCATCGACCGTATATATCCTCATTATGAAATAGAAATATTTTCTATTGTCGTCGTTTAAATTTCTCATTTTACGAGCATTCTTCATAATTTGCGTTAAGCCATTAGGCGTCATTCGCTTATTTGACGCGTTAACGTATTTTAAATCATAAGCCTCATTTATATATTTAAATAATAACGTTCTCCGAATGTCAATATTTTTATTTTATATTAAGCGTTTATTTTTCGTGTTTTACACGTATATTTCAAATCGCGTAACTATTAAAATATCGGGATTCGATTATACCCGCTTTATAATGTTTAATTAATATAAAAACACTTTTATGCATTATAAGGCCACTAGAGATATAAGGAACAACACTTATACTTAAAAATGAATGACGGAAATCTTCTAATAGCTTTACACGTTTCAAAAATATAGATATGCATGTACATCAAAGTAACCCACATTAATATCAAATTGGTTAAATATTGTAGGAACAAAACACATCTTTATCCCTTATGGTGTTTCCATTTCAAGATCTGAATTTACTCTTTCTGTTTGATCTATTGCACGCAAGGCAATAGTATTCAAAAGATGGCTCAAAAAGATTGCTTGATTAGTATTGACAAGGGTTTAGTAAGATTGGTTTTATTGACGTAATCATCTGGTGTCATATCTTGGATTGAAGGTTTACAACATTTCTTTTCATTTCTATCTTTTTATTTGATTTATATACATATATTAATCTTGTAAATACTGAGATTATATGATGTAATATTTAAATGAAGTCTATGACATTGTATATAAATTTTTATAACATCAAATAAAGAAAACAAGTCCTAGTGATGATTTGGTTGCTAAGATTTTAGATTAGTTATAAAAGCGTGATATTAGAAGGATATTAGTAGGTTGGGATACTGAAAACTTATATATTAAGATAGGGAATTGTTTTGTAAGTATTTCTCCGGGTGACACGTTTCGTGGCGATTCCCAGAGAGTGAGATATGACAAAAATACGAAACTAGGTCAAAATCTGACCTGCTGTAAAGATGGGCTGTTTTCTCATAAAATTCATATACCGACCTATGATTATCTAAAACTAAAAGTTGTAGATAATATCATGTAGAACACACACGAATCGGATGGTTTTCTACGGATCAACGGTTTAAAAATGGCGGAAAAAATGGTGGCACTGAAGTTGGCTACGAATCACAGCCAACGTGTCTAAGTGTAAAAATGGGTAATTAAGCTATGACAACTATAATTATTGATTAATTGGACTTATGATCAGTAAATTACATGAGTTAAGGATATATTTCCCTATAAATAAATCACCTAGATTATTTACGATTCAGGCGATATAATCTATTTAACGAGACATGTTGGGAAAAATTGTAAGAATTAGGCTATATTTAATTAACGTAAATGTGATGATTTTTATAAAAACCAAAGTGGTAGGAGCCACTTTTTGGGAAATATAGATTCATTTATATATTGATAATTAGAATACTCGAGACCCGACCATCATGAAATATTAAGTCAACATCATTTTGGGACGTTTTAGAACCCGTAATGCGTATAAAGTGGACTTGTGTCATAAAAGCCCAACATACACTTATAATGGTTATTGGGCCATTATTGGACCTGAGATTAATAATGTATTTGGAGTTCAATACTGACTTTGGAATGGGCTTAATTATCATAACTGGATAATACATGATAAAGTATTATCAAAGGTCTTACGAAAAGTTTTACAAACTTATACAATGTCCGGACTTACTAAAGTGAACTATTTACATATATGTATGACTCATGTATAGTCTAGAACCTAAGACGCGTCTCGTTATATTAGGTCTCGTTTGGTTATATGTCGACCGTTGGGCGTCTTGTTCTCGATCGATGAGAGATTGATATCTCGTGAAGTCGTGTATCGACTATTGGACTTTGTTCCTTGATCTACGTGTAATAGCTTTATCAGGTGAGTTCATAGCCCTTTTTTACTACTTATACATTGTTTCTAAACGCGTGGTGAGATTTTACATGGTGGAACACATTCATTTAAAACTGTATGCTATCCAGAACTTGTATGCTATCCAGATCTTGTATGCTTTCCAGAACAGATTACCATTATTTTTGCTTTTAGTCTATAGCCCTTAAGTTTCCTCTCCTGATCATGAACCGTTAATTTACTTGTGTTGCTAAGCGCGAATGTTGTGGGTGGATCCATCGGGATTGACAATCCCCGTCCCATGTTGCGGTTGTTTAACCATGACGCATTTCATTTGTTTATTACTTGAGAATTTAGGCTGAATACTCACTAGAGGAGCTTACATTGAGTTAAGCTTCGGTTCATGAACTGAACAGCAATAATAATAATAGTTTCGGACAATGGTTACTGTACATAACCATTTTCCCTATTTCTTGTTACAAATGAATGCTTGTGTTCCACACCTTTACTGCTAAACCTATGAATATCACTCAACTTTATGTTGACGATTTAACATGTTTAATCTTAGGTATTATTACTTAGGTTTGCTTGGATGGGAGCCCGCTGGATATTATCGCAGCTTGGAGATTTCTGTGTATATTTAAACTTTAGTTTTGGTAAAAACTGACAGAAATTTTATCATATATTCTCGGTAACTATATGTTACAAAACGATAATTAAATAATAGATTTTACGCTTATAAAACTCTGGGACCTTTTGTTTAAAAACTCTGATGTTAATGATGTAATGTATATGTTTTTATTACGTCAACTTTGTGTCAACAGTATTTCATTGTTTTCTTGTACCATGACGTGGAACCCCCTTTCTGCCTAGTTGTTCCCTTGCCTGATTTTGGGGGTCTCACAGTTAGCATCACAATAGTAGGTTAAATTCTATTAGGCTACTTTTATGGTATCAAGTTTGGGTCAAATTTAGAAACGAATTCGTGTACTGGATTGTATTTTTCGTAAGTTGGATACAAGCATATAAAAATGCAACTACGTTGTTATTAGTCTACTCGTCCATTCTATTTTTAATTTTATGGTTTAGTGTCTATGCATAAAATCGGATAATTAAAACCTTTCAGACAATCATAGAAAAACAAAAAACATTATTAAATTCAGATTCAGACATTATAACCGCCTCTTACCAATAAGAGGCGGTAGTCAGACTCATACCCAAAACATCTTAGTGAAACAAACAACACCTAAGAGAAAACACTAAATTTATATAGTTATACAATATTTAGTAAGTAAAATGGTAAGAATTTTAGTGACTTTTCTCTTAAGTAGGCATATGTGTCCATTTCTTTTACACCCAAACATATATACAAAAATTTAACCACTTTCTTTTGCAGATTTAGTAGGTAAAGATTTTCTGATGAAGTGATATTTTTATATGTATTATGATAGACAAAAAAACTTAATTAAGAAATGTCTTGAATTTTGTAATGACATCACTACCCGGACACCATGGACAAACACCACTACGATAGTCCAGACTTCACACGCGAGACCATCACTTTGTAGGTAGTGGTGCATTTTTTTGTGTGTGTGGGGATAGGGTATATATTGTGGGCCTTGTTGGGAGTATATAAGTAAGGAAAAATTTACGTGTATGATTAATAGTTACCGCTACGTCCATTTGATGATAATATGTAGGAACTTTTGGCCCAACATCTCATCAAGTTCAAAATTAAGTCCAATGAGGTTTCATTCTAAAACCAATTGGTGATAGAAGGTGTAGCCATCAAGCTTATATGTTAACTTTGAGATTATGTTTCAACTGATGTGAGATAGTAACCACCCAACTATACCTCCCTCAAACCAAAATCACCATAGGCCTCCCCTTTAACTATAGCCACGATCTCTAGTTTTTCATATCGCCAACCTTTACCATTGGAACACCCCCGCCTTTTAACCGAATTCCTTTTGGTACAAGGTTTACCGGGATCCATTAATATCATTGAACCTTGGTTTAACCGAGGGAACACCATCCACACCACCACTAGGCCCAAACTATCTTTGATATCAATTGTAGGAATCTTTGGCCCATCATCTCACCGGTAAAAGGTGTTGAGTATCTAATATATTTAAGTGTTACTCCTAAGGTTGAAATTGTTGGAATTTAAGAGTAAACTTAAATATAGTTTAGGAACTTAAGTGTACTTTGTAATATATATTAGGAATAGACTAATATTAGAAAGTATTTAGGATAACCTCTTTAAGTTGTTTTATGAGAAATTTCCAATTAGACTTAAGGAGGTGTCTACCCCTCATCTCTATAAATAGGGATGAGAGGATCCTAATTGAACAATTCTTCTTCCTCAATGTAATTTTTATTAAGATTCTTTAATAAAAGGAGGTTTAAGGGTATATCGTGTACATATATTTGTCGGTCCTTTGTAGTCTCCCGGGTTCGCTACTCGTGCTCGATACAACCCGCGATCTAGCAGTTCCGCTATCGAACTTCGGGTTTGTTGTCGGCATCATACAAAAAGTGGTATCAAAGACAGGTTAGTTGTGGTCTTCGAAGATCGATTTCTAGGTCAAGGTGACGAGTTTGTTGGTGTCGAGGTTTCGAATCGTAAGTGCGATCAACGATCGACTATAGCGATTGATGAGAGGTTGAAGGGTTTAATATACTACAAGAAAAAGAGTTTTATAGGACACCTCTTAGTGTCCTATGAACTAAGTTTATAGGACCTTTAACTTAATAGGACCAAACTAAATGTGTCCTCTAGGAAGGGGTTGTAATAGATAATTAGGACGCTTATCGGCGTCCTAATAAACAAGAACATTTTAAAACTAATTCTTTGGTCCTATAAAAATGTTTATGCGACCAAAATAGCGTCTTAATAAACCACATAATAGGATGCTATCTAGTGTTCTAATATATTCTTATTCATCTTTTATGTTTTGAGACACTTTAAGGAGTCTTAACACACATTTTTATACAACAAAAAAATAATAGGTAAAATTTCATTTTAGTACTAATAAAAGGGTCCTAATACATTGGTGCTTTTATTAGAACCAAATTTAGTGTTACAAAAGACATATTGTCTCATATTTAGTTAATAGTATTAGTGTCCTAATAAGTAGAATCATAAAACACTTTGTGTCTACATATTTGATACTTTATTCAACAATGAAAGCACAAAACACTTAATAAACTAAATATGAAGCAACTGAACAAAAGAAATATAATTAAATACTTCATTTCCATAAAAGATGTTTACAACATTTGACATACATGTCACGAAATAAAAGCAAGAACAATTAGAGATGGTTTAAGCCATCGGGCGACATCGCAAGAAAAAAATATATGTGACGTTCGTAGCCTTATAAAGTTATCGTCCAAACTAAAGTAGTCTAACATTTACAAACTATTCCAAGGCTATGAATAAAACAGAAGAACAAGTTTCTTATGTCTTCATTTATCATCAAGATTCCTGAGATAGTACCTACAATTAAATCAAACACGTGAACCATTAAACAAAAGAATAATAGAGGGCATGATTGTTATTTATCTAAAATAACAAATGTATTAAATATATAAACAACTAAAATAAAAAGAGAGTTATTTCAATTTTTTACATGCCAAATTAGCCACCATTTCATGGAATAACTAATACAGTACTCTGTAATCATATATGCCACGTATATAAATATATAACGACACTTTAATAAATGAAAAATTGATTACCAAATATATAGAATTCAATATTATACTGTCAAAGCTAAAATAAACATATATTTTCCTTACAGAGAAGTCAAAACGTATATTAGATGATTCATTTATTCACCTTTATCATCATGGAAATTTTATAAAAAGGCAAGAAAATTATAACTCCACGATTACATGAACCCTTCAAATTCAGTAGCTCCAAAATAAATTAAGTCATGAAACAATTGTTATTGATTTATAAGTGCATGAATTGAAAATTACAGCAAATATACATAAACACAATAAATATAAAAAATCATAAAGTGATAAATAATCTACATAAAACTGCAAATTGCGTTACAACTCTTACCTTACTAATACAATGATCTTTGCATGTAAAAGTATTGCTTCTGAAACCGCTCTATTGTTATTTCAATTCAACAAGCTTAATACGAATAGTTAACTTTATGAGGATTATAAGCGGTTACAAGAATACAAATAGTTGTAGTGGTTGTAACTAGATTAGTGGGGAGAGAATAAAAGGCAACATGCGCCTATTTTAGAGGATAGAAGGCGGGAAATTTAGAGGAAAACTAAAAAGAGGAGGGAAATGAAAAGTTGAAAAGATTTATACGCGTAATAATTATTTAATTATAAGAATCACATTTAGGGGCGTGATTCGGGTTGACCCGGTCGAGTTCGGGTCAACTCGGGTTGGGTCAAGTCGGGTTGAGAGTAAAAAAATCATACCCGAATAAGAGCCTAATTAGAACTCGGGTCATTCGAGTTTGGGTCAATTCGAGTCGGGTCAATTCGGGTCGAGTCAATTTGGGTTCGGGTCCACCCAAGTATATGGAAAATTTTAAAAAGTGGTTTATTTAAGTATTAATACTATAGAAAGTGTTATTCGAGTCGGGTTGGCCGAGTTCGTGTCAAGTCAGGTCAGGTTAATTTGGGTCAAAGCCAAAAATTATAAACCTGAACCTGAACCCGAGCCTAATTAGAACTCGGGTAAATTCGGGTCAACCCGAATTGACCCAAATACGTTTTTGGACCCGAATAACCCGACCCGAATAGGCTTATTTGGGTTCGGGTCGGGTCAACTTTTTCGACACCCTAAATCACATTGAGAATTTATAAAAGTGTAGTTATTGATACTATTTTAATAAAAAAATGTGAACGGATGAGAATATTTTAATTTCGGGTGCTTTTCGGCGTCAATATTTTTTGTGACATAAGGTAAGGGTGTTCATCCGTTCAGTTCACAGGTTTTCCGGTTCATTCTGTTCGAGTTATTTGGTTAATAAGATTCAATGTATGTTAGCTATAGTATAGTTATTGGATCGGAGTCGAAAGTGGATCTGAGTTCCTAGCAGATGGGCTCAGATGCCTTGAATTGGTCTTGATATTGTACTAAAAAGAGACGTTGTTGATGATTTCTACACAAATGGAAGTAAACTGTTAGTCCGTATCATGAGGACGGACCCATTGATTAGACTCCAGTTTGAGAGTAAGATTTTATGTTGTCAGAGATATGTGTGTGTATTATGAAGAGTGAGAAAATCATACCTCGTTTGAAGTGTTAGAGTTTACCTTTTATAAGAGAAAGCACCAGCCTTTCCTAGTATTTCAGACAGTACTATAAGTTGGCCTTTATGTCCAAAAGCCCATTTTTCTTTATCTGCTAATCTTGGCCTCTGGGTCCGTCCCGAGAACTTATCTGTAGGGATTCATGGATCCACTTATAGAAAGTAGATCCGGTATTATGTTGCGGATCCGCTCTCGTGGAGCTGTCCTCTTAGTGATTTGCCACCGTGGTGGGCTCATGTGTACTTCGGCCTGGGTCGAAAGTTTTGATGTATGGTTTTAGATCCAATGAGCCGTGTCCGTACTATACGCCATCACTAGCCATAATATTATGTTAACTAAACAGTAATTAGTTGAAATTATTTTAAGTTGATTATCAGTATCATTTAATATATCTTTAGTAGCCACAAGTTTATAATGTATTTAAACACTTGTATCAAGTGTGTTTATTCAATTCACCAAATAAGAATAAAATGAAAAAAAAGTCTTGCAAATTTGACATAATAAAACCTACAAAAAACAAGGGTCTTATTAGGTTTCATCATAATAAAATCTTAAAGAAAAGTGTCCTATAAACTCAATGTGATACAATTTACATGTTTAGTGTCCTAATAGCTTATATGTTAATAGGACACTCGTAAATAAGTGTTCTTTAGAACTTAAATAATAGGACCCGTTCATCAAGTGTCTCGTTAACTATATTCTAATAAAACTATAACAAATAAGTGTACTATAAAATTGATTTAATAGGACTTTCACTTCAAGGGACTTATCAGTTTTAATATAATAGGACCAAAAAACTAAGTAGTTGTATTAGAAGGCTTATAAGGATGCCGCTTAAAAAGGAGTCCTAGAAATAAGTCCTATAAGCCATACATTTTGTAAATGATAGAAATTGGTTTGTTTATTTTCTTGCACGTTATCTAATTGTACTACAAAGTTGGTAAGCGGTTTTTTTATAAAAAACAGAGGTTTTTTGTTTTAATATTCAAACCAACTTCACGTTAATTATTGACTTTGTTTTTAAGGTTTAAAAAAGAAAAGTTTGTTGTTGCATTTATTTTTCTTGTGTTACAATCTTAGATCATGGTTTGCTTGGGTCTTCAAGTTAACGATCGGGTTTTCTTGTTAGAAATCTAGGGTTTAGAGTTATTATAATAGATTCGAATTGCAAAAAAGGTTTTAGCAACAACGGATATATTGCACATGGCTTGTGAGACTTGTCGGTAAAGTTGGTTAAGAAATAACTTGACAAGGTTTGTAGCAAGGTTAAAGAAGAGTGGCTAGTTCGATAACTAGGTTCCACATTGAAAAATTCGACTGGAAGAACAACTTTGTGTTATGGAAAATAAAGATGTGTGCTTAAATGGTACAACAAAGATGTGATGATGCATTAAAGACATTACCCGAGTGCATTGAAGAAAATGAAAAGGATGGTTTCATGAAGAATGCATACAGTTGCTTGATTTTATTCTTGGGAGACCATGTTTTACAGGAAGTTACTAAGAAAACATTTGTTGTAGGAATTTGGACGAAGTTGACTAGTCTATATATAACTAAGTCCTTTGCAAACAGACTGTATCTGAAAAAGAAGCTATACACATACTATATGAGTCTAGGTACGAAACTAGGTGATCACGTAGATGATTTTAATAAGTTTATACTTGATTTGACGTATTTTTATATCAAGATTAAAGATGAAGATCCGACACTTATGTTACTTACGTCGTTGCCATCATCTTATGAAAACTTTGTGGAGACACTTTTGTATGGGAGGGAATCCTTGACAAGGAGGATGTTTTAGCGACTCTGAATTCAAGGGAGTTGAAGAAAAGAACATAAGGCACAAAGGAAGAGACTGGTGACAGTTATATGTAAGGGAAGGTCAAATAATGCAAGGAAAGCTCATTATGGTGGAAGTTCGCGGTTTAAATCAAGGGGTGGAACTAGTAAACTCAAGTGCTTGTTATGTCATTCAGAATGTCATCTGAAGAGAGATTGTCCCATGAAGAAGTCAAGTGGTTCGTCAGGAAGGGTAAACGTGATCAGGATTCTGATTCTTCTGATGACGATGGTAACACCTACTTTGGAGTAGCCCTGGTGGTAGTCAAGAATGATGAGATGGCTGAATTGGTAATGGATTCAGGTGGGTCTTATCATATGACACCTGGGATGGATTTATTGTATGACTTCAAGGATGTTGATGGTGGTTTGGTCTAGTTAGGTGATAACATGACATGCACTATCAAAAGGACATGAAAAGTGAAGATATAGTTAAATGATGGATCAAACTTTATAATGAAAGATGTCAAGTATGTTCTACGGTTAGAAGAAGTTTGATTTCACTGGGTACTCTTCAAAAAGAGGGTTATGATGTAACGATGCAGATATGTAGAATCAAGGTGATCAAAGGTTGTCGGGTTATGATGACAGGGATTAGGAAAAGGAACTGTCTGTATACTTTGGAATAAAAAGTGACATATTTTGGTGTACGAAAGCATGGATGTTAGAAACAAGTTGCATTAAAGCAATTTGGTTTTAAAAAAGTTAAGTTCAAACAATTTGGTCATATAAAAGTTGGGTTCAAGCAACTTGGTTTTTAACAAGTTGGGTACAAGCAACTTGGTCATAAACAAGTTGGATTCAAACAACTTGGTCATGGTGTTAAAACAGGAGTCCATGGAGTACAGGTTGATAAACGTGTTTGGTTTGAGGTGGAACTACAGGGAGCTCAAGAGGATCAAGAAGCTGATGTTTTTTAGGTTAGTAACGACCATGTTGTAGTGGCTCACAAACGGTTGGAGGACAACACTGTGAATAAAAAACAAACACGGACTGCTTGGTAAATGAGCAGGAAAAGATACACCTTAATATAAAGGTGGGGGCAAACATTACGATAACCGTAGTACCTGAGCAAGAAGGTGCATAGGGTAATGTTGCTGAAAATAAGAAGAAATTGAAGGAGTCTATGAAAGCTAATCTAGGAAAATTGCAGAAGTACAATGCCTGGTCGACAAGGTGGTTCTCAGTTCGAGGTTTTAACACCGGTAAAAGGTGTTGAGTATCAGATATATTTGAGTGTTACTCCTAACATAGAAATTGTTGGAATTAAATAGTAAACTTAAATGTAGTTTAGGGACTTAAGTGTACTTTGCAATATAGATTTTGAATAGACTAATATTAGAAATTATTTAGGCTAACCTACTTAAGTTGGTTTATGAGAAGTTTTAGGAGATACCTACCCCCATTTCTATAAATAGGGACGATGGGATCCTAATTGAACAATTCTTCTTTCTCAATTTAATCTTTATTAGGGCATTTTAATAAAAGGGGGTTTATCGTGTGCATATATTTGTCTGTTTTTTTGTAATTTCTCAGGTTCGCTATTTATGCTTGATATAACTCGCGATTTAACGGTTCCGCGATCGAACATCGAGTGTGTCGTCGGTATCGTACAACATAATCATTACATCCACTCTAATGAAAATGAATCGTGCAAACTGATAGGAGTAGTGTGTAAAGACTTAAAAAGTGGGATTTTTCATATGTGAGATTTATCATAGAAGATGAACATCCTAATTCCATCTTCATGTTTTGTAAAAGACACATGAATGGCCAAACAATTCCATAGAAAACAAGCCATAACCAAATTGAACTCCACACACTTTTTTTCATGGTACAAATAAACCACTTAGATATTGAAACAAGCATTTTATTGGGCTCCGACAGTATCAGTTTGTGTGATGCTTATTAGACAAAATTTACATGATGATCAAAGTTCTGGGTGAAGACAAGACAGTCACATATATAAGATGAGATCGACCATATATATGGTGGCTTATGCTTATGCTTATGCTTATGCATTCAGTATCCGAATATTGATTGCCGGGATTTTACTATGTATTTGCTACCGTATTTACAATATTGTTAAGTTTGTGATTGTAGTTACTAAGCTCGGACTAGGTAAGGAGGAACTTCGAAGATTGTACAGATATGGGGGGATCCGGGTTCTCTTAATCTCTTGGTGTGTATATATCTTCATATTCATACGTACATATGAAACTATGAAAGTATGACAGATTAGCAAACGGATAATTAAGTTTCGATCACATGTTTCATTGTTTAATCATACATGTAACGTACACGCGTTCAGACTAAACACATTTACATAATCACACAAATATGTAGTGAGTTTGCACGTCTTTAGGAGAATACATAAAGATGATATATGCGCATGCTAGCAGTAGGTTTGACTATATTTAGATGCGCAAAAGATACACATATTATCACTGTAAAACCCGCATGCTTTTACCATGAATAGTGCCCTTAAGATCGTACGTCCTAGATTAAAACTTACCTTATTTAGTATTGATCACATTCATGTGCTAGTAATCAAGCAAGTGCATACGTGTATGACATGATAAGTATCGATTACGTACGAACTCATGATAAACAGTTAATAAATATGTCACGTGAACATAATTAAATCATGATCACCATTTAAAATACGAACTAGAATAATTACGTATATACATATAATATAATTACGAGCGTTAAAATTACGATAAACGACATGATAAAATAAACAGAAACACTTTAAACACGAACACGTTAACCACGAACGAACACGAAACATCGGGACACGAGAAAGGTACGGGTACCCCATGTGGGGCCCCCATACCCACGGCACAACAACAAGAAATGGGCTAAGCCCATGGACTTTTACAAGTAAAGGGGGGTTATGGTAAATATGTTTTTCATTTTTCACTTTCAAGCAAAATAACATTTTAACCTAAAAAGTTTACTCCTCCTCCTCCTTGGTTCCTTTTGTGCCGCCACCTACATCACCACCATAGGAGGGTGTTGTTGATTTTTGACATTAAATACAAGTGCTAGAAACCGTGTTTGTTCATCCCCTTTCAAGCTACGTGTTGGTATATCATTCTAAACCCTTCTTTTTAATTCTTTTTGATCTTTGATTATTTTCATGAACATGTTATTATTTTTTTTATTAAAACATGATAATTAAACATTGATCTAACATGTTTTGGGGTAAATTAAAATCAAAGAACGTTATAAAAAGGGTGTTTGTTTTAGCCGCCTAGCAAACAAACCCGAGGGGGGTTTGGTTTGCTTATTGCCGCCACCACCAAGACCATTTTTGGTCTTGGTTGGTGCTTGTGGGACCCACGGCAGCAAGGAGGCACACGTGCCCCGAGTTTGGCTCGGGGTACGGTGTCGAATTCATGCCCGATTCATGGTTCGTTGGTTAAATCATGATCTATGTTACATGTTAATTTTTATGAATCATGAACTTAGGATATAAATTAATTAATAACATGAGATATTAATTAAATCATGACTTAGGTTATTCTAATTATTAATTTAGCATGATATTAATTTAACCTAAGTATTTTATGTTATAAGTTATAATTAATTAATTATTTAAAACATGCCTATAATTAATTAATTTAGACATGACTTAGGTTATATTATTAATAATAATAATACACATTTTAACCTAAGTATTTTCATTTCATTTTAATTAAAACATGTTATACTTTAATTAAAATGCTTAACCTATAGTTTAATTAAAATACATGAAATAATAATTAAACTATATACTATATCATATGACTTAAGAAATCAGCTTATAAACACGTAGACTTATATGTTAGCTTATGTAACCAACTTAATTCTAAATATGGAAACTTCTATTTATAGAAACTTAATTAAATAAGGCAACTAATCTATTAATGGAAACCTTCTATATATGGAAATCTATCTAATTCAGGCAGCTAATCTAATCATGGAAACCTTCTATATATGGAAACTTATGTAATTAAGGCAGCTGATCTATTTTTGGAAACTTTCTATTTTTAGAAACTAATCTATTTTAAGCAGTAAATTCTATTTTAGGAAACTTTCTATTTTTGGAAACCTTCTATTTTTGGTAACTTTCTATTTTTGGAAACTTTCTATTTTTGGAAACTTTCTATTTTTGGAAACTTTCTATTTTTGGAAACTTTCTATTTTTGGAAACCTGCTATTTTTGGAAAGTTACTTATTATTACACAGTAAGTATAATAATACATGAAATACCAGTAATACTTAAACAGATTATTCAAAATACAAGATAAACACAGTTTAAGGCTTTAAACAGTGAACCATGACCTAAAACATACCAAGTCAGCTAAAATGAGACATAAAACCCAGTACGTAATCAGTGAATCGATACTTATACACGTGTGTATTCATGTAGCGTTAGTGATCCAGAAGTAGGAGTCTTTCTTCCGTTCATTCACTGGACTTGAGGTACGGATTCCCGTCCTTTCAGTATGGACATTCTTTCCTTATTAGGATTTCCCCATATGCAGCCAACTGTTTTCCCCAGCATTTGTTTTATTGTTTTGAACTGCTTATGTTTAATTAGCATAATCTATAGCCATATACAAGCATGACCAGTTTCACCTAGTTATGGAGGTACCATAACCATAACATTGGAGGCACCAATGTTATGACTTCCCCACGGCGGAGTGATTGCTCGGGCGTCCCTTTTCAGTTTTGGCCATATTATTATATCAGGTGGGGCGTATGGGTGCATCCTAGTTACATGTTTTATTCAGTTTATCATGGTGAATGTGGTGTGTGCCTTGCATCCTTCACAAGGAGTTGATCCCTCCTACCCAAACCAGTATATTAATTAGAGGCATCCCCTCTAATCAGCATGATGAGGTCACCCCTCCAAGTATTCATGCACGTGACCTTTTCATGACCTATATGGGCTATGGTATATTTATGTTAAAACAGTTTTCATAAGATAAACATAAGGCTTTTCAAACTATAAAACCAGTTTTCCTAATACTTAACCAGTTTACTCAGAACTTAGTCTTCCGCTGTTATATGTTACATGTTTATCCTATTTCATGCTATATTGTACATCCGTGCACTGAGCGTCTTGCTCAGCCGTTTTCCTTTTCATGTTCCCAAAACGGCAGGTACTCAGGGACGCTCGTAGATCTCAAACGTACGTGCATATGGATTGGAAGCTTTACTGTCTTTCTTTACTTTATGCATTTCCTTTACTTTGATACAGTTGCTATGGACATTGTTTCGTCCTTTCCTTTTACAGTATTTATGTTTGTGTTTACTTTGGGGTTACCGATGTTTGATTCCGGTATTTCCCTTTTATGGTCGAATAATGCTTAGACATTTATCCTTGTATGCTTTGATGACACGCCATGATTATGCGTAATATTCCATTTCCAAAATGGGGTGTTACAATCACGAACGTAGATTCATAGAGGGAATGCATTTATGCATGCACATGCTAGCTTTTAACTATTTTGGGTAGCTTCTATGGAGATTCGTTTAAGAAAATATTCCAAGAAAATCTTTTAGGCAATTTGTGATGAACTTATGATATTAAAATAGCTATAGTATTAATGGGAAATCTCAAGCTCCTTGGCTTATAAAATGGTTGAAGATGCATGGACTTATCATAATCCATAATAATAGTAACAAGAAAATCCCAGCATTATGATGAGGAGTTGGTGTCGAAAAGCATCGATCTTTGGCCCAAGAACCATCCTGAATATGCATTCCATGCATAAACCAAACTCAACGACAATGCCCAAATTGATAGGGATGCCGTCACATCAATACGAGCCCTCCCAGTGTGCGCCCAGAAACTACGGACATAGGCTCAGCTGGTTTCCAGGTCACAACAGTACTTATGTAACTGCATCTTCATCCTGCAGGTTAGTTTGCACCACAACAAACCTTATGTTTTCTATCAAATCATTCTCCTGTTTATAACTTACCAAATAGAGCCTCTTATAGTACATACACACATAAAATGTATTGTATTGCGTATATATATAATAGAAGTGCATGAATGTTTTTTTTTTTGTCCTCGTCAAGCGGTGACCCTATGTAATGGCACCGCTTTCATTTCCCTAAGATGGCTAGGTGTTTAGGTGTCCCATTCATTTGTATTCTGATTCTAATGATCGTCATACATAACTTATGGGTTTTCATTTTTATTTGTTAATTGCAGAGTGGTGAATGAGGGCATGGACGAAAAGCATACTAGAACGGTTGATTTAGAAATAATTTCAACAGAACGTATCAAACCAGCTTCTCCGACTCCACATCATTTGAGAACCTTTAACTTATCAGCTCTTGATCAGTTAATGTATAATGCCTACACCCATATGTTCCTATTTATTCCCAACACCGATAAAACTAGTATCTCAAACGTGGTAACAAAAAGATCAAAGCGTTTGAAAGAGTCTTTATCGGAGCTTCTGACCGATTACTATCCTTTTGCTGGAGAAGTAACAGATAATTTGTACATCGAGTGCAATGACAAAGGGGTCAATTTCGTGGAGGCCCGAGTCAATCAAACTCTAGATGAATTTCTGAGTGAACCCGAAGATCAAAAATTAAAACAACTGAAACCAGAAAGCACCACGGAATCTTCATTGAGCAATTACATTTCAAGTATTCAGGTGAGTTTAGCAAATCATCATGATATATATTTACTAAGTTAGATTTTGAAGCTTAGTTGCTAATTATATTATATGAACCTTGCCAATATTATATCTCAGGTAAGCATTTTTATTTGTGGTGGCATTTGTCTTTCGACTAGCTTCTCACACAAGATTATCGATGGTGAAACTTATTTGACGTTTATGAAGGCATGGGCAGCAGTTGCTAGTGGTTTGTCTCCTATTCCACCGAGTTTTGTGGCTTCAAAACTCTTCCCTACCAGTCCTTCTACCATCGAAAATTCCTTGCCTTCCAAATTATTAACTACTGAAATACGTTGCATAAAAAGATTTGTCTTCGATTCCAAAGCTTTGGCTTCCCTCAAAGCCCAACCCGTTGCTTGCACTAGCAGCAAGCCATCACGTGACCCGACCAGAACTGAGGCTACAACATCCCTTGTTTGGAAGGCTGCTGCCAAAGCCGCGTCTACCATAAGACCATTTAGTCCAGATTCTCCTCATGCTTTGGGGACCATGGTGAATCTTAGGAAAAGAGCTTTTCCTCCTTTTCCAAAAAATTCCATCGGAAACATAATTGATGTCGCTGTTGGAATCTGCTTTCCTAAAAAACAACCTGATTTATCGACCCTGATGGGTGAAATTAGAGAATCAATAGCCAGAATGAACTCAGATTACATTGAGTCCGTTCAAGGTGAAAAGGGACAGAAGAAGATCTATGAAAACATGAAGATGATGAATGATCTTATGAATGTGATAGACCAAGGAGACTTCCTTATTGCTAGCAGCATGTTAAATAGCGGAATGTACGACATAGATTTCGGTTGGGGAAAGCCTTTATGGTTCTATTTCATAAATATAGGAAACCCGAGACACGTGCATCTCAACGAAATGAAAAAAGGTGGTGCCGTCGAAGCCGTAGTCTCACTAAGCTCCTCCGAAATGGAGATTTTCGAACGTGATCCTGACATTTTGAACTACACAACTCTCAACCCGAGCCCTCTTCAATTACTCGATCGTTGATTAGATAAGTAAGCGTGTTTTGGTTCAATATGATTTAAGTGTGCATTACATTTCTTCGCTCAACACGCATCCAGATTGTGGCTATTGTGTGTTAGTCGATGTAATATTGACTTATTGTTGTTGTTATTAACTTTGTACGGGCTATTAGTCGAGTATTATAGTCAAACCTCATATTCTAGGCCATTTCATGTATTTGTATATTTTGCTTGATTAATGAATGATATTAGGAATTTACAGGTATAATATGCTAATCATATACTGTAGTATCATAATATAACCAAATTATTCTACTCCTAAAAATTGGATCTAGGTTTTGTATCAGTTAAGCTCAAACCCAGCCAACTAGAAAAGCTTCAAGTGTTCAACTAAAATTGGTTGGAGCTCTTCAATAAAGAAGCGTCTCTTCAAAAATTGACGTATGTCACTTAATACAACGCTACATGTTATTATTGAGTCTCTCCGAAAATTGACGTATGCCACTTAATACAATGCATACGGTATTATTAGTAAAAGGCGAAAGAATTTTCGCTACGTGTCGATGCATGGATGAGTGACTTTCAACTTTCCATCCTGCTTATCTTAGAGACCTGGGAGTCATGACGTCGTGGAGCTCAAACTCACGGCACGGCTGGCGTGATGAATCCGACCATGACAAAAACCCGCGGCGCGGGAGCCCTGCGTGGGTAAACCCACGTCGTGTGGGTGTGGTTTTTAAAAAAAAAAAATTCATTTTACCCCACCCCCCCAACGTACATAATTTTGAAAATGTTTCATTTCACCCCCCAACGTATATAATTTTGAAAATGAAACATTTCACTCCCCAACGGCTAGTTTTTTTAAATTCGAATTCTAACGGGTATATTTTCGATCCGTCTATAAATATAACTCAAAATCGACCATTTCTTACACACCAAAACACAAACACTCTCTACAAACAAATATGAATCCCAATCACGTTCCGTCAGTTTTTGAAACCGATGAGGAATTCGATGCTTACTTCTTGCCACTAGCACACGATCATTATCAACAGTTGCTTGAAGAAGAGAATCGTCCAAGAGTATCTCGGACCCAGTCAACCGTGACCAAGAAGGTGCTGAGGAACGGCTCATGAACGATTATTTCGTTGATAATTGTAGGTATTCTTTTGTTAAGTTTCGTGAAAGATTTCGAATGAGCCGAAGACTATGTTTAAAAATAGTTAACGGGATAAAAAATTATCAGGCCGATCCTCTTCCTGCGCATTTTCATTATTTTACTTCTCGACCCGATGCTACGGGTCGAATGAGTATTAATGCTATTATGAAGTGCACAATGGCTATACGTCAATTGGCATACGGCAACACGCCAGATGCATTTGATGAATATTTGCAAATTGCTGATCGAACCAGACGTGAGTGTCTAATGTATTTTAATATGTGTGTTATTGACTTTTATATGGCCAAGTATTTAAGAAAACCAACTCCGACCGATGTTGATCACATATATGATCTACATCTTACGAAACATGGTTTTCCGGGGATGCTTGGCAGCATTGATTGTATGCATTGGGAATGGAAAAATTATCCAATTGCGTGGCATGGAAAATACGCTGGTGGTTATAAAAGATACCCTACTTTGATGCTTGAATCTGTTGCTTCGCAAGATCTGTGGATTTGGCATGCGTTTTTTGGGATGGCAGGTGCAAATAACGATATTAATGTTTTAGATAATTCTCCGTTATTTGATGACCTTCTGAATGACGAAGCACCGGTAAAACCATATACGATTAACGGAGTTGAGTATCAAAGGGTATTACTTAGCGGATGGTATTTACCCACAATGGGCGAGTTTCGTGAAGTCTTTCACGGTTGCAACTGACGCCAAACATGCTCACTTCAAAAGGCGTCAAGAAGGTGCACGGAAAGATGTTGAACGTGCATTTGCTGTTCTCCAAGGACGTTGGGAAATACTACGTCATCCAGCACACGCGTATGAAGTAAACACCATACGGCGAATCATGTATACGTGCATCATACTTCATAACATGATTTTGAAAGATCAGGGTATGGAGGTTTTAGATTGGAACGAAAATTACGTTAACCCGTCAAGAAATATGCAACGAACATGGGTTGATCGGTGTGAGGTTTACCGCCGAAAAAACAAAGAACTACGCGACCGAGAAACCCATCAAACTCTTCAACAAAACCTTATGAATCATATCTGGAATCAAATTGACCACGAAGATGAAGATGCATATGAAGATGAAGAAAACTAAAGGGCGGGTCGTATGATTTTTTTAATTTTTGTATGTTTTTTTTATTTTTCTTATGTTTTTTTAATTTTCGTATGTCTTTTTTATTATGTATGTTTTATTTTAAAAGTATTGTAATGTTGGTTATGTTTAATGAAATATTTAAGTTTGTTTAGGGGGTGTTTTGTAAAATTCTGAAAAACTGGAAATCACTTGGAGTGATGACTCCCGTGTTTTTTTCATGAGAGTGGGTGAGTGAGTTTCGCTGACGTGACACCCCAAAATAGAGTCACTTGGAGTGATGACTCCTAGCTCTCTTAGATAATCACCTATAGACCTTCTGTTTCTATCAAGCAACCGATGTGGGACAAATCCGAAATCCACAATGCACTTCCTTCAAGAGTTTTGCTGCAAATGATTTTAATGAAAAGTTACAAGATGATGTAAAAAGCTAAAAAACTATTGTCAAATCGACTATTTAAAAAGTGTTTGGATTTATTGATGGTCTAGCTGAGAAACATATTTCTTTTTGTCATGACAAGAAAGTTTATATAACGTTAAGAGTTTCAATTTCAGACAGTTGTATGTGTTAGACGACAGGTCAGTGAGGTTTAAGGTTTAATATTACGTGTTTATAAAGCTTTGATATCATGTAAAATAGGAATAAAAATATATTATTAATTGTATTATTTTGTGATTACATAAGAAGGATATCATATGTCTTAATGAACACATGATCATAAGCTCACAATCAAACTTGAGCCACTCACCTATGGTATAAGAATATGATACTATCCTAGTTGCTAAAACCATTCACAGAAACAAACTATAACTTAAGTTAAACTCCACACACCTTTTTACTTTTACCATTCTATTTTCCTTAGGCATTTTGGATCATCCGAGACTTCAAACCACAATTCAACATGAAATAGAAAATTCTCATGTCAATTGTAATATTTATGAATTGAAACTCTGTCTAACTATTTATTTTTTTTATCTCTCATGCATTTATCCATTTTTCTCTGGATACATTTAGCTTATTAATAATTTTTTGAGTAAAGTGAAAAATCGTTCCTGAACTTTTTCATTTTCGTAAATTTACCACTGAGAGCAAATTTCAAGCAATATTGCCACTATACTTCAAAATCTCGTGATATTTTGCCACTGAATTGACGATTTTTCAATTTTGGTCGTTTTCTTCCGTTAACTCCCACACGTGCCTGACACGTAAGGGTATATTCGTCATTTCCCGTGCCACCCCATCTCGTCATCCAGTATCCACCTTTCTCTTATGCAATTTTCATCCCCGAATCCTTTTTATACCCGTCACGATTGCTTCCACCTTTGGTTTATGCATATTGCGTCCCTCAAACCGTTTTCCCAACACGACACGATTGCTCTCCCGGTTAAAAAATTCAGTTCGAGATCTGAATTTGCAATGAAAAGTATCCATCATTTATGTTATAAATACATCATCTGCTTTCCTTCCATTCATTCTGTATGTCACCACCAAAACACCAATCAACAGCAATCACAACATGGATAATTTTTGGCAAAATCGCTCTTGCGGTATCACCATCCCTGATTTGGGTCTCTTTATAGTAAGCTTCGGTCTCCTTTAGGTCTATGGTAAGCTTAGTTTGGATATGCTGCTATTTTTATTGCCTAGTTTATAATTGATCTATGTTTTCTCTTTTTTTTTGTTTGGCATAATCAAATCAAAACTTGTTTAATGTGCAAATCCATCACAATAGTGAAATTACCACACCACCAGAAAGAATTTATTGGTTTTGTACTATAAGTTGGTTTGACTTAGTTCACCGTGACAAGTTTGGTATGTACACACTCGTAAAAATGTTTAAGGATCTTGGGTACATAGAAGGTATAGTTTTGTTCCCGTATTTTAGGATTCCTGGCCAGTCATTGGACGACGGTTTGCTACCACTATCTTTTGAAGAAGACGTTGACAGATTTTTAGAGTATGTTCCTAGGTTTAAGTGTAACACCCCCATGTTGGTCAAATGCAGCGGAATAGTAACTGGGGTGTTACTTTGGTGGATCGATAGCATATAGTATAAAGAGCATGATCATAAAGTATCATTCAAAACATATTACATGAATTTAATTTTACAATTTAAATAAACTGTCTTGAAATCAACATTTGTTATTATTTGTAGAAATATCCCAGCCCGATGGTAAAAATGATGCTTCCTATGATGCTGGAATCCAATGCACATGAACCTGCTTATTTTCCTGAGAAAACATGTTAAAATTGGTCAACATAAAGTTGGTGAATTCATAGAGTTTAGTTGAAAAAGTATAAGTACTTATATGCCAAACACCACGATGATAGCAGGACATCACAGCCCAACGCTATAGTAGTTCTTACTGCCCTGTAATAGAAGCTAGACATTATTCTCAGTAAGCCCATTTGGGTCTATCCTGATGAGGTTTCCCTTAATCCGACAATGACATAAACCTGCTGCTTGGCCTAAGCATCACGTGACAGCTGATCACGACAGGCCGGGTGTTATCAATACCCGAATAGATCTATCAATACCCGAATAGATTTATTTAATTAAATAGTTTTGTATGTTTTCTCCCCCAGTTATAAAACAGTAAAGATGGGGCCATGAACTCACCTCAGTGGTAACGATGTAGTGATGATGTCACTGAATGTACTGGCACAGTATGATAGCGAAGCAGTAGAATTACCTATGTAATTTATGTATGTCTTAGTAAATGCACAAATGAAATGCACATATGAATGTAGTTGATGAAAATGCATGATCACAGATTTAATAAGTTGTTATCGTTTTAAGTATTAAACTTAAAGTAAGTTATCGTACCATGTACACTTTTAATTTAATAAAGTGTATTTACCTTGGTTGAATGGTAATAGTTTAAATGAATTAAATAAAATAATTTTTATTTAATTAAGACTTATAAAAATAATGTTTCATAAAAAGTCTTATAGTTTCCGTTATCGTAATAATAATATATATTGTATATAAACCCCTAGTATATGCTTGAGTTTATTAAATAAATCGATGGTTTTAATAATTGTGAAAGTTTTAGTGTTTTGGTAATAATGTAGTCATTTAAGCGGGGTATATTTAGAAATATTAAATATTTTGTTGTCGGGTCAGTTTATTTATTCGGGTTATGTAATGGGTCAAATATCCTAAATTAATTAAATTAAATATTTATTATAAAAGTGTTTTTTTTTAAAATGAAACATGTCCCTTTTAAGGAAACTAAATATGTTTGTGTTGGGGAAACATGGTACAAGAATGTTAATGTTGGTGTTGGGGAAACAATAGACATTTATGGAAATAAGAAGTTACAGTACGCATGGCCTTTCTTAATTTTCTTCAACAGTGGCTAAGTTTGAACTAACGGTGGCAACATTCAACTAACGGTGGGAAGATCTATGATATACTTGTCGTAGTGGTTGTTTTCGAAAGCAAGTAGCGGGTTCAATAGTGACTCGTGGTACAAACTAAAAGCATCGTTGGAAAGCTAGTCGGGTCGTTTAGAGACCCGTATGTTTAGTTTTATAAACCGAGGTCATTTAATAAAGTAAAATCATGTCCGAAATAGGTGTCGTGAACCTATGTTAAGGAAAAGTGTTTGTCGAGTCATTTTCGATCTAGCCTACGGTTTTCGATAAAGACTTTTGGGTTAAACTAAAAATAGGCTCGTGTAGACGACATGGGCCGTCTACAACTTTCGTTCTTTAAGTTTTGTATGAAAACGCCTTTAAAGTGGGTAAAAACGGGTTCAAAGTCAACGGGTCTGAATGTATGATTTTCATCACCTTTTTAAAGTGTGCGAGACAGATTTTTAAAGGGCCGTAACTTATTCGTTATAGATCCGTTTTTAGTGTTCTTGGTGTCTATGGAAAGGTAGCCAGGAGATCTACAATATCCTAGTTGGTGTCGGGTTCTGGTTCTTATTCTAACTCGTTCAAAAACGAGGCTAAAGTCGACTGGTCAGGCCATATGTAAATGCTGTCGGCTTTTTATACAAGTGCCGACAGCTTTTAGTGTTAAAACGCAGATTTTGTAATTCAGTTTCCCGCTTCGTTATAGGTCCGTTTTAGGTGATTCAAAGGGCTATGGAAAGCTGGATAGGTGATCTACGAAACGCCCCCATAAACAGATCCATAATCGAGGTCCTACTAGGTCTAAACAGGGTCTGAAGTAGGCTGGTCGGGCTACTCTTACACATAAAATATTAATGAAGGTCGATTTGTTTAACATAGCAAACGTGTTCCGTTTTCGTTCAAGTTTGGCAGAGTTACTATTTAAGGGATGACCTAAGACCTAGTACTCACTTTTTCGCCCAGCTCGCGTTTTGAGTACACGTTTCCCTATGGTGCATTTAGTACATCAGGAGGTGCGTTTCATTATTTGGGATTTATGCTAGTTTATTTGCTTCCTATTTTATTATGGCACAAGGTAATGAGTGGGAATGAATGCATATGACGAGATAAGAAATATAAGAGAACAAAGATTCGTGAACTCACAATTGGTTGGAGGCACGAGCATATGATTCGAGTTCAAGGACTCGTTTGGAGTCGTTTTAAAGAAGCCTAGTGTGCCGATTGGTACAATAGTAATCCTTCCTTTGTGATCACCACGACACGAAGGAATGAAACTTTGATGTGCGGCTGTTGCACCCATCGTCCAAGAAGGAAGAACACATCCATGGTAAAGAAGAAAGAAGAACACATCCATGGTAAAGAAGGAACACGACTCGAGGTGCGTGTTCTCGTTGACGTTCGAGCCCAGGAGTATAGAGGGGAAACCAAGTGTTTTGTATTTGTTGTATGTGTTTTAGTTTGCTACCATCATTTAATCATCAGAGAAGTAAATAGGGTAGCAAGTGTGACCATGTTGTGGTATATGTTGACAACAAAGAGAAGGAGATGGTGTTCGTGTTTAGTGTGTGCTGAGAGAGGGAGATATAAGGATGGAGGTTTGGTGTTTGATTTATGGCTATAAAGAAGCCACATGAGTTTGATTTTGGTACCATGCCAACAAGGGGTTAATACATGCATTACATCACCTTGATCCCATGTACTATGTAAAAGGATGATGTGTTTGGTTTTAGGTGGAAGAGAAGTAGTGTTAGGAGTTGGCAAATATATATAGGAAACGTGTATAAGGTGGTAGCCAAAAAGACTAGATTTGGTTTGATATTGTTAAGATTTCACAAGGTTTGTTTAGGCAAAAATGAAACGTGGGGTATAAGAGGATCTAAAGAAACATTAAGTTTGAAATCTTAGCTAGATGGAAAGTAGTATACATCATTTTGGTTAGTTTGATTTATCTTATACATGGAATAAACGGTCAAGAGGTTCTAAAATATTTTATTGAGTCGAGTTGTATTGGCTAATTATAATAAAAGTTTATGTCCAAATTTAATGTAAATAGATTAAATGCGTAACATTTTGGATCATCATTATTAATTATAATAAATATAATTATTAATTATTTATGCACATAAAATGTGTCTAAAAATAAAAATAAAATAAGTCCATGGTTAAAACGTCAAGTTTTTAAGAAATATAAGTAAATATATAATATTTACTATATTATGATTTCGTTTGTAACGGTCGTTGATAATAAAAATATTACAGGATGAGTAGTAATAATAAATCCAGGGACGTGTTAAAAGCCCAAAATTTGGGGTTTTACAGCACTTACCCGTTATTTTAGCTTTGTCCTCAAAGCTTAAGATGAAGTTACTCGTCCAGGGAACAAGTGAGGACACTTTTTCTTGGACGTGTAATCTCGTGAACTCATGTTTATACTCACATGTGATATTTAAAATGTAGTTATTGATCGTATGCCTCTGATGAGTACATTTTAATGCACAAGGTAACTTGTCTTTTATGTTTTGATAATTTATACATTTTGTGCTTCTATTTTAGTAATGGGGCCCTTAGGGCACATATGTTTTACCAACAAAATAACCTAGGGCTTAAATTTAGTTTCAAAAGTGGCAAAATCAACCCCTAGGGTTTTAAATCCGTGTTAAATCAAGTAGGGCTTCTTTTAAGTTCATTGAAATCCATGTTTATTCTTTAGAGTTTTGTCTTATTATCCTAGGGCTTAAAATATGTTTGACAAATGGCAAAATAAGTCCCTGATAGTTTACAAGGTTGGATAAAATAGTGCACGCTCGTTTTAAGTCTTCGCTCTATTCAGTGTGTCTCATGGGCATTATCGGTCCTCAGTATGCATAGATAAGGCTTGTTTGTGTTTTAATAGTCCTTCAAGAGATTTTTAAGTCTATTAAGCTTCAATAAGTGATAGGTGTGTAAACACCCATCCTCTTTACCACTTAATTACAATAATAACTGAGCCAAAACGTGTATTTTATGTCTTTTATGTCGGAATTATGCGTGGTTTGTTTTTGTTGTGATTTAGGACGAAAAGGTGAAAAGTGGAGAAAACACGGGCATTCACGGGCTTTTATTGAAGAAAAAGATGAAAGACGAAGTCGAGAAGTCAAGAGTGCAAAAAAAGAACGGAAGTCCAAGACCAATTCTGAAGATTTATCGAAGAAAATGTCGAAAGACGGAAGTTTACTTAAAGTCGAAGAACTCAAGTCTAATTTATTGAAGAATTACAAGACAGGTTCAAAGAAATCCCGAGACAAAACCATTTAAAGTCCAAGATTAATGAAGAATAAAGGCTTGAGGACTAATGGTGCAATTAAAAGAAGATTAAAGAAGGAAGGACTTAATTTTGTAATTAAGAGAAAATGAAGGAGGGGAGGAAGCTTCCTAAGCACCCTTAATCCTCCCCTATAAATAGTCATTAGATGTTAATCATTTTTCTTTGTTGGCTAATAGTGACAATTAGTTCTTCCACTTTTAATTACCTTGTCATTTAAATACTTGTCAAATTTAAATACTTGTCTTGCACCTTAATTACCATCTAATTTCAAGTAAGTTTTTCTTTTAATTCTTGTCAATCTTTATCTTTATTGTTCATCTCTCATTCTACCTTTCTTAATCTTTGATTTTTATTGTTTATGTTCATGTTCATGTTCATGTTCTTATGTTCTTATTTTGATCAAAGTGGGTTTTGATATTTTGATTAGTTTTGTTAGTTTGATTGTTTTGGATTGATTGTTTATCATTAGTATATGTTTATTTGTTTGTTTGATTTAATCTTGTGGTTGATTTAGCTTTGTTTTGATTAAATTCGTGCTATATTTCTTTCCCTTGTTCTTCGGTTCTTTGTTTCTGTATTTCCAGGTTTTGATCCAAGAACATTCCGAATCAAGCCAGCCGAAAGTTATTCAGAATAGGTGACAATATTCCGGATAAAGGTTTTAGCAAAATTAGGTTATTCGGAATATCCAGTATTCCGAGGGGCTTATTCCGAATAGGCCTGATATTCCGAATAGGGGCCAGTATTCCGCATAGGGGATATTATTCCGAGTAGGTAGAATATTCCGCATAGGGAATTATTCCGCATAGGGTAGGTTATTCCGAGTAAGACTTTATTCCGCATAGGGGTGTTATTCCGAGTAGGCTATATTATTCCGCATAGGGGACTTATTCAGAATAGGTGACAATATTCCGGGTAGGGAACTTATACCGAGTAGGCCATATTATTTCGAATAGGCAAACATTCCGGATAGAGTTTTATTCCGAATAAAGTTGATTTTCAGTTTCTTTAATTTCAGTTATTAATTTTCTGCTTTTAATTTCGAACTTTATTTTTCCCGCCTTTTTACTTAGTCGCACTTTAAGTTTATTTGCCTTAGATTTATTCTAGTCTTGCCTTTGTTTAAGATTTAGTTTTAGTTGCGTTTTAAGTTTGCCTTAGTTAGACTTAAGTTTGCGTTATTTACGTTTAGTGCCCTTTAATTTTAGTCACGCTTTTAAATACTTGCACCATTTACTTTAAATTAGACTTAGATTTACTTTAATGTCATTTTCATTTACGTCTTTGCACTTTTAATATACTACAACGACACAGTTATTTGTTTCACCTAAGAACGACTGAGTCACATAGTTAACCAGGATCAATTCGATTAGACACAACACAACGAACTTTAATTTTTATACGGGGTGTCAAAAGCCTTGTATCAAATGGCGCCGTTGCCGGCTCTTTTCGTAAAGATTAACGGTTTTCTGTGAGAGACACGTTGCTTTTTGGGATCCGTTCACTTGTGAGCGTTACTTTTCTTGCATAAAAATTTCAAAAAAAAAAAAAAAAAAACATAAAAATTAAAAATTGATAAAAATCCATAAAAATTCAAAATTTCAAAAATCCAAAAAGATTTTATCTTTATTGTGTATATATATTGTCTTTGTGTTTGGTTTCTTTTTCTTTTGCATTTTCAGGTGTATGCGTACTAGATCTTCTAATTATCAAGAGCCCGAGACTCAAGAAGATTTAGCTATGTCAGGTGTTAACAACAATAATCCACCGCACCTCAACAATAATAACAACAATGTTCTTCCACAGCGCGATCTTCGGACAATGGAGGAGCTTTGTCAACCTACCATGTTTGGACGAGGAGGACCGATTGCGCCGATGTAAATCAACGCTCCGGAGTTTTCGTTGAAGCACCACATGATTCAGCAAGTGCAAACTAATCCATTCGCTGGAATGCCTGATGATGATGCCAACAAACACCTCGACAAGTTCATTACAATCACCCAAAGCATGAAGTTGCCTGGTGCCACAATGGATGTTCTTCGCCTACAACTCTTCCCACATACTTTATCACATCATGCCGAGAAATGGTTTGATCGTCTCCCGAAGAATTCTATTCACACTTGGGATGACATGACTCAACGCTTTTTGTCGCGCTATTTTCCACCATCCATGGTCACGAGCCTTCACAATCAAATCAGCGGTTTCATGCAAGATCCCGATGAATCTCTTTTTGATGCTTGGGAAAGATATAATGTCTTGATTGATCGTTGTCCAAACCACAACATGCTCCCTGTGACCTTAATTGATACTTTCTACAACGGTTTGACTTTTCGAGATCGTGATACGATTAATGCAGCCGCCGGTGGAACATTCATGAAAAGGAGACCCGAGGAGTGTAGAGAGTTAATTGAGAACATGACTACTCACCACAAAAACTGGGATTCCTCTGCTTCTTCAAGGAACAACCCGAGAGTCAATGTTTCTTCCACTTCAGCAAACCCTGATATGACCGAACTCACCCGTATGATGACTGAAATGAGCAAAAGTATCACGCTTCTCGCTTCAAACCAACAACAACAACAAGTGAAAGCGGTTGCCAATCCTTGTGAAACATGCGGCGGTCCACACTCATACACCGATTGTCCTTCGACACAAGGAAATCCGGAAAATGTGTATGTAGCTTATGGTAATTATTCACCGGAAAATTACCAAGCTCGACCACAAGAGGATAGAAATTTGTTGAGTTACCGGTCCAACAATTACCTTTCACCCGGTTTTTCTCCTCAAAACCAAAACCCCGCCAACAACTACAATAGAAGCAACCAAATCCCACCAAGAGGTTCTAATCCTTATCAACCACCCACCCAACAACCCCCACCCATAAACCACGATGTTGAAGCCATCATGAGAACCCAAGGTGAGCAAATCAAGAATCTGCAGAGCCAAATTATCAATTTAAAAGGAGATATTACAAAGCAAGGAAATGAGATTAGATCCGAGCTTCGAGATAATATTCAATCTTCCTTCAGCAATCAAACGAATGATTTAAAGAATATGCTTGCTAGTTTCTTGCCCGCAGCTCAACCTTCTACTTCAAGTTCTCTACCTTCAAACACCGTCCCCAATCCGCGAGGAAATGTGAGTGCTATTACTACCCGTAGTGGAATTACCATTGTCGATCCACCAATCCCACCCCCATCATCTACACCTCCTCCACCACCATATATCCCTACTCCTCCTACACCTAGTATTAGTGCACCATTACCGTCTCCGCCTCGCCATGACGATGTTCCTAGGAAGGACCCTTCAAAATCTCAACCTTTACTTGTTACGCCTTCATCTTCACCACCCAAACCCAATATCCCTTATCCCTCTCGTTTAGGCAAGACCAAAATGCTAACCAAGGATGACTCTGAAGTGTCACGCTATGTGAAGATGATCTCTCAAATGAACTTCAACATTAGCTTTCTTGAAGCACTTGTCCACATGCCCAAATTTGTTAAAGCATTTAAGGAATTGCTTAACAAGAAGGAGAAGCTGATTGAGCTCGCCAACACGCGCTTAAATGAAAACTGCTCTGCAGTTATTCTTAAAGAACTTCCGGAAAAGCTTGGAGATCCCGGTCGTTTTGTGTTGCCTTGCGTTTTCAACAAAACTGAAGAATTTACTGCCCTTGCTGATCTCGGGGCTAGTATTAATCTTATGCCTTTGAGTGTTTGGAAAACACTATCATTGCCCGACCTCACTCCAACAAAGATGACTCTTGAACTTGCTAATCGCACTCTCGCTTACCCCGTTGGTATAGCCGAAGATGTGTTCATTAAAGTTGGCACATTTACTTTCCCGGTCGACTTTGTGGTTGTTGATTATGAAATGGACCCTCGTATTCCTTTAATACTTGGTCGGCCATTCTTGAGAACCGGACGAGCTTTAGTTGATGTGGCCGAAGGTGAGTTAATATTAAGAGTCGGGGATGATGCACAAGTGTTTAAAATGGGAAAGCTTACTAGTACAACCTTTGGAGGCCGAGAATCAGTGAATATGATTAATGTGCATGATGACTTTGTTGTCTACAACAATCCTCTATTCGATTCTTGCATCGATAATCCACTTTTTCATGATGATGTGGATGATTCTCGCCCCAATTTGGAACCTTCTCCCATTTATGATTCTCCATCGGTCTTTGATGCTTATGATGATGATTCTAGCTCAGACTCGGATGATTATGATGACCTTACTTCTAAGTATCCCGATCTGCCCACGTATGATGATTTCGATGAGGCTGATACTCTTTCGAGCGATTCTTCACATGATGAAGATCCTCCGCCATCACTCGATCCTACTTTGGACGATTACTCATTTGAGGAAGACTTCTCTACGTTTCTCAACACATACTTCCCTCATGAGAGTGATGCTCATCCTTATGATTTTGAAGATTATCGTCTTGATCCTACTTTGGATTTGAAGCACATTCTTTCAAAGGAGAAGAAACCGGTCGACACCGATATCCGCAGCACATATGATTTGAAACCTCTTTGTCCATCTTCTGAGGACGAGATTGTGCTCCTTCGTGGATCTTCTTCACACTCTGCCGAGCCTGAGTGCTATTTCCCCTAAAGGAAAATGTGTTCGACCCCGGTATTGCAATATTTAAGCCATCTCAGTATCCACCTGATGAAATAAAAGGAAAAATCTTTGGAAATTTAGAAGACATGCTTGCACCTCACCATACTTGCTTCCACCGTGCTCCATCGCTGCTTAAGGGAACCTTGCCTATTCTTCTTTGGCTTGCCTTGTTCGCCTTAAGCTTGTGCTATTTGATGGACGAAAACTATGTCTTTGATCCCGGTGGATATATTTCATGCTTCTTCCGTTGATAATCAAGGTCGAGTCAGGCTCACGACTCGGTAATCAAAAATCAAGCGCTTCTTGGGAGGCAACCCATGTATCTATCTTTTCGCTTTCTTTATCCTAAGTGTAGGGGAGACCCGTTGGTTTGCTATTTCCTCTCCTCTCTTCTTATAATCAGGGATTCGAGCGCTCAATGGTCCACTCTTGATGATTCTTGACGACCCGTGATTCCGTGTTCCATTTTCCCGGTTCTATCCTAAACTCTTTTCGATTCACTATTTTATATTTTCTCAATATTAAAATAGGAATCTCTTTAGTTGTCTTTTCCTTAGCGAGATTTAAACAAAGTGCACAATGTCCTAAGTGTAGGGGAGTTTACTCCCACATGCTTAAACATTGAGGACAATGTTTATGTTAAGTGTAGGGGGACTTCTATCGAAGTTAAGTGGCCTTTTCCGTGTATTTGTCCTCATTTTAACCGGAAAATCAATTTTTCGACATTTTTCAAAATTTTTGATCTATTTTGGCCTATTAGTTTTTACTTTTGTATAGTTATTTCCTTTCCTTATTAGAATAATTTTTAATAAAGTGGTTTTAATTTTCAAACGTTGTGAATCTTTTGACTCAACCCGAGTTTACTCTAGCTAGTATCCTTAACGTGTTTAAGTCAAGTTTTGCTAGGCTTTTATATAGGGAGCTATAAAACGCGAAAGTCTTAACTCTCATGGGTTAAGAACAAGAACTTTTCGCAAGTTCCTATAATTGATCCTAGAGAGTCGTTTATCAAGGGAACTTTAAAATGCGATTTCTAAACTTGAAAAAGTCTAAGAATTTGCAAGATCCTATAGGCGACTCGAAAACCCAAAACTTTGATTTAATAGGCTAAGCATCCACGAGTCTCATTCCTTGAGATTTTAAACTGTGGAGAACGAGAGATGATAGAGCCAATTATAAGTTTGGTATTCTTTCGTGAATTTATGTGAGTTAATTATGAGCCTATTCTCCCATCGCTTGCTAATAAATTTATCTGCAATAAATAAGGTTGTACGATTTGAAAAGTTACTTAGCTTCTAGCCCAAGATCCTTTAAAAGTTGCTCGGTATGGATTAGAGTTCATAGCCAAGGCATAACTTATTGAAGCGGGATGCGAAGATTGGCGAGTCCAGAAAGTTCCTAACAAGACATGAGGGCTATATTTTGTTGCTAAAGATCCAAAAGTGATGTGAAGAATCATTTATCAAAAATCAATATGAAGGATCGAGACACACGACGAAAAGCAAAAACTCCCAAAAAAGTCATGGAGAAGTCTATCCGAAAAGATCCTAGCAAGGTATGAGGATAAATGAAGCCAAGTCCAAAAAGGAGGCGGATCGTTGTATATCAAAGTCCAAAATAAAGATTGGAGAAAAATGAAGAAGTCGTGGTCCAAGTATGAATCTCTCAAAACTTCAAGTGAAGAAATTCCATTATGAAGAGAAGACCATAATTTCATGAACGTCTCTCAAGGTTTGAAGTATGAAGTCGCTGCCAAATATCGTTCCGAGAAAGGTCTCAAATCGCGAAGCGAGTTATGCCAAGATATGAACTTTTTGAGGTCCCGAGAAGCAGTTTTAAAAGATTTTGTCCTTTAGCTAACTATTGATTAAATCGTTCACTTTATTTTCGGCCTAAATAACTATCGAAATAAGTCAACAATGCATCCTCGTGATCATTCAAGACAATAATAAAATATAAGAGATACACCTAGGAATAAGGGAGTCTAAGTGAATAATTAGCCCACATGAATTCGTGTTAGTTTGCTAACTTATAATAACAATGATCTCGTTTCTAAGCTTGGTTTGGAGAAAGTGAAAACTTGAGGATGATGATTATTCACGACATTTCCGAAACCCAAGGTATGCTTTTGATTTCTTTACTTTGAATGTTTATAGTTTTCTATCTCTTTTTTAAAGGCCAACGTGGATTGATTATGATGAAAAATGTAAACGTGCTTTGTAACTAATGCATTGCATGAGGACATTGCAATGGTCAAGTGTAGGGGATTTGATAGGTGTGTAAACACCCATCCTCTTTACCACTTAATTACAATAATAACCTAGCCAAAACGTGTATTTTATGTCTTTTATGTCGGAATTATGCGTGGTTTTTGTTTTTGTTGTGATTTAGGACGAAGAGGTGAAAAGTGGAGAAAACACAGGCATTCACGGGCTTTTATTGAAGAAAAAGATGAAAGACGAAGTCGAGAAGTCAAGAGTGCAAAAAAAGAACGAAAGTACAAGACCAATTCTGAAGATTTATCGAAGAAAAAGTCGAAAGACGGAAGTTTACTTAAAGCCGAAGAACTCAAGTCTAATTTATTGAAGAATTACAAGACGAGTTCAAAGAAATCCCGAGACAAAACCATTTAAAGTCCAAGATTAATGAAGAATAAAGGCTTAAGGACTAATGGTGCAATTAAAAGAAGATTAAAGAAGGAAGGACTTAATCTTGTAATTAAGAGAAAATGAAGGAGGGGAGGAAGCTTCCTAAGCACCCTTAATCCTCCCCTATAAATAGTCATTAGATGTTAATCATTTTTCTTTGTTGGCTAATAGTGACAATTAGTTCTTCCACTTTTAATTACCTTGTCATTTAAATACTTGTCAAATTTAAATACTTGTCTTGCACCTTAATTACCATTTAATTTCAAGTAAGTTTTTCTTTTAATTCTTGTCAATCTTTATCTTTATTGTTCATCTCTCATTCTACCTTTCTTAATCTTTGATTTTTATTGTTTATGTTCATGTTCATGTTCTTATGTTCTTATTTTGATCAAAGTGGGTTTTGATATTTTGATTAGTTTTGTTAGTTTGATTGTTTTGGATTGATTGTTTATCATTAGTATATGTTTATTTGTTTGTTTGATTTAATCTTGTGGTTGATTTAGCTTTGTTTTGATTAAATTCGTGCTATATTTTTTTCACTTGTTCTTCGGTTCTTTGTTTCTGTATTTCCAGGTTTTGATCTCCCAGGAACATTCCGAATCAAGCCAGCCAAAAGTTATTCAGAATAGGTGACAATATTCCGGATAAAGGTTTTAGCAAAATTAGGTTATTCGGAATATCCAGTATTCCGAGTAGGGGCTTATTCCGAATAGGCCTGATATTCCGAATAGGGGCCAATATTCCGCATAGGGGATATTATTCCGAGTAGGCAGAATATTCCGCATAGGGAATTATTCCGCATGGGGTAGGTTATTCCGAGTAAGACTTTATTCCACATAGGGGTGTTATTCCGAGTAGGCTATATTATTCCGCATAGGGGACTTATTCAGAATAGGTGACAATATTCCGGGTAGGGAACTTATTCCGAGTAGGCCATATTATTCCGAATAGGCAAACATTCCGGATAGAGTTTTATTCCGAATAAAGTTGATTTTCAGTTTCTTTAATTTCAGTTATTAATTTTCTGCTTTTAATTTCGAACTTAGTTTTTCCCGCCTTTTTACTTAGTCGCACTTTAAGTTTATTTGCCTTAGATTTATTCTAGTCTTGCCTTTGTTTAAGATTTAGTTTTAGTTGCGTTTTAAGTTTTCCTTAGTTAGACTTAAGTTTGCGTTATTTACGTTTAGTGCCCTTTAATTTTAGTCACGCTTTTAAATACTTGCACCATTTACTTTAAATTAGACTTAGATTTACATTACTGCACTTTTACTTTAATAGTTTTGCACATTTCCCTTTACTACAATGACACATTTTTATTTCCACCAAAGAACAGTTGAGTCGCATAGTTAACTCCTTTTTCAATTCGAAGAGACATACTTTAACGAACGAATCTTTATACGGGGTGTCAAAAGCCTTGTATCAATAAGCTTATGTGATGCGATGTTGGGAAAAAGAAAAATAAGTCGAGAATCAATAGCACGATGCTATGATCCAAGAGAGATGAACAATAATATTTATAAGGATTTTATAATGATAAGGTATTTTGGACGAACTGTGAGCCAAAAGGAATACGCTCCATAGCTGGAAAAATAATATCAATAATGAGTCATGTCGAATATATTTAAGCTCACTTGTTTATAAATGTTTATTTACATCCATAAGCGTCCTCATCCATGTAAAGTAAAAATTTTTAACTTCATGGTTCGGTGACCTATGATTTCTTTATTCAAACGAAAAAGCGTCCTAATTTGTTTCAATAAGGATTTCATAACCCAACCTACTTAACTATTCCCGGCAAGGCTTACCATCAAAACGAATATAATATCTAAAAATAAATATTACAAAATCAAAGTGTATGAGTCAATGAGTTGTGTTCCGTGAGTAGATATTCAAATCTAAGGTGATTTGGTTAAGGTGAAAGTATAAGTAGTAATTATAAAGCGTATAGTTTAGTAGTATAAAACGTATAGTTTTAGTATATAAAATGTATGACACTTATTAAAATTGATAAGTGTGAAGTTGGAATGTAAAAAGGTGGCTTTCGTTGACCCGTGTTATTACTTATAGTATAAAGGGAATAGTATAAAGGGAGTATGTGTGCATTTATTTCGTAGTGAGTTTACGTACTTGGTAAACTTAAATACTTGTGATCATGTTTTTAGACTTTATAAAATCTAAAATGATGTATGCATATGCTCATGTGTTTCAGGTGACTTAATAGTCCCAAAAATGATCAATTGTATGTTTTGTATGCTCATAAAGATGTAGTCATACGAAATATTCAATGAATAATAGTATGTCTGTATGCTCATAAAAATGTAGTCATACGAAATGTTCCAATGAATAATAGTATGTCTGTATGCTCATATAAATGTAGTCATACGAAATGTTCAATGAATAATAGTATGTCTGTATGCTCATAAAAATGTAGTCATACGAAATGTTTCTATGATCCTATGATTGAATACTCACAATCATAATGTACTGTTCAAAGTTCTGTTGGCCAAGTGTTCGAATACTCATAGATATGTTATAATGTTCAAAGTTCCAGTGATCATAATGAATGAATGCTCATGTATGATGCATATGATAGTGCAAAGTTTTTCATGCTGTAAAACATTATGCAATGTTTGAAAGGAGTAATTTTACCCACTAGCTAGTACTACTAGCTAAAAATTTAGTATGAAATTTGTTAAGTTTAGTTAGATACTAAATGATTTTGTTAGATCTCCAAAGACAAAACTTCCAAAGAGTAAATAAGATTTCCAAAGAGTTAGTTCGAATAAAGTTTCTCAAGAGTTACAAAATCTAGTTAGATTTTTCAAGATTTATCGTAATCCATTTATATTTTCCAAGGATTTATTAAGAGTTGGTTAGATTTCCAAAGATTTACAAAATCTAGTTATGATTCTCAAAGATTTGCTAAAATCTTGTTAGATTTTAAAGATTTGTTAAAAATCTAGTTAGATTTTCAAAGATTTATAAAATGTTTTTAGATTTTCCAAAGATTTACAAAGATTTAGTTAGATTGTATTTAGATATTTCTAAGGATTGTTATGTACAAAGTTGTTTGTGGTTACAATGCATTGTTCAGGCCATTATACTTCAGAAGCCATTCTATAAACGTTTGAGGAGCGAGGGCACTTTAAATCGTAAACCCAACCACCCAGTCAAAACGTAATATCGAGATGGAACATCTTTGGTATAAAGCTCCCTACTAACATGGCATGTCTGTATTCCAAATACGGTTTCATTAAATACCTTAAGTATTTTAATAGCTTCATAATGATATTACACCATCGTAATATGTAAGGCACGTAAAGGGTTAGTTCACATAATATGTATGCTCTATATGCTATATGCCTAACTATTAGGGTCCCCAAAAATCAATTTTTTTCTTAAACTAATTTTTAACTTCAGTTATAGTCCAGTTTAAAAAAAATTATCATTTAAATTTTTTTAAGTTTTTGATCTGGTTCTCTATAACTATCGCTCTGATACCATTTCTGTAACACCCCCATGTTGGTCAAATGCAGCGGAATAGTAACTGGGGTGTTACTTTGGTAGATCGATAGCATATAGTATACAGAGCATGATCATAAAGTATCATTTAAAACATATTATATGAATTTAATTTTACAATTTAAATAAACTGTCTTGAAATCAACATTTGTTATTATTTGTAGAAATATCTCAGCCCAATGGTAAATATGATGCTTCCTATGATGCTGGAATCCAATGCACATGAACCTGCTTATTTTCCTAAGAAAACATGTTAAAATTGGTCAACATAAAGTTGGTGAATTCATAGAGTTTAGTTGAAAAAGTATAAGTACTTATATGCCAAACACCACGATGATAGCAGGACATCACAGCCCAACGCTATAGTAGTTCCTACTGCCCTGTAATAGAAGCTAGACATGATTCTCAGTAAGCCCATTGATTGTAGTGTTTTACTACTCTTTAGGAAAAGAGCGTAAATAGCGGTAAGTATCGACGAGTGATTTAGGAAAACCACAAGTAATGACCCACAATCAAATAAAATGAGAGAAAGAGATTCGTTTCCCAAGGAGGTATATGTGTGTGTTCTAATTTGTATTTCTTTGAGATTAATATTGAGAAGAGATGGGGATGAGAAGATGAAAGACGGATACGTTTAAAATTAAACTACGACGAAAAAGACGAAAACGTAAAGCCGTGAAAAACTACCCAAATTAAAAATTATTAAAACCAAAAACAAAATATCAAAAAGGCTAAAAACAAGTCTCAAATAATATAAACAAAGATAAAAATCCAACAAAGATATTTTAAAACCTTTTATTAATTAAATAATTAATTTTAAATGCTAATTAAAGCCCTAAAATTAAATTTAACTAATTCAAATGTCTAAAATATGATTTTATTGAATAATTACTCAACTTATATTATTAGAAGACTAAAAAGTAATTTTCTAAAAATTAAAACCTATTAAAACTATTTTTAAAACTCTAAAAATGATTAAAAATGATTAAAACCTAATTAAACTTAAAATAATTATAAAAATAAATCTAAAAGTTATAAAAATATTCTAAAAATGGAAATAGTCCTAATTTATGACAAAGAACCTAGGAAAAATGAAAAAGAAATAAAATTTTGAAAAATTAATAATAAAATAATAATAAAATATTGCTAAAAATAAAAAGTTTATAAAACTTGAAATAAAAAATTTCTAAAAATCCTAAATAATATAATTAAGAGAAAAACACTGATTAGAGCTTCTAAACCTTTTTTAATAATTTTATAAAAATCTTTAAAGTTTATAAAAAACCTTAAAATATTATAAAATTAAAAATAAATGTTTTTGAAACCAAAATTAGATGTAAACCTCAAGAATATATTTTAAAAACTAAAAACTATTTTTCCTAAAAATAAAAACTATTTTTGGTATTTTTTATTGATTTTCCAAAATACGTGTATTAAATAAATTCTAGTAAATAAACTAATAAATGGAAAAATATGAAACTAGTTTCTAAAAATCTTAAATACTATATAAGCCCTAGGAAAAATAAGCTGAACAAAGTAAGCTTATTAAATAAGCTAAAAAAAAGAAAATAAGCCACGGCTTTTTAAAACTAACTCAAATGAAAAATGGGTTAAATGATTAACCCATCCAACCTTGGTCAGTAAAAGACCCAAGGGCAGGATGGTTAGGTTGTTGGTGTTGTGAACGGGACGTCAGGGGTTCGAGTCTATATAACCCACTTTTTGCTCTTTTTTATATTTTTATTTTTTAACTTTTCACAACCAACCAGTAACCTTAGCTAGCTTATAAACACACTCCAATTGCCTTTTTATCCAAGATTATGATCCAAAAACTCAAACAAAAACGTGACAGCTTGAGCTATGAACACAAGCTTATTAGCACTTGTGTTTTGTGCTTATGAATTTGGCCAAGAGGACTTGACCTTGGCTTATTTGGTGATTATTATTGGCACAATGGGGCACTCTTGTGATCCTTTGATCACAAGAAGTCAAGATAAGCAACCACAAATCACTTAGCACACAAAAAATCAAACATCAAAGCACACAAGACCCAAGCAATGTTTCTGATGTAAATGAGCAGGACTGGGGACTGTTGAGCAGATTACTTGCACTCTAGCCAACTTAAAAGCCTCAAATTGTGCACTCACAATCACAATATGGTACTCAAGCAACAACAATCCTTAAATCACCCTAGTACTCAACAGATATCAAAGATCTAGGCACACAATATCACAAAATTCTAGCAGATTAGAGCAATAGCAGATTTAGACTTCACTTTTTCTTTAAAACTTCTCAAACTAGCTTCAATATTGTTCCAAATTAATTTACTACTCTCTAAAAACCTGTCTCAATCCTTTTCCAAACTTCTAACACCTTTAAAATCCAATATCTAAGAAATCTACCCTGCTAAAACCTAATGCCAAACACCCTTTAATATTTTTAAACCAAACTTTTATGAATCAAAACCTAACAAAGCACTTCCAAACTAACTCCTATGACATCTAACATGCATATAAGTCAAAAAGAACACAAATCCAGTGACCTAAACACACAATAGCACAAAATCAAATAAGATCATATAAAACTTATATTTTCTGAAATTTAAAGGAGGTAAAGTAGTTTTACCTTAGGACCCTTACATCCAAGGGTCCTAGTGGTTGCTTAACCACCTCCCTACCAGCCCGGGCTGGTGCAGATCCTTGGATCAATAATATATCAACACCTGCTCAAAATCAAAACAAAAGAAAGAACAAACAAGTAATATGATATATAACTGTTTTCTTTTCTTCCTTTTTTAAACCTTCCAAAAACTTTTCTACCTTCTAAAAACGTTTTTTAAACTCTATAACACCTAACAATTAAACTCTTAACACCACAAACCTTGAATCAAAAGCTTCCCAAAATTTCTTTCAATTTTCAGAAAACCTTGAAACAACTTTGAAACTCAAACTTACTTCACCAAAATAACAATGGAACTCAGAATCAATCTCCCTCACAACACACAATCTTTTAAAAACAATAAAAAAGGAATTATACTTGAATTATTCAAAAACCAAACTTTTTATTTCTTTAAAAAGGAATTACAAGTGAGAGAATTGAAACTGGAACCAAGGGATCACCACAGGCTGGTGTCTCCTTTTATAGAGCTCTAAGAACTATCTAGAATGCAAATAACAAAACCCTAATACATAGAAAATCCCAAATGTGCCCTTGAACGGTTTTGAGTGCATTTTGTCCTTTCTTGATCTTGGCCGTTCATATTTGCTTTGAGAGTAAGCATTTATCCTTAGCCTTTGATTTGGGACACGTCACAAGACTTGGAGCCAAAGGAATGCTCCTATTGGTGGATGGGGAATTGGGGATTTGGTACACATGCGTGGGATTGGGTATTGGGTGTGTGGGATTAGTTCCTGCGTGTGTGAATCACACGTGGGTGAGTTTAATTGGGTTTTACCCAAGGTTAAGTGAGGGTAAGTTCTGGGTGGTAAGAATGATGAACAGTAAGTTCTTGAATCCGTTTTTAGGGGAAAGTAACTTATTAGGCGCCTTTTTAGGATTTGAAAGTTTCAGTTGGCAACTTTGGCCCTTGTAACTTGAAACTTTTGGCATATTAAGTTTTTAAGCCCTAAAACCCGTTTTACTTTGTAAATAACTTTCCCCACTTGACATTTTTGGCACAAGACTTTGTAAAAGGCTTATCAAGGGTTGTTTTTGACCTTTTGTGATAATTCAAGGGCTGAACTTGGACTATATTGATCTTCAAAGGTCTTCTTTGCATCTTTAACTTCATGAGGGACCATAGTTGACAAATTTGATTTGTTGAGGGACCAATCTTGCCATTTCTTCAAAGTTGAAGGACCTTTTTGCAATTTTGACAAACTTAAGGGACCAAACTTGTAATTTTTAATATACAAGGGTTTTAAGTGTCATTTCTTCATAGAATAAGGATCAATCTTGTTTTGTCTTCAAGTCTTCAAGGGTATTTGATGAAAATTCCATGATTAGGGCCCGGTTCTTTGTACGGCTTCGTTTCTCGTGTTCGTTTTTCCTTGTATCTTGTGATCTTTTGTCTTTTTCACGATATCCATACCTAAAACACACAAGTAAACAAACACAAGCATATATATGGTATTTTATGACATTTTTATGCATTTAAAGTCCGAAAAGAACGATGAGATCATGTATAAATGCCATCTCATCACTCCCCCATACTAAGCCATTGTCGTGCCCTCACGCAATGCTAGAATAAAGTATCTAAGCATCACCAAAGTTCAATTTTATTAACCTTTATTGAAAAGTAAAAGACTTGCAACATACTACGAGAATGTGTAAAGACATAATGTATGATTTTCATCACCAAAATGTGACTTTTAGGGTCAAAGAATAGAAACAAGTTAATGTCCCTTAGAGTAAATTTCGTCATCCTTGATTGTCATACATTCCATGCTAAGTGCAAAAACAAGATCATTGTTGGTACAAGTCACAATGCTAACACTACTCATACGTCCAAATTGTGTAATACTTTTTCTCCCCGCAATCCTAGTTATTATAAAAGGAAATGGGTTACTAGCATTTTTTATCTATTTGTCATGGATCACAAGTGATTCATATTGACTTATTTGAGTAGTTATTAGTCCGAAAGCAAAGTAGCACGATTTGATCAATAGTTAGCCGAAGGACAAAATCTTTTAAAACGGCTTCTCGTGTATCTCCTTAAGTTCATATCTTGGCATAACTCGTTTCACGATTTGAGACCTTTCTCGGACCGATATTTGGCATGTACTTCATACTTCAAATCTTGGGAAGACGTTCTTGAAATAATGGTCTTCTCTTCATATATTTGGAATTTCTTCACTTGACGTTTTTGAGAGATTCTTCATATAGGACCACGACTTCATCATTTTTCTTCAATCTTTACTTTGGATTTTGATATACAACGATCCGCCTCCTTTTCGGACTTGGATATATTTATCCTCATACCTTGTTAGGGTCTTTTTGGATAGACTTTCTCCATTCTTTAGGGGAGTAATAGCTTCTCGTCGTGTGTCTCGATCCTTCATATTGATTTTGGAATAATGATACTTCACATCATCTTTGGATCTTTAGCAAAAAATAGAGCTCCTCATGCCTTGTTAGGGCCTTTTTGGATGATCGCCAATCTTCGCGTCCCGTTTCAATAAGTTATGCCTTGGCTATGAACTCTATTCAACCCCGAGCAACTTTTAAACGATCTTGCGCTAGAGGCTAAGTAACCTTTCAAATCGTACGACCTTACTTATTGCAATTATGTTTTATTCCTAATGCATTGATCTTATGGGAAGAAAAAGCCACAATTAAAAACATATGAGTTTTTGAAAGAACACTTTCATGTTCTACGTTTAGCATGATCACTTGTCTAACTCTATCATTTCTCGTTCTTCACTATATAAGGACCTCTAATTAAAGAGACTCGTGAATACTTAGCCATGCAAGTCAAAATTAAGCCAAATTTGGATTAGCTTTTATTAAGACTATATCAAATCAAAGTTTTGGGTTTTTTAAGCCACCTATAGGATCTTGCACTTTCTTGGACTTTTTCAAGTTTAGAGAATGCGTTTTAAAGTTCCCTTGATAAGTGACTTTCTAGAATCAATTATAGGAGCTTGCGAAAAGTTCTTGTTCTTAACCCGAATGAATTAAGACTTTCGCGTTTTAAAGCTCCCTATATAAAAGTCTAGCAAAACTTGAATTGAGCGGGTTAAGGAATGTAAATGGCTCCAAATGCCCCAAGTCAAAAATTAACTCTTATTCTACCCATCGGAAAATATACATTCGTGTCTTAAAAACACTTATGAAAACTAAGAAAAATTTTAAAATTTGGCTATTTTTAGCCTTATTAACGAAACAAAACATTGAAAGTTAGAAAACGTGAGGGCGTAGCAAAGCAAGTATCTCATCACCCCCCCATACTAAAAGTAAACATTGTCCTCAATGTTTCGAGTCTAAAGGTGGAGCACCCCCATACTAGAGACGAAGAGTCGAATGCTTAGGATCTAGTATGGAAAGGGTGATCAACAATATATCTAAAGCCGTTTATTAAGTATGCTAAAAGATAATTGTTAGAACAATAAAGGATATGTCATGGAATCGTGAAAAACTTCTTCAAACGAACGATGGAGGCTCACGTAAACGAACACGAGAGTCTTCAATCGTAGATGATGATGATGATCTAGATAACACAATCACAAACAACCACGAGACAACGAGTTGGAAGGGTACAAGTCCCCTTATTAGTGAATATAAAAGATAAGCATGGGATTTCCCCCACGAGGCACCTTGTTTTTGATTACCGAGTCATGAGCTCGACTCGATCCCCTCAAAATGTGAACATTTAGGGAAATCATGGTGTGGTCAATTTTTGATGGGGCTTACATAATAAACAAGGCCCAAAAAGCAACCGGTATAAAGGACTAAGTCCTTAGATGATGCAAAATACCGGGGTCGAAGATGGCGTTCTCGTTCTCTTTGGAAAAACAATTCAACGCCACTTCAACACGTGCCATAAACTCAAAGAGTTTGAAGAAAATAGATGAGAAGTAGAAGGGTGAGATAATTGGTAAGACAAACGTTTGAGCTACTCGAGGTAGACTCGCACCAAGCAAATAGAAATATTTTCCATTTATTGCATCGGTGGAAGACCGAGATTTCCCTTTACATGAAATTCTGGGATCGAATATCTCGTCCTCGGTGGACAAGGATGAGGGAACATAAGGGGCTTCCCCCATACTAAAACCACACAAAACATCGTCAAAAGGAGTAGACGAGTTTGTAGTACTCAAATCACGTGGTGATGACGGAGTTAGATTTGTAGAAAAATCAATTAAATCACATTTAAGATCTTTTTCTTTGTTATCTTTTAAACTCTCCTTATGAAAACCCTTTTTGATTATGTCGAAAATATTCGGTGTTTCTAAGACGATGTTAGTTACACTAAAAATTCTCACATTTTGAAACCGTTTTGGTTTTGGTGGTGGCAAGTTCTCAAAACGTTTATCGACGAAGAAAACCTCCCCATCGGGGTCAACATATTCATCATCCGAAAGATTTTCCGTAGAAACCGGCAACTTATCAACACTTTTCAAGAATGAATGTGAAGGATGAGGCGAAGGATTTTTCGATTCAAGTATTGATGGTTTCTTCTTTGTAGGCTTAGCACTCATAACCTCCATCGGCGGAGGAAATGGTAAATTGTTTTTGGAGACATTCCCTAAAACTCTTGGTGAAAATTCTTTGCAAACGACATTGGTCGAGTCACCATGGTTTAAAGTTGCAATAGAATAGACATGAGAAAGATTGGAGTTTTGTGTTGCATTGATGACAAGTTCTTCTTCATTGAAACGAAGGGTGATTTTTCGAGCATGAACATCGATAAGTGCTCGTGATGTATCCAAAAATGAACGACCCAAAATGAGAGGAACTTTTCGATCGATGGGAATGTCTACAACGATAAAGTCAACGGGATAGTAAAACTTTCCGACTTTAACGAAAACGTCCTCGGCTACTCCACATGCCATGATCGTAGAATGATCGGCCATCTCGATGGACATGTTCGAAGGAGTAAGAGCCGGAAGCGAAAGCGATTTGAAAATCTCGAGAGGCATTAAATTAATACTAGCACCAAGATCGGCCAAGGCGTAGCATTCCTCCATATCTTGAATAGCACACGGAATCAAAAATTTACCGGGATCACCGACTTTTTGTGGTATGCGGCTAAGAAAAACCGATGAACAACTAGACGATTGTTGTAACTTTTCTTTGTTGTTAAGCATACTTTTGAAGTTTGCGGCGAATCGAGGCATCATGATTAAAGCATCGGCAAAACTTATGTTAAAGTGCAAATCACGAAACATTTTCATAAATAGCTCAAATTGATAATTGTTCCGTTCTTGTGCCTTTTCTTTGTTACGTCTTGAAGGGTAAGGTAAGGGTGGTGTGGGTTGGTCATTAGGCAACGGCCTTGGAAACTCGGGTTCCACAATTGGTATTGGTGTAGGTGTGGTTTGAGCGGTACTTCGTGGGATTGTAATGTGCTCCTTTTCAACCATCACCTCGGGTTCTTTCTCGATTTCCTTCTCCGTAGAAGTACTTGGACGAGAGATTGGTTCCTTGAAAGTTTTACCACTTCGTGTAGTAATAACCTTCATTTCTCCCTTCGGGTTTGCAATGGTATCACTAGGAAGACCACCCGAAGAAGAGGGCTTACACATGATTGCTTCGAACATCTTAGCCATTCGGTCCTCAAATTTTGATTGCCTAGCATCCGCTTTCAATAACTCTTGCTTAATCTCATGTTGTCCTAATTCCATCTTTTGTTGGTTTTGTTGAAGACGTTGGACATTTCCTTCCATTTTGTTAGCATGAGTTTTAAGTTCATTAGCAAGTTCATTTTTAAGCTCGTTTTTCAACTCGGACCTTAAGCTAATCATCTCACGTTGCATATTATCAAATTTAGCATCATTTGCTTTTGCATAATCCAAAAATTCTCCTTGCAAATTTTTCGTGTGAGCATTTTGAAAACCTTGTGTGGTGTTTTGAAAATCACGGTTTTGGTTTTGATTAGAGATTTGTCCATTCCCACTTTGATAGTTCCCTTTGTTGTAATTGCGTGTGTTGCCTTGGTAATTACCTTGGTTGTTGTTTCGATAATTATTAGCATTTTGGTTTGGTGGAGCTTGATTTTGGCGGGAACCTTGGCCGTTTTGGTTGTAAGTTCCCGTTGCTACATAAGCACTCGAAGTGTTACCATCCGCGGTAATGCACTCGGAAAGATCATGAGCTCCTCCACACGATAAACAACTCTTAGCAACCGCTTTAACCGAAGCGGAATTGGAAGCTTCTTGAGCCTTCCAATGGGACATTAGATTAGCAAATCTATCAAAAAACCGATTTTCCTCATTAGCTTCATCATGTAAGGCGTTAATGCTACGAGACGATTGTGACGAAGATGACGAACCCATATTGGCAACACTCGGTGTGTTACGATGGCTATAAACCTTAGATCGATTTTCAATGATTTGTAAAGCCTCATTTGTCGTCTTGCACAAAAAATTACCACCCGCGGCGGCATTCAAATAATCTCGTTCATGATCATTAAGCCCATTATAAAAAGTATCGATTTGATGCAATTCCGAAAAATCATGGTGAGGACATTCATGTAACATCTCTTTAAATCGTTCCCATGCCATTGAAAAACTTTCATTGTTACGTTGCACAAATCGTGAAATCTCATTTTTTAAGTGTGTTGTTTTCGATGGTGGAAAAAACTTGTTCACAAACTTAGAAACGAGATCGGCCCATGTCAAAATCGAATTTGGCGGTTCTTTCTCGAGCCAAATTTTTGCGGGTCCATCCAACGAATATGGAAACAACATCATCTTAATGGCGTCATGCGGAACATCCTTGAATTTGCTAGTGGCGGTGAGACGGTTGAAATTCCTAATATGGTAATGCGGGTTGTCTTTCTCGTGACCTCGAAACTTGTTTGCTTGTAGCATCGACATTAAACCCGTCTTAATCTCGAAATTCTCCGCAAGGATGGCGGGAATAACAATTGCCTCTCCAAAACCCTCGGTGGGTGCTTGTAGCAACTCCATCATAGTACGATTAGCCATTACGACTTCTTGTTCTATAATAGGTTCAACAATTGGAGGTTCTTCAACAATCAACGATTCTTGATTTGCTTGCTTTTGTAGACGTTTACGAGCTCGTTTTGCTTGATTACGAGTGATCATAAACTTCACGAAGAATGGGAGGTGAGCAAAGAAGATTCTTTTTGGTTGTTTTGTGGATTTTTAATTTTTTTGTGTTTTTGATGATATTTAATTTTTTTGGATTTTGGTGTATCTTCGTAGACAACAATCTACAAAATCTCTCCTCGAATCAAACTCTTGATTAAAGAAGCCTCAAAGGAATGAAAACGATCACGTGGAGTGAACGCCTTCGAATGACTTTAGAACTTTGGTGAAAACCAAATTGTTCACGAGGGTTTAATCACAAAGAAAACCAAGCAAATATAGTATACGTATTAATACTTTGGGCGGCAAAACCCTCGATTAGCCTTCAATCTCAAAATACTCACAAGCAAGCGGGGAAACGAGGCGGCGCGAAGCACTTAAGAGCCTTTTTCCTTAGGGTATATTTTATAATACCCGCCTTATACCCACCTTATAGTTCGTATTTTTCAAAATCGAGCTTCACGAAAGTATTTATCTATTTTTGCCTTTTCTTTTTGTTTGAGATTCGAATACAATAATTAGGAGATCAAATCCCAATTAAGGTTGTGTTTTCACACTTTTGGAGATATTGTATTTTGGTTGTGATACTTAATACAATATATTAATAATATTCACAAAGAAAAACCAAGAAAACCGATAATACGTGTTAAGGGAGTTCCACTTAACACAAATACTATTTATGGATAATATAAAAAACAAAATTTTCCAAATTAAGACACGACACACCTCCCCGGCAGCGGCGCCAAAAATGGTTGTAGTGTTTTACTACTCTTTAGGAAAAGAGCGTAAATAGCGGTAAGTATCGACGAGTGATTTAGGAAAACCACAAGTAATGACCCACAATCAAATAAAATGAGAGAAAGAGATTCGTTTCCCAAGGAGGTATATGTGTGTGTTCTAATTTGTATTTCTTTGAGATTAATATTGAGAAGAGATGGGGATGAGAAGATGAAAGACGGATACGTTTAAAATTAAACTACGACGAAAAAGACGAAAACGTAAAGCCGTGAAAAACTACCCAAATTAAAAATTATTAAAACCAAAAACAAAATATCAAAAAGGCTAAAAACAAGTCTCAAATAATATAAACAAAGATAAAAATCCAACAAAGATATTTTAAAACCTTTTATTAATTAAATAATTAATTTTAAATGCTAATTAAAGCCCTAAAATTAAATTTAACTAATTCAAATGTCTAAAATATGATTTTATTGAATAATTACTCAACTTATATTATTAGAAGACTAAAAAGTAATTTTCTAAAAATTAAAACCTATTAAAACTATTTTTAAAACTCTAAAAATGATTAAAAATGATTAAAACCTAATTAAACTTAAAATAATTATAAAAATAAATCTAAAAGTTATAAAAATATTCTAAAAATGGAAATAGTCCTAATTTATGACAAAGAACCTAGGAAAAATGAAAAAGAAATAAAATTTTGAAAAATTAATAATAAAATAATAATAAAATATTGCTAAAAATAAAAAGTTTATAAAACTTGAAATAAAAAATTTCTAAAAATCCTAAATAATATAATTAAGAGAAAAACACTGATTAGAGCTTCTAAACCTTTTTTAATAATTTTATAAAAATCTTTAAAGTTTATAAAAAACCTTAAAATATTATAAAATTAAAAATAAATGTTTTTGAAACCAAAATTAGATGTAAACCTCAAGAATATATTTTAAAAACTAAAAACTATTTTTCCTAAAAATAAAAACTATTTTTGGTATTTTTTATTGATTTTCCAAAATACGTGTATTAAATAAATTCTAGTAAATAAACTAATAAATGGAAAAATATGAAACTAGTTTCTAAAAATCTTAAATACTATATAAGCCCTAGGAAAAATAAGCTGAACAAAGTAAGCTTATTAAATAAGCTAAAAAAAAGAAAATAAGCCACGGCTTTTTAAAACTAACTCAAATGAAAAACGGGTTAAATGATTAACCCATCCAACCTTGGTCAGTAAAAGACCCAAGGGCAGGATGGTTAGGTTGTTGGTGTTGTGAACGGGACGTCAGGGGTTCGAGTCTATATAACCCACTTTTTGCTCTTTTTTATATTTTTATTTTTTAACTTTTCACAACCAACCAGTAACCTTAGCTAGCTTATAAACACACTCCAATTGCCTTTTTATCCAAGATTATGATCCAAAAACTCAAACAAAAACGTGACAGCTTGAGCTATGAACACAAGCTTATTAGCACTTGTGTTTTGTGCTTATGAATTTGGCCAAGAGGACTTGACCTTGGCTTATTTGGTGATTATTATTGGCACAATGGGGCACTCTTGTGATCCTTTGATCACAAGAAGTCAAGATAAGCAACCACAAATCACTTAGCACACAAAAAATCAAACACCAAAGCACACAAGACCCAAGCAATGTTTCTGATGTAAATGAGCAGGACTGGGGACTGTTGAGCAGATTACTTGCACTCTAGCCAACTTAAAAGCCTCAAATTGTGCACTCACAATCACAATATGGTACTCAAGCAACAACAATCCTTAAATCACCCTAGTACTCAACAGATATCAAAGATCTAGGCACACAATATCACAAAATTCTAGCAGATTAGAGCAATAGCAGATTTAGACTTCACTTTTTCTTTAAAACTTCTCAAACTAGCTTCAATATTGTTCCAAATTAATTTACTACTCTCTAAAAACCTGTCTCAATCCTTTTCCAAACTTCTAACACCTTTAAAATCCAATATCTAAGAAATCTACCCTGCTAAAACCTAATGCCAAACACCCTTTAATATTTTTAAACCAAACTTTTATGAATCAAAACCTAACAAAGCACTTCCAAACTAACTCCTATGACATCTAACATGCATATAAGTCAAAAAGAACACAAATCCAGTGACCTAAACACACAATAGCACAAAATCAAATAAGATCATATAAAACTTATATTTTCTGAAATTTAAAGGAGGTAAAGTAGTTTTACCTTAGGACCCTTACATCCAAGGGTCCTAGTGGTTGCTTAACCACCTCCCTACCAGCCCGGGCTGGTGCAGATCCTTGGATCAATAATATATCAACACCTGCTCAAAATCAAAACAAAAGAAAGAACAAACAAGTAATATGATATATAACTGTTTTCTTTTCTTCCTTTTTTAAACCTTCCAAAAACTTTTCTACCTTCTAAAAACGTTTTTTAAACTCTATAACACCTAACAATTAAACTCTTAACACCACAAACCTTGAATCAAAAGCTTCCCAAAATTTCTTTCAATTTTCAGAAAACCTTGAAACAACTTTGAAACTCAAACTTACTTCACCAAAATAACAATGGAACTCAGAATCAATCTCCCTCACAACACACAATCTTTTAAAAACAATAAAAAAGGAATTATACTTGAATTATTCAAAAACCAAACTTTTTATTTCTTTAAAAAGGAATTACAAGTGAGAGAATTGAAACTGGAACCAAGGGATCACCACAGGCTGGTGTCTCCTTTTATAGAGCTCTAAGAACTATCTAGAATGCAAATAACAAAACCCTAATACATAGAAAATCCCAAATGTGCCCTTGAACGGTTTTGAGTGCATTTTGTCCTTTCTTGATCTTGGCCGTTCATATTTGCTTTGAGAGTAAGCATTTATCCTTAGCCTTTGATTTGGGACACGTCACAAGACTTGGAGCCAAAGGAATGCTCCTATTGGTGGATGGGGAATTGGGGATTTGGTACACATGCGTGGGATTGGGTATTGGGTGTGTGGGATTAGTTCCTGCGTGTGTGAATCACACGCGGGTGAGTTTAATTGGGTTTTACCCAAGGTTAAGTGAGGGTAAGTTCTGGGTGGTAAGAATGATGAACAGTAAGTTCTTGAATCCGTTTTTAGGGGAAAGTAACTTGTTAGGCGCCTTTTTAGGATTTGAAAGTTTCAGTTGGCAACTTTGGCCCTTGTAACTTGAAACTTTTGGCATATTAAGTTTTTAAGCCCTAAAACCCGTTTTACTTTGTAAATAACTTTCCCCACTTGACATTTTTGGCACAAGACTTTGTAAAAGGCTTATCAAGGGTTGTTTTTGACCTTTTGTGATAATTCAAGGGCTGAACTTGGACTATATTGATCTTCAAAGGTCTTCTTTGCATCTTTAACTTCATGAGGGACCATAGTTGACAAATTTGATTTGTTGAGGGACCAATCTTGCCATTTCTTCAAAGTTGAAGGACCTTTTTGCAATTTTGACAAACTTAAGGGACCAAACTTGTAATTTTTAATATACAAGGGTTTTAAGTATCATTTCTTCATAGAATAAGGATCAATCTTGTTTTGTCTTCAAGTCTTCAAGGGTATTTGATGAAAATTCCATGATTAGGGCCCGGTTCTTTGTACGGCTTCGTTTCTCGTGTTCGTTTTTCCTTGTATCTTGTGATCTTTTGTCTTTTTCACGATATCCATACCTAAAACACACAAGTAAACAAACACAAGCATATATATGGTATTTTATGACATTTTTATGCATTTAAAGTCCGAAAAGAACGATGAGATTATGTATAAATGCCATCTCATCACTCCCCCATACTAAGCCATTGCCGTGCCCTCACGCAATGCTAGAATAAAGTATCTAAGCATCACCAAAGTTCAATTTTATTAACCTTTATTGAAAAGTAAAAGACTTGCAACATACTACGAGAATGTGTAAAGACATAATGTATGATTTTCATCACCAAAATGTGACTTTTAGGGTCAAAGAATAGAAACAAGTTAATGTCCCTTAGAGTAAATTTCGTCATCCTTGATTGTCATACATTCCATGCTAAGTGCAAAAACAAGATCATTGTTGGTACAAGTCACAATGCTAACACTACTCATACGTCCAAATTGTGTAATACTTTTTCTCCCCGCAATCCTAGTTATTATAAAAGGAAATGGGTTACTAGCATTTTTTATCTATTTGTCATAGATCACAAGTGATTCATATTGACTTATTTGAGTAGTTATTAGTCCGAAAGCAAAGTAGCACGATTTGATCAATAGTTAGCCGAAGGACAAAATCTTTTAAAACGGCTTCTCGTGTATCTCCTTAAGTTCATATCTTGGCATAACTCGTTTCACGATTTGAGACCTTTCTCGGACCGATATTTGGCATGTACTTCATACTTCAAATCTTGGGAAGACGTTCTTGAAATAATGGTCTTCTCTTCATATATTTGGAATTTCTTCACTTGACGTTTTTGAGAGATTCTTCATATAGGACCACGACTTCATCATTTTTCTTCAATCTTTACTTTGGATTTTGATATACAACGATCCGCCTCCTTTTCGGACTTGGATATATTTATCCTCATACCTTGTTAGGGTCTTTTTGGATAGACTTTCTCCATTCTTTAGGGGAGTAATAGCTTCTCGTCGTGTGTCTCGATCCTTCATATTGATTTTGGAATAATGATACTTCACATCATCTTTGGATCTTTAGCAAAAAATAGAGCTCCTCATGCCTTGTTAGGGCCTTTTTGGATGATCGCCAATCTTCGCGTCCCGTTTCAATAAGTTATGCCTTGGCTATGAACTCTATTCAACCCCGAGCAACTTTTAAACGATCTTGCGCTAGAGGCTAAGTAACCTTTCAAATCGTACGACCTTACTTATTGCAATTATGTTTTATTCCTAATGCATTGATCTTATGGGAAGAAAAAGCCACAATTAAAAACATATGAGTTTTTGAAAGAACACTTTCATGTTCTACGTTTAGCATGATCACTTGTCTAACTCTATCATTTCTCGTTCTTCACTATATAAGGACCTCTAATTAAAGAGACTCGTGAATACTTAGCCATGCAAGTCAAAATTAAGCCAAATTTGGATTAGCTTTTATTAAGACTATATCAAATCAAAGTTTTGGGTTTTTTAAGCCACCTATAGGATCTTGCACTTTCTTGGACTTTTTCAAGTTTAGAGAATGCGTTTTAAAGTTCCCTTGATAAGTGACTTTCTAGAATCAATTATAGGAGCTTGCGAAAAGTTCTTGTTCTTAACCCGAATGAATTAAGACTTTCGCGTTTTAAAGCTCCCTATATAAAAGTCTAGCAAAACTTGAATTGAGCGGGTTAAGGAATGTAAATGGCTCCAAATGCCCCAAGTCAAAAATTAACTCTTATTCTACCCATCGGAAAATATACATTCGTGTCTTAAAAACACTTATGAAAACTAAGAAAAATTTTAAAATTTGGCTATTTTTAGCCTTATTAACGAAACAAAACATTGAAAGTTAGAAAACGTGAGGGCGTAGCAAAGCAAGTATCTCATCACCCCCCCATACTAAAAGTAAACATTGTCCTCAATGTTTCGAGTCTAAAGGTGGAGCACCCCCATACTAGAGACGAAGAGTCGAATGCTTAGGATCTAGTATGGAAAGGGTGATCAACAATATATCTAAAGCCGTTTATTAAGTATGCTAAAAGATAATTGTTAGAACAATAAAGGATATGTCATGGAATCGTGAAAAACTTCTTCAAACGAACGATGGAGGCTCACGTAAACGAACACGAGAGTCTTCAATCGTAGATGATGATGATGATCTAGATAACACAATCACAAACAACCACGAGACAACGAGTTGGAAGGGTACAAGTCCCCTTATTAGTGAATATAAAAGATAAGCATGGGATTTCCCCCACGAGGCACCTCGTTTTTGATTACCGAGTCATGAGCTCGACTCGATCCCCTCAAAATGTGAACATTTAGGGAAATCATGGTGTGGTCAATTTTTGATGGGGCTTACATGATAAACAAGGCCCAAAAAGCAACCGGTATAAAGGACTAAGTCCTTAGATGATGCAAAATACCGGGGTCGAAGATGGCGTTCTCGTTCTCTTTGGAAAAACAATTCAACGCCACTTCAACACGTGCCATAAACTCAAAGAGTTTGAAGAAAATAGATGAGAAGTAGAAGGGTGAGATAATTGGTAAGACAAACGTTTGAGCTACTCGAGGTAGACTCGCACCAAGCAAATAGAAAGATTTTCCATTTATTGCATCGGTGGAAGACCGAGATTTCCCTTTACATGAAATTCCGGGATCGAATATCTCGTCCTCGGTGGACAAGGATGAGGGAACATAAGGGGCTTCCCCCATACTAAAACCACACAAAACATCGTCAAAAGGAGTAGACGAGTTTGTAGTACTCAAATCACGTGGTGATGACGGAGTTAGATTTGTAGAAAAATCAATTAAATCACATTTAAGATCTTTTTCTTTGTTATCTTTTAAACTCTCCTTATGAAAACCCTTTTTGATTATGTCGAAAATATTCGGTGTTTCTAAGACGATGTTAGTTACACTAAAAATTCTCACATTTTGAAACCGTTTTGGTTTTGGTGGTGGCAAGTTCTCAAAACGTTTATCGACGAAGAAAACCTCCCCATCGGGGTCAACATATTCATCATCCGAAAGATTTTCCGTAGAAACCGGCAACTTATCAACACTTTTCAAGAATGAATGTGAAGGATGAGGCGAAGGATTTTTCGATTCAAGTATTGATGGTTTCTTCTTTGTAGGCTTAACACTCATAACCTCCATCGGCGGAGGAAATGGTAAATTGTTTTTGGAGACATTCCCTAAAACTCTTGGTGAAAATTCTTTGCAAACGACATTGGTCGAGTCACCATGGTTTAAAGTTGCAATAGAATAGACATGAGAAAGATTGGAGTTTTGTGTTGCATTGATGACAAGTTCTTCTTCATTGAAACGAAGGGTGATTTTTCGAGCATGAACATCGATAAGTGCTCGTGATGTATCCAAAAATGAACGACCCAAAATGAGAGGAACTTTTCGATCGATGGGAATGTCTACAACGATAAAGTCAACGGGATAGTAAAACTTTCCGACTTTAACGAAAACGTCCTCGGCTTGGACTATATTGATCTTCAAAGGTCTTCTTTGCATCTTTAACTTCATGAGGGACCATAGTTGACAAATTTGATTTGTTGAGGGACCAATCTTGCCATTTCTTCAAAGTTGAAGGACCTTTTTGCAATTTTGACAAACTTAAGGGACCAAACTTGTAATTTTTAATATACAAGGGTTTTAAGTGTCATTTCTTCATAGAATAAGGATCAATCTTGTTTTGTCTTCAAGTCTTCAAGGGTATTTGATGAAAATTCCATGATTAGGGCCTGGTTCTTTGTACGGCTTCGTTTCTCGTGTTCGTTTTTCCTTGTATCTTGTGATCTTTTGTCTTTTTCACGATATCCATACCTAAAACACACAAGTAAACAAACACAAGCATATATATGGTATTTTATGACATTTTTATGCATTTAAAGTCCGAAAAGAACGATGAGATCATGTATAAATGCCATCTCATCACCCATTTAGGTCTATCCTGATGAGGTTTCCCTTAATCCGACAATGACATAAACCTGCTGCTTGGCCTAAGCATCACGTGACAGCTGATCACGACAGGCCGGGTGTTGTCAATACCCGAATAGATCTATCCATACATTTCGCGCTACACTATTAACTAATACAGTCTACGGGAATGGGGCAAACAGTAGGCAAATAAATTGTTGTTGTCTTTGCATGCTTGCATATAAATAATTTTGTATGTTTTCTCTCCCAGTTATAAAACAGTAAAGATGGGGCCATGAACTCACCTCAGTGGTAACGATGTAGTGATGATGTCACTGAATGTACTGGCACAGTATGATCGCGAAGCAGTAGAATTACCTATGTAATTTATGTATGTCTTAGTAAATGCACAAATGAAATGCACATATGAATGTAGTTGATGAAAATGCATGATCACAGATTTAATAAGTTGTTATCATTTTAAGTATTAAACTTAAAGTAAGTTATCGTACCATGTACACTTTTAATTTAATAAAGTGTATTTACCTTGGTTGAATGGTAATAGTTTAAATGAATTAAATAAAATGATTTTTATTTAATTAAGACTTATAAAAATAATGTTTCATAAAAAGTCTTATAGTTTCCGTTATCGTAATAATAATATATATTGTATATAATCCCCTAGTATGTGCTTGAGTTTATTAAATAAATCGATGGTTTTAATAATTGTGAAAGTGTTAGTGTTTTGGTAATAATGTAGTCATTTAAGCGGGGTATATTTAGAAATACTAAATATTTTGTTGTCGGGTCAGTTTATTTATTCGGGTTATGTAATGGGTCAAATATCCTAAATTAATTAAATTAAATATTTATTATAAGTGTTTTTTTTTAAAAAATGAAACATGTCCCTTTTAAGGAAACTAAATATGTTTGTGTTGGGGAAACATGGTACAAGAATGGTAATGTTGGTGTTGGGGAAACAATAGACATTTATGGAAATAAGAAGTTACAGTACGCATGGCCTTTCTTAATTTTCTTCAACAGTGGCTAAGTTTGAACTAACGGTGGCAACATTCAACTAACGGTGGGAAGATCTATGATATACTTGTCGTAGTGGTTGTTTTCGAAAGCAAGTAGCGGGTTCAATAGTGACTCGTGTTACAAACTAAAAGCATCGTTGGAAAGCTAGCCGGGTCGTCTAGAGACCCGTATGTTTAGTTTTATAAACCGAGGTCATTTGAGAAAGTAAAATCATGTCCGAAATAGGTGTCGTGAACCTATGTTAAGGAAAAGTGTTTGTCGAGTCATTTTCGATCTAGCCTACGGTTTTCGATAAAGACTTTTGGGTTAAACTAAAAATAGGCTCGTGTAGACGACATGGCCATCTACAACTTTCGTTCTTTAAGTTTTGTATGAAAACGCCTTTAAAGTGGGTAAAAACGGGTTCAAAGTCAACGGGTCTGAATGTATGATTTTCATCACCTTTTTAAAGTGTGCGAGATAGATTTTTAAAGGGCCGTAACTTATTCGTTATAGATCCGTTTTTAGTGTTCTTGGTGTCTATGGAAAGGTAGCCAGGAGATATACAATATCCTAGTTGGTGTCGGGTTCTGGTTCTTACTTTAACTCGTTCAAAAACGAGGCTAAAGTCGACTGGTCAGGCCATATGTAAATGCTGTCAGCTTTTTATACAAGTGCTGACAGCTTTTAGTGTTAAAACGCAGATTTTGTAATTCAGTTTCCCGCTTTGTTATAGGTCCGTTTTAGGTGATTCAAAGGGCTGTGGAAAGCTGGCTAGGTGATCTACGAAATGCCCCCATAAACAGATCCATAATCGAGGTCCTACTAGGTCTAAACAGGGTCTGAAGTAGGCTGGTCGGGCTACTCTTACACATAAAATATTAATAAAGGTCGATTTGTTTAACATAGCAAACGTGTTCCGTTTTCGTTCAAATTTGGCAGAGTTACTATTTAAGGGATGACCTAAGACCTAGTACTCACTTTTTCGCCCAGCTCGCGTTTTGAGTACACGTTTCCCTATGGTGCATTTAGTACATCAGGAGGTGCGTTTCATTATTTGGGATTTATGCTAGTACATTTGCTTCCTATTTTATTATGGCACAAGGTAATGAGTGGGAATGAATGCATATGACGAGATAAGAAATATAAGAGAACAAAGATTCGTGAACTCACAATTGGTTGGAGGCACGAGCATATGATTCGAGTTCAAGGACTCGTTTGGAGTCGTTTTAAAGAATCCTAGTGTGCCGATTGGTACAATAGTAATCCTTCCTTTGTGATCACCACGACACGAAGGAATGAAACTTTGATGTGCGGCTGCTGCACCCATCGTCCAAGAAGGAAGAACACATCCATGGTAAAGAAGAAAGAAGAACACATCCATGGTAAAGAAGGAACGCGACTCGAGGTGCGTGTTCTCGTTGATGTTCGAGCCCAGGAGTATAGAGGGGAAACCAAGTGTTGTGTATTTGTTGTATGTGTTTTAGTTTGCTACCATCATTTAATCATCAGAGAAGTAAAGAAAATAGGGTAGCAAGTGTGACCATGTTGTGGTATATGCTGACAACAAAGAGAAGGAGATGGTGTTCGTGTTTAGTGTGTGCCGAGAGAGGGAGATATAAGGATGGAGGTTTGGTGTTTGATTTATGGCTATAAAGAAGCCACATGAGTTTGAGTTTGGTACCATGCCAACAAGGGGTTAATACATGCATTACATCACCTTGATCCCATGTACTATGTAAAAGGATGATGTGTTTGGTTTTAGGTGGAAGAGAAGTAGTGTTAGGAGTTGGCAAATATATATAGGAAACGTGTATAAGGTGGTAGCCAAAAAGACTAGATTTGGTTTGATATTGTTAAGATTTCATAAGGTTTGTTTAGGCATAAATGAAACGTGGGATATAAGAGGATCTAAAGAAACATTAAGTTTGAAATCTTAGCTAGATGGAAAGTAGTATACATCATTTTGGTTAGTTTGATTTATCTTGTACATGGAATAAACGGTCAAGAGGTTCTAAAATATTTTATTGAGTCGAGTTGTATTGGCTAATTATAATAAAAGTTTATGTCCAAATTTAATGTAAATAGATTAAATGCGTAACATTTTGGATCATCATTATTAATTATAATAAATATAATTATTAATTATTTATGCACATAAAATATGTCTAAAAATAAAAATAAAATAAGTCCATGGTTAAAACGTCAAGTTTTTAAGAAATATAAGTAAATATATAATATTTACTATATTATGATTTCGTTTGTAACGGTCGTTGATAAAAAAAAATATTACAGGATGAGTAGTAATAAAGTAAATCCAGGGACGTGTTAAAAGCCCAAAATTTGGGGTTTTACATTAAGGAAATGGATGTGTATATTGAATCAGGTGTTTCGTTGGTACGACAACACCCGATGGAACAAAAGGCAAGTAAGGGTAAGGCTGTGGTGGTAGAAGAAAATGTTGATGATGATGTTGTGAAAGAGTTGGCTCCAAAAAGTGTCAACAATGAGAAGATGGTGACATTTTGTTAGACTAACTTTGTTGGGAGGGACGAACTGTGGTGGCTAATGATTTTCGTGTTTATGATGATGACATTGAGTTCCCACCACCATGGTCAATAAAAAAATTGTTTGAAGATAGGAGTAGAAGGACTAGTGTTGAGTATGAGTTCAGGGTAGTATTGAAAGAGCTTGACAACGTGTTCAGATTTAATGAATCAAGCCAGAAAGAAGAACAAGTCTCAAACGATGACACTCGTGATGATGTCTCTTTTGGTGAGGTTGATTTTTATGCTTTTGCTGGTTATGCTAATTTTGGTGAGGAGATGGATGTTCATCAATATCAGACTGACACTAATGATAACATTAGTGGCAAATCAGGGGATTTCCTACATGGGACAACGATGAATATACCATATAAGAAGCTGTGCATATTGCCATTAATTTTGACTAAAATGATTATCCTTACCATCTTGATGATGAGGCTGAAGAGATTAGTGACATGTTTGCTGACATTGATGAAACACTAGACGAGTTTCAACAAATAACTCAATGTGAAGATGTAGATGACATTCATGCTTATTATCAGCAACAATTGGATGAAACAGATGCTGTTGAGGTTAAACAAGAGGCTGTTGAGGTTAAACCTGAGGCTGTTGAGGTTAAACAACAGACTGTTCAGTTGAAGAAAGAGGCAAATGATGGTGATGATGTTGATGCACAAGAGCTGGTGGAAGGCCTTAATAGGAGAAGAGTCATGACATTGATGACTAACAAGCAAGATGAAAACAAACCAAAATGAATGGTTTCAAACACCCTTAATGTTTCGTCATGGCTAAGTTGTAGAATAATATGATGTTAGGTTTTAATCTTACTTTTGGTTATGTAATAGGAAAGCCTAACATTGGCATACTGGATGAACAATGCAGTTTGACTTACATTTGCTCTTTGTCTAAATAATGATAAAAATCTATGTGAAACTACAATGTTGGTCACCGTCTCTTGCAAATCAACATGAATCTGTCAGTTTTATGTTTGACATTATACACCAAGTCAAACATCCATGGAATCCTACAAATTCCATGTCAAAATACCAAAAATGATGATTGCAAACCAATATCAATGATTGATTTATTAGTTTGATCACTGACTCTTGCAAATCAAACATGTATATGTTAGGATGTTTGACATTCTATAGTCAAACATCCATGGAAGCATACCAATTCCATGTCAAAAAGCCATAAACAAAAGATTTTTCTTTCCATTAAACCTTAGAAACACAAGGGTACATCCAAATATCCAAAACACATGGGACAAACCATTTGCAACTAAACACTATCCTATCATTCCGTCCTTCAATTTATTTACAAGGTTGACCATCTCACGCGCACCAAGATGGGATTGGTCCTTCATAATTTAGAGATCAACCGCCTTCCCCCTATCCCTCTTTTTAGCATGCTTCAAGACTCTTGCAGCTTGGTAAGCGTCATCATTATCCTCAACCCGTAGAAAACTTTCCATCTCCTCAATGAACCTTGATCTCTTTCCGACAGTCTCCTCCACCTCAGAACATAGACTTTTGAATTTCCCCTCCAGTTGCAGCTCATTCTCCAATTCCTTCTCCATGAACCCAATTAGGCGTACGACATAGTCAGTGGATTTAGAAGTAGATTTAGATTGAACGTTTGCCGTTGTATGCTAGAAGAAGATATGTTTGGTATAATAAACTTTGTGCATATAGTCATGGATATATATAGACGTGAAAGTTGAAACATTGTGCAATTTAGGTCCTTAACATAAAGGGGGCACTTAGGGTGCTTTCATTGATAAACAAAAGAGGGTACAAAACATACCCCGACCAAAACAGGGTAACTAAAAAAAGAACATCATAAATAGTAAAAACATGGAACAAATCCCAATCATTGTCACTGTCTTCCATGTGATTCACATAAGCTTGCTTATGGCTTATAGCATCCCTAGCTTTCACAATCAACTTTGTCACATCAGCCAACTTCTGCGTGTCGTTATCACTCATTTCCTTCAAACAATCGACCCAACTATCTTCATCCTCATCAACCTTTGTCTCGATCTCCTCGATCAGCATTCTAATATTTCATAGGGTATTCCTCGGCTGGTCACATTGAGCGCGCAAAACATCGACATAACCTTGTTCGACAACAACCATTTGACCAATGTACATGCCTATAAACACGTTCATCTCATAATCTCCACATACTTCCTTCAGTTCGTTAAGGATATGAGTTCTTCCAGTCATTTTAATTGAGATAATTTGATTAGTTGAAAGGGTTTGTGAAAGAGTTACGGTCACAAATAATTGAATTAGGGGGCAAATGTTGATTAACCACTAAGTGTTAAGAATATATATAAGTCCGAAAAGTGGTGCAATTTAAGTCACCGTGACAAGTTTTAGTAACTCAAAGGTCATGCAATTTAAATACCTGAAAAGACTCAAAGGTCGTGCAAATTACGTCCTTCAAAATGTGTCAGAATGTGGACCATCAACTATTTTTTTGCAGGAAAACGGTTTGAGGGACGCAATATGCATACACCAAAGGTGGAAGCAATCATAGCGGGTATAAAATGTTTTCGGGGACGAAAATTTCATAAGAGAAAGGTGTATATTGGATGACGAGATGAGGTGGCACGAGAAATGTCAAATATACCCTCACGTGCCGCACGTGTGGGAGTTAACGGAGGAAAACGACCAAATATGAAAATCGTCAACTCAGGGGAAAAAATGCACGAGATTTTGAAGTATGGTGGCAATATTGTTTTAAGCTTGCTCTTAGTGGTAAATTTTGCGAAAATGGAAAAGTTCAGAGACGTTTTTTGCAGTTTACCCATGAATTTTTTAGTCGATGCAAACTAGATGTGAGCAAAAAATTCTTTTTCTTTTCAAAACCAGATCAGTTTTTAGACCGATTCAGTTTGAGTCGATCTGTCAATAAACCGATTCGATTTAAACCTGATCGGCTTGAAACCGGTTTTTGTCAAATTCTAATCAGGTTTTAACTGGATCGGTTCGGTTTTAACCGGTTTCTTATTGGTTTTTCATCCGGTCTTTGTCATTTAATTAAACCGGTTACAAACTATCGGATCGACTTTAAAAAACCCGGCTTAAAAAAAACCACTTTTTTTCTAAAATCCGGTTTCTTTATGGTGTTTGTAAACATTTTTGGTTTGATTGGGCCTTATTGGACTATATTTGTAAGAAAACCTACCACAAAACAGCCCAATTGGTTTTCTTTCTCCATAAACCCTTTCTTTACAAAACCTTACATACATTCAACCTAGCTAGCTCCTCCGCCTCTGTAATACGACAGTCGTACCGCAGGTAAATTCATCATCACATATTTCATTTATCCTAAATTATTACTAAATTAAAATCCTAGTTATATAAATTAAATTGTTGTTAGGCTGTCCTCCATTCGTTACTAAATCCACATATTTGATTCATTCATGCTAAACTGTTTACTAATTTAAAAGTGTGTGTGGGTATATATAATTTGTTACTAAGGGGGTGTTTGCTTTGGGTTTGCCTTTTATAACGTAAGCTTATTTTGGCTTATAGAACATAAGCCCCAATTTTGTGCCTTATGTGGAGGTTTATGGGCTTATATAAGTTTATTATATCATGATAAACTTATATAAGCCCGTAAGTCTCCAAATAAGCCACAAAGTTGAGGCTTATGTTATATAAGCCGAAAATAAGCCATATTTCCGCTTATATTTCATAAACCCCAAGTTTTAAAGCTTATTTGGAGACTTATGGGCTTATATATGTTTATTATATCATAATAAACTTATATAAGCCCATAAGTCTCCAAATAAGCCTAAAATTTTGGGGTTTATGAAATATAAGCCGAAATTGGTTTGCGTATATAAGCTAAAACAAACAGCCCCTAAATCACATATATTTATTTAATTCATGCTATATTGTTAGGTAAAAGATGCCACGAACAACAACAGTAGAATCTGCTGGTTGCCCTCCTCTTCGTGCCCTCACTTTCGATAACCTCGGTCTCATTAAAGGTTTCTTTTTCACTTTTTATTTTATTACTTATGTTTGAATTATATTTTTATGTATTCGATATCATTTTCATGTTTGATAATTGTCACGGGGTTCTTGTTTTTGCTTATTTATGAGGTTTTCGGCCCTGGGTTTATAAGCCCCATTTTTTTCTGAGACTTATTTCAGGGCTTATTGTATTAGCTTATGGGGTCAATGAAATATTAGCTGCAAATAATTAAGCTCATAAGCATTTAAGGGGGTGTTTTTTTTTACACTTAATATGTGGGCTTATGATCTTATTTGATTTCGGCTTATATTTCATAAGCTTCAGTTTTCTGGCTTGTTTTGAGACTTGTGGGCTTATATAAGCTTATTATGATATGGTAAAGTTATATAGGTCCATAAGTCTCGAAATAAGCCAGAAAATTGGGGGTTATAAAATTTAAGCCTAAATCAAATAAGCTCATAAGACCACATATAAGACAAAACAAACACCCCCTTATTTACGGGGTTTTTGCTTATCTGTTTTCGGCTTATATTCCTTTCGCCTCATTTTCTTGGACCTAGGGATGAGCTCGGGACCAATCCCGTCCCGATCCCGTCCCGATTTAGTGCTCCCGATTTTTTCCCGATCTAAAAAGTTATGTACCGATCCCGGGATTCGGGTATCGGTACCGGTACGGGTATCGGTACCGGTACCGGGAAATCGGGATTTTCCCTTTTTTTCGGGAATTTCCCGATTTGGTACCGATCCCGTACCGAATTAGTGGTCCCGAATTTTTTTTCACCTTATTTTGTAGTCCCGATCCCGTACCGAACGGGATTCGGGTATCGGGAATCGGTACGGTTCCGGGAACGGTTCAGGTTCGGATTCGGGATTCGGGTCAAAATGCTCATCCCTAGACCTATGTTAGTTTATTATATAACAAACCTATGTAAGCTCACAAGTTTAAAATAATCAGAAAAAATGGTGTCTATGAAATATAAGCCGAGAACAGTTAAGCTCAGAAGCTTTAACACATACTCCCTAAGGATAATATATGCACAGGGTAATCGGATATTAGATAAGCTACAATAAGACCACCTTAAGTATCCAAACAGGCATTTGGGCCCCTTCTGTTAGTTTGGTATTGTCTGTGTCTTTTATTATGAAAGGTTGCATGATGATAAAAGCTTCACAGACGATATTAGCATAACAGAAGGGGTTGTAAATTGCCTTTTTGAACTTTGGGCGGCCTATACATAATCCAAATAAACTTCATAATTGGTAAAGTGAATATATGCATAGGCTAGTTAAGTATTCGATAGGTTAGAATAAAACCGCTTAAATATTAAGATAGGCATTCGGTCACGGTTTTTTTTCTTCTGTTAGTTTGTGCCATCTTTGACCTAAAAGATGATCAAAATCCCTTTATGCAAAAGATTCACATGTAGATTTAGCTTCTTTATAACTCTAGTTTTATAAAGATTTACTTAGTCTAGCAGAAAAAGTGAGACCAAGTGAACTGAGATTCTGTTTTGATATTTGGGTGGTTTATTTTGACATTTTAAAAGACTTTTGGGTGGTTTACTCCTACATCATCTGAATATAGATTTGTTGACATGTTTTTTTTGTTTTTTTGTTTTTGGTAACAATGGTTTCCCACCTTATGGCCGACTAATCCACGGGGTTTGAACCGACCGCTAGATTGTTGACATTGCGATGGTCATGTATAAAAATGCAGATGTATCATGATAGTTAAGGATAATGTATACTCGGGCTAGTCTGGTATCCGACAGGTTATAGTAAAAGTATAAGGCTGCTTTAGAGCTCAAAAGAGGCGCTTCGGGCCACCGTGTATCAATTTTGTATCGTTTGTGTTCGCCTATACACTGAACTTTGGTATTTCAAGACTCACAAGTGTTATTTTGCCAGTTTTCTGTAAGGATGGGCACGGACGATACGTTTTGGATGAACGGTGTTTTGAAATGTTGTTGTGAAATTTCGGTGGCTTGAGCATACCTGTTATAGCAATGTATGAAAATGCGACCAATGCGACCGTATGTTATTGTATTTATAAGAATATATATAAGTAAAACCTTAACATAATAGTTACGGATTATGTATATATGGGCTACTCAGGTAGTAAATAGGTTAGTCTGAAATGCCATTTTGAAATTTGGGTGGCCTAGTTTGACTTGTTCAATTTTTTTGGTGGCTTATTGCAGTCTATGTATATATTTGCAGCTATATAATTTATTATTGTTGTGCTTAATAATTGTAGTTACCGAAGCTCGGAGTAGGCAAGGAGGATTTCCTAAGATAGTAGAGAAATGGGGGGATCCTGATTCTTCTCGATGTGTGCTTGCAACTTCTATTAATGACCGTAAAGTTGATCCAGTACGTTCTAGATATCCTTTATGACATTTCACTCAGTTTTATCAAGAGCTTTCTATATTTGATATGTTGGAATTGGAACTGGGCTTTCATATTTTTGTTCAATGTGCGATTTTTATTAGTAAAAAAACTTGGAATGATTAATTGCAAATCACTTTCTAAGTATGCTTCCATCTTTTTTGCAGCTGTTAGCTGTTGCAAGGAAAAACGGTGTGGTAAGCTTTCACTAGTATCTTTATAAAATATAAGTTGTATAGTAGCTATTTAGTAACCTTGATGGTCTGTTGCCTTGCTACAATTTTTGTATAAAACAGGTTGAGCTGCTTAGCCCTATTAATGGTGATATTAAAGTTTCACTTCCTAGTGACAACGAAGCTAAAGTTCAGCCAGAAGCAGATAATATTCTTGGCTTGCATTTATTTAAAAAACAGACGTCCGAGTCATCATCGAGGTAGCTGCGTAGATTCTATACATAAGTTATTACTTCAAAAATCTTATGGCTATACTGTAGAGTTGTAAAATGTTACGTTTTTTTACATATACCATGTGGTTCATTTATAGAACTTCTTGTGTTTGAAACAGTTCATGCAAATTGCTCACATGCACAATGAAAGGGCTTACGACCCTGAGATCAGTTGCAATTCCAAAGTCATTAGGGGACTCCACCAGTGACGGCACTCCAACATCCTGGAACGTGTGTGGAGCTGGTAATGTTTTATGCTGTAAAGTGGATGAAAGTGAAAACTACGCTTTATTTGGAGGGTGAGTTATTTTTTTCTGGCACACATTTTTTGAACTCTAGAAATACTTTCATGTTATATATACTGTAATGTAACAAGTTTTCTGCACCTCAGGAAGGGAGTTGAAGTTAATATCTGGGATTTAACAACACATACTAAAATATGGCAAGCAAAATCGGTAAGCTTATAAACTCTCCGTTTCTTAGTTTATTGTCGTGATCATGTATTAATTTTTATTTGTATCTAACCTTGCAGCCTCCTAAAAACAGCCTTGGTATATTTACCCCTACTTGGTTTACCTCAGCAACATTTTTGAGTAAAGATGATCATCGCAAGTTTGTCGGCGGCACTAACAGTCATAAGGTCATTTACTAAAGCCATACTGTTGTATTGCTAAAGCTATATTTTTTTGGGACAGAGGAGTTTTAAATTTTTAAAGGATCTCACCAACGTCTCATCAGACTTGAGCACATTTTTTATTTCCCCTTGATTTCCAATATTTCACCATGATTTTTGACTTGTATGCCAATTTTTCGTGCTTACAAGATTCTTATGGCATATATATTTTATAAAGTCCTGTGACATTCTAAAAATCTGTTAGGTTATTATTATCGATATAGAGTTTAAATCTGGACTTTTTAACTTATGTTTGTGTGGTGGATGTGGTAATCTAAATAAAACGATATATACAGGTACACTTGTATGATATGGCTGCTCAAAGAAGACCTGTAATGTCTTTTAATTTCCGTGAGACTCCTATTAAGGCAGTCACTGAAGATTTAGATGGTAATACGATATACGTTGGGAATGGGTCTGGTGATCTTGCATCTGTCGACATACGCACAGGTACTTAACTTTTAGAACGTGTGACTTTCTGCTGTCTGCAACTCTTTTTGAGGTTGGGATTATTAATTTTATTTGTTGAATTCATGAAGGGAAACTATTGGGGTGCTTTTTGGGAAAATGCTCTGGAAGTATTAGATCGATAGCTAGGCACCCAGATCTGCCGGTCTTAGCCTCTTGTGGTGAGTTTTTTATACATATTTTTGTTTAGGATCGTTGGTCCATTGCATACATACATGTAGATATGCATAGTTTTAAAATTATTTATAGCTTTTTTTCTGGTTTGAGATTCTCATTGTACATATTTTCAAGATTGACGGTTGTTATAGGTTAGATAAGTATCTTTTTCAAGTTGTTTTTACTTTTCACAATATAGACGTGATTATGTTTCTTCTTTGATGCAGGACTCGACAGCTATTTACGAATATGGGATATAAAGTCAAGGCAACTGCTCTCTGTGGTATGTTGGCATGCCAATACATGCATGTTGCATAGGGGTGTACTATAAATTCAATACCGACTAAAATCTTTCTGGTTTTTTTGAACTATGATTTTGCTTGACATCCTTTGAATATGAATGCAGGTCTTTTTAAAGCAGCATCTCACAAGTGTCGTCTTTGATTCTCATTTTGACGATGAAGGTTAGTCACTTTACTTCTATACTTAATCAGAGCTGTAACTGGTAAAAATATGTAAGATGAATAATCAACTAAAAAAAGCAGGTCGAAAGCTAAACAAAGTGTAAATTTGATGCATAAAACCACATTCTTTATTTACAAAAAATAAATTCTATTCAAACACTACCTTTTTAGTAAGATGTGACACGCTAGTTTATGTAATAGTAGTAAAACGTATTGGACAAAAGGCGTTTCACGCTTACCCGGTACATGCCATCAACTGTCTGACCAATTACCCCACCAGACTCCCCAACCTCTACCCCAACTCCTACGTCAATGTATAATTCTGAACTTGATTCTGCATGAACAGAAGTTGCAGGCTCCGTAGCAACTCAGCTTCCAAATGAACAAAATATTGACGACGAGCCAATAGATGAAGACGAGGAGTCGCCCGCACCTGCTAAGCGGAAAAAGAAGACATCTAAATCAAGCTCTGTAGATGGAGATGAGGAAGGGGATATTTCTGCTAAACGTAAAAAGGCTAAAAAGTCACGAAGTTTAAATGCAAATGAGGAAGCGCCCCAGTCTACTAAACAGAAAAAGGTCAAAAGATTAAAAAACATAGAAGGGGAAGAGGAAGAATTGGGGTCAGCTGAAGTAGAAAATCCCAAGAAGTCAAAGGACCGAAAGTCAAAGAAGAAGTCAAAGAAATCAAAAAGTGAAAGCATTGATGTATGATGATGACTTGACCAGCATTTTTGAAGGCGTGTTGCAATTAGGTTTTAGAAGGGTTTTTTTTATGGCATTACATGTTTTTCGAAGAGGTAAAATTCCGGGCTTTTTTTTTCCTTTCCTGTTACTTCTATATTTTGTATGAAACTGAACTAGATAAAGATATACCTCCTAGTATTTCTGTACTTGCGTATCATTCTCTTTTTATTTACCATGAGCTTTAACTTCCAAGAGACACAACATCTTTAGTAGAGGTCTATATGAATGAGCATACCTAGTTTTTCGTTGTAGCGCATTGTGAGATCGTGGATTAAGAAACTGTTACGATCTACTGTGGTGTGCGTGTTACTTCAAGCTTTTATTGTAGAGTGAAATGGACAAGGTCCTATAAACCTGGAAACAATAACCGTTTTTAAGAAACCCAGGAAACATTTTTGTCTTACTGCTCGTTAGTTACACACAAGTTTGTATACATGTATATCAAAAGGCTTCTTAGGACTTGTAGCTGTACATGTTTGAAAATGAATAGAAGTTTAAGAAGTGAAATGAAAGTAGATTTTGATCCTGTATCGAAGCATCATGACTCATCATCAATGAAGCCGATACGGGGCTAGAGTCCTATCACATCAGGTATTGGGGACATGGGTGAGTGAACCTGAATCTTTCTTATTATGTTTCCTTTTCATCTTGATATAAACTCTTGACATTAACATAGCATCGGGCAGGGAAGCTTTCAATATTACGCAGATCGCTCCACAGGCATTAAAAGCGGCATTAATCCGGCCCGATCATTGAGTCGTTACTAATGACAACTTTTAATTAGGGTCAAGACTGACCACCTTAAATATCGTAACTAAATCTTATTATGATAAAGTTTCAAGTATAACCAAAGTAGTAACATACAAAATCGACATCGCGAATGATTACATATGATCTGTTAGAATCTTATTACTATGTATGACACAAACATTGAAAACAGATAACAAAATCTGCAGAAAAACTGGAAGGAACTACTTGCCAACAATGAGTTTGGCTCTTGCTTGACCTTCATTGATTTGGAATTGATCACCCAAACCAAAATGAGTCATGAGCAACCAAACAATGGTAATGAGCTCACCACCTTTGCTCACTTGTGCTGCTTGAGTGTCTGCTCGCGAATGACTTGCCCCATAGCACAACAACTCCACCCACACCTTGCTTAAAATCATCCATTTATCCAAACCTTTTTCTTTTTCAATCTTCATCAACTCTTTGGCCAAAATGCAACCATCAAACAGCAACGATTTGCTTCGGTCACCCTTTACTGTCACCGGTTGCACTTCAGTCGAGACATTAAGAATATCCTTACAAGCAATTATCTGCTTCAAATTTAATCCAACAGTACTCCGTTCTCCATTAGTTATATCTCCAATTTTGCTTTGTTCTCCACCTTTTCCATCTTCAAAAAACCTTGTGGCCTCGGCACAAGTATCCCTGAATCGTATTTGTCCAATACCAGCTACTGCGGACATCATGCTTGGTTGCATGATGAGAAGGTATAGCATGTAATCTGATAAACTTTTTGCAATCTTTGGCTTATCCTTATCGACGGGCTCGGACTTAAGATAATCGTAGAGTTCAGAGTTGTAGCATAGCTCTGTAGCGATATGCCATAGAATGAGACTTTGATCATAGTCAACATCTACAACGTAATTAAGTAAACTACTCCAGCCTTCTTCAACACGAAGTACCCAGTCACCTCGTGCTGAACTTATCTCCTTTGCAGTTTCCAAGTCATCTGCGAGTTCTGATTTTAATTTTAGCTCGTTAAAGATGAACTCTTTGAGTTTGTCAGTGCACTCTTCGCGATCCACATAAACTATGCCATCAATAAAGCCAGTAAGACCCACGGCGTCGTAAACGAATTTCCAAGTCTCTGGAAGCGGGTACAAGCAGTAATGGATGAGATTGTAACTTGAAATGGTTTCTGACCACCTTCGTTTTAGAAAACGCAATGACAAATTTAGAGGTAAATGGGGACTAGTATTTTTATTTTGTGGAGTATCTTTTGTGTCGCATAACCTGCCCTCGGTCCTGAGTCGGAGCAATGCAGTGATGATTGTTGTTTTCAGAGACTTGACTGGCTCATCGTCAGGTGATTCACGAAGAGATATGATGGTCCAGTCGGAAAACAAGAGCATGATTAGTGCGGTCATATCCAAAATCAATGCACCGAAGAGCAAACCATAAGTAATCGTAACATCAGCGTCGCTAAAATTTGTTTTGTCTTTGATTATGAATAATATGATTGCCGCACAAACCGTGGCTAGAGAGAAAAACCTGCTGATGGCTCCAAATAAATCAAACACCACGGGAAGCTTAGTAAAGAGAACTTCGTAGATGAAATTTAACTCAACCTCGACTACTTTGAAAGCATCTTTCGCGGTTCGATTTAGGAAAAAATCCCGACTCTGATTCCGCTCCCTACGACTGAAAATCATATCAACAACAAGCCCTTTGAATTTGTCAAAGAACTGATAACCATACTGCACCACTTCCAGCTCTGTCAAGTTCCCTTTTTTAGCCTTGTTGGCTGATTTGGCTGCGCGATCTGGCTCCGGAACCATCTGGATTCTAGTGGGTAGATTTGCTTCCTTTTTAGAAATGTACTCATCCATGATTTTAGCGTAGTTTGGTCCTGGATCAGCTTTCGTAAGCATTGAATCTTTGAATTTATCAGCACTGGCAAGATAAAGCGAACGTGTCCTCTCACTGTATTTCATGATACCGGTCATGAACATTAACATTGTGGGAACCCAAAGGCTATTATGTGGCAACGACTGAGCAAATACATAAACCGCAGCTAGACATTGAAAAACAAGACCAAGAAGATGTCGGAGCCACAACTCATTGTCTTCCAATGCGAAAGCAGTAATGGTGTCAGGACCACCAAGGTGCACCAAAAGAAACGGTGCCCAAAAGGCGAGAAGGTCCTCATTTTCAACAGGAATCCTGTCACCTTTTTTGGCAGAGGCTTCATTGGTGTTACCCATGCTGTTTGAGATGAGCCCAACAGCAAAGTTAGCAGCCTGGTCTGCTAGCAAGTATGCAGACCACAATGGGGTGACTATCCAGATTTTATTTGTTCTTTTTCTCAATGGAGCGGCGAAAATTAGAAACGTCTGTAACAAAAGACTCAAGACGATGAAGCTTCGGAGATCCCACGTATCCCATAACTGTTTCCATTTTGGAGGGATCGGAATTTCCACCATCATTCTCCCCATTTTGTCGATCTTTGGTAAAATTATCTGTACAAGATATAAAATATATTCCAATCAGCTGCAACTTAGAATGAATACTGTAAATAATCTTGTCGCATTTTAAAACATAAGTACTACCAGGTGCATTATATTGTTGTATTAATGAATCACTCATTTTATGAATGTTTTCAGCTTGTTCTAGCTTTTCAGGTTTGATTTTCTTTATTTTATCCTCGTTTCAGAATGGGACCAAAATTTTTAAATCAAACATGTAAAATGTTACGGGTCAAATGGTCAAGGAACCAGTTATGCATATGTCTATAAGATGGAGGACTAAAAGAGAAACATCCACCTACGGCTATATAAGCTTTTCCATGGTTCATTATATCATTCTAGCTATGTGTTTGGGAAACCAATTCTCTCTCTAGATTCTGTTGTAAGCCCTTAACCAATATAGCTCCGGATTAGCTTATTGCAGCTTTCCCAGTGTATCGCGTTGCTTAATCTTTGCTTATCTAATAAGCTGGATTGAGAGTGTTACGTTTGGTATCACAGCATTGTCTTGCGACCGTGCTCCGCCATTATTACGGGTAATTTATCTATTTCTTAGTTCATCGGAAAAAGTTGGTACAGTTCCGGCGAGGTTGTTACGATTCCGGCATAATTTGTTAGTTTGTTGTATTTCTAGTGTGGAATCTGTTAGGTTGGTTACTAGTAATCACGATTCTGTTATCCTGTTATATATTAGTTAGAGTTGGTTATAAATTGTTATGGGTATTTGCTCCGTTTTGTGTTCGCCGAAATAGTTTGTTAGAGAAGATTGTTAGAATTTGTTAATTGTTGCAATTAAGGTGGAAGTTTGTTAGATTGTTTCATTTCTAGAAAAACAAGCCACTAAGTGTTTGATGAAATGTCAAGTAATGGTCGTGTCATACAAAATGGGTCGGTGCCAAAGTACTATGAGGCATTTGTTCCTTACGCTTCTAGAGTGGGTTGGAGTGGATTCTATGGCATTAGTATGTTCGTATTAGAACGTGCCAACCAAGAACACTTTATGAGGCATATTGTGAAGCGATTATGGAAGAAGCTAAGCTTGCTGGCGTGGCACGGGACTGGCTTAACAAAATGAAACATGATTTACATCCCGAGAATGATCTTGTTCTTAATCGTTTACAAGAGTGTACGTGTGATGGGTGTGATAAAGGTGAGAAGATTTGGACTTATTGTTGTGAAGATTGTAATTTTGATCTTCATCCTACTTGTGCTCTCAAAGAAACTAACGGAAATGTGGAATTGAATATAACATGGAAAGTGGATGTTGATGCGATGGTGGATTCTCATGATGATCATGAAGATGACGGTGATTGTGAAGAGTTTACGTTGAAGGAAAGTAAAAAGGATGATATCATCAAGTATGCGGGTGTTCTTGATTGTTTTGGTAAAAGGGAAATTACAAATTTTAGTGGTCTTGGTAAAGAATCAAATTCTAGAAATGGCGGGATTGGGATATCCATTGGATTGATGGATAGGTGTTAATTGATTGTGTTTTTGAAAAAGATTGTAGTATTAAGGAAATTCAGTCAAATAGAGTCACTGATGTAATCAAGGGATTTGATAGGATTGTTCTTAGAGTTGAAAAGGATAATAAAGATGGTGAGGATAAGAGTGGTATGAGTGATTTAGGGAAGGAAGATTGTGAGGTGGTTTGTGTGGTGAAAAACGATGATGAATCTTTGAGCTTGGATAAGAAGGTCAATGCTAGTTTTAAAAGTCATACACCCGTTGAATTAACAAGATTTTACATTGGTATGGGTGTTGATGGACGTAAAGATGATTTGGAAGATCAGGAAATACGAGAAGCATAATGAAAGTTTACTTGGAGCCGAAAAAGAGTACGATGGGAAATAAGATGGTAACAAAGAAGATGGTGATTGTGCTCATGAAAGTGGGGAGATTAAGTTGCGTGATCATTGTTATATAGATATAGTAAAATTGATTGAAGTTGATCAAACTAGCCATCAGAAGGTGAGAGCCTCTTGTGTTGTGTTTCTAGATGAGTTCGATGTGGTTGGAGGGAAAAAAGAAGCAACTTTAAGATGTGGAAATGCTACATGGGAACAAACGGATCATTTTGAAGCTATTGGGTGGATTGCTACTAATAGTCTAGATGATGTTCTTGATTCAAGATTGTTGAGGCCCGATGATGTACTGGGCACAAGAGCTGCTGAAATTAAATTCCTAAAAAATAGTGATTACTCATTAAAAAATACCCGAATTTGATGCTTGTTGAAGGCGAAAAGGTGGAAAATGATAGTGGTAATAGTAGCGGTGTGGGAAAGTTTGTGAAGGATAGGGTAAAGGAGAATAATGGCTTATGCAGTGGTTTGGGTGGTATTATTGATAACGGGGATGACCATGGAGCAAATGGTGTTGGTATTAATACTAGCAAGAGAAACCTTGTTATGCTCAAAGTGGGTCAGAATCGTAGAAAGAGAGATGATGTGAACTTATAAGTAGTAAAATGGTCAGAAATGAAGAAAGCACGTGTGGTATTTGACATATGGAAATGGCCTAACAAAAAGAAAAAAAATGGTTGTTTGATATATAATGAGAATGAAAATGACATGTGCTGAATCTTGAGTAACCATATATCATCATTGATGTATTAACATACTGAGCTCAAACTATTATCAAAAGATGAATCTATGTTGATGATTATGATTGTGAGCAAAACGTTGACACAAGTTGGTGCTAATGTAGAGGGTTGCGAGATCACTTAGTTACAGTTGGTGGTGAATGTGGCTACTTGAGTGGCATTGACCAGAAGTCAGTCCTTCACTTCCATTTCAGTGGTTCCTAAATGCTAAAGTAAATGGGTGTTTGGCGAAGTGAAAAAGCGGCTATTTTTAGAGTGTTTTGGGGTGGTACCTGCTGAATCATTTATAGTAGTTGCAAAAATATTGGTACAAGTCTAATAAAATGATATGAACTTGACATAAAGCTGCACATAGGGTCCTTGTGGAGTTGTTGAACAAAACACATCAACATTAAATTCTATTCAAGTCACTTAAGCCTTACTTGATGATCCACACATTTAGGTTGAGTCTGAATGTGATGTTCAGTCACTAAAGTTCAAGCTTGGAACCTGAAGCCTCAAGTTACAATTTACGTTGATGATTAAGTGAGGACTTGGTAGGGGTGTGCTTATAAGGTGAGCTGATGGTTTGGAACAACATGGTGTGAAGATTGAATTAATTTCAAGCTGATTCTTGAGGACAAGAATCTTTTAAGGGGAATGGATTGTTATGGGTCAAATGGTCAAAGGACTAGTTATGCATATGTCCATAAGATGGAAGACTAGGAGAGAAACATCCACCTACGGCTATATAAACCTTTCTATGGTTCATTATATCATTTTAGCTATGTGTTTGGGAAACCAATTCTCTCTCTAGATTCTTTATGTAAGCCTTTTGGGATAATTCATTCGTCTAATGTAATAATCCCTCAACCAATATAGCTCAGGATTAGCTTATTGCAACTTTCCTAGCGTATTGTGTTGCTTAATCCTTGCTTATCTAATAAGCTGGATTGAGAATGTTACATAAAACTGGCTCAAATTACACTAGTAGATTTAAATCAGTTCTTCTAAAATACTATCAATTTTGCTCTTGTAGCTACCTACATTTAAAAGTTAAAAAGAGGCAGAAATTTGTATAGATATTGGGTCCGCGACAAGGTTCTAAAACGGCGTTCTCGCAAAGTCGTAAGGCTTGATCTTCACGTCACGCAATAAGACATTGAGCCTCGACGTGAGATTAGAAGCAAAAAAATGTGATAATGCGCGATAACTTAGATAAGATAAGTCTTCCGTTATATGGAAATGAAAATATTATATGCAATTATAGTTTTTTTTACTTTATTCCTTATATATAACACTTTTTATATTTCAATATATTTAAAATATGATATAGACATAATAATCGATAAATATTTTCATATATTTTTTCGCCTCAAATCGCGTTTTTAAAAACGTTATGCTGCTACGTTTGACGCAAAAGCTCAAAATTTGGTTATGCCATCACGCTACGCTTCACGCTATTAGTCAAAAGAGTGTACTTATACCTAAAGGGGGAGGTGTCATTTGGTCAAAATGTTTTACTTTTCCAAAAAGTATTTCTACACGCAAAAACATAAAGTATACATATCTTATTATCTTATTAAATTCAAACCGTCGATTCCGTTATTTATCATGATCTTGTTCTTTGGTGTATCTGAATTTTTGATTCGACATTACGAACCGACTAATATCAGGACGACTACTTTTTAGATAACCTCGAGTTGTCATAGGTGAACTTCTGTGGTAATCCCCAAATATACACACGTAGTTGTCAAACTTTGAACCCTTCACCTCTTGCTTAAGAAAAAAAAAACCTTATCACTAGGTAATTTGTTATGATCTTGTGTATAAAAATATTTGTAGAAAAAAATTTTAAAAAAATTTAACATTTTTTTTTCAAATGTTTTTCATATTACCTTTGAAAATATTACATTAGAGTTTTTTCAATAAGATTTACACTAATGGCATTATCTACACTTCGTCCGGTTAAATTATAGTTTATTCTTTTGTTTTAGATTGTTTCAAAATTATTATTATTTATTAAAATTTTATTATAACATTTAATTAAATTAACCGGGTTATTTTTGCTTAAAATTGTTATTTAAATCTTAATTAATTAATTAAAAATAAAATTGTCATATTAGCAGAGAAAAATCTATAATAAATATATTTTTCCTAACTGTGTGTATTTTGTCAGGGATCAATAATTATGAGACGAGAGAAGTAATTAATAAGTATATTTATATATTTAGTTACGGTATTTAATCATGAATAATTACAACTATTACTATACAAATAAACATTTTTTTATAACAGACTATTTCTAGTAAATGTTATTTCTTCAGTTTCAAAATTATTGTCCACACAAAAAAAAACTATTCTCTTTTTTACTTTTTTGACAAAATAACAATTTTACCTTTAGTTAATTTTTTAAGGCTTTTTTAAATTTTATAAAATTATAATTTTAAATAAAGCTAATATAGTAAATTTGTTTAAACTTTTTTTGTTATTTATAGTTAATAATTAGATTGATGCATTCTAAAAAGTAAAAACGTGAACAATACATCTGAATCATGAACCGAGCTCAGAATGTTGAACAAGATTTCGAAAATCAGAAAATTATGATTGTTTATGAAAAAAATTATGAAAATCATGAAAAATATGAAAAAATAATTGTTTTAAAAAATATGTAATTTAAAAAAATAAATAAATAATAATCTTTTTCATATTTTTCATGAAGTTACCATTTTTTTAAAACAATTATTATTTATTTATTTTTTTAAATTACACGATTTTTATAAAATTATGATTTTTTTTAAGTTTTTGTCCAAATCAATTTTTTTCCCAAGAATATATATAAAAAAAAATTTTTCATAAATTTTACAACTATTTTATTCGGAAAAAATATTATGTTGGAGAAAAAACTAAAAAAAAATCGTAAAAAAATCTAAAAAAATTGTGAAAAAGAATTCGAAAAATAATCATATTTTGGATTAAAAAAACTATTTTTTTTTGAAGTTATGTTTTTTTAGAAATTACAGAATTTTTTATGAAATTGCGATTTTTGTAAAACATATACTTTTTATGACTTTTTTTTAGAAACTAAACGTTTTTTTATAAATATTATGATTTTTTTAAGAAATTACAAGTTTTTTCTAAAAAATTACGATTATTTTTTAAGTTACATTTTTTTATTAAACAACAAATTTATAAGAAATTACAATATTTCTTGAGAAAAAATTTACCAAGCAATTTTTTCTAATAACTTTGTATATGCGACGAATTTGTAACGGAAAAAAGTGTCGCTATTGACCTATATAGTCTAATGGTGAATTGGTAACCGGTTTTACCGGTTGCAGGTTAAAAAGTGGTCATATCGATACATTTTATAAAATACACGTACCATATAGAAATAAAAATAGTATACGTACCATATCGATACATTTCAAAAAGTATATGGCTATTTTATGCCTTTAACCCTATACTTCATGATAAAGAGCTGCACGTCTAGTTATATATATGTAGAATAATTTTTAAAGGGATATGATATGGCACATCTAGTTATATATATATGCATTAAAACATTACACCATTTCGATGGCTAAAAGAGCATATATTATTAAGGAAGATTGCATCAAATCTGTCTCCACCCAATGCACATAAATTAAGTATATTGAAAGAGCATACGTCAATATGTTGATATTTTGAGGATGAAATAAATTTTACTCTTAAGAGAATTTTTTTAAATTAAAATGTGAGAATTGAGGACAGACAGATACCTGAAGAAGCTAGGTAGTGTATCTTGAACAGCAGCAAAATGATGTTTTATTCTTTAGTATGATCTTAGACAAAATTTTGGAGACATGCACCAAAGAAAGAACAAAACTTTGAGTAGGGAGTGGGGATACCAGAGCTAAGAGCAGCTATTATATATATATAAAAAGAATGAGTATGAAGTAGGGTACCATTAGAACAATTAAAGTAGTAAGAGAATTAGTGATTTAATTATGTCTTATCAAGTTGACATATATACAATAAACAAATTTTAACTCAAAATTTTACACTGTAAAGCTTACTTTTTTGTATCAGTAATGTTCTTTTCTAAATAAAGTGTAACAAATAATTCGTTAAAAAAAGTGTAACAAATAAAATAGGGTTAACTCCTTAAACATATATTATAGTTGTTATTTTTTTAATTTATGTATGGAACATTTAAATTTAGATTATTTATGTGTATTTGTAACTATTTTATTTTTTTAAAATAAAAAAAGTAAAATAGTTATATTTAACATGGCAGATAGTGTTAAAATACACACAATATTTCTTTTATTATGCAAAATAAAAAAATGACAAATATAAATGTGTAATACATTTTCAAACCATTAATCCATTAAAATAAAAACACAACAAACATTTAATTTTAGTAACAGTTATGAAAAAGAAAAGTTAATAAGATTTGATACTCAAAAGTTCAATAGCATATGAGCATTTGTTTTAAAACAATGCATACAAGCATACTAAAGCAGGAAAGTAGAAAGAAAATATTCCGTGAACTACGATTATTTAGGAAGTTACCACTTTTGCCTTTGGTAATCCGTATTGAAGAATGCAGGAATCAATGGTTAGTTTTGAGTATATAAATGCTAAAAAAACCTCGATTTTTATAAAAGACTCAATTCGAGAAATAACGAAATAGTCATTATTTTTTTAACACGACGTGATAAAACAACCTAAATCAGCTAAAAAGAAAAGCTGACATCTTTTATGTGCAAAAGAAATAAGTAGAACATCTTAATTGGAAACAAACCCTAAGTTGAGTACTTTTTTGTGTCATTTGTCCATTTTTTATTATTAATAAACTAAACGGACGCATATGTAAGAAACTTATAAGCTTAATGGACGCACATGTAAAACAATAATTAGGCTACTGCGCGGATATTTTATATTTAATTTTTATTCCCGGCTTTTAAACAAGAATTTTTATTTTTTAATTCTACGTTTTTATATGTCTTTTTTCACAATTTAACTTGCGTCCGTTTATCTCGCTCGTTTTGCCCGTGCCCGTTTAGCACGCGCCCGTTTGACCCGCCGCCCGTTAGTCCGTCGTCCGTTTATCCCACCGCCAACCCGTTTTACCACCTCTAATTTTGCATGATAGACAACAATTTATTTGGCTTTCTTCTTGGATACTTTAATATGTATCAAGACACTCTGAAAAACACTTGAGTGAAGACGTAATTGATGTAAATTCGACATGTGATACGTTTCAACCGATTTTTGTATTCAGAATTCGATAGACTTAAGCAACTATTATAAATCTCGATTTCCGTTTATAGCCCCAATTTGCATACTCAATCTGATAAGTGTCATTTGTTTAGTTGAGAATATTGGAGAATATTGAGTCATTTATATTTTAATTTTTTTAGATATTGTGTTTAGTATAACCAATGAATGAATTTAGAATACATCGAATTGTCAAAATAAATAAAAACACAATAAACGTTTAGTTTTAGTAACAGTTATGAAAAAGAAAAGTTAATAAGATTTGATACTCGAAAGTTCAATAGCATATGAGCATTTGTTTTAAAACAATGCATACAAGCATACTAAAGCAGGAAAGTAGAAAGAAAATATTCCGTGAACTACGATTATTTAGGAAGTTACCACTTTTGTCTTTGGTAATCCGTATTCAAGAAGAATCAATGGTTAGTTTTGAGTATATAAATGCTAAAAAAAACCCTCGATTTTTATAAAAGAGTCAATTCGAGAAATAACAAAATTGTCGTTAATTTTTTAACGAGACGTGATAAAAAAACCTAAATCAGTTAAAAAGAAAAGTTGACATATTTTATGTGCAAAAGAAATAAGTAGAACATCTTGATCGGAAACAAATCCTAAGGTGAGTATTTTTTTGTGTCATTTGCCTAATATTTTTTCTTAAAATGACTCGGTATATAATTTCGTACACGACCCTCAAAAAGCTAAAAAAAATTAGATACAATGGATTGGACTTTGTTTTATTACAAAATTTTGAACTGTAGCATATTTTTTTAGTGTTCTAGCACTATTTTGTTTTCGGCTTTTGCTTTTGTATTTGCATTAGAGGTGACAAATCTTACTTATTTTGATAAATATAGGTATTTTTTGCACATTTTAAAAAAAAGATAGAATATTTTTTGTCCATTCATTATTTATAATGGGCTAAACGGGCGCATATGTATGAATAATAAATCAAGCATAAGTTTTCGAGAATCACATGTAATTTTTCGAGAATTACATGTGATTTTTTTACGAAAATTTTAAAAAAAAGTTCGCCGAAAGTATATAGAAGTGAATATCTATAGAAAGATAATTTAATTCCCGTCCTGACGGTATAATTATTTTTTCATAACGATTAACGGTTTGATAGATATTTAATTTTTAAGAAATATGATGAAAGTGTATTTTTTAATTAAATTAAAAAAAATTAATATACACTATTAGATGTGATTTAAATGTATGGTGGAGATTGTTTTTTTTTTTTTTTTTAGATGCATGTTTCTTAGAAAACTTTTGACATTTAAAAGGTTTTAATTAGGTATATATGGAAAGGCAGGAAAGTAGAAAGAAAATATTCCGTGAACTACGATTATTTAGGAAGTTACCACTTTTGTCTTTGGTAATCCGTATTCAAGAATGCAGGAATCAATGGTTAGTTTTGACTTTTGAGTATATAAATGCTAAAAGAAACTCTCGATTTTTATAAAAGAGTCAATTTGAGAAATATCAAAATAGTCGTTAATTTTTTAACCGGACGTGATAAAAAACATAAATCACCTAAAAAGAAAAATTGATACTCTATATGCAAAAAAAAAAGTAGAATACATTCATTGGAAACAAACCCTAAGTTAAGTATCTTTTTGTGTCATTTCCTCAATTTTTTTTCTTGAAATGACTCGGTATGTAATTTCGTACACGACCCTCAAAAGGCTAAAAAATTTAGATACTATGGATTGGACTTTGTTCTAGTACAAAATTTTGAACTGTAGCATATTTTTAAGTGTTCTAGCACTGTTTTGTTTTCGGCTTTTGCTTTGTATTTGCAGATAGCAACATTTTATTATTTGGCTTTCTTCTTCGATACTTTAATATGTATGAAGACACTCTGAAAAACACTTGAATGAAGATGTAATTGATGTAAATTTGACATGTGATACGTTTAAACCGATTTTTTATTCAGAATTCGATAGACTTAAGCAATTATATCTCGTTTCATAATCAATCTGATAAGGTGCCATTTGGTTGGGAGTATTGAGATATTCAAAATATTTACATTTAAATTTTTTTCAAATATTATTTTGGTATAACCAATGAATGAATTTAAAATTCATTGAATTGTCAAAATGAAAGACATTAGAATTATTCTAAAAAGTAAAGAATTTAATTTATTTGGAAATTATTTTTCATAGATTTTTCTTAGTCATTTTTATTCGGATTTTTATATTTATATCAAAAATTATATAAATTTTTTTTTTTTTGTTTTTACTCTTTTAAATACCAACAAGAAAATTATATAAAAAAACATATGATATTATATAAAGAGTTTTTTTATGAAATTTATATAAAAGATGAGAAATTTCGATTGAAGAATATGAAAAATTAATAAAAATATTTATAAATTTCTAAAAAAAATTATTTAATTTATATAAAAAAATTTATAAACTTTTTATATAAATCATTTATGAAATTTATTAAATTTTTTTATAGAATTTGTATAAGTTTTTTATAAAATTGATATAAAACTTATATGAAGTGAAATTTCGATTTATACTCTTTTAAATAGAAAATTTATATAATAAATATTTATTCGTGTTAATTGGTTCAACCCAAAATCAAGATTTTAAAATGTTATGAAAATCTGCCAACCAAAACATGCGTAGGCATTTTAAATTCTGAAATTTTAAATTCTTAAAAAAATTAATTTACTAAAATCTAGCATTTTAGAATTTCAAAATTTTAAATTTCTTAAACCAGACGACACCTAAGGGTTTTTTCAAATTGTTTGTTTCATATGTTTGCAATATATCTAATTATGAAACTTCGAGATGGCAAGTCTTGTTTAAATACTTCATCCGTCCTAATATTATTATTCATGTTTTCTTTTTGAGATGTTCTAATTTAATTATATACTACTAATAATAAAAAGGAAATTTGATCAAGTTTACTATGTTACTCTTAATTGAAATTATAAAAGGCAATTATTAAAATGTACGTCGCACGAGGTGATTAGTCAGTTTATGGGCCCGAGTTCATAAACTTATCAAAATAACCAGGTGCACTGGGCAACCGTGGGTAGTTTAGTTTTTTAGTTATAACTTTCTAAATACCTTTTTACCATTTGTACTATTACTCACCAATTTTAAACTTCATTTTTTACCTACCAACTTTTTTCACTCTTTTTTTTTCAACAAAACCAACTTCTATTTATTTATTTTGTATATAAACAGTAGCGATTTCTTTTTTTGTGTACAAACTTTTATTTATTTATTTTCGTATATGAACAGTAGGCATTCATTTTTTTTACAGTAACTGCCTACAAAAACTAATAATAAATTAACACTAAATCACAAGATTCATAAATAAATCAAATTTTTACTTTTTTTTCTTTGAATAATAAACTTAAGCAATTTAAAGAACTAAAAGAAAATACAATATTATGAAAAAATGTACACTCAAACAACTAGTATTACTACAACACCAATTTCTCTTAAAAATAACTTTATAAAAAATTGCTAGCATCTTCAGCAGCTTTTTTCTTCTTTTCTTCCTTGAAATACCATTGCGTGACCACCAGTACGAACAGGAAAAAGTCTCTTGAAAGCATCATGAAAAGCAATCCTCCATAAGTTAATGGAAAGATTGCCTTGTTGCTGGTTACCCAAATCTGGTCCTAGTAACTTTCCAATACTGTTATTAGTATTTGTATCATTCCCTAAAGATTGCAATTTAGAAGTCAAAGTCTGCACCCAAAAGAAGACAACTTATTACGTTGATATAAGCAGAGTAGGTAGTGTTAAGTTAACACTAAAAAATCAAAACTGCTAATATGTTAATAATCAAGTTTGCTAAATTGTTTACTTGATCCATTTAAATAGAGTACTTTCGTCAATGAACTTGATTGACTTGAACTACCAAACGCTTGGGTTATTATCTCCCTCAATAGGATAGTGTTCGACTACCAGAAAGTCAACCTATAATTGGTAACACGGACTACATTATAAATCTAAGATGAATGGGAACAAAATAAAACAAGATACTACCCGTGGTAAATTAAACCCTAGGGACAATTTTGGAAAGTTTCTAAAAGTTATTTTGTCATTTTATAACCCTAAGGACTATTCTTGTATTTTGCCGAAACTTAAAGAAGCCCTAGGGGCTATTTTTGTAATTTTAGTAAAGTTACAAAAGTTAATTCTTCATCCGTTTGCTCATGACTAGGGGGACGAGCATATTAGCACTATTCCGGACACGCCATAATCACGCGTGACATTCCATTATCAAAATGGGGTGTTACAATAATACTTGTATTGTTATACTAAGTAACTTTCTAAAAATAGCAGGTTTCCATAAATAGTAAGTATGAGTGATCGCAATGAGTGATCGCAATGTGATCGCAATGAGTGATCACAATGCTTGATCGCAATAAGTGATCGCAATGTGATCGCAATGTAATCAAAATATGTGATCGCAATGTGATTGCAATAAGACTTTACAATCAAAACGAGCCCTGATGCAGTGTTCTTAGCAATGGTAGCTCGTTTCCCTTGAGAGTAGTGTTTGGCTGCATGGATATAAAGTCTAGAAAGACGCTGGACAAGTGTATGCACCTTCTGGGACGAGCTGCCATGTTCCGACACAACAGAATATAACGAAATTTCAAGAGCAAAAATTTCAAGAGCAGCAATCTATGACGTGTGAGCTTGTGACTTAGTACAGTAGAAGAGGAAAATTTTCCAAAGCTCGCATCGTAATTTCAGAGTGAAATAGTCATTTCAAACCAAGAGACCTTAAAATGAAAATGAAGGTTATGTGCTTAAAACCTTTCATTTACTTTCTACTTTAACCTACGATCTAAGCTCTAACCATTGTTCCCGTTTGAGGAGCCCTTTTATTCTACAGGTTCAACAACGGCACACCTAAATATCACTATGAAGCACTCTTTTGGTCTAACTTATTGTAGTTACAAATGAGTCCAAATCCTAACCGCTTGAATATCTGCTACAACCAAAATTAATTACAAATTTCAGTCATCAAACAACGAAATAAAACAAGATTGATACTAAAAGAACCTTCTTGCATAAAGTTTCAACCTTTTTCTAAACTACAAATTTTCACACCAAGTTTCAACCTTTTTCTAAGTGGTTCAAATGAATGGTTGCAGTGTCTTACGGTTTTAATTATATGATCCAATGTCTTTGCCCGACTTCTAATTGGTGAAGCTTTTGCTTTGGTTTTTCATCCATCTTCTTGGTGACAGCGGGAGTGTTTCCACAAAACCCACATCGGCTACGATTTCCACAGCCTTCCTGCACCAATTTTCATAACATTGAAACCACACTTTCAACACTAAAATTACACCTTTTGCTACACCATTGGTTTATCTGTGTGCTAAATCCTCGTGTATAAAAATAGACTTAAGATAGTCAATTCAACATAATACAATACATAACCAAACATGATAAAAGGTAAATTCTAATCTCTACAACACACATAGTCACACACAGTTAAAGCAATTCTGTTTCATTAACACTAATTATCGCCTCACAAATCTATAAACTCAACGCTCATTTAATCAATTATATCAACTCAACTTGACATAACTAATCCATCATTTTACACCAAAACACGAAGTGACACTGATCTAAACAAAAAGAAAGCGAAAGAGTATTCATTAGCAGACATCAACAACTGTTAATTAGCCATAATAATCCCACCAGTACAAAATGTGGAATATGTCATACATCCTGATTTTTGAACAGTCACACTATCAAATATGTATGTGACAAAATTCACCAGAATCAAATACACAGTCACACATGAATTCCTTATATGTGACTATTTAGATATTTCACTGTCACACATATTAGTATTGATTTGACTAGGCGCAAGTGCTAATTTTACCAGGTCCATCTAGTCACGCACAATTTTACACATGTGACATAATGCAAATTAGTTTGAAGTATTAGCCACACTATACATATGCGTATGTGACAATGATTTGTTACACACTTGAACAATGTGACCACATTTCATGTTTTGTCACATGAGTTAATTGTGTTTGTGGTTAAATCATATAGCCTCATTTCTCACATTATTTAAACGTGATTTCGAGTTTTTGCTGAATACTTAGCCACATATGAATTTTTAGTGTGTGACAACTAAAAAGTAAGTTTGATACGTTAGTCTCCTATAACTATAAGAGTGACCAAGAGTCATATATGGTCACACTAAACCGTCCCACGGTCATGTGACTAACTACTTTACAATAGTCACACGATGTCACAAATGTGTATCTAAATGATATTTATGGCCACATTCTAATGTGATTATGTGTGAATAATACATTCAAAACAGTCACATGTGAAATATTTGCGTCACTATGTTTGAGAGCAAAATGTGATCTCAACCTTTATGTTAGTCATATTAAGTGGTTGTGTGGCAAAATTCATGATGCTATACGTGGTCACACGAAGTGTTTGTTTAGGTGGCTAAATTATAGGGATGTTTTGTCATACATCATTTAAGTATCACTAAAATCATGTATATGTGGTCACATAAGGTAACTTGTGTGTCTAAAGTTGCACGATCATGTGACTACATGCTTTACAATAGTCACACCATATCACAAATATGTATCTAAATGATGTTTATGACCACATTAGAATATGATTATATGTGACCAATACATTCAAAATAGTCACATTAGAAAATATTTGACAATTATTTAACTTAAATAATTTTGAAGGGTTAGATATGAAATCTTATAGTCTTAGTTTGACTATAATTTGATTTTCTCTACATGAATTGAATTCTGACTATTTTCTACCCGACTATTCGTTTGCTCCATAAAAATGCCTGGGATGTTCGTGTCTATAATAATACATGTATCATATCACACTCACACCCACACCCATATAGTATCACCTAACACTACACATATTTTAATAGTATTTCTTCCCCAAAATCAAAGAAAGCCATTATTTTCAGTTTAATTAAATCAAATTATTATCATCAATGGCAGACCAATCAACGGAAAGTTCCAATGTCAAGTTAACTCCCATCTTGGATGAGATCTTTGAGTTAACAGGTGAGGAGGTGATACCAAAAGCTATGAAAGTTTAGGTTGAACAACAGATTGCTGAGGAAAAGAAGTTCACAAATGAAACGCGTGACAAGATCATTGAGGTGAAGGATAATCTAAAAAGGATGCATGGAGCAATTAATGAGATGAAGGATCTGAATGATGAAGCTACTTGGTTTGATTATATTGAATGTTTTGAAAACTCAAAGAAGAGGTTGAAGCGAAAGATGTATCTTTTGTTAAAGATTGTGGATGAAAATGTTGAAGGTGTTAAGGATTTGAAAGCTTAATCTCTAGGAATGTAACTTGTTGATGAAGAAGGTGTCTGATAGGATTGGGGGTTTGTGCATGTTGTCTTTTATGGATGAAAATGAAGGTTGGGTATGTGCCTAGTTATATATATGTTAGTCTTTCTATTGATGTTTTTTTTCTTTTTCTTGAACAAATTTCTGTTAATGTTAATGTCAATGTCAATGTAAAACCCGCTTTAAAATCCTTAAGATCATTAAATGCACAAATTTACGGTTAAATTTAATGTTTTTAATTAATTAATACGACATGAATCATGAACATTTAATACGAACGTTATGTATATTAATTAATTATTATAAGTATTATGTATGAAAACATGAATATTAATGCACGATAAGTATTCACATAAAATACTTAAAACATACAAGACATAAAACACGAACATTAAAACGAACACACACGATGATAGTTTAAGACACGAAAAATTAAAACCAATGTATATGTGTAGCATGTATGTGGCGTCCAACAAGAGGGGAAGAAAAGGGCTTTGGCCCAATCCATTAAGAATAGACGTTTTAACCAAATAAGAATCCCAGGGAATTTTTCATAAAACATAAACACAATAAAATTACAAAACCCTAAAAATATTTCCTCCTTGTCTCCTCTTGGCCGCAACATCAACAACAACAACACCAACAAGGGAAATTCTTTTCTTTTTGATCTTTGGTAATTACATGATTATGTTCGTGTTTTATTCTTAAATCCATCCACGCATTTGGTATTGATCTAATCTTAATCTTTTTAATCTTTTTCTTTAATTATGATCATATGTTCATGAATCTTTAAAAACATTGACTAAAACAAGTTATGGAAAAGATTAAAACAAGATTAAGGTGGGGTTTGTTTTTGGTTTGTCCCGATCGAACGCAAACCGAGACCACATAGGGTCTCAGTGGTGTTTGTTTTCCATCAGCCGCAACCCCTTTGGGGTCGGCGTTGGTTTTGGTTTGCCCAGCTGCATTCCCAACTGCTATAGCATTGGGGTGCGTGACCCAAACGGTGGGAACCGAGACCTTTAAGGTCTCGGTGGTACGGTTGTGGGCAACGGAGGCAATAACAGCGACATCAGGGGGAACCATGGCAACAGCAGCGGCACCGACTGCCTTGTCGGTAGTTGTTGTTGGGTTTGGCCGCAAGCCACAACCGTCCAGCTGTGGTGTTACGGGGAATTCGAGGCAACACCGAGACCTCATGGTCTCGGTGGGGTTTTGATTGGGGTTCCGTTAACACCAAAACATGCAAGGGATGTTTGGCTAAACTTTTACAAATGCATGTATTAAAAATTATCTATTTAATTAGTTTAATTAAAACATGTTAATTAAATTAATTAATGTTAATGACTTAGGATATTAATTTATTTAAATAAAATTGTGTTATTTTGTATGTTCATTTTATTTAAATAAATTGATGATAAAATAACTAATTACTTAATTATTCATGTACATTTAATTAATTAATTTAAACTTAGCTTAATTACTTAATATCAGTTTAAGGTAAAGTTTAATTATATGAAACATGCAATATTATTAATTAATAATAACTTATGATAACATTGAATATCATTATTAATTAATAATTATAAGTTAAGTCTAAGTATTTATATTATAATTAAAATTTACAATATAATTAAACATGACATATTATAAGCTTATAAAGACTATATGTTATATCATTTAATTATTTAATAAGCCTATGAATAATTATGGAAATATCTTAAATATGAAATTATACTAATTATGGCAACATGATAATTATGGAAACACACTCAGTATGGTAACATGTTATTTATGTAAATATATTAAATATGGTAAGATGCTATTTATGGAAACATGTTAAATATGGAAACTTTCTATTTTTGGAAACTTAATAATTATGGAAAGTTGTAATTTTTGGAAAGTTACTATATAGAAACCTGCTATTTTTGGAAAGTTACTCATTATGTTATAACAAGTACTTTAACACATAAAACATGAAATACATGAATCTAAAACACATGAAACACTAGGAAACACATGATTAAACATGAAATAATTAGACCAGACAAGAACAAGTATAATAAGTATGAACACGTCAAGTAAACTAAATAACATGCATAAGTAAAACATACACTTATTCATGACCCTTTATTATGTAGCTATCATGAAGTCGGAGTGATCCTCCGCGTTCGTTTTCGTCTTCATTGACTGGACATAAGGTACGGATATTCCATCCTTCAGTAAGAACATCTTTCCTATATTAGGATTCCCCGTTTGCAGCAATCTGTTTTCCCCAGTAGTTTAGCGTCTTAAACACATTCAATATATGTATATTTATTTTAGATTGCCTGAGCTATATACATGCATGCCAGTTTCACCTAGTTATGGGAGTTCCATAACCATAGCACTGGAGGCACCGGTGTTATGACTCTTCTGCGGTGAGAGTGATTGCTCGCAGCGTCCCTTTATAGTATTTGGCCTTTGTTATTATCATCATGTGGGGAGAATGGGTGAATCCTTGGACAAGTTAGTAAGATTTCATGGTAACTGCGGTGTGTGCCTTGCATCCGTTACAAAAGATGATCCCTCAACTCATATTATATATTAATTAGAGGCAACCCCTCTAACTACATGATGAGGTCCCCCTCTAAGTATTCATGCACGTTGATATAACATGACCTATATGGTCTCCAAGCATATTTAAAATACAATTTCAGAATAAACTAAACATAAGTCTTTTTAGAAATTAAAATCAGTCTTATAAGCTTAAACTAGGTTTTCAGGACATACACTTATTCCATTGTTATTCATTTCATTACATTACTTGCTTATGTTTATGCTTTACATTCTTGTCATATATCCGCACACTGAGTGTATTGCTCAGCCGTATTTTCTTTCCATGTCCCAATACGGCAGGTACTAAGGGGCAAACCTAGAATTCAAGAGTACGTGCATGGGATGGAGGCGCATAGTCTTCTTTCTCTTTTAATTCATTTACATACTTTTGCTTTGTTGGACATTGTTTAGTCCTTTCTTTACATTCGATACTTACGCATTTGTGTGTGGAGCTTATGTTGGAACCGATATTTGTTTCCGGTTTCCTTTACGGTCATTTAATGTTTTAGACATTTACCTTGCATGCTTTGATGAAACGCCATAATTACTACGTAACGGTCCATTTATCCAAATGGGGTGTTACAGTTAATGTATGCATATTTTGTTAAATTGAAAATGTAATGCATACTACTGTAACATGAATGGTACAAAATGGAAGTATATATAGTTTGGTTATCATAAGCTTTTCTTCATTTTAAGTTGTTCTTTCACTTATACTGATGCATATAAACTTATAGAGTAGTTATCTAAAAGCATTGACATCAGAAGACTTGTAAGTTTTGAAGCTTTGTAAGTTTTGAAAACTACAAAAAACAGAGTGCACTACATGTGGCTACATAAAATCAACAGAGCTAGTGAAATCGGTAGTCCCAAACACTCCTCTATTTATACAGTTTCATATAAAAAAAATTATGGTATTTATCGTTGCTTGTTATCTCAAAACAGATAGTAATAAGCAATATGAACAGATTTATTAGCTGTTCTTATGAGCTTATACATTAAGATGTTGTAAGTGGCTATATGAGCAAGACACAATTGAAATCTATACTAAAACTATGATAGGATATATAAAACTTATAGATTAAGCTATAATGTTGTATATAGGCAAATATAACAACTAATAGCACTCAATAAACACAAGATATAAGCTATAATCTAATATTCAAATTTTGAAGTGAAAAATGAAAAGAGATAGTGTACCTTTGAGCCTTTGCTGAAAACATTTCTAACTTTCCTTTAAACTATTAAAACAAACTAAAATAAGATATGCGAAGCTTATTTGAGGTTATAGAAGCTTATTAGACAAAAATAGCTCATTATGAGCTTCTGTAACCTTATGAAGAATATAAAAGACTAAATTGTATAAATACAAAATTAAAAGAAAAATTGAAGATTAAAAGTAAATTTTTATTAATATTTAAGAGATTACACTTGTATTTGCAGGAAAACAAAAGCTTAAATAGGTTATGCAAACAAACATAACTAGTACTAGATTCAAATATTACTATTGTCTAAAAGAACAAGTTAAATACGATAAAAGCCAGAGTGGGACAATGCTTCACTTGGATTTTCGTATAACAACACCTTCACAGTCGGTTCGATAGTAGTCATTTTCTGATTCCTTACCCAAGTCACGTTTCTATACACGTGGCAGTACGTTATTATTGTGCTGGTGAATGACTATAAAAATTCCTCATCGACTTCGTCATATGTGTCTTTGTAATTCTACGTAGGTTTCCTAAAGACAATAGACATTTTTTTTAAACTGGTCTTGCACATAAAACACTTGTTGTGATTGTGAGGATAATACAAACGGATCATCCTTGTGGCCTAAATTATTCAGGTCTACCAATGTATAACCAAGAGTGTGATCGCGTTTGACCCCATGGGCTTTGTGGTTAACCCAATCACACTTGAAAAGAGGAATTTTCCTGAAATGGTAATCTAGTACCCATATCTCTTGTAAAACCCCATAATAAATGCGATCTATTGTGGTTGCAACTTCTTTGGATATGTGAATATCTGTTGACTAAACACTAACCACGCTGTTCTGATGAACTATGCCATCAGCATTTTTCATGCGAAATGTATACCCATTGATGTTATATGCATCGTATTTCACTAGGCTTGTATATGGTCCATGTGATATCCACCTTACAGTTTCTTATACTCTATCTTTGGATATTTCTAACTCTCTTTGAACCTGAATATCATTAGAAATGTATATTACCTTCAAATTGTAGGAACAAGAAACAAACATTTTGAGAATAGGAGTGTCTGGTTAACAATAAAGCAGAGCAAATGGAAGCTTGGTAAAGCAGAGCAAAAAAAGCAGGCAAGCTAAACGGGGTGTTCATGTGATTAATGTTATCATCACATCTTATAAGCAAATGCCTCATTACATTGTAAGTTCTTATTTATTATAGACTACTGCAATTGCAAGTAATTAGTTACCTCTTCGCGTAACCACTTTGTAAAAGTTTTACAATGGTACTCTTCCTGTAATGCTATTCGTTTACTCGGGTTTTTCCTTTTCAAATGTTTCTTGTGTCGCCTGAAACGAAACAATATCTTTGATTATTATAGTAGGTATAAAATGTTAACTAACGACATAGACATGTGTTTGTAATACTTACTCGATATAGGGTACTAGTTCATCTGTATTATGTATTACATACAAATGAGCTTTGTCAAAGAGTTCCCGAGGAATTACACATGATTTGGCAGTCGATAATGGCTTTCCGTCTTCATTTTCATTGGTTACATGTTTCTCGGGTGGGATACCAACCATTTTCATTGTTTTATGATACTCTCTAAAAAACTCTATTGTTTCTTTTGCAATAGTCTCCTAAGCAATGCATCCCTCTGGCCTATTTTTGTTTCTCACATGTTTTTTAATAACCTTCATGCATCTTTCAAATGGATACATCCACCGAAAGCATATGGGACCACACAATTTGACCTCCCTAACTAGATGCACAGTTAAGTTATCATAATATCAAAAAATGGCGGGGGAAAGTACTTCTCGAGTAAGCATAGTGTCACAACAAGCTCGGATTGCATTTCATCTAGTTCTTCTACTATTACTTCTTTCCTACATATAGATTTAAAGAAAAAGAAAAACCTGATAATAGCATATCGTGTGGGTTGGTGCATGATTGAACTTATTGCAATGGGCAAAATATTCTTGCATTAGCATGTGATAGTCATGCGATTGAAGGTCAATGAGCTTCCTTTCCTTTAGGTTGATCAAACTAGAGAAATATGAGCAATAGCATTGTGGTACCCTGATGTTGGCTAACATTTCACAAAATATGTATTTTTCAGCATTCGTTAACGTGTAACCAGCTCGAGGTAGTGTTGTTTTGTCTCCTTCTTTCCTAGCATACAACTTCGGTTTCACTCCCAACTCTACCAGGTCAAATCAAGCGTTCAACCCATCTTTTGTCTTTCTTGGAACATTTAGCAAAGTTCTGATAAAACTCTCACCATAATTCTTTTCTACATGCATGAAGTCAATACAATGTGGAACAGGATTATGCTTCTAATACATTAGCTTTCAATACCATATGTTGTATTTCTTCCAATACGGTTCATTATCTTGGCTGGAACTACCTACTTCTTCTGTTGACGTTTTTTCTACTTTTTAATCTTCCCACCATTGCCTCTCGTATCTGATTGGTTTTCCGATGTCTTATTGTTTGTTTTTTTGCTTTTCCCCACTTATTTTCGATATGTTGTACCTCGTTTTATATTTGTTCCCCTGTCATTAGATCTGGAGCAGCGTTAAGTTCTTGTTGTCCTTTAAACGCCTTCCTTTTCTTTCTGAACGGATGGTTGTATGGTAGATATCGTCTGAGAACAACATAACTTTGCTTGGACGAGGCAGGAAGTCTAATACATTGTGTATCTTTCCCACAAACTACACAACCTTTGAATCTACTGTATGGGCATCCACATAATGTACCAAGTGTTGGGTAATCATTTATCGTCCATAACACAACGGACCGTACCTTAAAGTTCTCTTTTGTGTAAGTATCATATGTATCAACACCTTTTTCAAATAAGATACGCAGATCTTCAACCAATGGTTCTAAAAAACATCAATATCATTTCCCGGGTATCCCGATATATGGGTCGAAAGCATGATAAACTTTCTTTTCATACACAACCATGGAGGAAGGTTGTATATGACGTATAACACTGGGCATATGATGCCTAGTACCTAAGTTTACGTCAACCCCATCAGCCGATATTCCTAGCCTCAAATTTCTCGGATCTGCAACAATTACCAGGAATTGTTCATCTATGGTACATCATGCCCGTGAATATGTGGGGTGACGTAAAACTCCATCTGTTATCCTCCTTGTTGCGTGCCATCTCAAGTCTTCTAAAATACTTGGTATCTTAATGAGTCGTTTTGGTCTTGGTATAATTGGAAAATACCACATGACCTTTGCTGGAATGTTTTCGTACACTTTATTTTTCTTAATGTCCATCTTCCATCTTGTTTGCCCACATGTTGAACAATCAGTCAATTTACTATTATCCTTCTAGTAAATCATGAAGTTGTTGATACATACATGTATCTTTTTGTAACCTGATCCCATCAGTCGCATCATTTTTTCAGCCTGGTAAGTTTTTTCAACTAGTTCGTTACCAGCAGGTAGCATCTTTTTAAACAAACCAAGTAATTTAGTAAAGAACTTATCACAATCTCCATACTTACCCTTCAAGTTGAGAAGTTTAACTATTACGGACAACTTTGGGAAGTCAAGACATCCTTCGTAAAGTGGCTTCTCCATGTCTAATACTAGTTCTTGAAACTTCTTAAGGTCATCCTTTTCAAAATTATCTTTTGTAGCATTAACCATGTCTACTGTTGCTGGGCCATCTGTTGGAATTTCTACAACAACATCCGTGTCAAAATCCGTGTCATCAACAAACTCTGTTGTGTTGTCAACAAACTCTGTTTTATCATCAACAGGTTCCGGGACAATTGCTGATTGCTCCTTCTTTTCGACATGTTTTGCCTAATTTCTATACCCTGGATTAATCCCATTACTGAATAAATGGAACTCCACTACCTCCATTAGCTGCCCTACTTTGTTTAAGCATTTAATACACGAACATGCCATTAGAAAATTCCCTTTATGACCTGGACTGTTCTTAGTATTTTGCAAGTTTTGTTGTGCAAAAGCCATACATGTTGCTACTCCGTCAGTATATTCTTTCTGGGTCCTACTAGTTCCCATCCAAGACTTGTCCATGATATATTTGTGTTCAAAATGTTACCGTATATATCCTACAAGTTACAAAAATAATCTCAATACAGCATAAAAGAAAGTGGTTGTATTTTGATGTAAACAAATAGATATTAAGGTTTTTAATGAAGCTAAAGCTCAAATTATACATACTATACACAACTACAATTAGATACAGATGTTGCTTACATATAGCATAATTCAATGCAACAATGTAGTTGTATCTTGTACTTTGTATATAATGTAGACTAGATGGTATATGTCCTGTATTCTTCTCTGTTATCTAAAGGGATGTTTGGATTTGGATTTGGATTTTAAATACAATTGTATACTACATACATCAATCTCATACTTTTTTTTGGCTTGGTAACTATTATATCTTACTTAAAGTATCAATTTTTGTTATATTTATGTTTAACAAATGTATATTAATACTTAGCATTGATTTCGTAATTGAGAAAAAGAATACATAATTTAGAGAATAATGAATGTGTTTCTGGTGTTGATGACCGAACCAACCACTGATGGATGGTGAATGGTGACGAGATGGTAAATGGTGACGGGATGGTGACTGCTCAATATAGTAAATGGTATCTAGTTCTGAGAAGGAAGGGTAGAGATGTGTGTCATGGACAATTTGAATTTTAGGAAAAAATAGGAGGGAATATTAAGATTTTTAAATCATTTTTGATGGATAGAGATGGGGTGTGATTGAAAATTTGATTTTTGGGGAAAATATGGCGGGAAGAATTTATGTTTTTTTGATTAAATGTTCAGTTTCATATTTTGTAGTCAAAAGTGGTATAAATTGACCATAAATATTGTTTTTAAACCACAATATTAATGGTTAAAGAAAGTCATATCGATTAAAGTAATTTTGAAGAAAAAATTGTGTAACACAAGTATAATTCCAAAACATCTTGCAACGACATGGTATATGTTCATGTATAAACGTTACGACAACAAATATGAAAATTAAAACTGATGGGTACAGCTGGTAAGGTATACAACAATCCATTACCATAAATAAATTCAAAGTACATGACTACATGTTCATAAAAACTACAAAGACAAGTAATATGGCTAACAAAATGATAGGTACCCCATCCATGGGTATTCTTCCAAAGCAATGGGTATACACCCATCCATGCCAATTAGCATTTTAAAATGTTTACACCAAACGTACATAAACTTAACTTAAAAAAAGTCTTCAAAGTAGAAAACATGAACATCCACAAAATAGAACAAGGAGGGTCATCCATAGCCTACCTCATCCTCCTTTTTCCTGTATTTGTTTTAAAATCTTTCCTTTTCGTCGGACAAGGCTGGAAACATACAACATTCTTGATTGGAGGTGGCCTTTCTGTGGGAGAAAATGGAGACCTAGCAGATGGCTCTGCTTTAAGTGTATCTTCCTTCCAAACACTTTTCTGCTCCTCAACAGACAAGTCATCATAAAACCTGATTATTTTTGTCGGCAATTGACTAGGTTTAACTTTATGTTTGGTTGAGCCACTAGTCCCGCCTTTCTGACTAGATGAGCCATTTGCTTTGTGTTTGGATGAGGAACTGAGCTTGACAACTGTTTAGAAGGCGCACCTTGATTGCATTTCTTTTTGGATGATGCAGTGTTATGTTTACCTCCAATTAGTTGATAACCTTTACCAGATCTAGTCTCTCCCCAAGTCTCGTCAGAAGTACGCTCGTCCTCAGAGGTGGTAGAATACTTTGATGGTTCATCCTGGTTCTTATAGACTGGGTGCTTGAAGTCTTGCGAGCTTTCATCATCCAAGCTTACATCAACAAAGCTTACATCATCAGAGCTTACATCATCTGAGCTTGACATTTCTTCCTCGGAGCTTTCAAAAAAGTTAAATTTGATAATATCTATAAAATACAATACTATGTTTAGACGATATATTTATATACTATCATAACAGTTACACTAACTGTATAGTAAATTCAAATCATAACAATTCATATACACCAAACATAGTATTGTATTTGACAATACTAACAATTTAACCACCACCATGTGGCCTAGTGGTAAGGTCCTTGACTCTCAAACAATAGGTCAAGGGTTCAAACCTCACTAGGTGTGTACACTTGGGGGTGGCTACGGAGGTTCACCTGCGACGACTCCGGGCTATCCAAAAGGGTAGTCGCCCTGGGATTAGTCGGCTCGCAATGTCGAGTCGGAAACCTAGGTATACCCAAAAAAATACTAACCTTCCTGCAACTGACTTTGTTTTATATGCCTAGCATATTCTTCCACCCTGGATCTATTCCCTTTATCAAGTTCCATTTCTCCCTTACTATGTTTCTTCTTTGGTTTACCAGCTCCCATTGCTATCTTAGCTACAAAGTCATATTACAAAATAGTCATAACTATTCAGCTACACCAAAAACTATATCATACAGAAAATTTGGTGAAGTATATGAAATAGTATCCTTGTCACTACATAATGTTAAGGGTGGTGGTGGTGGATGATATGGTGGTGAAGTGGGTGAAGGTCAGTGGCGGAACTTGGATAATATTATTGGGGGGGACACAATATACAAAAACAGATGAAGCTATCCCAATCACTCCCTCATCAACTTTTTTTGGTTAACAAAGATGTAATAAACCTATTCTTACTAGATATCTTAATAGTGTTAAATGTTATAATCATACCAGACATATACACAACCTGCATAATTGTTATGTATTTGAAAATAATAACCTTCCTTCGACTGTCTTTGTTCTATATGCCTAACATATTCTTCCACCATGGGTCTCTTCCCTTTATCATTCTTTCCTTTCTCACGAAAATATAGACTTAAAAGAGCACAAAACTGACCTCGGATACGTGCCTTCATAGTCGCCTCAGCTGCAAACGTTACACCATTATTAAAAACACAAAAAATCAATATACTTATAAACTAAAATAATGAAACTAGACATAATTAGTGTTCATATGTTAAAACCCTAACCTTGTTTTGCTTTTTTCTGTTTCTCAAACTCTTTCTTCATGAGATCATCTATGATAACATTAACAATTGGATCAGAAGCAGTCCAATTGCCTCCATACTTATTAAAGACATAATCAATCATATTTTCATCTATGACTACTTTTGTGAAATCAATAGCAAACCAGTCTTCTAATATTATGCCCGATTTAGCATTGTTGTAATTGTTGTTAGGCTTCACGGGTGGGTGGGTTGGTGGATTCATGATAAAACCATAAATGTGTGTGTGTGTAAGTGTAATGAGTGGGGTGAGTGGGAGCGAGTTGTTAAAGTTATAGGTGTGTTTTTTTAACCTTATATGTTTGGGCGTATGAGCTTATTTGGATCGGGTCAATAGGATAAAAAACAAAATTATTCAAAATGTGACAACCCAAAATCGAGGTCATTACTTAATCTTATTTTACGATTATTTTTGAAATTTTTGGATGAGTTTGAACGATATTTATTTTTGAAGGTTTAAGTTTAAACCGATGTTGGAAGGTCTATATTAATACTTATTAAGTATAAGGAGTATTAGCAAGCGTGATGTGTGGATGCCAAATATTTTACGTTTTATTATCGGTTGTTCGATTTTTATTATTTTCGAGGTTTTAATTTAATTGACGTGTTAAGTCGAGTCGAGAGTCGATATTATTATTTTTGAGGTACGTTTTAAATTTTTAAAAGTATCTTTATGAAACCCGAGCCCCGTAAATATTTTGAAAATTGACTAATAGTTATTTCCTGCTTTTTAGCTAACTATTTACATTTCTAGCCACAACTTTCATTAAATTGCAACCAAGTCCCTACCCTACTATATATAAACATAAACAAACACACACACACATAATTTTCACTTCAAAAAATTTTCTTTCTCTCTCTTGTTTTCTCCTTTGGGCCGTAACATCACCACCACCACCAAACAAAATCAAACTTCCATTTTTCTTGAGTTCTAGGTTGAATCAAGCTAAACTAACACTAGACCCAACCTTATTTTTGATCAAGGATCATATTGGTGTAAGAATTCCTTACATGTAAGCACATTTTTTTTCTTGATATTGGTAGGTAGGAGCTATGATCATGCATGGCATTATTATGATGATCCATGGTGGTTCTTGCTAAAATCTTGTTAAAAACTTCATTTTGATTCAAAGATTTTTATTTTGATTATGATTTTGATGTTATGGTTGATGTATGATGATATTAGGGTATAGTAATGATCATTTTCATGGTTGGTTTTTATCAAAAAGTTGATTTTGTACAAGATTTTTATAGTCATTTTATAACAGTAAGTAAAGTGTAAAATCCGAATTTTTATGTTTTGAAAATGGCTTAACTTATAGCCTAGGGTTGTAGATAATTTTCTTATCTTCGATTTGATATAAGGTAGAGCTTCTAGCTCCAAACGAGCGCGAAGTTATGATGTTTTGAATGATCGTGTACCGGTAGACGAGTATCGGCACTACAAGTAGTTGTTGTCGATATTTGGATCGAATCTCGGGGACTCTAAATGGATGTTTTGAAAAAATGTAACCTACTGATAATGAGGTGTTTACTTATTAGGTTGAGTTTACTTTAAAACCCGAGTGTCGGTTTTGTAAACGGAGTCGTTTAAATAAGTTAAAACGGTTGTATGGAAAAATTAACGTAAATCTGTCCGGATTTTGTAGTTTGAAAATGAGTCGGGTAAAGTACTTTAAGAGTAATATCATTTGATAAACTTGTAAGAGGACTTTCTATATATAGTAAGTTAGTTTATCGAGTCGTTTCATAAACAGTTGACGAGTTTAAAAGGGGTAAATGAGCTAGTACATGTAGTATGTACCGGCGGACTTTGTAAAAAGTGTCGATGGTAAAGTAAAAGTGTAGTAAAGTATAATGAAGTTATTTATATCGTTTTCTCTCGGGTTTATCGTGACTTTATGAGTTTGAGTTTGATGTTGTTATGTATGATTTATTTCTCGAGTCATTATTAATGAACGCGCCTTATTTGATAGGTAGCGGTTCCCGTGTTTGAAAGGCATCCATTATCGTCGACGATCATCTCGCTAGGTCTCTTATACTAAGGTGAGTCTATAGCCTCGCTTTCTAATTGTTTTAATGATTTTAATACCCGCGAGGGGGATACATGCTATTTGAAAATAAATGAACACAAGTCATGAGTAATTGTTAGACCCGAATGTTGCCTAAAGTTGATTTCATTGTATTTAGTAACTTGTTGCTAAAGACCCTAAATTCATGAGCCGTTAACTATCTTCTGACTTGATGTTGTGAGTCGGGAATATCTGCTTATTCTAATGGTAGTACTATTGGGTTGACCACCCTATCTGAGACCAGGGCATTACGTTGAGTAACCCGCTGGGAAGGATAATTTTACGTGAATAAGATTGTGGTATTCTAGCAACTGATACCCTAGAGGGGCAATGGTTTTATTCAAGTCATACCGGCATTTGGCGTGGGTGACTATTGGTTAAGGGGTCAGTGTCATGAGCTTAAATACAATGTTTGTTTATCATTATTATTACTGCCTTGATTATAGATTGTGTGTACGACAATTCTATAAATGATTATGATTGATTTTCTTCTTGTTTCAAATGTGATTTGATAAACCTATAGTCTCGTTCAACATTATTGTTGACTCGTTTTATGCATGTATTTCAGGTAATAGGAAGTGATGGAGCAGGGAGCTTTGCTGTGGAGGTTGTGGCTTGGCTTTTGGAAGAATGTTGGTCTAAACTGTTTCTACCTTTTTAATGTTGAACAATTTACTTTATGTTGTGTACTGTACTAAACTTGTTGGTTGTTGGTCGAGATCCATGGGGACAAAACGCTTTACTCTGGTATCGTGTCAGTACAATTTATGGGTTGAAATCTATGTTTTAGACCATTTATAATAATCATGCTTATATTTTGTGTAAACGTCTCATATTTTAAGTCGTTCAATATATCTTGTGTGATGATGCTTGTGTCTAGCACCCAATTGTGTATTTCCGCTGCGCAATGTAAATTGGGGGTGTTAGAGATTGGTATCAAAGCTGCAAGTTATAGAGAACTGGGTCGATTTTGAAAATTGTCCTAAACTATAACTTTGGTGTCGAAAGTATTTATTCTTCAAAAGCACACAACTCCTCTACAACGCTACGGTAAGATCACTTTTAGTTTTGTTTTGCATTGTAGATGTATCCCTCATAACTGAAATGATTTTCCGAGTATTTATTAAGTAAATACTACAATATTGTATTGGAATTATTGAAAGTATGCTGAGTGCTTGTCAATATCATATTTATTTTTTTGTGAGCATTGCATAAACATCATTTGCATTGTGTTGCATAGCATGGATAATGTATGACATTTGCATGAGCATTGCATACTAATTATTATTTTATTAACGATGACCTTAAGTATCCTTAACCCTTATAATTGTAGAGAATGGCTGGTTTACCTCGTGAGGATGGATGGATTGATTTGACTAATGTAGTGGATGGTAAGGAAGTAGATAACTTTGGTGCTAGTGACGATGAGGAGCCTTTTGAGTTTTTAGATGATGGGATTCCACTTACTGCAGTTGGTCAGACAGAGCCTGAGTTGATACAAGGTAGTTATGTTCTAAGGGTCAATGTTGTGCCACAGACTGTTCCAGATTGTCAGCGACCGGTTGTTCGTTCTTCGACTCCTACTTGTGATGCTTATATTAGTAGTTTGCCTGGGATTGCATTTGCTAGGGGTGATGTTCCTGTTGAGTCGAGTAGGACTGCTAGTGCTCGATCTATTCATGATGGTATTCCTAAGGTTTATTGTCCAGGTCCTAGGTCTTATGATGATATTTTTTGGTTTCTAAAGAAGTTTGATAGGTCTTTGTTTGAGAGGTATTTGGTTGAGACTCGTGTGATTAGGAGGTTTGAGCAGAATGAGAAGAAGTTTGAAAGGTTTGTTGGTAGTGTGAGGAGGTCAGAGTTTGTTAGGGCAAGGGAAATGGTTGAGGTTGTTAGATTGAGATCTATGGTGTTGAATTTGAGTGGACAAGTTGAGAGGTTACGTAGGGAGCAAGAAAGGAATGCAAGGTTGAGTGCGTGGGGTTTGCCGGTGAGATCTTTTCCTAGTCATGGTGTTGTGATTCGTGATGTGCCGAATCAGGTTGAAGCTCAAGCGTCGGTGAAGCCGAGTGAAGGAGGAAGTCGTAAAGGGAAGGAAAAAGTGGAAGAAGAATCAGAGGATGATGATAGCAGCAGTGATGACGAGCCGGTGTACAAGAAGCTGCGAGGATGTGATGTTTAGTTCTTTCTGTTGTTGTTTTTTATTTGGTCTTGTTGTAATAGAACGTATGTAGACTCGTACTCTAACTTGTGATGAAACTTAATGACCTTTAAGTGTTGTGATGAAGGATTGTAGTGACATTACTTGTCACAATTTTGTGGAGATTTTCCAAAGCAATCCAAAATTACCTTCATGACTTATGATTTGTCTTATTAGTTCTTTTGTGTGATTGGTTAATGGTTCATTGTGAATTGTGTTGTTGGTGCATGTAGTATCCATGTTACATCTTGATAGAGAAATCCTTCTTCTTATCTTGATATGAATACTTAATTGTTCTTTTCTGTTATGGTGACAGGAAGGAGTTGGGAGGCATTTTTCTGACTTTACTAAATTACTGTTTGGTTAGTTTTCCTGTAAACATGCCGCCTAAATTGACGACTGCTACTGTTAATACCATGATTGAGCAAGCTATCGCTAGAGCTTTAGAAGCTGAACATGCTGCGAGGAACCAAGAGGCTGAGAATAGGAATGCTGCTGGTCAGGTTGGAGGGAATGCTGGAAATCAAGCTGGAGGTAATGCTGATGAACAAGCAGAAGGAAATGCCGCGGGATAAGCTGGAGGTAATGCTGCTGTTCACCAGGTTCAAAAGGAATGTTCTTATGCTAGTTTCATGAAATGTGGACCTACCCAATTTCGGGGTACTGATGGTGCATTGGAATTAAGGAGGTGGATTGAGAAGATTGAAAGTACTTTTGAGATCAGTGGATGTTCAGAAGCCAGTAAGGTAAAATTTGCTGCAGCTACTTTTCAGGATGATGCGTTGAGTTGGTGGAATAGTCAAGTAGCTACTGTGGGATTGGTTGAAGCTAATGCTAGAACATGGACTGTGACTAAGGGACTGTTGACTGCTAAGTTTTGTCCTGAGGAAGAGTTAGGTCAGTTGGAAGATGAATTGAGGCATTTGGTGTTGAGGAATAATGATATTGTAGCTTATACAAGGAGGTTTTCTGATTTGTGTTTGTTGTGTCCTGATGCGTTTGCTGACGACCGTAAGAAGATGAAGCAGTACATTCGGGGTTTATCTAGTAATATCAAGGGAGAAAGTTCTTCGTCGAAACCCAAGTCATTTGATGAAGCTGTTCAAATGGCTCATGCTTTAATGGATGTAAAGCTGCAGGATCGAAAGGATAGTATTGCTGAAGGGAATAAGAGAAAGTAGGAAGCTGCACACTCAAGTCAAGGGCAGAATCGAGGTGGTTATCGTAATAACAATAACCAAGGACCGAATAGGAATCAGCAATACAATTTGAGAAGGAATGATGGTGTTCGTGCTGCCACAGGAAATTAAGGTAACAAAGTGAATCCGAAGTGTGGTCGGTGTAATCTGTATCATGTTGGAAATTGTCCACCTGCTTGCAATAAGTGTGGGAAGGCCGAACATAAGATGGCAGATTGTAGAAACAAGGGTGTAGCCACTGGGGCTAATGCTGTCAAGGTAGTTTACTGTTCTGGATGTGGAGGACGTGGACATAAGCAGGGGAACTGTCCGAGGGTTGGCATACGACAGGGAGGAAATGTCGCTGCTGGGAATGCTTGATGAGATGGCATTTATACATGATCTCATCGTTCTTTTCGGACTTTAAATGCATAAAAATGTCATAAAATACCATATATATGCTTGTGTTTGTTTACTTGTGTGTTTTAGGTATGGATATCGTGAAAAAGACAAAAGATCACAAGATACAAGGAAAAACGAACACGAGAAACGAAGCCGTACAAAGAACCGGGCCCTAATCATGGAATTTTCATCAAATACCCTTGAAAACTTGAAGACAAAACAAGATTGATCCTCAATGAATGAAGAAATGACACTTAAAACCCTTGTATATTAATAATTACAAGTTTGGTCCCTTAAGTTTGTCAAAATTGCAAAAAGGTCCTTCAACTTTGAAGAAATGGCAAGATTAGTCCCTCAACAAATTCAAATTGCCAAATATGGTCCCTCATGAAGTGAAAGACACAATGAAGACCTTTGAAGATCAACTTTGTCCAAAAACAGCCCTTGAAATATTCAAAAGTGTCAAAAATCATCCTTGTAACACTTTTTACAAAGTATTGTGCCAAAATTGTAAAAGGTTCAAACTTATTTACAAAGGAGAAACCTGTTTTAGGGTTAAAAACCTTTAATGCCAAAAATCTGAAAAGAAAGGGGCCAAAGTTGCCAACTGAAACTTTCAAATCCTAAAAAGGCGCCTAACAAGTTACTTTCCCCTAAAAACGGATTCAAGAACTTACTGTTCATCATTCTTACCACCCAGAACTTACCCTCACTTAACCTTGGGTAAAACCCAATTAAACTCACCCACGTGTGATTCACACACGCAGGAACTAATCCCACACACCCAATACCCAATCCCACGCATTTGTACCAAATCCCCAATTCCCCATCCACCAATAGGAGCATTCCTTTGGCTCCAAGTCTTGTGACGTGTCCCAAATCAAAGGCTAAGGATAAATGCTTACTCTCAAAGCAAAAATGAACGAAGGAGATAAAAAAGGACAGCTCACCACTCAAAACCGTTCAAGGGCACATTTGGGATTTTCTATGTATTAGGGTTTATGTTTTAAGCTCCTAGAATGTTCATTAGAGTACTATAAAAGGAGGCATCAACCTGTGATGACCCCTTTGTTCCAGTTTCAATTCTCTCACTTGTAATTCCTTTTTAAAGAAATAAAAAGTTTGGTTTTTGAATAATTCAAGTATAATTCCTTTTTTATTGTTTTTAAAAGATTGTGTGTTGTGAGGGAGATTGATTCTGAGTTCCATTGTTATTTTGGTGAAGTAAGTTTGAGTTTCAAAGTTGTTTCAAGGTTTTCTGAAAATTGAAAGAAATTTTGGGAAGCTTTTGATTCAAGGTTTGTGGTGTTAAGAGTTTAATTGTTAGGTGTTATAGAGTTTAAAAAACGTTTTTAGAAGGTAGAAAAGTTTTTGGAAGGGTTAAAAAAGGAAGAAAAGAAAACAGTTATATATCATATTACTTGTTTGTTCTTTCTTTTGTTTTGATTTTGAGCAGGTGTTGATATATTATTGATCCAAGGATCTGCACCAGCCCGGGCTGGTAGGGAGGTGGTTAAGCAACCACTAGGACCCTTGGATGTAAGGGTCCTAAGGTAAAACTACTTTACCTCCTTTAAATTTCAGAAAATATAAGTTTTATATGATCTTATTTGATTTTGTGCTATTGTGTGTTTAGGTCACTGGATTTGTGTTCTTTTTGACTTATATGCATGTTAGATGTCATAGGAGTTAGTTTGGAAGTGCTTTGTTAGGTTTTGATTCATAAAAGTTTGGTTTAAAAATATTAAAGGGTGTTTGGCATTAGGTTTTAGCAGGGTAGATTTCTTAGATATTGGATTTTAAAGGTGTTAGAAGTTTGGAAAAGGATTGAGACAGGTTTTTAGAGAGTAGTAAATTAATTTGGAACAATATTGAAGCTAGTTTGAGAAGTTTTAAAGAAAAAGTGAAGTCTAAATCTGCTATTGCTCTAATCTGCTAGAATTTTGTGATATTGTGTGCCTAGATCTTTGATATCTGTTGAGTACTAGGGTGATTTAAGGATTGTTGTTGCTTGAGTACCATATTGTGATTGTGAGTGCACAATTTGAGGCTTTTAAGTTGGCTAGAGTGCAAGTAATCTGCTCAACAGTCCCCAGTCCTGCTCATTTACATCAGAAACATTGCTTGGGTCTTGTGTGCTTTGGTGTTTGATTTTTTGTGTGCTAAGTGATTTGTGGTTGCTTATCTTGACTTCTTGTGATCAAAGGATCACAAGAGTGCCCCATTGTGCCAATAATAATCACCAAATAAGCCAAGGTCAAGTCCTCTTGGCCAAATTCATAAGCACAAAACACAAGTGCTAATAAGCTTGTGTTCATAGCTCAAGCTGTCACGTTTTTGTTTGAGTTTTTGGATCATAATCTTGGATAAAAAGGCAATTGGAGTGTGTTTATAAGCTAGCTAAGGTTACTGGTTGGTTGTGAAAAGTTAAAAAATAAAAATATAAAAAAGAGCAAAAAGTGGGTTATATAGACTCGAACCCCTGACGTCCCGTTCACAACACCAACAACCTAACCATCCTGCCCTTGGGTCTTTTACTGACCAAGGTTGGATGGGTTAATCATTTAACCCGTTTTTCATTTGAGTTAGTTTTAAAAAGCCGTGGCTTATTTTCTTTTTTTTAGCTTATTTAATAAGCTTACTTTGTTCAGCTTATTTTTCCTAGGGCTTATATAGTATTTAAGATTTTTAGAAACTAGTTTCATATTTTTCCATTTATTAGTTTATTTACTAGAATTTATTTAATACACGTATTTTGGAAAATCAATAAAAAATACCAAAAATAGTTTTTATTTTTAGGAAAAATAGTTTTTAGTTTTTAAAATATATTCTTGAGGTTTACATCTAATTTTGGTTTCAAAAACATTTATTTTTAATTTTATAATATTTTAAGGTTTTTTATAAACTTTAAAGATTTTTATAAAATTATTAAAAAAGGTTTAGAAGCTCTAATCAGTGTTTTTCTCTTAATTATATTATTTAGGATTTTTAGAAATTTTTTATTTCAAGTTTTATAAACTTTTTATTTTTAGCAATATTTTATTATTATTTTATTATTAATTTTTCAAAATTTTATTTCTTTTTCATTTTTCCTAGGTTCTTTGTCATAAATTAGGACTATTTCCATTTTTAGAATATTTTTATAACTTTTAGATTTATTTTTATAATTATTTTAAGTTTAATTAGGTTTTAATCATTTTTAATCATTTTTAGAGTTTTAAAAATAGTTTTAATAGGTTTTAATTTTTAGAAAATTACTTTTTAGTCTTCTAATAATATAAGTTGAGTAATTATTCAATAAAATCATATTTTAGACATTTGAATTAGTTAAATTTAATTTTAGGGCTTTAATTAGCATTTAAAATTAATTATTTAATTAATAAAAGGTTTTAAAATATCTTTGTTGGATTTTTATCTTTGTTTATATTATTTGAGACTTGTTTTTAGCCTTTTTGATATTTTGTTTTTGGTTTTAATAATTTTTAATTTGGGTAGTTTTTCACGGCTTTACGTTTTCGTCTTTTTCGTCGTAGTTTAATTTTAAACGTATCCGTCTTTCATCTTCTCATCCCCATCTCTTCTCAATATTAATCTCAAAGAAATACAAATTAGAACACACACATATACCTCCTTGGGAAACGAATCTCTTTCTCTCATTTTATTTGATTGTGGGTCATTACTTGTGGTTTTCCTAAATCACTCGTCGATACTTACCGCTATTTACGCTCTTTTCCTAAAGAGTAGTAAAACACTACAATCATTTTGGCGCCGCTGCCGGGGAGGTGTGTCGTGCTTTAATTTGGAAAATTTTGTTTTTGATATTATCCATAAATAGTATTTGTGTTAAGTGGAACTCCCTTAACACGTATTATCGGTTTTCTCGGTTTTTTCTTTGTGAATATTATTAATATATTGTATTAAGTATCACAATCAAAATACAATATCTCCAAAAGTGTGAAAACACAACCTTGATTCGGGATTTCATCACTCGATCATTGTATTCGAATCTCAAACAAAAAGAAAAGGCAAAAATAGATAAATACTTTCGAGAAGCTCGATTTTGAAAAATACAAACTATAAGGTGGGTATAAGGCGGGTATTATAAAATATACCCTAAGGAAAAAGGCTCTTAAGTGCTTCGCGCCGCCTCGTTTCCCCGCTTGCTTGTGAGTATTTTGACATTGAAGGCTAATCGAGGGTTTTGCCGCCCAAAGTATTAATACGTATACTATATTTGCTTGGTTTTCTTTGTGATTAAACCCTCGTGAACAATTTGGTTTTCACCAAAGTTCTAAAGTCATTCGAAGGCGTTCACTCCACGTGATCGTTTTCATTCCTTTGAGGCTTCTTTAATCAAGAGTTTGATTCGAGGAGAGATTTTGTAGATTGTTGTCTACGAAGATACACCAAAATCCAAAAAAATTAAATATCATCAAAAACACAAAAAAATTAAAAATCCACAAAACAACCAAAAAGAATCTTCTTTGCTCACCTCCCATTCTTCGTGAAGTTTATGATCACTCGTAATCAAGCAAAACGAGCTCGTAAACGTCTACAAAAGCAAGCAAATCAAGAATCGTTGATTGTTGAAGAACCTCCAATTGTTGAACCTATTATAGAACAAGAAGTCGTAATGGCTAATCGTACTATGATGGAGTTGCTACAAGCACCCACCGAGGGTTTTGGAGAGGCAATTGTTATTCCCGCCATCCTTGCGGAGAATTTCGAGATTAAGACGGGTTTAATGTCGATGCTACAAGCAAACAAGTTTCGAGGTCACGAGAAAGACAACCCGCATTACCACATTAGGAATTTCAACCGTCTCACCGCCACTAGCAAATTCAAGGATGTTCCGCATGACGCCATTAAGATGATGTTGTTTCCATATTCGTTGGATGGACCCGCAAAAATTTGGCTCGAGAAAGAACCGCCAAATTCGATTTTGACATGGGCCGATCTCGTTTCTAAGTTTGTGAACAAGTTTTTTCCACCATCGAAAACAACACACTTAAAAAATGAGATTTCACGATTTGTGCAACGTAACAATGAAAGTTTTTCAATGGCATGGGAACGATTTAAAGAGATGTTACATGAATGTCCTCACCTTGATTTTTCGGAATTGCATCAAATCGATACTTTTTATAATGGGCTTAATGATCATGAACGAGATTATTTGAATGCCGCCGCGGGTGGTAATTTTTTGTGCAAGACGACAAATGAGGCTTTACAAATCATTGAAAATCGATCTAAGGTTTATAGCCCTCGTAACACACCGAGTGTTGCCAATATGGGTTCGTCATCTTCGTCACAATCGTCTCGTAGCATTAACGCCTTACATGATGAAGCTAATGAGGAAAATCGGTTTTTTGATAGATTTGCTAATCTAATGTCCCATTGGAAGGCTCAAGAAGCTTCCAATTCCGCTTCGGTTAAAGCGGTTGCTAAGAGTTGTTTATCGTGTGGAGGAGCTCATGATCTTTCCGAGTGCATTACCGCGGATGGTAACACTTCGAGTGCTTATGTAGCAACGGGAACTTACAACCAAAACGGCCAAGGTTCCCGCCAAAATCAAGCTCCACCAAACCAAAATGCTAATAATTATCGAAACAACAACCAAGGTAATTACCAAGGCAACACACGCAATTACAACAAAGGGAACTATCAAAGTGGGAATGGACAAATCTCTAATCAAAACCAAAACCGTGATTTTCAAAACACCACACAAGGTTTTCAAAATGCTCACACGAAAAATTTGCAAGGAGAATTTTTGGATTATGCAAAAGCAAATGATGCTAAATTTGATAATATGCAACGTGAGATGATTTGCTTAAGGTCCGAGTTGAAAAACGAGCTTAAAAATGAACTTGCTAATGAACTTAAAACTCATGCTAACAATATGGAAGGAAATGTCCAACGTCTTCAACAAAACCAACAAAAGATGGAATTAGGACAACATGAGATTAAGCAAGAGTTATTGAAAGCGGATGCTAGGCAATCAAAATTTGAGGACCGAATGGCTAAGATGTTTGAAGCAATCATGTGTAAGCCCTCTTCTTCGGGTGGTCTTCCTAGTGATACCATTGCAAACCCGAAGGGAGAAATGAAGGTTATTACTACACGAAGTGGTAAAACTTTCAAGGAACCAATCTCTCGTCCAAGTACTTCTACGGAGAAGGAAATCGAGAAAGAACCCGAGGTGATGGTCGAAAAGGAGCATATTACAATCCCACGAAGTACCGCTCAAACCACACCTACGGTTGAACCAATACCAATTGTGGAACCCGAGATTCCAAGGCCGTTGCCTAATGACCAACCCACACCACCTTTACCCTACCCTTCAAGACGAAACAAAGAGAAAATGCAAGAACGTAACAAACAACAAATCGAGCTTTTTATTAAGATGTTTCAACAAGTGCATTTTGATGTGAGTTTAGCCGACGCGTTGTTATACATGCCTCGTTTCGCTTCCACTTTTAAAAGTATGATGAGCGATAAGGAAAAGCTTTCAAAGCTTGCTAATTGTTCTTCGGTTTATCTTAACCGCATACCGGAAAAAGTTGGTGATCCCGGAAAGTTTCTCATTCCTTGTGACATACAAGATATGAAAGAATGCCTCGCCTTGGCCGATCTTGGTGCGAGCATTAATTTGATGCCATTTTCCATTTGGAAATCGCTTTCGCTTCCGGCTCTTATTCCTTCGAACATGTCCATCGAGATGGCCGATCATTCTACGATTATGGCATGTGGAGTAGCCGAAGATGTTTTCGTGAAAGTGGGGAAGTTCTACTATCCCGTTGATTTTATAGTAGTTGACATCCCCGCGGATCCTCAAGTTCCTCTAATTTTAGGTCGTTCATTTTTAGATACTTCGAGATCGCTTATCGATGTTCATGCGAGAACTATCACTTTGAGATTCAACGAAGAGGAACTTGTTATAAACGCTACTCAAAACTCGAAACCTTCTCATGTTTATGCAATCGCTACCATCAATCACATTGACATTGTTGATGTGGTTTGCGATGAGTTTTCACAAGAAGTGTTAGGTTTTTCCGATAGCTCGTCAAGTGGCAATCCCACTATTTTGGATCCGATTCTTGCTAATTCCACACCAAATCTCACTCCATTCCAAGGAGGCGATTTCACTTCAAATGAAATCGACAATGAAGATGAGGTGTTGATTAGTGATGATACTTCTATTCCACCATTTCTTCCGCCGATGGGAGTTATGAGTGTTGAACCTAAATCTTCAATCGAGGAACCGCCTATCCTTGAATTGAAAGATCTTCCTTCTCACCTTGAATATGCATTCTTGGAAGGTGATGACAAGTTGCCGGTTATTATTGCAAAAGATCTTGCTAATGATGAAAAAACCGAGCTCTTGAAAGTTCTTAAGGCTCACAAAGGGGCAATTGCGTGGAAAATATCCGACATTAAGGGTATTGACCCAAAATTTTGTACTCACAAGATTTTAATGGAGGAGGACTACAAACCCGCAATCCAATCTCAAAGAAGGGTGAATCCCAAAATTCACGATGTCATTAAAAAGGAGGTCCTTAAACTCCTTGACGCGGGAATGATTTATCCTATATCCGATAGCCCATGGGTGAGCCCAATCCATTGTGTCCCTAAAAAGGGAGGAATGACCGTTGTGCCTAATGAAAACAACGAGTTAATTCCCACTCGTGTTGTGACCGGTTGGAGGGTGTGTATTGACTACCGAAAGTTAAATGACGCCACTCGTAAAGACCACTTTCCTTTGCCCTTCATGGATCAAATGTTGGAGCGACTTGCGGGAAATGAATTCTATTGCTTTTTAGATGGTTTTTCCGGTTACTTTCAAATCCCTATCGACCCTCGTGATCAAGAGAAGACTACGTTTACGTGTCCTTATGGAACGTTCGCTTATCGTAGGATGCCTTTCGGACTTTGTAATGCACCCGGTACGTTTCAACGGTGTATGATGGCGATTTTTCACGACATGATCGAGAAGTCGATGGAAGTATTTATGGATGACTTCTCGGTGTTTGGTAATTCGTTCACGTCATGTTTATCTAATCTCGAACAAATGTTAAAACGTTGTGAAGAAACCAATCTTGTGCTTAATTGGGAGAAATGTCATTTCATGTGTAAACAAGGAATCGTCTTAGGACATAAGGTGTCGAAGGCGGGGATTGAGGTCGATAAAGCTAAGGTAGACGTCATCGCCAAGTTACCTCATCCCAAAACCGTTAAGGGAGTTCGTAGTTTCCTAGGCCACGCGGGCTTTTATCGTCGTTTCATCAAGGACTTTTCGAAGATTTCTCGTCCTATGACACACCTTCTCGAGAAGGATGCTCCTTTTAACTTTAATGAGGATTGTGTTAAGGCTTTCGAGACTCTAAAAAGGAAACTTACCGAAGCTCCCATTCTTGTTGCTCCTAATTGGGAATTACCCTTTGAAATCATGTGCGATGCAAGTGATTATGCTATAGGGGCCGTCTTAGGGCAACGTTACGACAAGCATTTCCGTCCTATCCACTATGCTAGTAAGACGATGACCGAGGCTCAATTAAAGTACACCACAACGGAAAAAGAATTCCTTGCCGTGGTCTATGCTTTTGAGAAATTCCGACCTTATCTCGTCTTAACTAAAAGCATCGTGTATACCGACCATTCGGCTATCAAGTATCTCTTAGCTAAGCAAGATGCTAAGCCGAGATTGCTTCGTTGGATGCTCCTCCTCCAAGAATTTGATGTCACCGTGCTTGACAAAAAAGGAGCCGAGAATCTAGCGGCCGATCATCTCTCTCGTCTAGAAGATCCTCACAAAGATGTTTTCGAGAACAAGGAAATTACCGAAACATTTCCTCTTGAGACTCTCGGTGTAGTGAATTCTACAGACACCACCCCATGGTTTGCCGACATTGCAAATTACCATGCGGGCAATTTCATAATCAAGGGTATGACGACACAACAAAAACGAAAATTCTTTCGTGACGTCAAGTTCTATTTTTGGGACGACCCTTATCTCTTTCGGATTTGTGCGGATCAACTCGTTCGACGTTGTGTGTTTGGTGCCGAAGCCTCTAATATCCTTAGAGCTTGTCACGAGGGACCCACGGGTGGTCACCACGGTGCTAATCTCACGGCTAAGAAAGTGTTCGATGCCGGTTTCTTTTGGCCTTCTATCTATCGTGATGCACACGCACTTGTGAAGTCGTGTGATTCGTGCCAACGTCAAGGAAAATCGTCTCAACGTGATGAAATGCCGCAAAATATAATTCAAGTGTGTGAGATTTTCGACATATGGGGAATAGACTTTATGGGGCCGTTCCCATCGTCTCATGGCAACAAATATATCCTCGTCGCGGTGGACTACCTTTCTAAGTGGGTGGAAGCTAAGGCTTTGCCTACTAATGATGCTCGTGTGGTAGTGAAGTTTTTGAAGCAACTATTCTCTCGGTTCGGAACCCCTCGTGCTATTATAAGCGATCGTGGAACCCATTTTTGTAATGACCAATTCGAAAAGGTTCTAAAGAAATATGGGGTTACACATCGTCTTTCTACGGCTTATCACCCGCAAACGAGTGGGCAAGTCGAGGTTTCGAACCGAGCTTTGAAGAGGATTTTAGAAAGGTCGATTGGAGAAAACCGTGCTTCGTGGTCCGACAAACTCGATGACGCTTTATGGGCCTTTAGGACCGCTTATAAGACACCTATCGGTTGCACTCCTTATAAGTTAGTCTATGGGAAGAATTGTCATTTGCCCATTGAATTGGAGCATAAGGCATATTGGGCCCTTAAGCATGCTAATTTTGACTTGAAGACCGCGGGAGATCACCGGAAAATACAATTGAATGAATTGGATGAATTAAGGGATAATGCTTATGAAAATTCATTAATTTTTAAAGAAAAGACTAAAAAGTTTCATGATTCAAAGATTAAAAACCGTGTTTTTAACGTTGGTGATCAAGTGTTGCTTTTTAACTCACGTCTTAAGATATTTTCCGGGAAATTGAAATCTCGTTGGTCGGGTCCGTTCACCATTACACAAGTGTTTCCATATGGGACCATTGAGCTAGCTCAAGATGATGGTCCCAATTTCAAGGTGAATGGACATAGGCTTAAGCACTATTTTGGTGGGGAAATTCCTTCAATGGTTGCCCCCGACCAAGACACCTTCCCCAATGATAATTAACATTGAGGGGATCGAGTCGAGCTCATGACTCGGTAATCAAAAACGAGGTGCCTCGTGGGGGAGATCCCATGCTTATCTTTATGCTTTATGTTCACTAATAAGGGGACTTGTACCCTTCCAACTCGTTGTCTCGTGGTTGTTTGTGATTGTGTTATCTAGATTATCATCATCGTCTACGATTGAAGACTCTCGTGTTCATGAGCCTCCATCGTTCGTTTGAAGAAATTTTTCACGATTCCATGACATATCCTTTATTGTTCTAACAATTATCTTTTAGCATAATTAATAAACGGCTTTAGATATATTGTTGATCACCCTTTCCATGCTAGATCCTAAGCATTCGATTCTTCGTCTCTAGTATGGGGGTGCTCCACCTTTAGACTCGAAACATTGAGGACAATGTTTACTTTTAGTATGGGGGGGTGAATAGGTACTTGCTTTGCTACGCCCTCACGTTTTCCAACTTTCAATGGTTTGCTAATAAGGCTAAAAATGGCCAAATTTTAAAATTTTTCTTAGTTTTCATAAGTGTTTTTAAGACACGAATGTATATTTTCCGATGGGTAGAATAAGAGTTAATTTTTGACTTGATGGGCATTTGGAGCCATTTACATTCCTTAACCCGCTCAATTCAAGTTTTGCTAGACTTTTATATAGGGAGCTTTAAAACGCGAAAGTCTTAATTCATTCGGGTTAAGAACAAGAACTTTTCGCAAGTTCCTATAATTGATTCTAGAAAGTCACTTATCAAGGGAACTTTAAAACGCATTCTCTAAACTTGAAAAAGTCCAAGAAAGTGCAAGATCCTATAGGTGGCTTGAAAACCCAAAACTTTGATTTGATATAGTCTTAATGAAAGCTAATCCAAATTTGGCTTAATTTTGACTTGCATGGCTAAGTATTCACGAGTCTCTTTAATTAGAGGTCTTTAAATAGTGAAGAACGAGAAATGATAGAGTTAGACAAGTGATCATGCTAAACGTAGAACATGAAAGTGTTCTTTCAAAAACTCATATGTTTTTAATTGTGGCTTTTTCTTCCCATAAGATCAATGCATTAGGAATAAAACATAATTGCAATAAGTAAGGTCGTACGATTTGAAAGGTTACTTAGCCTCTAGCGCAAGATCGTTTAAAAGTTGCTCGGGGTTGAATAGAGTTCATAGCCAAGGCATAACTTATTGAAGCGGGACGCGAAGATTGGCGATCATCCAAAAAGGCCCTAACAAGGCATGAGGAGCTCTATTTTTGCTAAAGATCCAAAGATGATGTGAAGTATCATTATTCCAAAATCAATATGAAGGATCGAGACACACGACGAGAAGCTATTACTCCCCTAAAGAATGGAGAAAGTCTATCCAAAAAGACCCTAACAAGGTATGAGGATAAATATATCCAAGTCCGAAAAGGAGGCGGATCGTTGTATATCAAAATCCAAAGTAAAGATTGAAGAAAAATGATGAAGTCGTGGTCCTATATGAAGAATCTCTCAAAAACGTCAAGTGAAGAAATTCCAAATATATGAAGAGAAGACCATAATTTCAAGAACGTCTTCCCAAGATTTGAAGTATGAAGTACATGTCAAATATCGGTCCGAGAAAGGTCTCAAATCGTGAAACGAGTTATGCCAAGATATGAACTTAAGGAGATACACGAGAAGCCGTTTTAAAAGATTTTGTCCTTCGGCTAACTATTGATCAAATCGTGCTACTTTGCTTTCGGACTAATAACTACTCAAATAAGTCAATATGAATCACTCGTGATCCATGACAAATAGATAAAAAATGCTAGTAACCCATTTCCTTTTATAATAACTAGGATTGCGGGGAGAAAAAGTATTACACAATTTGAACGTATGAGTAGTGTTAGCATTGTGACTTGTACCAACAATGATCTTGTTTTTGCACTTAGCATGGAATGTATGACAATCAAGGATGACGAAATTTACTCTAAGGGACATTAACTTGTTTCTATTCTTTGACCCTAAAAGTCACATTTTGGTGATGAAAATCATACATTATGTCTTTACACATTCTCGTAGTATGTTGCAAGTCTTTTACTTTTCAATAAAGGTTAATAAAATTGAACTTTGGTGATGCTTAGATACTTTATTCTAGCATTGCGTGAGGGCACGACAATGGCTTAGTATGGGGGAGTGATGAGATGGCATTTATACATGATCTCATCGTTCTTTTCGGACTTTAAATGCATAAAAATGTCATAAAATACCATATATATGCTTGTGTTTGTTTACTTGTGTGTTTTAGGTATGGATATCGTGAAAAAGACAAAAGATCACAAGATACAAGGAAAAACGAACACGAGAAACGAAGCCGTACAAAGAACCGGGCCCTAATCATGGAATTTTCATCAAATACCCTTGAAAACTTGAAGACAAAACAAGATTGATCCTCAATGAATGAAGAAATGACACTTAAAACCCTTGTATATTAATAATTACAAGTTTGGTCCCTTAAGTTTGTCAAAATTGCAAAAAGGTCCTTCAACTTTGAAGAAATGGCAAGATTAGTCCCTCAACAAATTCAAATTGCCAAATATGGTCCCTCATGAAGTGAAAGACACAATGAAGACCTTTGAAGATCAACTTTGTCCAAAAACAGCCCTTGAAATATTCAAAAGTGTCAAAAATCATCCTTGTAACACTTTTTACAAAGTATTGTGCCAAAATTGTAAAAGGTTCAAACTTATTTACAAAGGAGAAACCTGTTTTAGGGTTAAAAACCTTTAATGCCAAAAATCTGAAAAGAAAGGGGCCAAAGTTGCCAACTGAAACTTTCAAATCCTAAAAAGGCGCCTAACAAGTTACTTTCCCCTAAAAACGGATTCAAGAACTTACTGTTCATCATTCTTACCACCCAGAACTTACCCTCACTTAACCTTGGGTAAAACCCAATTAAACTCACCCACGTGTGATTCACACACGCAGGAACTAATCCCACACACCCAATACCCAATCCCACGCATTTGTACCAAATCCCCAATTCCCCATCCACCAATAGGAGCATTCCTTTGGCTCCAAGTCTTGTGACGTGTCCCAAATCAAAGGCTAAGGATAAATGCTTACTCTCAAAGCAAAAATGAACGAAGGAGATCAAAAAGGACAGCTCACCACTCAAAACCGTTCAAGGGCACATTTGGGATTTTCTATGTATTAGGGTTTATGTTTTAAGCTCCTAGAATGTTCATTAGAGTACTATAAAAGGAGGCATCAACCTGTGATGACCCCTTTGTTCCAGTTTCAATTCTCTCACTTGTAATTCCTTTTTAAAGAAATAAAAAGTTTGGTTTTTGAATAATTCAAGTATAATTCCTTTTTTATTGTTTTTAAAAGATTGTGTGTTGTGAGGGAGATTGATTCTGAGTTCCACTCTTTTATTTGGTTAAGGAAATTTGTGTTTCAAAAATTTTCAAAAGGTTGGAAATTTGGAAGATTCTTGGTAAGGAATCTGTCCAAGGTTTGTGAGTTAAGAAATCAGAGTTATTGGTGTTTAGGAGTTTAGAAAACGTATTTTAGAAAGATGGAAAAGGTTTTGGAAGAGTTTTAAGAAAGAAGAAAAAAAAAATCAGTATCATATTGTTTTGTTCTTGTTTTCTTTGTTTTGTGTTCAAGCAGGTGAAGAAGGTGTTGATCCAAGGTTCTGCACCAGCCCCAGCTGGTAGGGAGGTGGTTAAGCAACCACTAGGACCCTTGGATGTAAGGGTCCTAAGGTAACTCTCTTTTTCTCTTTGAAATTTCAGAAAATTGAAGTATTATTTGATCCTATGTGATTTGGTGATTAAGTGTGTTTGAATTGCATGATTAGTGTTCATTTGTGTTGATATACCTATTGGATACTAATTGGAACAGTTTGATTAAGATTTATGGTGTTTTGATTAGTTATAAGTTTGGTTTTCTAAATTAAAGTGGTGTTTGGCAATACGGATTAGCAGGGGAACCTTCTTGATTTATTGATTTATAAGGTGTTAGAAGGTTTAAAAATAGTTAAGATAGGTTGCTAGTTAGTTGCTAGTAAGATTAGAAGAGATTTGAAACAGATTTGTGTGCTTTAAAGAGAAAAGTAAGTTCAAAAATCTGCTCATGCACTTAACTGCTTGTGTTTCATGAAATTGTGTGCCTAGATCTTTGATATCTGTTGAGTACTAGGGTAATTTAAGGATCGTTGTTGCTTGAGTACCCTATTGTGATTGTGAGTGCATGATTTGAGGCTTTCAAGTTGGCTAGAGTGCAAGTTATTTGCCATAGAGTCCACTGTCGTAGCCATTTTACATCAGCAACCTTCAATAGGCTAGGGTGTGCTTGATTTGCTTATTTTGGGTGTGCTAGTTGTTTATTCTGCTTATTACTTGACTCCTTGTGCTTCTATGAGCACAAGGGTGCCCCATTGTGCCAATATAATCAACAAACAAGCTCAAACCAAGCACCTCTTGGCATCAAGAAGTGCACAAGTGTGCACTTCCATTGTTCATCAGAAAAAACATCAAGTCTGGCACGTTTTTGATCTTTAAGTTTGTTTAATCTTAGCTAAAAAGGAGTATTTAAGTTGGATTCATAGCTTATTAAGCTCACTGGTTGGATTGAAAAAGAAAAATTTTAAAAAAAAAATAAATAGCAAAAAAGTCCACTAGCCTGGCTTCGAACCCCTGACCTCTCGTTGGAGGGTTCAAGGCTCTTACCAGTGTGCTAGCATTTATCTTGTGTATAAACGTGAAAGGTTTAATACTTAAGGTATATTAGTTTCTAGCTTATTTAATAAAGCCGTGGCTTATTTATCTTATTCCAGCTTATTTTTAAGCTCATTTTTGCTCTTTTCAATTTTCTTAGGAACTTATTTAGATTATTGATTTTTCTGGCCAGTTTTAATATTTTTCCCATTAATAGATTATTTATTAGAATTTATTTATTTCCCGTTTTTATAAAATCAATAAAAAATACCAAAAAGATTTTTAATTTTCAGGAAAAATAGTTTTTAGCTTTTTAATATATATTTTGAGGTTTACATATAGTTTTGGTTTTAAAAACTTTAATTTTTAATTTTATATTATTTTAAGGTTTTTTATAAACTTTAAAGATTTTTATAAAATTATTAAAAAGGGTTTAGGACTTCTAATTAGTGTTTTTCTCTTAATTATATTATTTAGGATTTTTAGAAATTTTTTATTTCAAATTTTAGAAACTTTTATTTTTTTAGTATTATTTTAATAATATTTTAATATTAATTTTTCAAAATTTTATTTTTCTTTCTTTTTCATTTTTCCTAGGTTCTTTGTCATTAATTAGGACTATTTCCATTTTTAGAATATTTTTATAACTTTTAGATTTATTTTTATAATTATTTTAAGTTTAATTAGGTTTTAATCATTTTTAGAGTTTTAAAAATAGTTTTAATAGGTTTTAATTTTTAGAAAATTACTTTTTAGTCTTCTAATAATATAAGTTAAGTGATTATTCAATAAAATCATATTTTAGACATTTGAATTAGTTAAATTTAATTTTAGGGCTTTAATTAGCATTTAAAATTAATTATTTAATTAATAAAAGGTTTTAAAATATCTTTGTTGGATTTTTATCTTTGTTTATATTATTTAAGACTTGTTTTTAGCCTTTTTGATATTTTGTTTTTTTTGGTTTTAATAATTTTTAATTTGGGTAGTTTTTCACGGCTTTACGTTTTCGTCTTTTTCGTCGTAGTTTAATTTTCACGTAACCGTCTTTCATCTTCTCATCCCCATTCTTATTAATATTAATCTCAAATAAATACAAATTAGAACACACACATATACCTCCTTGGGAAACGAATCTTTCATCTCTTTTAAGTGATTGGGTCATTAGTGTTGATTTTTCCTAAAATCATCACTCGATACTTACCGCTCATATACGTTCTTTTGTTTTCCTAAACAAGAGTCGTATTTTAACCTACAATCAATGCTGCTTCAGTTTATGTCGTGGGAGATGCTGACAAACCTCAAGGGCCGAACGTGGTGACTGGTACGTTCTTACTTGATGCTTGTTATGCTAGTGTGTTATTTGATTCTGGATCCGATAGAAGTTTCGTAGATGTTAGATTCAGTCAGCTATTGGATAGAGAACCAGTGACATTGACAACTAGTTATAATGTGGAGTTAGCTGATGGTAAGGTTGTAAGCACTAGTTCTATACTGAAAGGTTGTTCCTTGAAGTTAGGTAATTATGTGTTTAGTATTGATTTGATGCCCATAGAATTAGGATCTTTTGACGTGATTGTTGGAATGGATTGGTTAGTTGGTAATGGTGCAGTAATTATTTGTGGAGAAAGATTAGTTCATATACCACTAAGGAATAGGGTATTGACGGTGAAAGGTGATGAATGTACGTCTCGTTTGAGAGTTGTTTCTTGTTTAAAGATGATGAGGTATATAGAAGAAGGTTGTGATGTGTTTCTTGCACAGATAAGTAATGATGGTGTGAATGAAAGGAAATTGGAGGATGTGCCTGTGATTAGAGAGTATCTTGAGGTTTTCCCTGAGGAATTGCCAGGATTACCGCCACACCGTGAAGTTGAGTTTCGTATCGATTTAGTGCCGGGTGCTGCTCCAGTTGCTCGTGCACCGTATCGTTTAGCTCCATCTGAGATGAAAGAATTATCTGATCAATTGAAGGAATTGATGGATAAGGGATTTATTAGACCAAGTTCGTCGCCGTGGGGTGCGCCTGTTTTGTTTGTTAGGAAGAAAGATGGTTCTTTTAGAATGTGTATTGATTACAGAGAGCTTAACAAATTGACTGTCAAGAATCGGTATCCACTGCCGAGGATTAATGATTTGTTCGATCAGTTGCAAGGGTCAAGTGTATACTCGAAGATCGATTTGAGGTCTAGGTATCATCAACTGAGAGTTAGGGAAGAAGATATTCCTATAACCGCTTTCCGTACTCGATATGGACATTTCGAATTTCAAGTGATGCCTTTTGGATTAACAAATGCGCCTGCTGTATTTATGGATTTGATGAATCGTGTATGTAAGCCGTATTTGGATGAGTTTGTTATCGTATTCATTGATGATATTCTCGTTTATTCCAAGAGTGAAGAGGAGCATGAGAAGCATTTGAGAACAATTTTGGAATCGTTGAATAAGGAGAAGCTGTATGCGAAATTCTCTAAGTGTGAATTTTGGTTGAACTCAGTGCAATTTTTGGGGCACGTGATTGATAGTGAAGGTGTTCGTGTGGATCCTACTAAGATTGAAGCAATTAAGGATTGGTCAGTGCCGAAGACGCTGACTGAAGTTTGCCAATTTCTTGGTTTGGCTGGGTATTATATAAGGTTTATCGAGAAGTTTTCACTAATTGCTAAACCGTTGACTAAGCTTACGGAGAAGAACCGAGTGTTTGAATGGGGATTGGAAGAGGAATTTGCATTTAGTATGTTGAAGGATAAGTTGTGTTCTGCGCCGATATTGTCTTTGCCAGAAGGATCTGAGGATTTTGTAGTGTACTGTGATGCGTCTCATAAAGGATTTGGAGCTGTATTGATGCAAAGGGAGAAAGTAATAGCGTATGCATCGAGACAATTAAGGAAGCATGAAGAGAATTACACTACGCATGATTTAGAACTTGGGGCTGTTATTTTTGCTTTGAAGCTGTGGAGACACTACTTGTATGGAACCAAGTGTGTGGTTTTCACTGATCATAAGAGTTTATAGTATATTTTGGATCAAAAGGAATTGAACATGAGGCAAAGGAGATGGGTTGAGTTGCTGAGTGATTATGACTGCAAGATTCGTTACCATCCTGGTAAAGCTAATGTGGTAGCTGATGCACTTAGTAGAAAGTAAAGAGATAAGTCTATAAGAGTTAGAGCTTTGACGATGTTGGAAAGTTTTGATTTGACAGAAGAGATATTGAAAGCCCAAGCTAATGGTTTGAAGGAAGAGAACGTTAAGGCAGAAAATTTGGGTAGAATGTTGAAACCATTGTTTGAAGTAAAGTCGAATAGATTGAGGTATTTTAAGAATAGGATTTGGTTACCATTGTGTCCGTCTGAGGAAGATTCGTTAGGGGTGCGAGATTTGGTGATGAATGAATCTCATAAGTCGAAGTATTCAATACATCCTGGATCAGACAAGGTTTATCAAGATCTTAATAGAGTTTATTGGTGGCCGAATATGAAGGCAGATATAGCACAGTATGTTAATAAGTGTCTAACTTGTGCGAAGGTGAAGGCTGAACATAAGAAACCGTCTGGATTATTAGTGCAACCTGAGATTCCTGAGTGGAAATGGGAGAAGATTACTATGGATTTTGTGACAGGTTTGCCAAGGATCGCAAATGGTAGTGATATGATATGGGTGATTGTAGATAGATTGACTAAGTCTGCTCACTTTTTGCCAATGAAGAAGACATATAGTATGGAGAGGTTAACAACAGTGTATGTAAAGGAGATTGTTTATCGACATGGTGTGCCTTTGTCGATAATTTCTGATCATGATAGTAGGTTTACTTCAGAGTTTTGGAAGTCTTTGCAGAAAGCAATGGGAACGGAGTTATGTTTGAGTACAGCATATCATCCAGAAACTGATGGACAAAGTGAGAGAATGATTCAAACGTTAGAGGATATGCTTCGTGCATGTGTGATTGATTTTGGAAATGGTTGGGATAAGCATTTGCCATTGGTTGAATTTTCGTACAACAATAGTATCATTCAAGTATTAAAGCCGCTCCATTTGAAGATTTGTATGGACGTAAGTGTAGATCTCCAGTGTGTTGGAGTGAGGTAGGAGAAAGTCAGTTGACTGGGCCTGAAATGATATTTGAGACGACTGAGAAGATTGTGCAAATTAAGAAGCGTTTGTTATCTGCCAGAAGTAGACAAAAGAGTTATGCTGATAACAGAAGGAAACCGTTGGAGTTTGAAGTAGGAGACATGGTTATGTTGAAGGTATCTCCATGGAAAGGAGTAATACGTTTTGGAAAGAGGAAAGTTGAGCCCGAGATTTATTGGACCATTTAAGATTATCCAAAGGATTGGATTGGTGGCTTATAAGTTAGAATTGCCTGATGAGCTTAAGGCTATTCATAATACTTTTCATGTGTCTAATCTAAAGAAGTGTTTAGCTGAAAGGGATGTGGTGATTCCATTGGAGGAAATTCAACTTGATGATAAGTTGCATTTTATAGAGGAACCTGTAGAGATAATGGATAGGGAAGTTAAGAAGTTGAAGCATAGTAGAATTCTGATTGTGAAGGTGAGATGGAACTCTACACGTGGGCCAGAGTTTACGTGGGAACGTGAGGATTTCTTTAAGGACAAGTATCCTCATTTGTTTAGGAAGGATTAAGCGCCGTGGACGTCGCTTCTTTTAAGAAGGGGGGGATGTGACAACCCAAAATCGAGGTCATTACTTAATCTTATTTTACGATTATTTTTGAAATTTTTGGATGAGTTTGAACGATGTTTATTTTTGAAGGTTTAAGTTTAAACCGATGTTGGAAGGTCTATATTTAATACTTATTAAGTATAAGGAGTATTAGCAAGCGTGATGTCGATGGATGCCAAATATTTTACGTTTTATTGTCGGTTGTTCGATTTTTATTATTTTCGAGGTTTTAATTTAATTGACGTGTTAAGTCGAGTCGAGAGTCGATATTATTATTTTTGAGGTACGTTTTAAAATTTTAAAAGTATCTTTATGAAACCCGAGCCCCGTAAATATTTTGAAAATTCACTAATAGTTATTTCCCGCTTTTTAGCTAACTATTTACATTTCTAGCCACAACTTTCATTAAATTGCAACCAAGTCCCTACCCCACTATATATAAACATAAACAAACACACACACACACACACACACACACATAATTTTCACTTCAAAAATTTTTCTTTCTCTCTCTCTTGTTTTCTCCTTTGGGCCGTAACATCACCACCACCACCAAACAAAATCAAACTTCCATTTTATTGAGTTCTAGGTTGAATCAAGCTAAACTAACACTAGACCCAACCTTATTTTTGATCAAGGATAATATTGGTGTAAGAATTCCTTACATGCAAGCACATTTTTTTTCTTGATATTGGTAGGTAGGAGCTATGATCATGCATGGCATTATTATGATGATCCATGGTGGTTCTTGCTAAAATCTTGTTAAAAACTTCATTTTGATTCAAATAATTTTATTATTTTGATTATGATTTTGATGTTATGGTTGATGTATGATGATATTAGGGTATAGTAATGACCATTTTCATGGTTGGTTTTTATCAAACAGTTGATTTTGTACAAGATTTTTATAGTCATTTTATAACAGTAAGTAAAGTGTAAAATCCGAATTTTTATGTTTTGAAAATGGCTTAACTTATAGCCTAGGGTTGTAGATAATTTTCTTATCTTCGATTTGATATAAAGTAGAGCTTCTAGCTCCAAACGAGCGCGAAGTTATGATGTTTTGAATGATCGTGTACTAGGAGACGAGTATCGGCACTACAAGTAGTTGTTGTCGATATTTGGATCGAATCTCGGGGACTCTAAATGGATGTTTTGAAAAAAATGTAACCTACTGATAATGAGGTGTTTACTTATTAGGTTGAGTTTACTTTAAAACCCGAGTGTCGGTTTTGTAAACGGAGTCGTTTAAATAAGTTAAAACGGTTGTATGGAAAAATTAACGTAAATCTGTCCGGATTTTGTAGTTTGAAAATGAGTCGGGTAAAGTACTTTAAGAGTAATATCATTTGATAAACTTGTTGACGAGTTTAAAAGTACTTTCTATATATAGTAAGTTAGTTTATCGAGTCGTTTCATAAATGGTTGACGAGTTTAAAAGGGGTAAATGAGCTAGTACATGTAGTATGTACCGGCGGACTTTGTAAAAAGTGTCGATGGTAAAGTAAAAGTGTAGTAAAGTATAATGAAGTTATTTATATCGTTTTTTCTCGAGTTTATCGTGACTTTATGAGTTTGAGTTTGATGTTGTTATGTATGATTTATTTCTCGAGTCATTATTAATGAACGCGCCTTATTTGATAGGTAGCGGTTCCCGTGTTTGAAAGGCATCTATTATCGTCGACGATCATCTCGCTAGGTCTCTTATACTAAGGTGAGTCTTTAGCCCCGCTTTCTAATTGTTTTAATGATTTTAATACCCGCGAGGGGGATACATGCTATTTGAAAATAAATGAACACAAGTCATGAGTAATTGTTAGACCCGAATGTTGCCTAAAGTTAATTTCATTATATTGAGTAACTTGTTGCTAAAGACCCTAAATTCATGAGCCGTTAACTATCTTCTGACTTGATGTTGTAAGTCGGGAATAGCCGCTTATTCTAATGGTAGTACTATTGGGTTGACCACCCTATCTGAGACCAGGGCATTACGTTGAGTAACCCGCTGGGAAGGATAATTTTACGTGAATAAGATTGTGGTATTCTAGCAACTGATACCCTAGAGGGGCAATGGTTTTATTCTAGTCATGCAAGCATTTGGCGTGGGTGACTATTGGTTAAGGGGTCGGTGTCATGAGCTTAAATACAAAGTTTGTTTATCATTATTATTACTGCCTTGATTATAGATTGTGTGTACGACAATTCTATAAATGATTATGATTGATTTTCTTCTTGTGTTCAAATGTGATTTGATAAACCTATAGTCTCGCTCAACATTATTGTTGACTCGTTTTATGCATGTATTTCAGGTAGTAGGAAGTGATGGAGCAGGGAGCTTTGCTGTGGAGGTTGTGGCTTGGCTTTTGGAAGAATGCTGGTCTAAACTAATTCTACCTTTTTAATGTTGAACAATTTACTTTATGTTGTGTACTGTACTAAACTTGTTGGTTGTTGGTCGAGATCCATGGGGACAATACGCTTTACTCTGGTATCGTGTCAGTACAATTTATGGGTTGAAATCTATGTTTTAGACCATTTATAATAATCATGTTTATATTTTGTGTAAACGTCTCATATTTTGAGTCGTTCAATATATCTTGTGTGATGATGCTTGTGTCTAGCACCTAATTGTGTATTTCCGCTGCGCAGTGTAAATTGGGGGTGTTAGACAAAACAATTCAGGTTGACTCAAATTCGGGTAAAAAGATACTCTATCGACTCGTATCATGTGAAACGATACCCTATCGACTCATATCATGTGAAACGATTCCTTATCAACTCGTATCATGTGAAACAATACCCTATCTATATGGTATACAACGATACCCGATCGACTGATATCATATGAAACGATACCCTATCGACTCATATCATGTGAAACGATTCCCTATAGACTCATATGGTATAAAACGATACCCAATCGACTCATATCATGTGAAACGATTCCTTATCGACTCATATCATGTGAAACGATACCCCGTCGACTCATATCATATACAACGATACCCGATAGACTCATATCATGTGAAATGATACCCTATCGACTCATATCGTATACAACGATACCTGATCGACTCATATCATATGGAACGATACCCTATCGACTCGTATCATTTGAAATGCTAACCTATCGACTCATACGGTATACAACAATACCCGATCGAATCATATCATGTGAAATGATACCTTGTCGACTCATATCATGTGAAGCGATTCCCTATCGACTCATATGGTATACAACGATACCCAATCGACTCATATCATGTGAAACTATTCTTTATCGACTCATATCATGTGAAATGATACCCTATCGACTCGTATCATGTGAAATGATACTATATCGACTCATATGGTATACAACGATACCCGATCGACTCATATCATGTGAAACGACACCCTATCGACTCATATCATTTGAAATGATAACCTATCGACTCATATGGTATACAATGATACCCGATCGACTCATATCATGTGAAACGATACCCAATCGAATCATATCATGTGAAACGATGCCCTATCGACTCATATGGTATACAACGATACCCAATCGACTCATATCATATGAAACGATTCCTTATCGACTCATATCATGTGAAAGGATACCCTATCGACTCGTATCATGTGAAACGATACCCGATCGACTCATATCATGTGAAACGATACTCTATCGACTTGTATCATTTGAAATGTTAACCTATCGACTCATATGGTATACAACGATACTCGATCGACTCATATCATGTGAAACGATACCTTATCGACTCATATCATGTGAAACGATGCCCTATCGACTCATATGATATACAACTATACCCAATCGACTCATATCATGTGAAATGATTCCTTATCGACCCATATCATGTGAAACGATACCCTATCGACTCGTATCATATGAAATGATACCATATCGATTCATATGGTATACAACAATACCTGATCGACTCATATCATGTGAAACGATACCCTATCGACTCGTATCATTTGAAATGATAACTTATCGACTCATATGGTATAAAATGATACCCCATCGACTCATATCATGTGAAACGATACCTTGTTGACTCATATCATGTGAAACGATGCCCTATCGACTCATATGGTATTCAACGATACCCAATCGACTCATATCATGTAAAACGATTCCTTATTGACTCATATCATGTGAAACGATACCCTATCGACTCGTATCATGTGAAATGATACCATATCGACTCATATGGTATACAACGATACCCGATCGACTCATATCATGTGAAACGATACCCTATCGACTCGTATCATTTGGCCTCATAACCTATTGACTCATATGGTATACAACGAATCCCAATCGACTCATATCATGGGAATGTTACCTTGTCGACTCATATCATGTGAAACGATGTCCTATCGACTCATATCGTATACAACGATACCCATTCGACTCATATCATGTGAAACGATTCCTTATCGACTCATATCACGTGAAACGATACCCTATAGACTTGTATCATGTGAAATGATGCCATATCGACTCATATGGTATACAATGATACCCAGTCGACTCATATCATGTCAATATTGACTAATATCATGTGAAACGATGACACTACTAATATGGTATACAACGATACCCTAATGATGTTTTCATTTCAAATGATGTTAACGATGATACTACTAACTTAAGTTCCAACCACGATATATTATTTGTTGAATAATCATATTTAATAAACCTAAATAATTCTTATAAAACATTCTATTATCAAACATGATTATAACACCCCGTCTATAAATTATGTAGTTAATTTATGTTTAATGCTAATGTTTTAATTAAAATTTTTATCAATATAAACTTTAGATTAAAGATTTTTATTTACTTAGTATTAATTATAAAATTTAATTAATACAAGTTTTATATAAATTAAAAACTTAGGTTAAATTAAGTAAACTTACAAAAAAACTAATGGCTAACAAATAATTGTGAGATACTAATAACCGATTTTATTGGATTAATCGGCCCCAAATCACACACATTGCCCCAGAGTGTTTGAAGAAGTGATCAAACCGCCACCACCAACACCACCACCGTATACCATTATTATCAATAAAGCCAATCACGATGCATGGCAAAGAAGGTAACTTTAACAATAATTATTATTCATTTTAAATATTATGATGAATCTCAGTATTTGTAAATTTATTATAGGGTTAGGGTTTAGTCTGATTGGAAATCTTTTATGCTTTTATTTTTATTACTTTTGATTTGATTTCTAGTGTTTACCCTTCATTTGTTAATAGGTTTGATGTTTAATAGCATAGATTACAATATGTTTAACAAACAGCCTGTAATTATTTAATATGTTAATATCCCTAACATATGCATGTTTTTAGACGTTTACAGTTCATCATCTAGTTCCCCTAGTGTTGAATTTGTCCCAACCCCTAAGAAACAGAGTTCAATTACGGGTGTAACTGGATGTTCCACTAGAAAGCGTTCTCCTCCGTCACATCCTCCCGGTTATGCTCCATCTGATCGTCCCGATTGTTTTCCCTCTCATCCTCTAGGTTTTAGTCCCTCTGATCGTCTCGGTCATGGTCCCTCTCATCTTCCCTGTTTCGGTTCCCCCATTATTGAATTTGGCCCTACCCTTAAGAAATAGAGTCCGGTTACGGATGTAACAAGTTGTTCCACTAGAAAGCGTCCTCCTCCCTCTCATCCTCCCGGTTATGCTCCCTGTGATCGTCCCGGTCGTTGGCCCTCTCATCCTCCAGGTTATAGTCCCGCTGATCGTCCCGATTACAGTCCCTCTCATTCTTCCTGTTATGGTCCCTCTAGTAAGAAGGATGTAGAAGCTACTGATGAGGCGGAAGAAGATTCCTCGGATGAAGAGTTACACATTCCAAACAGGGTATAACTAAAGTTGTTATTTGTTAGTGGTTATTGATGTATACCTATATACCATTAATTGTTTTTTAACACATGTTATGTTGATCTATTAGGAGCACTGGACCAAAAAATATTGGCAAAAACTGAGCCCTTTCTATGACTCTAGCGTTGAAGACAACTAAGTTGTTGATTAACAGCTTGGAACAAGGACTACAACACAGTGGAGCAGGAGTAAGGGCAAGGGCAAGGGCAAAAGGGAGGTTTAGGTTTATGCCACATCGTTATATGTAATATATTATAGCAAGTAACGAAAACAATATTTGATTTTGTGTTTCGTTATGAATGTCACCTGATGGCCTTTTAACCTTTTTTGTTTGGTACAATTTGCTATTATTTGTATGTAGTGACACGTATATGTAATTAATAATATTTCCTATAATTTAACTATGTTTATAGATACATGAGTATAAGACTGTCTTCTCTCCATTTCTACTTAAATTTTTAGGTAACGATGTGTATCAACCCAGTGCCTCTCAAAGATTATCCCAGCAGTAGCTATCGTAGCAACTCAATATGGTGCTTGTTCTTAAACCATATTTGATTCTGTAAGTTTCAGATAATTAAATAATGTTAAATTGCATATACTATCATTATGGGTCGATTTGTGGGATTATTTTATACAAAATATGTTAAAATAAAACCAGATCCTTGCCTAAAAAAATTTGGAGCCAAAAAATCAGTTTTGGAGCCAAATTCCGAAAAATGAAATATTTGGTTTCTCTGTAAAAAATTTGGAGGCAAAATTTCATCCGAAATATTTAAAATCTTCCAATGACATCAATATCTTGACAGTTTCCATAATTGACAGTTTTTTTTCTCCTAAAAATAAGGTTTAATCCATTAAAGAAAAATCAACTCTTTTATCTCATTTACTTATAACATTAGACTTTCTTTCTTTTACACATTACCTGCTAACAAATCATGCAATTCCATCCGATGTTATTGATCAGTCGGTGGGAAATGGAGATGATTATATTCATTTGGATGATTCTGTTTTTTCAGATTATGAGAATGACGATTATATATCAGAGACGTAGTCTGACAGTGAAGATGAAGGCATAAACAACGATACTAAGCCGAAATATCCTACATGGGGCATAACCAGGCTACATAAGTTTTGCAGCCGATTTACAAAACCTGGTGCAACAAAGATCACTGTATCATTTGATGCATTGAGTAGACTAACAGGGTCAAGCATATCAATATTTTAAAGTTTTTTGGGAGACCTCGTGTGTGAGCACATAGGTTTGAAGGTTATGTCCTGAAAAATTGGTCTGTAAAGAAACGAGAGGCAAATTATGGGAAGAAATCACGATACATATATATTATTTTATAAACCAACACTTTATAAGTTTATATATGTACTTACATTATGCACAACTAATTAACAACATTGTGTTAATATTGGTAGTAATTTTTTGTTGTTGAACCGACAGTCAGAAAACTTTTTATGACTCGTCTTGGTCGACTTCTTAGGAATTTCAAGATGAAACTAAGACACACATACATATTCCACAACAAAGATAATCCTTTAAAAATAGAAGAACTTCCGCATAAATATAGTGCAATTGTTAATGCAGAAGAATGGGTAGCATTTGTAAAGCACACTAAGACTGGCACATACAAGGTTTTAATTACTCAACTATATATGAGTCATTTTGTGTTTCCATTACTGCATATAAACGACTTACTATTATGTGTTTGTAGGCGCCATCAGCGAGAGGTAAATTGGCGCGTTCCAGAAATGTTTATGACCACACAATCGGCAGAGGTGGATATATACATATAAAAGATAAAATGGTAAGATTACATAATGTTTGGTTTACAAAATGATGCATGATTATGATAAATGAATCTTTGTACATATGTATGCGTTTCATGTGTATTAGGTCCAAAAGAATTAATGTTCATTTTTTTGCAAGTGCGTTTTTTCTCGACTCAAGACAAATTGAAAGGCCCACTAATATCAAGTTTATATTGTTTTTGGTTGTTAAAAGGTTATTTGGATTCTAGGTCTATTTCAAACAAACACGTAAAAAGAGAAAATATTATAGCTCTATAATAACCGTAAAACAAAGTGCAAGTACCACACAATATTCACAACCTACAAGTATTTAATACATAAAATGTAAAAGTACTTGAAGTGTAAAGAAAATGAAAATATAGGGACTAGAAATGTAAAATCAGAAAGTCTAGGGACTGAATATAAAAAATATAACAAACTATACCAACAAATTTAACAAATTCACAAACTAACTAACCAATATTGCAACTAACCAAAATTCAGGGACCAAGTAATGCAAACCCTAACAAACTTTAAGTTTCAAAGCTATTCAGCAATTTTCAGAAAAGCCAAGGACCAAAATGCAATTAAAGTGTAACTTTTCCAAAAACGGGCACTAGCGCAAGAATAAGCTCGTTTGAGCTTATTATCCAACCAAAATGGTTCTGGTTTTCACTAAAGTGCTTAAAATCAAGATTAAGCGAGACTGGTAAAAGGATTTTGGCTGAAATTCAGTAAATCTCAATGTAGCTTATTTCAATAAGCTCACAATAATCTCAAAACGAATCTAGACATCCACTAGTTGATTTTCTTGTTAAAACTGATTAATCAAGTCTTACGAAGCTTGGAATGTCTTTTGGTTTTGAAAATCATCAACAGAATAAGCTGGAATCCGTAATAAGCCAAAAGTGCATATGTTGACCAAAGTTTGACCAAAAATATCAAAAACCTGAAAAATTCAGAAACTACTCAGGACATGTTTGCAAACACTTATGTGAAAGAAAATAAGGTGATTAATGAAGTGTATTTTAAGAACTAAGAAATCAGAATGCTTGTTATCATAGAAACTTGCAATTGGTCTGGTGCTTATTAATAAGCTGAATACTCACTCAAAAGTTGATACTGTAGAATTTACTTACTAGGTCTGAAAGATTGGATGTTAAGCTACAGATTGGAACAGGTCTCAGCAAAAATGATGCACTAACAAACAAATGCCATTGAATAAAAAAGCACTAGTTTCACTGAAATCCTTTTTCAAGTTATGACCCAAACTTTTAAATGTTAAATTGCCTTTGACCTCTTCTTTGACTTCAAAGCTTGACCAACAAACTTTCACTAACTTCTTTAGTATAAGTGAACTCAAAAGAACAGGTTTTACAAAGTAGATCACAAGATTGATCTAAAACCAAACACCACTTTAAAAAGCTTATATGAACTTTTTCAAACGATTTTTAAGCAAATGTTTATGACAGAAAAAAGTACTTATCAGAACTTGTTTAGTGTATGAAATGAACTGGTTTTGAGTAAAAAACAAGCTAGTTTACATGTAAGAACTAGAAGTGAGCAAATACTGAAACTAGGACTGATGAAAACCAATTGAACAGGTGAAAACTGAATTATAAGCTAACAAACTACAAGTAAGCAACCAGGACAACAAAATCACACTACAAATAAGCTAACACAATCATAGTTCAACATTTAAGAGCTTATACTAGGAACTGAGCATGCATAGACTGTTAAGGGGAATTTAAACAAGAAATGAGTTACTTTTAGCTTTTGAAGCCTCCTTTGATGGAGTAATAAGCGCTAGGCTTATTAAGATCAACAAAACACCATGAATCAACCACTATTCACCATCATATTATCATAATCTGCTACAAATCATTCGCTCCTGCTACACTGCTATAAATGGCATGACATGGACTGCAAATGACTCTGAACCAGCTACAATATTCAAAACATCGTCAATCAAGTTCCATTGATCATTATTGATCAATAGAATCACACAGTAACACTAGGAGTATGATTATGCATGTAAGAGAATGAGATTTGAGTGAAAGTGAAGCTTGAATTTCATTAATGGAAGTAAAGGTTGTTACAAGACGATTACAACTACTAACTAACTCTTAAGTGATTGTCAGTCACTTAAGAGTAGTTCTAACTAAAATGCTAAGTGAATTGAGAGAGAATTCTACAAGTGTGTGAAAGAAACACACACTAACTACATACTCAAAATGAAAGACTAGCTGGGTATTTACAGAGGTTAGGATTTAGTTAGTTGGAGTCTGGTGACGTGTTGCAACCAATAAATTCCTTCCACGTGGCTTGATTCTCCCAATTGTTCATAGCCGTTAAAGAACTTAATTTGCGGGTTTGTGATTGAGCTAGTTTCAAGTTAATTGGTTGCTGGGGTTGTGTTCCTCTCTTGTAAATGAGCAATTTTCATGTTGACAACTTCTCATGATATGCAGTATAGCTCGATCTCGTTACTGGGCTTGTGATAGTTTGAAGATGACATGTGGCAGCTCTTATTGGATGAAAAGATGAGTTGCGGATCATATCCACAATGATGAAATATGATTGGTTGGTTTAGTCTGAGTGGAGTGTACTGTTAGGATTCTTTATATTTAATATGGCGGCAGTAGTGGGGTTATGTGACAATCCATGTCACTCACAATCTCTTCTCTCATTGGCTGTCTTATGTAAAACCGGATCAAGAAGCAAAGTAGTGTGAAAATTGTCAAGTTTAGTCCTTGTAGTTTAGGCAGAATAGGAATTAAGCCCCAAACTTCATTTCTTTGACATATTTAGTCCTTCAAACTTCAATCTTGTTCATTTATCATCCTTTGACTTGCTGACTTGAATATTAACCAGATTTGACTTTCTTCTTGACTTTTGCATAATTACACTTTAGTCCCTCATCTTTGGAAAATGTCAAGAAAGGTCCTTTGTCTTTGCAAGGCTTGTCACTTTTGATCCTTCTTTTTTATTTTCTTCCACTTTAAGGCTTGATTTCACTTGTTTTCTCCAAATTTGTATCTTTGTTACCTACACAACCACAAACACAAAAGATACCCCATAATCCTGCTTTTATGTATAAAAGTTAGGTATTTGTTTTGTGTTTTAGGGTGATTTGTAATATTATTGATATGAGATTTCACTCATATCAAATCCCATACACTTAATCATTGCCATGACCTCATGCAATGCTACGTTTTAAAGCACCAATTTACACTTTTCTCATAATTAATCCACCTTGGCCAATATAGAATGCATTTACACTACTCTACACTATATGATGCATAATTTTGATATTATACAATGTAATGCAAAGGAAATCAATTCTATTTATATATTTTTGGATTTTATTGAAATGGTTTTGATGGAAATAACTCATAAAGAAATCAAGGACTTAGATTAGGGCTTTTGGTACCATGAACAATTATCATCCTCAAGTTTTACTTTCCCCATACCAAGCTTAAAAACAAGATCATTGTTTTCCACAAGTGAAAGTGCGTCAACTCATTCATAAAGATTAATTGTGTTACTCTCACACCCCCACTTATTATGCCTCTAAGACCGGTTATTATTTGAGAAAATTGCTTGAAAACAAATTTGTCAATATTAAAAGCGTGAAATATAAGAAATGTAAAATCTCAAAATAAGGAAGCACAATTTTAATCCTAAGTAACCATCTTATCCATTACTCGAAAAACCAGCCACAATTAATATAAGTCCGACTCAAGAGTAATAAGTCATTCGCCTTATGTGTAAGATCCTTATGTCATGCATTAATAAGTAGCTACACACTTGCTAAGAAAAGAAAAATAAAACTCACGTAGTAATTTATATCCGCCACCTTTTTGAGACCTTGGATCATCAATCTCGGAACCCGTCATGGTAATATTGGATTGGAGCAACTATTAAATCCCCGCAACCCTTGTGAGAGTAATATTGGAATTCAATACCTACTATAATTAACACTTCACTGCCCCTCTTGGGAGTCTTGTATAATTTTTTTTCTTTTTTTTTCTAGCCACTCATTTTTTTCATAAGCCGCTCTTATTTTTCTTTATTCCTCACAAAGAAAGTTGAAAAGAATAAAAGGAAAAACACCCGCTAAGTATTAAGCATGACATAAGTCTAGTACACATAAAACGTTCTAACTTAGAATCTTAAGCCGTACTTATACCAAGCACAAATGATTAGTAAAAAATGCATAAGAGACTACAAACCAATTAAAACCGTTCTTGATTATTTATTAACATATATACATGCGTTGGCAAGAAAGTAAAGGTTACAAAAGGGGATATAAAAGCCACAATTAACGAATATGAGGTTTATCTAGCCCTTTACACTTATTTCAAACTCTATCATCTCTTGTTCTCCACAGTTTAAAATCTTAAATAATAAGACTAGTGGATGCTTAGCCTAATAAACCAATAAAGGTCTACATGGCTAAGGCTACTAGCTAGAGAATGCTTAGATAAGCAAACTCGGGTTGAGTCAAAGTATCTATGGCGGGCCTAATATGTCAAAGATATCTAAACTTGTTAAACCATATCCCTTATTATATTTTTTCTCTTTTTTATATATTTTGATGAAAAATAAAAGAAATATATACAATGCAAATGTGTTATGCAAATGAAAAATGATTGATGCAAAAATTATGAATGCATATTTTTGGTGGCCAAAGTAGATCAAAATTTGGAAAATGTTTGAAAAATTAATTTCCAAGGTATCATGAAGGTCAATGACAAAGTTCTAGGTAAGGTCACTTCGATAGAAGACCCCCCTACACTTAAGATAAATATTGTCCTCAATGTTTAAGAGTATTGGAGGAAACTCCCCTACACTTATGACATTGATAACTTTGCTTAACCCAAGCTAAGGAAAGATCAACTATAGTGAATTCATTTTTAAGCACAATATGGTTATGAAAAATCACAATAGTAACGAAGTGAACCGGATACGATGGCCTCCTCTATAAGCTCCAATGCACACGATGAGAGAGAGCAACCCTACAAACAACATGAAGACAAAAGGAAGGTCACCCTACACTTATCCCTAACTATATACCCTTATTTATATCCTACCACACTCTAATTCAAAAATCTCTAAACCTAGTTATTCAAGCTTGATTTATGGAGTCTCTAGCTCGACTCATCCCAAACTTAAAAGTGTCTAAAACCTATCATGGAGAGTAAAAGTTTTACCCTTTCTAAGAAAAATCTTCATGATGAGGTAAAACAAGTTTTCAAGTATACAAAACTCCATAAATATCCCACGGATCAAATACATAATTACCATCCCACTTATAACACAATCCAACAACTAACTTCCCAAATAATGGTGAAAAGGGTGAGGTGTTGTTCTCCAAAATGGTTGCCCATATGTTCTCCCAAAGGTGATAAGGTGATACTCTAAAATCTCCCACAAGTGTTCCTTTTATTGCATCAGGCGGATATTGAGATGGTTTAGTAAGCTCTATACCAGGATCAAAAGTCCTTTCATTGATGGGAAAACAACAAGTGATGGTTGCCTTAGAAGATTCCCCCTTATAAGTCACATGTTGAGAGAAAGGTTGTGGAGCAATGGGTGTCAACAAGCTCTTGGAAGAAACAATCATGACTTGTTTTTTTGTCACTTTGAAAGGGTGAGGTGGAAAGGAGAGAAGGTAAAAGATCTTCATGCAATAGAGAATCTAGAAGGAGTATGTATCCTTCCTTGTCAACATATCCAAGAGTGTACTCAAAAGGTATCTCAACCTCTAAAATCTCATCACTCTCATCCATGATAGAATCCTCCTCATCACCATAATCATCATAGATTGGTATGTCAAAGATTGGTGACTCCTCAAAACCCAAGGAAACGTGATCATCAAAGAATGGATATTCATAAGTGGAAAACTCATCATCACTATAATCATCATATATTGGTGTATCACAAAGAGGAGGTTCATCATCACTAAAATCCTCATTGGTTTCCTCATCATGGTGGAAAAGTGGGTTATCAAATGATGTTTCAAAGAGGGGATTGGAATGAATCACAAAATCACCAAAGTTAAGCTCTTGAGGTTCATGAAAATCCAAAGATGAGGTAATGAAGGCTATGTTTTCAACATATGGGGGATCATAATTTCCACTTGTGCAAGCTTCATAAAAATATTCATCACAAACTTCATCAAGGATATCATCTTGAGTTTCCTCCTCATTGACAACATCAATATGCTTCACCGTTTCGGGCTCATTGGATTTCTTAGACAACTTCCCATGTTAAACACAACTCTTTCATCTCCTACCCTCATTGTAAGTTCACCTTCCGCCACATCTATAAGAGTACAACCCATTCTAAAAAATGGCCTACCAACAATAAGAGGAACTCTGGGATTCATATCATAATCAACCAACATAAAATCCGCGGGAAAGGTAAATCTATCCACTCCAACAAAAACACCTCCGTAATTCCCACCGGATAAGCTATTGAACGATTGGCTAATTCAAGTGTCATTTTTGTCGGTGTGAGCTCGAGAAGTGAAAGTCTTTTCCAAACTGATAATGGCATGAGATTTATGCTTTCCCCAAGATCCGCTAGTGCCATGCAATTTTCCACCCTCGGGAAATTGCAAGGAATCAAAAACCTCCCCGGATCTCCAAGCTTAGTAGGCAACTTCTTAAGCAAAACCGCGGAGCAATTTTCATTTAAGGAAGCATTAGGCAAATCCACCAATTTCTCCTGGTTAGAAAGAGGGTCCTTGATCATCCTAGCAAATTTAGGCATATTGGCTAAGGCTTCCGCAAAAGATATGTTTATGTTTAGTTGCTTGAACATCCTCAAATAATTTGACACTTGAATATCATCCTTATTCTTAAGCTTTTCCTTTCTCATTATTGATAGGTATGGAAGACTTGGTTTAGGTTGAGTGGTTGTTGAAAGATTTTCTTTGTTGGGTTCTTCATTGATGGAAGAGGAAGTTGAAGGAATAGAAGGTGTAGGTGTTGAAGTTGTAGAGCTTGAAGGTGGTGAGTTTGATGTTGAAGGCTTATCACCAAGGTGGAACCATATTAGGCTTAACCAAAGTAGGTGTAGGAGGTGAAGGATCATTAGTTGTCTTTCCACTTCTTGTTGTGATAGCATTTACATTAGCTCTTGGATTTGTTTGTGTGTTTGAAGGTAGAGCCCCTTGTGGTCTTTGACTAATCATCATCATAATCCTCTTGGTAGTCTCCTCATTCATGGCTCTTATTTGATCTTGTGTTCTCTTTTAACTTTCACGAATTCTTCTTTCGTTTTCTTGGTTCATCATTTGAAGTAGCTCAAATGTATCATTTTGCCCATATCCTTGATTATAACCTTGATGGTATCCTTTATTTTGAAAGGGTGGAAGTGGTTGGTTAAATCCTTGATTGTTTGTATGAAAGTTATTTCCTTGATGTTGAAAGTTGTTGGGTGCTCTCTAGTTGTTTCCTTGCTAGTCTGGCCTAGGCCCTTGATTTCTTGGAAGCAATTGAGGAGGATTGGTTTGATTTTGGGTGGGTAGATGGGGTGGAAAGCCGGGTGGAGAAAGATAGTTATTTGACTTATAAGAAAGATTGTTTGGGTTGATGTTAGGTTTGAAGTTCTCTCTATGTTCATCATGATAAGCATTACATTCACCTTGGTAACTTTGAATCTTATCACATTGTAGGTAAGAATGAGGGCCTCCACAAGTGTCACATGATGTAGCAATGACATTCACATTATTGGTGGAAGTGTTGCCCAAGGAAACTTTCATAAAGTCTTTCATCATTACTTGTTGCATCTTTTGGGTGTCTTGCATTATTGCTTGTTGCATCTTTTGGGTTTGGGCTAATTCTTGCATTTGTGAAAGGAGTTGACTTTCAAATGATTTTGAAACACCCTCTTGAACAACATGGACTCTCTCATCAATTTGGCTATTTGTTTGCACCATGGATTTAGTCTCAATAATGTCCCATGCCTCTCTTATAGATTTGGAAAGAATATTCCCACCCGTAGTGGAGTTGAGGGAATCTTGATGATGTGGTCTTAATCCATTGTAAAAGGTATTGATTTGGTGAAATTCATTGAATCCATGATTGGGGCATTTTCTCAATAATTCCTTGAACTCTTCCCAAGCATCACTAAAGGTTTGATTATGTTTCTGTTGAAATCCAATAATTAGGTTTCTCAAACCCGTGGTCTTAGATCGGGGAAAGAACCTATTCAATAACTTCTTGGTAAAGTCATCCCAAGTGGTGATATTCTTAGGTGGTTGTTTGTCTAACCAATACTTAGCATTTCCCTCTAAGGAGAATGGAACTAGGATCAACTTAATAGCATCATGAGGAACTCCATTGTACTTAAGGGTATTGCAAATGGATAGAAACTTCTTGATATGATCGTGTGGATCATCATTAGGTCTCCCGAAAAATGGTGTGTTAGAAACCAAGGTAATCATAGATGTCTTAAGCTCAAAGGTGTTTGCGGGTATCTCGGGTATAACAATGGCATCGGCATATCCTTCCACATTTTATCGGAGGTGCTCCATCAAAGGTCTATTGTCAACGGCGGCCATGGCTTCTTGTGTGTTGATCAAAGCACGATTCTAGGGATCGGCTTGATGGACGGTGTTGTTCTTACTCTTTCTCATTTTCTTCCTTTTGGGAGGAAGGGGTTGTACACCAAAAGGTATTTGTGCACGCCCTCGGGTGAGCATGCAACTCAAATCAAGAAGTAAGAAAGAATCTCTCGTTCGACTTTGGAAAAGAAGGGATTATCCTTTCCGAGGTTCAATAAGTAATATCCACAAGAAAGTATAGTATATGTAAGTAATACTTGGGTGAAAGACCCCCAATCAAGCTTTCCTTCTTAGAATACTCACTAGTGAACGGGGGGTTAGGTGGCGCAAAGCATTTAAATACCTATTAACCCTTAGATGGCATTTTATAGTTCATCACCTTTCTATTCACTTTGTAGTTTGTATTCTTCGAATTCTTGCCTATTGAAAGTATTTATCTATTCTTGCCTTAATTAAATTTGATCGATACACATGTCAAGAACGCTCCCGAACACGGTGTATTGCAAAAGCAATATTTATGGAAGTATGTGTATTAAGTGTTCGTATACGTATACGTATACGTATCTACATATAATAATATATCAAAAATATTTTTGTATTTATTGGGTTTTTTAAGAAAAATAGTATATGTATGTAAAAACGATGAAAACCAATATAATATATATTATTGGGTGTAATATTTTTGGAAAAAGATTACTTTTTGGATTTTTTTATTCTTTTTGGTTCAATTCTTTAGGAAAAGAATTGATTTTGTTAATTTTTTAGTTTTTGTATTTTTATATATATATATATATATTTTTATCTTTTGTATTTATGATACATAAAAATAACGTCCACTTGGGGAACGGATCCCAAAATCCAATCGAAACCGTCAATCAATAGTCTCTCGTAATGTCATGAACCGGCAGCGGCGCCATTTAATGTTCATTTTTTTGCAAGTTCGTTTTTTCTCGACTCAAGAAAAAATGAAAGGCCCACTAATATCAAGTTTATATTGTTTTTGGTTGTTAAAAGGTTATTTCGATTCTAGGTCTATTTCAAACAAACACGTAAAAAGAGAAAATATTATAGCTCTATAGTAACCGTAAAACAAAGTGCAAGTACCACACAATATTCACAAAGTACAAGTATTTAATGCATAAAATGTAGAAGTACCTGAAATGTAAAGAAAATGAAAATATAGGTACTAGAAATGTAAAATCAGAAAGTCTAGGGGCTGAATATGAAAAATATAACAAACTATACCAACAAATTTAACAAATTCACAAAATAACTAACCAATATTGCAACTAACCAAAATTCAGAGACCAAGTAATGCAAACCCTAACAAGCTTTAAGTTTCAAAGCTATTCAACAAGTTTCAGAAAAGCCAAGGACCAAAATGCAATTAAAGTGTAACTTTTCCAAAAACGGGCACTAACACAAGAATAAGCTCGTTTGAGCTTATTATCCAACCAAAATGGTTCTGGTTTTCACTAATGTGCTTAAAATCAAGATTAAGCTAGACTGGTAAAAGGATTTTGGCTGAAATTCAGTAAATCTCAATGTAGCTTATTTCAATAAGCTCAAAACGAATCTAGACATCCACTAGTTAATTTTCTTGTTAAAACTGATTAATCAAGTCTTACGAAGCTTGGAATGTATTTTGGTTTTGAAAATCATCAACAGAATAAGCTGGATTCTGTAATAAGCTAAAAGTGCTTATGTTGACCAAAGTTTGACCAAAAATATCAAAAAGCTGAAAATTTCAGAAACTACTCAGTACATGTTTGCAAACACTTATGTGAAAGAAAATAAGGTGACTAATGAAGTGGATTTTGAGAACTAAGAAATCAGAATGCTTGTTATCACAGAAACTAGCAATTGGTCTGGTGCTTATTAATAAGCTGAAAACTCACTCAAAAGTTGATACTGTAGAATTCCCTTACTAGCTCTGAAAGATTGGATGTTAAACTACTAATTGAAACATGTCTCATCTAAAATGATGCACTAACAAACAAATGCCATTGAATCAAAAAGCACTAGTTTCACTGAAATCCTTTTTCAAGTTATGACCCAAACTTTTAAATGTTCAATTGCCTGTTTGACCTCTTCTTTGACTTCAAAACTTGACCAACAAACTTTCACTAACTTCTTTATTATAAGTGAACTCAAAAGAACAGGTTTTACAAACTAGATCACAAGATTGATCTAAAACCAAACACCACTTTAAAAAGCTTATATGAACTTTTTCAAATGATTTTTAAGCAAATGTTTATGACAACAAAAAGTACTTATCGGAACTTGTTTAGTGCATGAAATGAACTGGTTTTGAGTAAATAACAAGCTAGTTTACATGTAATAACTAGAAGTGAGCAAATACTGAAACTAGGACTGATGAAAACCAATTGAACTGGTGAAAACTGAATTATAAGCTAACAAACTACAAGTAAGCAATTAGAACAACAAAATGACACTACAAATAAGCTAGCACAATCACAGTTCAACATTTAAGAGCTTATACTAGGAATTGAGCATGCATAGACTGTTAAGGGGAATTTAAACAATGAGTTCATTTTAGCTTTTGAAGCCTCCTTTGATGGAGTAATAAGCGCTGAGCTTATTAAGATCAACAAAACACCATGAATCAACCACTATTCACCATCATATCATCATAATCTGCTACAAATCATTCGCCCCTGCTACACTGCTACAAATGGCATGAAATGGACTGCAAATGACTCTAAACCAGCCACAACTTCAAAACATCATCAATCAAGTTCCATTGATCATGATTGATCAATAGAATCACACAGTAATACTAGGAGTATGATTATACAGGTAAGAGAATGATATTTGAGTGAAAGTGAAGCTTGAATTTCATTAATGGAAGTAAAGGTTGTTACAAGACGGTTACAACTACTAACTAACTCTTAAGTGATTGTCAGTCACTTAAGAGTAGTTCTAACTGAAATGCTAAGTGAACTGAGAGAGAATTCTACAAGTGAGTGAAAAAAACACAGTAACTACATACTCAAAATGAAAGACTAGCTGGGTATTTATAGAGCTTGGGATTTAGTTAGTTGGAATCTGGTGACATGTTGCAACCAATAGATTCATTCCACGTGGCTTGATTCTCCCAATTGTTCATAGCCGTTGAAGAACTCAATTTGGGGGTTTTTGATTAAGCTAGTTTCAAGTTAATTGGCTGTTGGGGTTGTGTTCCTCTATTGAAAATGAGCAATTTTCTTGTTGATAACTTCTCAAGATATGCAACATAGCTCGATCTCGTTACTGGGCTTGTGATAGTTTGAAGATGACATGTGGCAGTCTCTTACTGGAAGAAAAGATGAGTTGCGGATCATATCCACAATGGTGAAATATGATTGGTTGGTTTAGGCTGAGTGGAGTGTACTGTTAGGATTCTTTATATTTAATATAGCGTCAGTAGTGGGGTTATGTGGCAATCCATGTCACTCACAATCTCCTCTCATTGGCTGCCTTGTGTAAAACCGGATCAAGAAACAAAGTAGTGTGAAAATTGTCAAGTTTAGTCCTTGTAGTTTAGGCCGAATAGGAATTAAGTCCCAAGCTTCATTTCTTTGACATATTTGGTCCTTCAAACTTCAATCATGTTCATTTATCATCCTTTGACTTGTTGACTTGAATATTGAACAGATTTGACTTTCTTCTTAACTTTTGCATAATAATAAGTGTGAAAACACTTATCCTTTTACCACTTAATTATAATAATAACCAAGCCAAAACGTGTGTTTTATGTCGTAAATGTCAGAATTATGCGTGGTTTGTGTTTTTGTTGTGATTTAGGATCAAAATGTGAAAAGGTAAGAAAACACGGGCTTTCACGGGCTTTTATCGAAGAAAAAGACAAAAGACGAAGTCAAAAGATCAAGAGTGCAAAAAGAACGGAAGTCCAAGGCCTATTCTAAAGATTTATCGAAGAAAAAGTCTAAAGACGGAAGTTTAATGAAGTCATGAACTCAAGTCTAATAAATGAAGAAATTATAAGACGAGTTCAAATAATCCCGAGACAAAGTCGAAAAAGTCGAAGAATTTATAAAGACGAAAAGACGAGAAGAGGAAGAAAGCATCAAGGCATCTAATCTCCTAATAAATACCCTCCTAATGTCACATTAGGAGGTGTTGGCTATTTGACACATAGTTCTTCCATCTTTAATTACATGCACTTTCATAATGTCTTTTACTTAATTGTCATTTAAATTCTTACCTTTAATTCCAAGTAAGTTTTAATTTTGTGTTGTTTAATCTTTTATCTTCAAGCTTTTTAATCATCTTATTCTTCCTTTCTTGTTTGTTTAATCTTAATCTTTTCATAATCTTTGTTTGTTTTGATTTAGTGTTCTTAATCTTAATCTTTTTCGTCCACTTTTTACATAAAGTTTACATCTTTTAACTTTTCTTGGTTCGTTTTTAAAGTTTTTATAAGGTTTATCATTCATCTAGTAGTTTTGGTTAGCTTATTGGTGTTTTTCTTGGCTTATTGTCCTTAAAAATTTGAGTTTTTAGTGCTTATTTTCGTCCTTTTACGAGTTCCTATTTTTTAGGAAATCTGATTCGATTTCGCAATACTTATTGTATTGCAAAATTGAACTTCTACAGCATTGCGAAGTCTTCACTCTTGTTAATTGCGAATTCCTTGATTTCGCAATAATTGCGAAATTGATCTTCAGCTTATTGCGGATTTGTGCAATTTCAGAATTGCGAAATCTTGTTGTTCTAAACATTGCAAAATCTTGGTTCTTCTCTGGATTGCGGAATCATGTCATCAGTATTGCGGAATTAATTCCGTAATACAATTGAGGAATCTTGTCTTTTAATGATTGCGAATTTATTGTTTTAATTGCGAAATTAATTCAAGTTTTTTAATATATTGCGAAATTAATTAGTTTTTGTCCAAATTAATTTTCAAATTTATTTTCCCGTCATTTTTACTTAGCTTTATTTTTACTTGTTTGTCTTAGTTTATTTTCAGAGTTATTTTATTTAAAAGTTTTTAAATTTACGTTTAACTTTAATTTCTCATCATTTACTTTTAAAGTTTTTATATTTTCGTCATTTACTTATTTTCTTTTAAAAGCTTTAATTTAAGTTTTTAATCGTTTTAATTACTTTTCTTTATTTACCGTGTCATTTACTTTAAAGTTTTGCATTTTAATTTTACTACAACGACCAATATATTTCTTTTCACCAAAAGACGATTGAGTCGCACGTTTAATCGTAGTCAATTCGAATTGAATCGAGACGATAACTTTTTCATACTTGGCAAAAACCCAGTTATCAAAATGGCGCCGCTGCCGGCTCTTTTCGTGAAGATTAACGGTTTTCTGTGAGAGACGCGTTGAATTTTAGGATCCGTTCACTCGTGAACGTTATTTTTCGTGTCAAAAATTTTCAAAAATCCATAAAAATTAGAAATTTTCAAAAAATTCCAAAAACATTAAAAAACTCATAAAAAGAAATTCTTTTTCAAAAGTTTAACACCAAAAAGATTTTATTTTTCCAAGTACATATATATTCTCTATTTCTTTGGTATCTTTTTCTTTTTCTTTTGCAGGTGTATGCGTACTAGATCTTCGTCTTATTCTGAGCCCGAGACTCTTGAAGTCTTAGATATGGCTGGTGTGCACCAATAATAATCCACCTCATCCCAACATGAATAATAACAACCATGGTCCTCAACCAGACCTTCGAATGATGGAGGAGCTTTGTCAACCAACCATGAACGAACGTGGAGGACCGATTGCGGCGAAGCAAATCACGGCTTCAGAGTTTTCGTTGAAGCATCACATGATCCAACAAGTTCAAAATACTTGTCCATTTTGCGGATTACCGGATGATGATGCCAACAAACACCTCGACAAATTTATTACCGTCACTCAAAGCATGAAGTTGCCCGGTGCTACCGTGGATTTTCTTCGCCTTCATCTATTTCCACACACTTTATCCCACGATGCTGAAAAATGGTTTGATCGTCTTCCAAAGAAATCAATTCATACATGGGACGACATAACTCAACGATTTTTGTCGCACTACTTTCTACCATCCATGGTCACGAGCCTTCGGAATCAAATCAGCGGTTTCAAACAAGAACCTGATGAATCACTTTTCGATGCTTGGGAACGTTATAATGTTTTGATCGATCGATGTCCTAACCACAATATGCTCCCCGTTACCTTAATTGATACTTTCTACAACGGTTTAACTTTTCGTGATCATGATACGATTAATGCAGCCGCCGATGGCACATTTATGAAAAGAAGACCCGAGGAGTGTAGAGAGCTTATAGAGAACATGACTACTCATCACAAAAATTAGGATTCATCTGCATCTTCAAGGAATAACCCGAGAGTCAATGTTTCTTCTACTTTATCACACACCAAGATGACCGAATTCACACGCATGATGGCCGAAATGAAAAAAAGTATCCAACTCTTGGCTACAAATCAACAACAACAAGTTAAAGCTGTAGCACTTTCTTGTGAGATCTGCGGCGGTCCTCATTCATACACTGATTGTCCTTCTACTCATGACAATCCAGAAAACGTGTATGTGGCTCATGGTAACTATTCAACGGAGAACTATCAAGCCCGACCTCAAGGTGATCGTAACTTGCTAAGTTACCGTTCTAACAACTTTCTTTCACCCGGTTTTTCTCCTCAAAACCACAACCCCAACAACTACAATAGAAGCAATCCAAACCCACCTCGAGCTTCTAATCCTTATCACCCACCCGCTCAACAAGCACCACCCATTAATCAAGATGTTGAAACTTTCATGAGGACCCAAGGAGAGCTAGTTAAGAATCTTCAAAGCCAAATCATCAACTTGAAGGAAGATATCACTAAGCAAGGGAATGATATTAGAACCGAGCTTCGACATGATATGCATACCTCTTTCAGCAATCAAACAAATGATTTGAAGAATATGCTGTCTAGTTTCTTCCCAAGTACTCAACCTTCTACTTCGGGCTCTCTTCCCTCAAATACCGTCACCAACCCAAGAGCGAATGTGAGTGCTATTACTACACGCAGTGGAGCAACGCTAGGAGGACCATCTATCCCTCTCCCAATTACTCCATCTACACCTCCTCCACCACCATTTATCCCGCCTACTTCCACGCCTAGTATTATTTCTCCATTACCGTCTCCACCTCTGCATGACGTAGTACCTAAGAAACACTCTTCACCAACCCCACCTTCCACCTATAAACCCAACATCCCTTATCCTTCTCGGTTAGACAATAGAAAATTGCTTACTAAAGAGGATGCTCAAATCACTTCTTTTCTGAAGATGATATCACAAATGACCTTCAACATTAGCCTTGTTGAAGCACTTGTCCAAATGCCAAAATTTGTCAAAGCATTCAAGGAATTGCTTAACAAAAAGGAAAAGATGGTTGAGTTTGTCAACACACGCTTAAATGAAAACTGTTCTGCAGTTATTCTTAAAGAACTTCCGGAAAAACTTAGAGATCCCGGTCGTTTTGTGTTGCCTTGCATTTTCAACAAAACCGAGGAATTTGCTGCCTTAGTTGATCTCGGGGCAAGTATAAATCTGATGCCATTAAGTGTTTGGAAAACACTATCATTACCCGACCTTACTCCAACAAAGATGACTCTTGAGCTAGCAAATCGCACTCTCGCTTACCCCGTTGGTATTGCCGAAGATGTGTTTATTAAATTTGGCACCTTCACTTTTCCGGTCGACTTTGTTGTTGTTGATTATGAAATGGACCCTCGTATTCTGTTAATACTTGGACGGCCATTCTTGAGAACCGGAAAAGCTTTAGTCGATGTTGCCGAAGGTGAACTCATTCTAAGAGTCGGGAATGATGCACAAGTGTTTAAAATGGGGAAGATCACAAACAAATCTAATGGAAGAGAATTAGCGAATATGATTAATGTGCTTGATGATTTTGTCGTCTACAACAATCCTCTTTTCGATTCTTACTATGATAATCCAATTTTCCAAGATGATGTGGATGATTCTCTCTCTAATTTAGATCCCCCGCCAATTTATGAGTCTCCACCAACCTATGATGACTATGATGATGATTCTAGTTCTGACATGGATAATTCTGATGATTTTTCTTCTGAGTATAAAGACATGCCAATTTATGATGACTTTGATGATGTCGATACTCTTTCGATTGATTTTTCACATGATTACCTTGTTCCTACTTTTGATGAAGATCCTCCACCAACAATGCTTGATCCTACTTTGGATGACTACTCATTTGAGGAAGACTTCGCTACTTTCCTTAATACCTACTTACCCAATGAGAATGATTCTCCTCCTTTGGACTTTGATTATGGTCTTTATCCTCCTTCAGATATTAAGAAACCCGTTTCAAAGGAGAAGAAGCCGGATGACACTGATATCCGTAGTACCTATGTCTTGACACCTCTTTATCCACCTTCTGAGGATGAGATTGTGAGATTTATGACCGGATCTTCTTCAAGGTCTACTGAGCCTGAGTGTTATTTTCCCCTAAAGGAAAAGGTGTTCGATCCCGGTATTGCAATTTTCAAGCCATCTCAGTATCCATCTGATGAAATAAAAGGAAAGATTTTTGGAAACAATAGAGATATGCTTGCACTTCATCCTACTCTCTACCACCGTGCTCAATCTCTGCTTAAGGGAACCTTGCCTACTCTTCTTTGGCTTGCCTTGTTCGCCTTAAGCTTGTGCTACTTGATGGATGAAAACCATGTATTTGATCCTGGTGGATGTTCTTCAAGCTTCTTACCATGCTAATCAAGCTCGAGTCAGGCTCACGACTCGGTGAACAAAAACAAGCGCTTCTCGGGAGGCAACCCGAGTATCTATCCTTTTTCTTTTGTTTTTATAATAAGTGTAGGGGAGACCCTAGTATGTGTTTGTTGTTTTCTTTCTTATCATGTGCAGGGATTCGAGCTTTCAAAGATCCATTCTTGATGACTCTTGATGACGCGTGATTCCGTGTACCCGTCTTCCCGGTTCTATCCTAAACTCTTTTGATTCATTATTTTATCAGTTATGATTGAAATAGGAATCACTTTAGTTGTCCTTTCCTTAGCGAGATTTAAACAACGTGCACAATGTCCTAAGTGTAGGGGAGTTTACTTCCACATGCTTAAACATTGAGGACAATGTTTATATTAAGTGTAAGGGGAACTTCTATCGAAGTTAAGTGGGGCTTTTCCATGTATTTGTCCTCATTTTAACCGGAAAATTTATTTTTCGACATTTTTTCAAAATTTTTGATCTATTTTGGCCTAGTAGTTTTTCCTTTGTTATAGTTATTTTCTTTCTTTGCTAGAATAAATTTTAATAAAGTGGTTTTAATTTTCAAACGTTGTGAATCTTTTGACTCAACCCGAGTTTACTTTTCCAAGTATACTCTAGCTAGTATCCTTAACGTGTTTAAGTCAAGTTTTGCTAGGCTTTTATATAGGGAACTTTAAAATGCGAAAGTCTTAACTCTTACGGGTTAAGAACAAGAACTTTTCGCAAGTTCCTATAATTGATCCTAGAGAGTCGTTTATCAAGGGAACTTTAAAACGCAAATTCTAAACTTGAAAAAGTCTAAGAAGTTGCAAGATCCTATAGATGACTTGAAAACCCAAAACTTTGATTTAATAGGCTAAGCATCCACGAGTCTCATTCCTTGAGATTTTAAATTGTGGAGAACGAGAAATGATAGAGTCAATTATAAGTTTGGTATTCTTTCATGAGTTTATGTGAGTTAATTATGAGCTTCTTCTCCCATCGCTTGTTTATATAAGGTCGTACGATTTGATAAGTTACTTAGATTCTAGCACAAGATCGTTTAAAAGTTGCTCGGTATTAATTAGAGTTCATAGCCAAGGCATAACTTATCGAAGCGGGATACGAAGATTGGCGAGTCCGAAAAGGCCCTAACAAGGCATGAGGGCTACATTTTGTTGCTAAAGATCCAAAGTGATGTGAAGAATCATTTAACAAAAATCAATATGAAGGATCGAGACACACGACGAAAAGCAAATACTCCCGTAAAGATCATGGAGAAGTCTATCCAAAAAGGCCCTAACAAGGTATGAGGATAAATAGATCCAAGTCCTAAAAGGAGGCGGATCGTTGTATATCAAAATCCCAAATAAAATTGGAGAAAAATGAAGAAGTCGTGGTCCAAATATGAAGAATCTCTCAAAAAGTTCAAGTGAAGAAATTCCCATTATGAAGAGAAGACCATTATTTCATGAACGTCTCTCAAGATTTGAAGTATGAAGTCAATGCCAAATATCGATCCGAGAAAGGTCTCAAATCGTGAAGCGAGTTATGCCAAGATATGAACTTTATGAGGTCCCGAGAAGCAGTTTTAAAAGATTTTGTCCTTTAACTAACTATTGATTAAATCGTCCTACTTTATTTTCAGCCTAAATAACTATCAAAATAAGTCAACAATGCATCCTCGTGATCATTCAAGATAACAATAAAATATAAGAGATACACCTAGGAATAAGGGAGTCTAAGTAAATAATTGGCCCACATGAGTTTGTGATAGTTTACTAACTTATAATAACAATGATCTCGTTTTTAAGCTTGGTATGTGGAACGTGAAACTTGAGGGTGATAAACATTCATGACATTCCAAAACCCTAAGGTAAGTCTTTGATTTCTTTACTTGTTTTCTTCCTTTAAATATTTTGTAATTTTCTATCTCTTTAATAAAGGCCAAGATGATTGATTATGATGAAAAATGTAAAACTTGCTTTGTAATTAATGCATTGCATGAGGCCATTGCAATGGTCAAGTGTAGGGGATTTAATAAGTGTGAAAATACTTATCCTTTTACCACTTAATTATAATAATAACCAAGCCAAAACGTGTATTTAATGTCGTAAATGTCGGAATTATGCGTGGTTTGTGTTTTTGTTGTGATTTAGGATCAAAATGTGAAAAGGGAAGAAAACACGGGCTTTCACGGGCTTTTATCGAAGAAAAAGACAAAAGACGAAGTCAAAAGATCAAGAGTGCAAAAAGAACGGAAGTCCAAGGCCTATTCTAAAGATTTATCGAAGAAAAAGTCTAAAGACGGAAGTTTAATGAAGTCGAAGAACTCAAGTCTAATAAATGAAGAAATTATATGACGAGTTCAAATAATCCCGAGACAAAGTCGAAGAATTTATAAAGACAAAAAGACGAGAAGAGGAAGAAAGCATCAAGGCATCTAATCTCCCCATAAATACCCTCCTAATGTCACATTAGGAGGTGTTGGCTATTTGACACATAGTTCTTCCATCTTTAATTACATGCACTTTCATATTGTCTTTTACTTAATTGTCATTTAAATTCTTGCCTTTAATTCCAAGTAAGTTTTAATTTTGTGTTGTTTAATCTTTTATCTTCAAGCTTTTTAATCATCTTATTCTTCCTTTCTTGTTTGTTTAATCTTAATCTTTTCATAATCTTTGTTTGTTTTGATTTAGTGTTCTTAATCTTAATGTTTTTCGTCCACTTTTTACATAAAGTTTACATCTTTTTACTTTTCTTGGTTCGTTTTTAAAGTTTTTATAAGGTTTATCATTCATCTAGTAGTTTTGGTTAGCTTATTGGTGTTTTTCTTGGCTTATTGTCCTTAAAAATTTGAGTTTTTAGTGCTTATTTTCGTCCTTTTACGAGTTCCTATTTTTTAGGAAATCTGATTCGATTTCGCAATACTTATTGTATTGCGAAATTGAACTTCTACAGCATTACGAAATCTTCACTCTTGTTAATTGCGAATTCCTTGATTTCGCAATAATTGCGAAATTGATCTTCAGCCTATTGCGGATTTGTGCAATTTCAGAATTGCGAAATCTTGCTGTTCTAAACATTGCGAAATCTTGCTTCCTCTCTGGATTGCGGAATCATTTCATCAGTATTGCGGAATTAATTCCGTAATACAATTGCGGAATCTTGTCTTTTAATGATTGCGAATTTATTGTTTTAATTGCGAAATTAATTCAAGTTTTTTTATATATTACGAAATTAATTAGTTTTTTCCAAATTAATTTTCAAATTAATTTTTCCCGCCATTTTTACTTAGCTTTATTTTTACTTGTTTGTCTTAGTTTATTTTCAGAGTTATTTTATTTTAAATTTTTTAAATTTACGTTTTGATAAACTTTAATTTCTCGTCATTTACTTTTAAAGTTTTTATATTTTCGTCATTTACTTAATTTCTTTTAATGTCTTTAGTTTAAGTTTTTAATCGTTTTAATTAAATTTAGCTTTATTTACCGTGTCATTTACTTTAAAGTTTTGCATTTTAATTTTACTACAACGACCAATATATTTCTTTTCACCAAAAGACGATCGAGTCGCACATTTAATCGTAGTCAATTCGAATTGAATCGAGACGATAACTTTTTCATACTTGGCAAAAACCTAGTTATCACATAATTACACTTTAGTCCCTCATCTTTGGAAAATGTCAAGAAAGGTCCTTTGTCTTTGCAAGGCTTGTCACTTTTGATCCTTCTTTTGTATTTTCTTCAACTTTAAGGCTTGATTTCACTTGTTTACTCCAAATTTGTATCTTTGTTACCTACACAAGCACAAACACAAACATACCCCATAATACTGCTTTTATGTATAAAAGTTAGGTATTTGCTTTGTGTTTTAGGGTGATTTATGATATTATTGATATGAGATTTCACTCATATCAAGAATGAAATTTCAGTGGATGTAGAACCACCGCAGGGTATATTGTGGTTGAAAGGTAGGGAAAAAGAAGGAGTAATTACTGATCCTGATATACTATCATTGGCAAATAAACTTGTAAGTATGACTACAAATTCTATATTATTAAGCTATCACTGGGAAATAAATTCTTATGCTAACCTATTTCCCATATGTTTTGTGTAGGAAGAAGCACATGTGAATATCGGGAAAGGAACCTTGATTGTTGATGATGGCGATGGCATGACAGTTGTTTTTGGTAAGGAAAAGGGCGGGTACGCTAGAGGAGTTGGAACTGGGGTTACATACAAGAAGTATTTTGACATTCCTCGTAGAAAAAAAATAACTGATGAAAGGATTGAGGTACTTCAAACTCAACTGGAAAAGGAGAGACGCGCTCGTAAAGAAAAGGATGCATTGGTCGAGAAATTATCCACTCAGATGTTAGAAAAAGACGACATGGTCTCAAAATTGTCCAAAGATTGTATAGAAACAAAAGGAATGCTTGCTATGTTGATGGCTCATTTGTCTTTACAAGTGGTGGAGTTGAATACACTGTCAACTCAATTGCCAGTAAACTCAGACGTAAGCCAAATTCTTAAGTTCTTAAATTTTTTTATTTTAAACTCTAACACCAACGGTGATAATCATAGCAGGTACTGAACCTAAAACTGATGAGTAAATATATTTATTAATTTATATTATAGGTCACTCCAATGGGCAATACTATAGATACCAGAGCTTCTGATATGGAGACAACACATACAAGTGTTGTACGTGCTAAGGATGCGGGAATTAAGAAAAAAATCTAAAGGGCTAGAAAGTTCAGATAAGGTAATAGAATAACTTATAAAAACATCACCCCTTGATTTCTGAATTTTAGATACATGAATTATGTACCGTGTTTTATATGTACACAGTCAAGTGTTGTTGTACGTGATAAGGATGCGGTAATTCAAAAGAAGTCTAATGGGCTTGTAAGCTCATATAAGGTAATGGAAACAATGGTAACTTATAGAAACATCACCCTTTGATTTCTGAATTTTAGATACATGACTTATGTACCGTGTTTTATATGTTCACAGTCAAATGTTGTTGTACGTGATAAGGATGCGGGAATTCAGAAGAAGTCTAATGGGCTTGTAAGTTCGCAGAAGGTAATGGAAACAATGGTAACTAATAAAAACTTCACACATTGATTTTTGATTATTAGATACATGACTTATGTACCGTGTTTTATATGTACACAGTCAAGTGTTGTTGTACATGATAAGGATGCGAGAATTCAGAAGAAGTCTAATGGGCTTGTAAGTTCACAGAAGGTAATGGAAACAAATGTAACTAATAAAAACATCACACAATGATTTTTGAATATCATGACTTATGTAATGTGTTTTATATGTACATAGTCAAGTGAGTCAAGTGTTGATGTAAGAGATAAGGATGCAAGAATTCAGAATAAGTCTAATGATATTATAATTTCGGGTAAGGTATGTAAATAACGGTAACTAACCAAAACCACACCATTTGATTTCTGAATTTTGGATACATCACTTATGTACATTGATTAATATATACATAGAGGAACCTATTAAAAATGTCGCATCTAAGAAAACTCCTGTAACACGACGAAGGAAACTCGTAGAATCCCAGTCGCAACAAAGTGTGTCTCCAACTCAAGAAGAAATAACAGTATGTATTTCAACATGTCTCTAGTTATTTTTCCATGTAAATAGTTTTTGATATATACACTAACATTCTATTATAAGCATATTAAGTGTAGAATGTGGCACATATTCAAATCACAAATGATTGCTGAGGGTACCGTATACAAATCTAACTAAAAACAAATGATGCATAATATACCACTTCCACATGATTGCTACAAAGTGTTGATAAATTGTTAGTGGATGCAGCTGCCATACCCAACGTAGGAAACAATGGTATAAAAATCATTTTGGATTGCGTATGTGGGTTTTATGAATGGCTAATCAAAGAGTAATTCTTGAAGAAAAGGTACATAGAATTGTTTTTTCAACGTTACATATATATATATATATATATATATATATATATATATATATATATATATATATATATATATATATATATATATATATATATATATATATATATATATATATATATATATATATATATATATATATATATATATATATATATATATATATATATATATATATATATATATATATATATATATATATATATATATATATATATATATATATATATATATATATATATATATATATCTTTACATTATATATAAGAGGAGGGGTATGCCACATCATATCCACGTCATCACTTATCATGAGCTTACGTTCTGGGCTAAAATTTATAAAACATATATCGATTACATAGTTCTTTTACTCTTACAAATCCACCATAACAGTAACCTTAAAAATTTAATCGACCCAAGAATAACCTACATACAAAACTTTAATTCGAATCCCTAAAAATCAAAACTCACTCTTCAATTCAACCCATTCAATTTCAACAAATTAAGCCACTTAAAGTATGCTTTTGTATTTTCGTTGATCATCCGCTTTTGCAGTTAGTACAAGCTTTATGTATTGTATGGATGATGCCGAGGGGAATACGGCTTTGCATATGGCAATAGGTGAAGGTCGTGGTCAGGTAAATATCCGGCTTTTATCATCTTGGTTAATTATCTGTTTAAACAAGGATAAATTGCTAATTATTTGTTAATTATCTTGGTTAATTATTTTTTCATTATTGTACAGCAAAGCACTATGTTTACCCATGATTTGCTAATTGCGAGCTTATTTGATCTATGCTTTTTGTTGCAGGCAGACTAAGAGTGCAGCAACAGCTTGCAAAATATCAATAAACTATACGTAGAAGGTAAAATCACTGAAATTGCCAGAACTTTGTAAGCACTTAATTATGTTTTCTTCATATTTTGGCTCAGAGAATACCATGTTTTTGACTATGTACATTAATACATGCGAGTCTTGAATATATGGCTTTTTGTTGATCATTTTGTAGCTAATGAACCCTTAAAAACGAGCAATCTAAAATAATAATCTTGAAAGTGTTAGAGTTTTTTTATATACATGGAAACTAATGTGTGGTATAAGTATCCTAAATGGGATACACCCCATCGATAGTTAAATGTTGTTGAGGTTTAATTTACAGTTTTATCAAGAAACTTTAAGGAGGAATTGAACCTTAATATATAATAATTACTTTTAGGTTCCGCAAATGTATGAAGCTAATGTTTCTTATCGCTGAAGCTACTATGATCTTGATAACAAGCCAGGATGCCCATGATTCCAGTTGCAGCTCCCTGTAAGTTTTATTATATTTAATTATAAACTTTTATTTATCATTAAAAATGTAATAAGATTTACAATTGATATGCAACTTTAATTTAATCAATGAGATAACAAATGTATTAAGATCTTTAGAGACACGTAGCTTCACTATTAAGGTGATAATGATTATGCCATATGATGTACAGCTCTTGGATTAGTGATATTAATAGAATCATGATTCTATCTTTGTTCGCTTTGATTCTACATGTGTAATTGTGTAATTTTTCTTCTACATGAATGGAAGAAATAGATGTTCAACTGGCTGAGCTGAAAAACCCGAACGAACAAAGGGTAAGTTATACATAAACATATACCATTATTTCTTCTTAATAGTCAAATGTATTTATTTTATTTTATGTTAGCATGTTCCATATATTTGAAAATAATGTGTAGCTAAGTACAATATCATCTCAAAATATGATTGGTTCAGCATGATTATGTGAAACACAAGTGTGAATACACAGAGTGGCCAGTGATACTCAGGACCCCTGCACTCAAAACTACTAGATTTAAACGTGCTAAGGGTAAATCAAGTCTGCTACAAGCTCCATCAGGGTGGTCGGGTCATTCTTGGGGAAGAACCTGTTACAACTTTGATGGTTTGGTTCAGGGGTCATGCCTCACAAGAGTCTATGGGTCGGGCCAATTTAAATGCAATGCAGCTGGAGCATCATCACCTGCTACCCTTGTAGAGTTTACACTTGGTTTCGGCTCAAGTACACAAGACTTTTAGGATTTATTTTTTTATTGGTACAATATCTAGATGATTGTGTAGGTGAGTGGTGTGCCAGGTGATTGTGCAACATCATAGCTTATCAGAAAAGAGCATAATTCAAAATTGACTGCATTAACTCTGTTAGCATTAAGAATTAAAGATGTGATGCCACGTTAGTATTATGAATTAAGATGCACTTTTGTGAGTTTCAACCCATTTGACCCTCATGACAGTCTAAGGATACATTAGAAACATACTTTTGAATTTCACTCTTTTTAACGAGGTTATCGTTTAGTTTTGCTCTATATGTAACTTTAGTTTACTTGGCATTCTACAGAAATACCGAAGGGATACTGCTTTAATAAGATGAAATAATTTCTATATACCTAACTGATTTATTTATGTATTTACGTAAACTGTTTGAGTTTGTAAAGTGTTACATTTTGATTGGGGCCGTTTGGAATTTCTTACTAAAGCTGCTTACATGGGTTGTTTGGAATAGGAGATGCTTGGGATTTCTAATCAAGAAAACACAATATTTGGGAAAGGCCCCTATATGAAGGCATTAGTGAGCAATCAAATCACTTTCTTATAGGCCATAGTCTTTGTAAGATGCCTTTCGGCGGATGAGAGCGATAAGAATCAGTAGAAACAAAAAAAGAATTGCTAAGAGTTATCGGTTAAGGTTTTGTGATACTGAAGTTGCGAAAATAATTAAGGTATTTTTTAGATTATTAATGCTATAAATGGGATAGATATGCGGCGAGCATGAAGGGGTGTGTAAGCTGTGACATTGTGGGCCAAAGCAGATTAGCGAATTTGTCATGATTCAGAAACCACACAGAATATTAAATCTCAGATTCGTTAAGACAACCACTTATTGAAGTTGCGATGTGCCAGTCAATATTAAAAATAAGTTTTTTAGTGTTCTATATTACTTTATTGACCTTTTGACCTTTTAACCGGCGAGTTAAACTGATACCGTTGATATTTTTTTCATATGTATCTAAATTTAGTGTCATATGACCTTATAATTTAGATAAATTCAGTTAAACCGATTAAAAATATTGAGTCTTAATGATAATCTTCAATTTTTATGTTTTATATCTATAAAATTATTGCAAATATTTGATTTTTTAGAGTTTTTTTTAACTTTGACTTCAAATAAGTTTTTTAGTGTTCTATATTACTTTATGAAAACTATATGATTCGATTATATTTTAAACGTAATTTTATTAATATAATTATCGTCAAGTATTAAATAAATCAAGTATTATATAAAAAAACTTATTTAACGTCAAAGTTGAAGAAAAAACTCTGAAAGTCAAACGTGTACACTTATTTTGGACGGAGATAGTAACTCATAATTTCAAACTGTAATAGACTCTAATTAAACAATAGTTGTGTTTTAATTAGTTTTAACTATATTTTAACTAATATTCATCACAACTTGGTCGGGTTTATCAAACCGGGTCAACGAAAAATCAATGATTCAATTCAATTCTTAATCAAGTAAAAAACCGCGCATATCCGACTCGGACTCTAGGCCGGTTCACGGTTTAAATGATTCAAACGGACACGTCAATCCAGTTTTTAAAACATTGACAGTCATAGATATCGCAGACAATAATCATTCTTCGGATCTCATAAACATTAAAAACTGTATACAACAACAAAATAATTATGTATCTAATGTTTAGTATAAACATTGGGTTTAAACAAAGCCATACTTAAAAAACACAAACAGTCGGCACACTTCAAGTTTGCCACAACAAAAATAAAGTTTCTAAACTACAATTGTTAAACTGATGAGTTTTAAGATGAAAATACTATAAAATGGAATGATTCAACTACACAAGTTCCATATTACTTTTGCAAAAAAAATTATGAAGCGGAGTGTAATAATAATAGTATAAAATCCGATAAAATGACTATCAAGTTACCAGTAATTATCACATTTCTTTTTTCATCCATAAACTCAGTCGACTATTTCGAATATATAAGATACATCCTTTTATGAAAAAAACACTAGTATGTACAATTCATTTGATGATTTGTAGTATACAATCGAATATAAAGTTATTATTAGAACCATAAAATATACTTAGTAATATAACGAACGTTAACAATTCGATAATATATCTACTAAGCTTAAGATCTTAGTAAAATAATAGAGATTTTAATGCTAATATTTAGCAAAACAAGAAAATGTAAACAAAAATCACAAGTCATCTCCGTCCATCGGACGGGTTTTGCAACTAGTGTATATATATATATATATATATATATATATATATATATATATATATATATATATATATATATATATATATATATATATATATATATATATATTTTAGTTAAAGTAGTGTAGTGTCTTGTAATTGTTAAAATAAAAAGTAATCTGGACCTTTAGATTTACTAGTTTAATTAAGATGACATCATTCTTATTAAAAGAACATTAAATTTTTAACTAATTGTACTTTTATGTTTGTTAGGAAATTTATAAAAAAATGCTTCATTGATTAAATTTAACCATATTTATTACACTTATTAATTGTATTTTAATTGAAACACTTGCTATTAATTGGAAAAAAACACTAATATGTTTTTTTCAAAAGTAACTATATTTTACTAATATGTACTAGTAACTATTTTGGAGTGTTAGTTTTTTCTTATGTTGTATCACCTATTAATTTATACAATTCAAGACAAGTTATTTTGTGTATATTATATTAAATTATAGTTACGGACATCAATTGGTACATAACGGTTTTTTATTTGTTTAGGTTGTGTACGAGTTAAATGTTAAATATGTACCATCATATTTGTAATTTTGGATGTGACATGAATTGTATCTATTTTTTACATTGAGTTGATAAATATGTACCTCTATTTTCTTATTGATGTATCATCTTATTATGTTGTAAAATATTGGATATGTAGTTGTTTACTTGTAAAGAATATTATTTAGACATAATGTATCAAAACATTTTTTTGTATCAAGTTTACCTATTATAAATAATACAAATATATAAAAAAAGAAAAAATATGAAGATGTATCAAGAAAACCGTTATTATCTATAAGTCTGGTTGAATGAAAATTAAATATTGTTTAAAACATTAAATACTATTGGTTAAATGAAAATTAATTCTAGGTTTATTTATTAATTGTCCTTTGACCATATATTAGTTACATTATATATATATATATATATATATATATATATATATATATATATATATATATATATATATATATATATATATATATATATATATATATATATATATATATATATATATATATATATATATATATATATATATATATATATATATATATATATATATATATATATATATATATATATATATATATATATATATATATATATATATATATATATATATAGGGGCGAGTTATATGCAGAACTCATTTTAGGTGTAGAACTCTACAGAACTATTTTGGACCAATAAGAAATTAGTATAATTAAATCTTTTTATTTAATTCAAAAGGGTAAAATAGTAAAACACATTTTCCATTTGTTTTTTAATTTTTTTTGTAAAAAAATGTTTTTTAAATTTCTAATTTTTTGTAATTTCAAATTTTTTTATTTTTTTATTTTTTTTTAACATGGATGTTCTAAGAAAAATAAAATGCATATATGTTTTTTTATATATAGTAAATCTACATATGTTTCTTGAGCTAATTCTTTGGACACAAAAATTATTTTGTTCAAAAAGTTAATTGCATATATATTTTTAGTTTACATCGTTTGATTTTTAAAATTCATAACAAAAAAATAGAAACACATACATGTAATACACAAAAGTTAATACAAAATATAATACAATTCAAATACAAATGTATCTTCTTAAAGATAGATGCACATCTCATTCAAAAACATAGATGCACTTTTTAAAAAACATATATGCACTCTTCGAGAACATAAATGCACGCCGTTCGAGAACATAAGTGCACATCCTTTGAGAATATAAGTGCACTTGCTGATCATCTACGTAAGACACGTCTTTCTTCAGATTGAGTCATTCAAACTGAAACATACATGCACTCTTTCGAAAACATACATGCACTCTTACGAAAACACATATGCACCCTTCCGAACATAGATGCACGACCTACGAACATTCATGCACACCTCAGTTTGTCACTAAAATACATTTGGCTATATATGCCTGGCGCCTTCCAAAAAACATTTACGTCACCACATATGCTTCATAGTTATAGCAAAACTTGACTAAAAAATAAAAAATTGTAAGAGTATAAATTAATCATATTGATAATAGAATAAATTAATTAAAAAAAATACAAATACAAGATATGCTATCACCGATTTATATTATTATTTTTTAATCATATCCATAAAAATCACAACTTTCTTCTACATTATTACTCGTGTACTATATGGAAATGGTATCTTTTGCAATAAATGCTTTCACATTCTTATTAATGAATAGATATCAACGTAGCTCGTTATTTCTTTTCAACCGAATACTAGTGAGAATGAAACACAAGTTGTTTTGTTCTTTCTTTAAAATTTCGGATACTAACAAAAATGTAGCTTTTATATAGATATATGATTAATTAAAAAGATAGTTAAAGATCCATTCTTGAAACCAAAAACAATCTGAGATTTTTTTATTCTTTCTCTTGTATATGATTAGTTCAGATCTAGTCAAATGGTTACAAAACAAACCTGCTAATTTAATTGGGCGAGCGTGGATCTAGCCAATTCAGATCTGAAAAAAAGAACACCAATGTGATCGACGAAGTTTATGGCCTTCTGGAGCTTGACGAAATCATTACGACTATTCAGATGAATAATGATTTGATGAACTCACTTTATGTGATGTTTAACTTTTTTCGCAGGCCGTATTGTGGATCTAATCAAACATGCGACGGTTTTTTAATGGTGGTTTTTAGGTTTAGAGAGAGGATGTAGAAGATAAATGAATAGACGTTCTTTGTATAGTTTGAGATAAAATACGGAGTAATTAAATTGTACTACCAATAATACCCTTTTTAATCTTTTATTTAATTGACAGAAAGATCTTTATCTTTTTTTTATTTACAAATTTGACACATTTAATCATAACCTTTGATCAACTAATCTAATGGTTTACATTCATTCTTAATAGTTCTGCATAGTTCTACACTTAAAACAGGTTCTGCATATAACTCTTACCTATATATATATATATATATATATATATATAATATATATATATATATATATAATATATATATATATATATATATATATATATATATATATATATATATATATAATATATATATATATATATATATATATATTATATATATATATATATATGTATATATATATATATATATATATAATATAAATATATATATATATATATATATATACATATATATATATATATATATATATATATATATATATATATATATATATGTATATATATATATATATATATATATATATATATATATATATATATACATATATATATATATATATATATATATATAATATATATATATGTATATATATATATATATTATATAATATATTATATATATATATATATATA